>CM031601.1:71518980-71531480 GCA_018398815.1 Conus ventricosus | reverse complement strand
GCTTGCACGCGAATCGCAGAGTGTGTATTTCACGCTCGACAGTCTAGCGTCATCAGAGGCAAAGTGTGGTGAACAAACATTCAGCGAGTGGCCATTGGGCAGACGGGAAGCCAATCATCTCAACAGGAAATGGCGAATGCTTTCGGCATGCGCAATGGATCTTTAACTGGCAAGAGGAAATTCATACCTGTCCCCCTGCTCTAAATCTATGATGAGATTAATAGACAGACACGTATCCTAACCCAAAGCTCCTCTCTTCCTTCATCCCTCCAAATTTCCTCTGTTTTCTCGAAAAGATCATCCCCTTTCCTCAGTGTCCAGTGAGTGGCATTACGCCCACATCGCTCATCCCTGATCCTCCATAACGGATTTATCCGGGCTGGTGCTGTCGCCGCATTAATGGCAGGAGGTCTCCAAAGAGCCGTCAAGGTCAGGTCAAAAGGGGGCGCTCATGAAAGGCAAAACTGTACTGGTGTGGGGTGATCTTAATGATGCTGGGTGCTGCATGGTGCCCGTTCTCAAAGGCAGGATATCACCCACCTACCTGACTTCTGACAGGCAAGACATCATCTGCTAAACCTCTCAAAATCAGGACATCACCTACTAAACTTCTCAAAATCAGGACATCACCTACTAAACCTCCTGTAGAGTCCTTGAAGGTCACTGAGTGTCCAAGCCACGCTGAAGGTTAAAGGTTGCCACCATCATAATAAAAAAAAAATCAACCGACATCGCAGCTGTTGTCACGAACTCATCAATGTGAGGTCATCGAAATTCAGGTCACCATGAGAGCAACACATGAAGAATCTTCTCGATCAGAATCTGAACTTTTTATCATGCCTGTGATGACTAGTAATGAAAACACGATGCAGTTGTGGGTTCTAGTGCTTAATGCTGAAAAAAAACCCATGACAAATCATGTCACTACTATGATAGCTGATGCTTCTCATTGTTTGGGAGTAATCTATAGCACGAAGAAATTACAGACACAGCTATTGCTTTGTACACCACCTTGTCCTTCAGAGCATGTTTTCGTAGCTCTTTCATTGTAACAAGATTGAAATGTGTAAAACTGTGACTTCAAGTCTCTGCTCCAAGTCTTCAACATATGTGAAAAGCTTGCCATCTGTACTGCTGTTCTTGAAATAAAACACCATTGTCTTCGTCTGCCAATCGTCTGCTGTTGCATCAACACATCTTTTCTCTTCAACCCGAGTCAGGCTTGGTTTAAATCTGTTGAAAATCTCCGAAAATTTTGCTCGTTTGATTTTTTGCTTTTCTTTTCCGTTTTTTAGCTTTGGAAATATTCCAAGGCCCGCTCCCCTTACATCCCACGTAAGCACACTCGTTCCGTCTTCAAACAACTGCATGCAGTGTATGAACACCGCGGTCTGACATTCTTATTGGTATCGGCCTCATTATGGATAAGGTGCTGCTGGCTGCTTCTGTTTTGACTACCGTTTCTGCTGCCATGATTACCATGAATATGGCCGGGGCCGTTATCACTGCCATTGTACAATATCACGCTATGCAACTACCGCTGCTATGACTGACGTCATCCTGGCTGACGGCACAACTTCGTCTGAAATACAGAATACGCTCTTCGCAAAAAGTATAGTTTCTTCAGGGTATGGTGTTTATGGGTATGGTATTTTCAAATGGTTACCCTGCACGTTGTCATACTACTGTGGAGCAGGGTACAGGGTGTTTCTTTTCGACCCTGTTTGTGTGTTTTGTCTGCAAGATAACCTGCAAACAGCGGCCAGGAACTGCTTTGCAGTTGATAACATGGTGGCAGGGTCTATATTTGAGGGAACGATTTGGCCCCGACCGCCTGCTTCCCACAATTGAGTGTACCAGTGGTTCCAATGGGAAGACAGGAACCACATAATCGCATTTCATCCACACACACACACACACACACACACACACAAACACACACACACACACACACACACACACACACACACACACACACACACACACACACACACACACACACACACACTCACTGGATATGTCTCTACCTGTATCGCTCACATTTTCTTACCAACACTGCAGACGGCTGTACCTCCCGGTCTGGCTGATGACAGGAATATAATTGTTATGAGTAGGGAGTATGGCATACACTGTCATGTAGTCCCAGAAGACAATGGCATTCCTTTGCATCATTTCACCCCCTTTCTCCTCATTGATCACAATAAAAAGTATCAAAATTCTGTGTGCGTTCACGTCCTGCTCTGGTAGTGAATTAGTTTCCATGGACTATGCACGCCAATGCCTATGCTTAGTTCGTGTCAATGTCTGCTGTACTGGGAAGATCACGAGATTGGCACTGGATTTTTGTGCTGTCGCCCTCCTGAACGAGAAGGTGGCTCTACGAATTGGTGATTCATTTTATCAGCAGGGTGGTTTTTAATAACTGATTTCCTGTGTATTTTCTTTGTCTGAATACGACGACTGAACACTATCACGTGACTCGGAGCATTGCTGTGTCTCCACAGGTGGGTCGCCTCGTAGAGACCTAAAATGAATTGCTTCCCTGCGACTGCAGGTACTTGGGCTGGGCCAGGACAGACCGAGTGTGGCTGTGTGAGGGTGACCTATATGAGCGACATGGGATCCATGCCAAAGAGCTATGGGAGATGAGAGAGAGAGAGAGAGAGAGAGAGAGAGAGTAAGGTTAAGTAAGGTAATGTTGCTTATAGCCCAGCCGACCGCAAAGGGCCATATCAGGGCTGTCACTGCGTTGAAGCCAACCCACAAGTCATGAGAAGAGAGAGAGAGAGAGAGAGAGGAGAGAGAGAGAGAGAGAGAGAGAGAGAGAGAGAGAGAGAGAGAGAGAGAGAGAGATACAAATTCAGATACGGATATTTTATTCAGAAACAGGCCATTGCCCCCCTGAAGGCGTGCATCTGGAAATCATTCAGATATTTTAAACGGTCAAAATTAATTCAAAAACATACATTAAGAAACAAGAACAGACCGTAACTTAAATGTTTTATATAAGTAAATGGACAGGTTTCTAATTGTTCGTTTATTACTGAAAGCTAGAAGCAAACTTAATCTGAAAAGGCTGGGAAATCTATAGTATTATAAGTGTACATAACGTTCCCTTATTTCCATTAGTAAAGGACAGCACAGAACAAATGCACTTCGTCTTCTTTCTCTTCTTTACACAAAGGACACATTAAATCAACAGAGGTATGTTGTTTGTATCGATATCTATGTACAGCAATATCTGAAATACCCAGTGTGAATTTTGCTGTAATAAGCTTGAAATGTCTGCCAAAATTCACCATTAAATGAATTTTATCGACTGCTATTGTGCAAAAAGTCTTATATATACTAAATCTGTCACCGGTCTTGACATGAAAATCCCATTCTTGCCATCTGCAAAGTACTAGTCTTTCTTTAAATAGTTTAACAAAGAAGTCAACGACTCGATCATTAGCATTTTTTTTAGCAACTCCCCAATAATTTCATCAGGACCAGCCGATTTACCGTTCTATAACTTTCTTATTGCCAGTAACACTTCTCTAGATACTGGGCGGTTCATGGAACCATTATTGTCATATTCATCAACAATCTTCCAACAAAAAGATTCCCTATGCATTTTCCAGAATCTTCACGCCTTTTTTGCATTTGTATATTCGTTGATGTTAAGCCCAGTTGGCTCGTTTGTGTAATATTTCCAGGGTTTTTTTTTTTTTTGGCTTTGTAATCTATCTTTTGAATTGTTACATTTAGAACAGTATTTTCATGTCAATTGTCAAAGTCGCACACGCACACACACGCACACACACACACACACACACACACACACACACACCACACCACACACACACACACACACACACACACACACACACACACACACACACACACACTCGTACGTAGGCCTATACTAGCATTTTGCATACACTATTTCCATTTCTCTCATTCACTCATTTCTGCATTATTTTCTCTAATGTCACTTTAAGTGAACAGACGTTAAATTGAAGAACTAACTGGCAACAATACCGTCAATGTTGTCGTTAGATACCAAAGTAAATTCGTTTCTAAATTTGTTTCAAGCAAGTGTTTAAAGTGTTAATACCAATCATCAATTGTTATATTGTTACGTGGCTGCTTTCTTTTTGAAGAAATTTTATTAACGTTTTCCCCAAAACTCCCTTTGATCACTTACAGAACCAGCTAACGAACCTAACAATTACTCATTATGTTGTTTTTCTTTAAATTTTAGCAAGTTCTTATACTCTCTCCTAGCTACGCAGTAAGTATCACGATCAGAACTCTCCGTGTGCCGAAATGTTGTTAGCAATCCTTTTGCTTTCCATTTACATAGTTTGCATTCTTTGTCATACCAGTCTTTTTGTTCATTATTCTTGTTCAAACAGAATTGTTTTTTCCATGCAAGAAGAGTAAGTTTTAATACATGTAATAAACAAATTCAAGGCTCCATTGCAGTCACGATCAATCATATCAATAGCACAGTCCAAGGATGACAATGCTTCATCCGAATGCATTGCATTGACGTAAGTATGTTCAAAATAAGGATTCCACACAAACTTTGTAATAACCTCACATTTCTTTTTAACGGTCAAAGACACAGGGTTTAGATTCAGCAACACAAAATGAAGCTCGACAGGTAAATGGTCAGATTTCAATCGTTCCAATATAAATAAGCTGCAAGACGATAAAACAAGTGAAAATAATTCTCGAGAAAGCAAAACATAGTCATTTACACTACACCCTGACTCTGATATGTATGTGAAGTGCCCATCGAGGTCACCATTACATATTCCATTTAATATACACAATCCAAGCGAACAACACATATCCAACAAACATTTTCCATAGCTATTGATTATACTGTCGGAAGATTTTCTTTTCGAAAGATTAGAGCAACTGATTAAATCAACACCATACTTATCAAGAGCTCATGAAAAAATATTTTGAGAGAGACATTTGCAGTTCTACTGTTCAAATCTCCAGATAGAATCACATGTATATTGTTCAAATAAAGCATACAATCAGTAAGGCATTCTTCAAGAGAACATATGCCATTGTCAATATCAAAATAAGCATGAAACGGTGAACCTTCAGAAGGCATGTATGCACAAACATATAAAACATCTTCTGCTAAATCAAACTAAATCCCGTCAATCAAAAAGAAAAGAGCATTTGAGCAATCTAGCTGGAGTTCTATGACACGGGCCACAAAATCATTCTTAATCAGACGTATTAACCCCCCTGAACGTCTGCTTTGTCTAGAAAACTTAATAGCAGGTTTGCTAAACACAGTATAACCTGTAAAATATTAAATTCAAGATTTTCCACCAAAGTCTCGACAAGACAGATAAAGTCAAAACTGGATAAATAAGAAAGAAATTTTTTGTTGTGAATCTTTGAAAGAATCCCATTGATATTCCATTGTAAGAACATGAAATATTTTGAATGTGCATCATTTCTTTTATGACTCTTGTCGTGCAAAATATGTTTACTTTTGTTACGATTCTCGTGACGTCCTCCGGGATCCGACACTGACTGCTGTCTCACACACGGACAGACAGACACAGACATAAAATACTGTCATCGCTGCTACACTTTTCTTTCCGTGACCGCCCCCTATTGTTATCCGCTGTAACACCACGTGCTTTCACTGAGATATGTCTCTGCTCTACATTAAAATCAACCTTAGTTCTCTGGTCACCTGTGTTATAGTCATAAGACGAAAAATCATGCCACTTTTTCACTTTCACAACCATACCTTTTATTACGATCAGAAGGAACAAATTTGAAAGATGGTTTTTTCGACACATTTCCATCACTGTTTACAAACGATTATACCCCGGCGCCATCGCAAAACCCATGTTTACATTGTCAGAGGCAGAATGTTCACTCACTGCGGCAGCGTCATTGTCACCATCGCACACTTCCCTCTCTGCACGCGATTTTTTGTGTACACCACACAGGAAAAACCGGTGTTACTGTAGGGCGGCCTCCCCCTATACTGTTTCCTTGAGGTTTTGTCATCACTGTCCATACTTCTTCCCCTCGATAAGTAGATGGTCGAAGATCATGGCCGCATGTTTTCCCTCACTCTTTAGTTTCTTTAGATGAGGGGTTAGTTTCCTCCTTACCTCTCTGACGCTAAGTGAGACGACCTCCCCTATAAACACCTGTGTTCCCTTAAGCTTATGTCTTGCCTTCAGATCTTAGCTTTGTCCTTGAGGAATGTGCAGCAAGTGACGAGCAGTGAGGTGTTCTTTGAATTCAGGCGGTGGACTCGGTCGACATGGATGTCTCCAGCAATATCCAGCTTGTCCACAAGCAAGTTCATGGACAAGGTTTTCACAGTCTTGCTGGGTTTCATTTTCCCTCCGGAAAAGTCCATGACATTTCAGATTGTTTCGCTCCAAGAAATCCATTTTCTGCTGTAGGCTGTCGTTGCTGGTGCGGAAATAATCATTTTCCCGTCGCAGCTCCGTCACTTCTTGCCTCAAAGATGCCAACTCTCCATGAAGGGTAGCGAATCCATCACGTAAGTCCTCCTTCACGTCGCCTTTCATTTCATCAAATTTTGTGTTTAGCAATTGGAGCATAGAAAAGAAATCGAGATACGAAGGATGTTTGGTGGTTGGTGTCGTTCCTGAAGAACTAGTTGACGTGCGTCCTGAGGGCTTGTCCACACTCTCCCTGCGGTCTCCACTCGTTAGGCTGGTCTGTCGCAGAGAGGTTTTCTGTGGCCCTGGGTTTCAAATCTACTTCGTCGCATTGTAAAAAAAAAAATGCCCCAGAACAAAAGCGTCAGGAGCAGCCAAAGGTAACACCGTCTGCCACGGTCCTAAGCTTTCAATGTTTTCTGTCTCATGGCGCCTCGATGTTTTGCTCTTTTCAACATGAAAGTAACAAATACTGTCACAAAACAGCCACAACGTGCCCTGAAATCAAGTTGCCCAGAGGGCACAGTGCCACAGGAACTGGTCTGCAAACACTGTGTTTAGTAGTCAGTCTCGATGCCGATTAAGTCCGCTATCTATCGGAGGTAAACAACAAATGTGCAGCTGACCTTGGCGAATTCAACTCAGTGCCCCAGAGAGAGAGAGAGAGAGAGAGAGAGAGGGAGAGAGAGAGAGAGAGAGAGAGAGAGAGAGAGAGAGAGAGAGAGAGAGAGAAGAGAGAGAGATGGCGAATTCAACTCAGTGCCCCAGAGAGAGAGAGAGAGAGAAGAGAGAGAGAGAGAGAGAGAGAGAGAGAGAGATAGAGAGAGAGAGAGAGAGAGAGAGAGAGAGAGAGAGATGGCGAATTCAACTCAGTGCCCCAGAGAGAGAGAGAGAGAGAGAGAGAGAGAGAGAGAGAGAGAGAGAGAGAGAGAGAGAGAGAGAGAGAGAGAGAGAAGAGAGAGAGAGAGAGAGAGAGAGTGACATTTACAAAACTGACAGATTGTTGAAGGAAAACAATCTGACGTAAACGAAACAAAATGTGTACTGAGAGAAGATTCGTTCCTTGTCTTTCAGTGTACAGGAAGTGTGCTCCACCTTGCTTGGTCTTTTTCTGTTGGTTTTTTTTTTTCTTTATTGGCATGTCTACAACTGTGGCCGCAACGGCTTACAGCCTTCCTCCACGGTCGGCTTTGAACCCCCTTGACATTTGGAATAGTATATAGAGATAACAGAAGACAGCGTGAGGTTCGGAGGGTGCAGCAAGGGCACACAGATAGGGGACAGCAGCATTGGCCCCTCTGCCGAGCTTCACGTGCTCTCTCTCTCCTCTCTCTCTCTCTCTCTCTCTCTCTCTCTCTCTCGTTGCTTTACCTTTACCTTGGAGCTGAAATTAAAAAAAAAATACACAAGAAGAAAACATCAAAGGATGACCTCTTCTCTGTGGTTTAGTTTATATAGTTTGTTGGCTTTTTTCTTGTTTTCTTGCGTGTTCTTTTTTTGTTTTGTTTTTTTTTTGTTTTACTTTACAAGGCACGGAATATCCCTTATCCCCACCCTTACTGTTTTCCTCGCTTCCAAAGTTTCCCTGTAGTTGTAAGTGAAACTTCCAGAGGAGAATTTGTGGATGTTCTAGTTCACTGTTCTTTATGTTTCTCCTGCCGAAAAATGGAAGCTAAATTAAACCAGCTGACTTTATCTGTCTGTCTGTCCATCTTCTGTCTGTCCGTCTGTCTGTCTATCTGTCTGTCCGTCTGTGTGTGTGTGTGTGTGTGTGTGTGTGTGTGTGGTGTGTGTGTGGTGTGTGTGTGTGTGTGTGTGTGTGTGTGTGTGTGTGTGTGTGTGTGTGTGCAATCGATGGGGACGATAAAAAAAAAAACAGATGGAAATAATGATCTAGTATTATGACTATCACTGACTGTTACTGATGATGTTCTTTCGCCACAGTAGGCATTTATCTAAACAGCAACACTTTCCTGAATACGTCGTCAACGACTAGTTCTCCATGGCAGCAGCACATTTTGTGGTTGGGGGGCCAGAAGGAGCACCGGTGACATAGTGTTTTGCCATGGGGTAAGCCTAAAAGTAATACCATGGTCAAAACTGGGGAGTGTATGCAACCTTTTGATGGTTTTAACGACTTGTTACTGCCAGCAAAAGAAGTCTGGCAATTCGTCAAAAATTGGCCTGCCCATCAAATGTACCTTGATAATTCGTCAAAAATTGGCCTGCCCATCAAATGTACCTTAACAATCCGTCAAAGTTGGCCTGCCCATCAAATGTACCCTAACAATCCGTAAAAAATTGACCTGTCCATCAAATGTACCTTGATAATTCGTCAAAAATCGGCCTGCCCACCAAATGTACCGTAATGTTTGTTGAGTTGCACGAAGATCATCTCGGCGAGGCCAAGTAACGATCTCCCCCGAGCAATTTCCAGTCATTGACAGCGTCAAACAGGGTAGTGTTCTTACCCAAAACTGTTCACCATCTTTTGCATGATTATGCATGAGGCTTTGAATGATCTTGATAACGACGACGGCGTGTACGTCCACTTTTACCACTGATGGCAGCCACTTCAGCCTACCATGTCTGCAAGCCCGCCAAAGACCATGAAGCATCTGATCACAGAGCTGTTGTTTGCAGATGGTGCTACTGTCCGTACATGATTCAGCATCGCCGCGCAAAGCGTAGAGCTTCGCAAAGATTGTTCAGCTTTTCAGACCGTATGTCATCTCCAAGAAAACTGAAGTTGGTGTTTACGATCTGAACTACAAGAATAATATCGTCTGCCCACCATCTCCATCAATCACATACACCTAAAAACAGCCCGCCAGTTCAGCTACTTATGCTACATGATTTGAGATGTTGCCTAGAATGACAAAATAGTGGACGGCAGATCACTAGAGACGGATGACGCCTACGACAGACTCTGCATACAGACCAAAGGTACCTCCATCCTGAAACAAAAAAACAGGATCAGGACCGCAGTGCTGACCAGTGCTCACTCGAAGATCAACCATCGTCCACACCATTCCTCACCTGAAACGTATTTCTCAGTTCTGCATCCTGAGCCAGCTCAACATTCTGTGCAGCGACTTTGTCACCAGCATCGGAGTCCTCTAGACAGTGAACACCTTCAGGATCGTTTATAGGCACCCTCCTAAACGAGGCTCTTCGTAGTTGCCTGATTACTTTAGTGGTGTTCAGTGGTGCCGTTCTGTCTCAAAGCACGCTTATTACCACGTAGTGAACTGACGACTTTACTCACTTTGTTTATATCAATAACTTTCTCATAATCAGCCCCATGGATATAGAAGCAACACTAAGTCTTAACGCGTCAGTTACTTTGGAAAAAGAGGCCCCTTTTATTTTCTAACACTATTACAGCTCTATGTGTGATCTTTGAGCCTTAGACATTAACTACATACGATTGAGAGGCCAGTGAAAAGTTGATGACAGGCAGGTTTCGTGATGTTTCACCATCACGAGGTCACACGTCAACAGTAATGTCGTCTGCTGTCTAGACAGTAGACACCTCTCTCTCTCTCTCTCTCTCTCTCTCCTCTCTCTCTCTCTCTCTCTCTCTCTCTCTCTCTCTCTCTCTCTCTCTCTGTTGTGTGTGTGTGTGTGGTTGTGTGTGTGTGTGTGTGTGTGTGTGTGTGTGTGTGTGTGTGTGTGTATGTGTGTGTGTTTGTGTGTGTGTGTGTGTGTGTGCGTGCGCGCGCGCACGCGCGCGCGCGCGCGCGCGCGCGTGTGTGTGTGTGTGTGTGTGTGTGTGTGTGTGTGTGTGTGTGTGTGTGTGTGTTAAAGAACAATATCTAAACAAAACAGAAACAAAGGGCCGGTATGAAACATATCATATATTCCGCATCAGTCCAACACTTTTGGATTCCAACACACGCCTTACACTTGCACCAGCATATGCCGTTTACTGTCAGTTATCTAGAGTCCTCCGCCTTCTTCTCCTCTTGCTCCTACTCCTCCTTCTCCTCCTCCTCCTCATCATCATCATCATGCCCCTGCTCTTCTTCCTTCTGCTCCTATTCCTCCTCCTCCTCCTCCTCCCTCCTCCTACTCCTCCTCCTCCTCCTCCTACTCCTCCTCCTCCTTATCATAGCCTGATCAACTGATAGCAGAGGTAATTTTCTCTGTGATTATTACCAAGCTTATTCCATGCTGTTCTTTGGAGTCCTTAATTCGGAAATCAGATCTTGTAACCTTTGACAGTGGCGATCGTTGCCAGTTTCGTCTTCGCCCTTTCCGTTAGCCCCTTTGACAGTAGCGATCGTTGCCAATGTCGTCTTCGCCCCTTCCGTTAGCCCCTTTGACAGTAGCGATCGTTGCCAATTTCGTCTTCGCTCGTTCGGTTAGCCCCTTTGACAGTGGCGATCGTTGCCAATTTCGTCTTCGCCCTTTCCGTTAGCCCCTTTGACAGTAGCGATCGTTGCCAATGTCGTCTTCGCCCCTTCCGTTAGCCCCTTTGACAGTAGCGATCGTTGCCAATTTCGTCTTCGCCCCTTCGGTTAGCCCCTTTGACAGTGGCGATCGTTGCCAATTTCGTCTTCGCCCCTTCCGTTAGCCCCTTTGACAGTGGCGATCGTTGCAAATGTCGTCTTCGCCTCTTCCGTTAGCCCCTTTGACAGTGGCGATCGTTGCCAATGTCGTCTTCGCCCCTTCTGTTAGCCCCTTTGACAGTGGCGATCGTTGCCAATGTCGTCTTCGTCCCTTCTGTTAGCCCCTTTGACAGTAGCGATCGTTGCCAATGTCGTCTTCGCCCCTTCTGTTAGCCCATTTGACAGTGGCGATCGTTGCCAGTGTCGTCTTCGCCCCTTCTGTTAGCCCCTTTGACAGTGGCGATCGTTGCCAATTTCGTCTTCGCCCCTTCCGTTAGCCCCATGATGTCCCACACATTTGGAGACACGGTGAGTCAGCGTTTTCATCGGATTGCATGCACACAGCGTGCCAGGGTTTCAGGTTCCAGTGAGGACGTTTTCCTAGGGGAGTCTGAATGGGAGCGTCATGCCCCAGTGACCTACATTTGACTCCTATCCTGCTGCATTACAACGGAGAACTTGGTCGCTTTTCATTTTGGCGCGGTCCGATATGAAGTGCTACTTTCTGACTGAGTGTCCCTCATGGCGTTTCAAAGGGGGGAATGCTTGTTGACTGCATCCCCTCTCGTAAAGTCTTCTCATCCTACATTCTCTCTCTGTCTCTGTCTCTCTGTCTCTCTGTCTCTCTGTCTCTGTCTCTGTCTGTCTGTCTGTCTCTCTTTCTCTCTCTCTCTCTCTCTCTCTCTCTCTCTCTCTCTCTCTCTCTCCTCTCTCTCTCTCTCTCTCTCTCTCTGTGTCTGTCTGTCGGTCTGTCTGTCTGTCTCTCTCTCTGATTATCCGGACATTTTGGAATATCCGACGACCTCAAAAAGGGCTGCTTAATGTCTCATCCTTTCTTTCCTTTCTATCACTGAAGTGCCTGAGTTTGAGTGCAGAAACGGAGAGCGTGGGCATCGCTTCGATCAAAATCAAAACAGAGGTGACTGGTGAAGGTCACAGAAATAAAAAGCTTGGATAGCGGGTTTTGCCAGAACTGATACATCTTTCTGCTGCTGTTTACAGACGTTGATGCTGTGATCTCTTCCACCTGTCAGATCTACCGAACCAAATGCAAAGAAATTTTCTTTTTTGACCTGGACAACTGTGTACTCATCGATCCATGGAACTGAAATGCTTGTCGGTAAAACGAAAATTTTCTTGCTTAGAAAGATGTACCTTTGAGAGAGAGAGAGAGAGAGAGAGAGAGAGAGAGAGAGAGAGAGAGAGAGAGAGAGAGAGAGAGAGAGAGAGAGAGAGAGAGAGAGAGAGTTGTTTGGCAATAGAAAAATTGATCGGAAGAAGATAATTTGTCTGCGAAAGAGCAGGTGAGACTGTCAAGGTTTTTTGTTTTGTTTTTTGTTTTTTCGTGTTGCGTCATTTTCAATTCCAGTGCCATATTGGATTCTTGACTTCTCTCGAACTTCAAATCATTTTCTTCCCGTTGTTATCCGAATCAGTT
>CM031601.1:71511480-71513980 GCA_018398815.1 Conus ventricosus | reverse complement strand
CCTACGACGGGAAAACGATGAGCTGAAGAGGCGGATGCTGGACACAGAACGAAAGACCGACGATCTGGAAGGGCGCTCAAAGAGGAACAATCTGATCTTCTATGGACTCCCTCGTAAGGAGAATGAGACCCAGACAGACTGTGAAGGACTTATCAACAGTGTGATCACAAACAAACTCGATCTGACTGGCGACTTCCAGTTTGATCGTGTTCATCGCCTAAACGCTAAGCGTAACTCGCCAATCATCGCCCGCTGCACCTTCTACAAAGATAAGGAGAAAATACTTAAAGCTAAAAGTAAACTGAAGGGCAGTGATGTGTTTGTTGGTGAGGACTTTTCCCTTCGGGTAAGAAATATACGAAAGGCTCTCTCTCCATATCTGAAAAAAGCCAGAAGTGAAAACAACGGCCACCATGATTTTTGACCATCTTCTCATAGAGGGGAAAAATTTTTTTTCTTGATGAAGGGCAGAACTTGAGGGAGTTTGAATAGGGGGTGGCCTGCCCAGATTGACACCGTAGCGCAGGTAAGGTGGAGACGTGACTACCGTGCGAAACACGCGGCTTTTACGGAGGCCGAAGCACGCGCGCAGTGAGCGATGAACCGGTCAGCGGTGTAAAAAACTGGATTCTTTAGGGGGCATGGAAGGGGGAGGTGTTGTAAATAATGAAGAGTTTGAAAATAATTTCTAAGTTCAAATGTTTTTCATGTTAAATGTCACAATATTTGTACAGATGATTGTGGAACAGACTTGTCAGATTACCGAACAAATTGCATGGACGAAAACAGGTTGTCGACAAACCATTCAGGAATTGAAACACACTTTGCCGACGGATGTAAACATAGGTGGATGTAATGAGGGGGCATTTCAAAAGGAAAAAGATCTTAAAGAGAAAGGTGAGTGTGAAGATAGTTTGTCTAAGAAACAAGAGATGAATCAAAGATTAAGATCTCAAAAGGGAAAGAAATGTATGAATGGTAATACTGTTGATTTTGAAGTTAGTGAAGTCTTTAGAAAATGTGAGGTTTGCTTTTCATTCATACACTGAATGTAAATGGACTTCTGTCTAAAATAAGAGAGAAGATTTTATGTCCTATTTGTTTGCTTTTGATGTCATTTGTCCTAGTTGAAACTTTTGTAGATGATCTTCAATTTGTTACATTCCCAGGTTATACTCTCTTTTCTAAACCTGCCATTAAATTTACCAGAAAAGGAAGAATGTCAGGCGGCATACTTTGTCTTTTCCGAAATGAATTCATGTCTTATATAAAAAAATCAAGACAGATTGCCCAAATGTTCTTTTTTTTTTGATTGACAAGAGTCTTTTTGGTTTATCAAGGGATGTCATCTATGCTTGTACTTATGTTCCACCTGCTGGTTTCACCTTTTTACATTCATTTTGATATTGAAAATGGCATAAGTGCACTTGAAGAGTGTCTTTTTGATTGTATGACTCAGTTTGATGATGCACATGTGATTGTTTCTGGAGACTTAAATAGCAGAACTTCAAATCTTTCTCCAGATATATTTGACGACAATAATGTACCTTGCGATCATTTGACACCCTTCTGTTTTTGGATTGCTATGTAAGAAAATCTGCAGATAATGTACTTAATACTTATGGTAAATGTTTGTTAAATATGTGTAACAGCTCTTGGTTTGTGTATTCTTAATGGTTTTTTGCAGTGGTAATACTGATAGCAGTTATACATATATATATCTGAAACAGGAAACAGTGTTAATGATTATTTCCTAGTCACCAAAGAACTGTTTACCGTCCTTTCTTCTTCATGTAAATTGATTGTATCAGACAGACTAGAATCGGATCACTTACCCATTGAGTTACATTGTAAATTTTCCATGAGAAGCAATATCATGAGTGCTCCTACACCAATGCAAAGACAACAGGTAATTGAAAAGTTGTGTGGAATGTTGATTTTGAACATGTTTATGTCATTGCAATGCAGTCTAATGAAACATTGTCTTTGCTTGATCATGCAATTAGTTTGATTGATTTTAGTTGCAATGATGCTTTGAACACGTTTAATGAATGTATTAGGAAACAAGCTGATATTATGAAAAAGAAATCAATTTGACAGTGAGAGATAAGAGTGACTGGTATGATAGAGAATGCAAATTAAGCAAAGCAAAAGCAAAAGATCTGCTCTTAAACTTTAGGAAAACATGAGATGAAAAGGACAGTCATGCTTATTGTGTTGCTAGAAAAGAATATAAAAACTTGTTAAAAAGAAAAGAAAAACAGTACAATGAATATGCTGTTGGAAAAACTTGTCACTAGCGTAAACAGTCAAAGAGAGTTTTGGGAAACTGTGCATACAATATCTTTTAAACGGAAACACGTTCATAATAATTTGACAAATTGAGGACTGGTTTAAGCATTTTAAGGGTTTATTAGAACTAGAGGAAACAAGAGGTACAGTTTTTCTGGATAATGATCAAGATTATTCTGAGGAAGATGGAGAGGAGACGATGGCTATG
>CM031601.1:71491480-71503980 GCA_018398815.1 Conus ventricosus | reverse complement strand
CTCTCTCTCTCTCTCTCTCTCTCTGTATATTGGAGTCAGATTGGCATCAAACCAAAACTAAGCATCAAACCATCACGTTTGGATTCAAACACACGTCGTACAATCACAACATGCACTAGAATATGCCCTTCACTTTCAGCCAACAGTCGTACCGTCGTGTCCGATGATGGCCGTTTTTTTCTGCTTTTTTTTCCTGTTTTGTTTTTTTTCTTTACAAGAAAGTCTTTTTCACGCTGGTGTTTGGGGTCATCTCCCTACAACCAGATCTTGTGACCTTTGTCTGTGGTGCTCACTTCCACAAACCAGTCTTCCTCATTCCCATGAGCCTTAGGAAGTCCCACACGCTTGCCGACGTGATGCAGGTCTTTAAAGGTCTACTTTAGAGATTTTCGATAATTTGTTAAAAACAGGTCTACATGTCATATAACTACAGTATGGTATTCATTTTTTTTTAAATCGCCGGAAAAATTTAATAGATGAAAAACGAGTTTTGCACACCTGTTCAAACCCCGCACGGTAGACCGAAAACCGTGACGTCACTTGATGGACTGGCCGTCAGCCGCGACCTACACAACAAGCCAACGCCAAGTGAAATCAACACGAGCTGCAATCCCCCACAGCCTAAAAAGTCACGAGGGGGTGGCAGATATTGTGCTGTAGGCGAGTGCAACAGCTCAGCAGGAGACGGATATACTTTGCACACATTTCCATCTGATCCAGATACTCGAAAGAAGTGGATTCGGTTCGTGCAACCATGCCGGGCCACTAAGTTCTTTTTACCACGTCAGTTCCAGCTGGACCATGGAAACGAGCTATTCCGACAATTGCCGAGCCCGTTCGAGTGGATCAAAAACTTCGTCTGCATTGTGCGCGTATACTTTGAAGGCGGAGTGGTAAGCTCGTACAGATGAGTACGATAGTCGCACGTTTATTCTGTTCTTACCATGGACAGATCACACTTGTTAAATTGAATGAACACGTTAAGGCTTGAGGAAGGAGAATCTCCGGTCGCCGTCCACGCGTGATCGCATCTAGAAGTAAGTCGGTAGCCTCCCTCGAGACTTCGGTAAAGTCCGTACGCCTTCGGAATGCTGTGTTCGGGCGTCCAACTGGAACTGAATAGCTCGTTTTCGTGGTCCAGCTGGAACTGACGTGGTAAAAAGAACTTAGCGTTCAAACTGATAAGGTAAAGGCCTTGCAGAAACATCCCAGAGTCACATTGGCTGTCGCAATCATAGTCACTGCTTTTACATGATAAATTAAATAACGATCGAGATGTGCAAGAACCATCAGAATCTATTTCTCGCGTTGGCTGTTGGGTGGGTCGCTGCTGACGGCCAGTCATCATGGAGTCACATCCAATAGAGTGTTGGAACAGCCATGCCAAAGATAGTCAGATATCCAGATTTTCGATTACGGTGAAGCCCACTGAATCGCGGAATCGGATTCTGATCGGCGATCGATGGATGTTTATTTTACCATTTTCAACATTTCATTTTGAAACATGACCACAATATCGAAAACACTTAAAGTAGCTTAAACGCTCTGCTAGTCGCGCTAGCATTCCATGTGTCGCCTGTTCAGTGTGGGGTTCTCTCCAGAAGTCTGGCCGTCGTCTGGCGCCCCACAACTTGTCTTTTACTCCACACCCGCTGCACACAAAGGACGTGACGGGGGTGGGGGTGGGTGGGAGGAGCTTCTCGATTCCAGCACCTCTCCTAAAGTCTTCACCTTCTATTATCTTCCCTTCGACCCCTCCCCTTCCACACTCTTTGGTCTGCCTTCTTCTGTCGTCTTGTCTCGTCTGTCTGTACTGTCTGTCCTATACTCTTCTCTATCTCATCTCTCTCTTCTCTCTTCTCTTCTTGTTATCAGAAATAAGCAAATATACCAACTAAATCGAGTAGAGAGTGCCAGACAAGAAAGAGGATGAGAGAGTCAGAGAGGGGAAAGGGAAAAAGGGCAGAGAGATGAGAGTAAGAGAGAGAACAAGAGAGAGAGAAGAGGGAATCAAAGAGAGAAGGAGAATACACAAACCAAACACAACACAAGAGTCAGTTCAGACAGATAGACAGGACAGACAAAGACAGTTACAGACAGACAGACAGACAGATCAGAGCCAAGCAGATCAAACACTGAGAGAAAGAGTTTGCAACAACGATCACTACTTATTTTGATCTTTACACTTGTTACTGTACCTGAAAAGCAGAATATAGAACAAGACGCACAGAGTGCATACATACTGAGCTTAGAATGCCACATTTATAGTGTGGCCCGAAGGACACATGTTTGGGCGCTCTCCTTTACAAGTCTTCGTCTGCCCCTGATATGCGTCAATAAACGCAAGGCAAAACTGTTTTACGAATAAAAAGAATTCTTAAGGAAGGCATTCGATGGATAGCAGTACCGAGCATTCTTTTTTGGGGGTTTTCGTCAGCATGAATTCAGTGCGGTTTGAATGTCGATTTCCGCGTGTACGTAAGATGTTATATATTTAATATATATAATATATATATATATTTATATATATATATTGAAGTTAAAACAAAGCGGGAGATACGCATTCATACCTGCAGTGGCAGATGATTCTGCCTAACTAACAGTATGTGCTTGAGTGGGTGGATGGGGAAAAAAAAAATAAATGCTTCTCAAAATGAGCCTTCAGCAAGCTTATATTCTCCAAGGGGGAGAGACATCCTCCAATAGGGAGGGAAAACTCATCATTAACTCCTGGTCATATACCGATATTTCGAAACTTGTGGTTTCTCCTCAGTGACCGCGGAAAGTGGTAATTTGACTCCTCTGCCTTTTCAGTTTTAAGAAGAATGCAATCCCAGAAAAGGCTGGTGTGCAATACCGTAGTATGTTTATTGACGTTTTCAAAAAAAACCAACCAAAGGTGCCATCTAAGAAGCAAAGAAAATCATGAAAGAGCAAAACAAGCTACATTTTCTTGTGAAAAGTAGAAAATATAAAAAGATATCCTCTAAGACACAAGTGCTGAGGCCAGTTCTTGGAATGAATCCGCAAGGGACTAAAATACACAAACTAATAAATTCAAGGATAAGTACGAGCACCGTTCAGCAACTTACAGAGCAGCTTGGTGTTGCAATGACTGCAAGAAATATTGAATTATAAACAAAGCTTGCTCTTATGTCTTAGATTGAAGAAATAGGGGGAGATACGCATTCATACTGCAGTGGCAGATGATTCTGCCTAACTAACAGTATGTGCTTGAGTGGGTGGATGGGGAAAAAATAAATAAATGCTTCTCAAAATGAGCCTTCAGCAAGCTTATATTCTCCAGGGGGAGAGACATCCTCCAATAGGGAGGGAAATCTCATCATATAACTCCTGGTCATATACCGATATTTCGAAACTTGGTGGTTTCTCTCAGTGACCGCGGAAAGTGGTAATTTGACTCCTCTGCCTTTTCAGTTTTAAGAAGAATGCAATCCCATGAAAAGGTGGTGTGCAATACCGTAGTATGTTTATTGAGTTTTCAAAAAAACCAACCAAAGGTGCCATCTAAGAAGCAAAAGAAAATCATGAAAGAGCAAAACAAGCTACATTTTCTTGTGAAAAGTAGAAAATATAAAAAGATATCCTCTAAGACACAAGTGCTGAGGGCCAGTTCTTGAATGAATCCGCAAGGGACTAAAATACAACAAACTAATAAATTCCAAGGATAAGTACGAGCACCGTTCCAGCAACTTACAGAGCAGCTTGGTGTTGCAATGACTGCAAGAAATATTGAATTATAAACAAAGCTTGCTCTTATGTCTTAGATTGAAGAAATAGGGGGAGATACGCATTCATACCTGCAGTGGCAGATGATTCTGCCTAACTAACAGTATGTGTTGAGTGGGTGGATGGGGAAAAAAATAAAATAAATGCTTCTCAAAATGAGCCTTCAGCAAGCTTATATTCTCCAAGGGGGAGAGACATCCTCCAATAGGGAGGGAAACTCATCATATAACCTGGTCATATACCGATATTTCGAAACTTGGTGGTTTCTCCTCAGTGACCGCGGAAAGTGGTAATTTGACTCCTCTGCCTTTCAAGTTTTAAGAAGAATGCAATCCCAGGAAAAAGGCTGGTGTGCAATACCGTAGTATGTTTATTGAGTTTTCAAAAAAACCAACCAAAGGTGCCATCTAAGAAGCAAAAGAAAATCATGAAAGAGCAAAACAAGCTACATTTTCTTGTGAAAAGTAGAAAATATAAAAAGATATCCTCTAAGACAAGTGCTGAGGGCCAGTTCTTAGAATGAATCCGCAAGGGACTAAAATACAACAAACTAATAAATTCCAAGGATAAGTACCGAGCACCGTTCCAGCAACTTACAGAGCAGCTGGTGTTGCAATGACTGCAAGAAATATTGAATTATAAACAAAGCTTGCTCTTATGTCTTAGATTGAAGAAATAGGGGGAGATACGCATTCATACCTGCAGTGGCAGATGATTCTGCCTAACTAACAGTATGTGCTTGAGTGGGTGGATGGGGAAAAAATAAAATAAATGCTTCTCAAAATGAGCCTTCAGCAAGCTTATATTCTCCAAGGGGGAGAGACATCCTCCAATAGGGAGGGAAACTCATCATATAACTCTGGTCATATACCGATATTTCGAAACTTGGTGGTTTCTCCTCAGTGACCGCGGAAAGTGGTAATTTGACTCCTCTGCCTTTTCAGTTTTAAGAAGAATGCAATACCAGAAAAGGCTGGTGTGCAATACCGTAGTATGTTTATTGAGTTTTCAAAAAAACACAACCAAAGGTGCCATCTAAGAAGCAAAGAAATCATGAAAGAGCAAAACAAGCTACATTTTCTTGTGAAAAGTAGAAAATATAAAAGATATCCTCTAAGACACAAGTGCTGAGGGCCAGTTCTTGGAATGAATCCGCAAGGACTAAAATACAACAAACTAAATAAATTCCAAGGATAAGTACCGAGCACCGTTCCAGCAACTTACAGAGCAGCTTGGTGTTGCAATGACTGCAAGAAATATTGAATTATAAAAAAGCTTGCTCTTATGTCTTAGATTGAAGAAATAGGGGGAGATACGCATTCATACCTGCAGTGGCAGATGATTCTGCCTAACTAACAGTATGTGCTTGAGTGGGTGGATGGGGAAAAAATAAAATAAATGCTTCTCAAAATGAGCTTCAGCAAGCTTATATTCTCCAAGGGGGAGAGACATCCTCAATAGGGAGGGAAACTCATCATATAACTCCTGGTCATTATACCGATATTTCAAAACTTGGTGGTTTCTCCTCAGTGACCGCGGAAAGTGGTAATTTGACTCCTCTGCCTTTTCAGTTTTAAGAAGAATGCAATCCAGAAAAGGCTGGTGTGCAATACCGTAGTATGTTTATTGAGTTTCAAAAAAAAAACAACAAAGGTGCCATCTAAGAAGCAAAGAAAATCATGAAAGAGCAAAACAAGCTACATTTTTCTTGTGAAAAGTAGAAAATATAAAAGATATCCCTAGACACAAGTGCTGAGGGCCAGTTCTTGGAATGAATCCGCAAGGGACTAAAATACAACAAACTAATAAATTCCAAGGATAAGTACCGAGCACCGTTCCAGCAACTTACAGAGCAGCTTGGTGTTGCAATGACTGCAAGAAATATTGAATTATAAACAAAGCTTGCTCTTATGTCTTAGATTGAAGAAATAGGGGAGATACGCATTCATACCTGCAGTGGCAGATGATTCTGCCTAACTAACAGTATGTGCTTGAGTGGGTGGATGGGGAAAAATAAAATAAAATGCTTCTCAAAAATGAGCCTTCAGCAAGCTTATATTCTCCAAGGGGGAAGACATCCTCCAATAGGGAGGGAAACTCATCATATAAACTCCTGGTCATTTTACCGATATTTCGAAACTTGGTGGTTTCTCCTCAGTGACCGCGGAAAGTGGTAATTTTGACTCCTCTGCCTTTCAGTTTTAAGAAGAATGCAATCCCGAAAAGGCTGGTGTGCAATACCGTAGTATGTTTATTGAGTTTTCAAAAAAACCAACCAAAGGTGCCATCTAAGAAGCAAATGAAAATCATGAAAGAGCAAAACAAGCTACATTTTCTTTGTGAAAAGTAGAAAATATAAAAAGATATCCTCTAAGACACAAGTGCTGAGGGCCAGTTCTTGGAATGAATCCGCAAGGGACTAAAATAACAACAAACTAATAAATTCAAGGATATGTACGAGCACCGTTCCAGCAACTTACAGAGCAGCTTGGTGTTGCAATGACTGCAAGAAATATTGAATTATAAACAAAGCTTGCTCTTATGTCTTAGATTGAAGAATAGGGGGGAGAAACCATCATACCTGCAGTGGCAGATGATTCTGCCTAACTAACAGTATGTGCTTGAGTGGGTGGATGGGGAAAAAATAAAATAAATGCTTCTCAAAATGAGCCTTCAGCAAGCTTATATTCTCAAGGGGAGCATCTCAATAGGAGGGAAACTCATATATAACTCCTGGTCATATACCGATATTTCGAAACTTGGTGGTTTCTCTCAGTGACCGCGGAAAGTGGAAATATTGACTCCTCTGCCTTTTCAGTTTTAAGAAGAATGCAATCCAGAAAGGCTGGGTGCAATACCGTAGTATGTTTAATTGATTTTCAAAAAAAACACAAAGGTTGCCATCTAAGAAGCAAATGAAAATCATGAAAGAGCAAAACAAGCCTACATTTTTTGTGAAAAGTAGAAAATATAAAAGATATCCTCTAAGATCACAAGTGCTGAGGGCAGTTCTTGGAATGAATCCGCAAGGGACTAAAATACAACAAACTAATAAATTCCAAGGATAAGTACCGAGCACCGTTCAGCAACTTACAGAGCAGCTTGGTGTTGCAATGACTGCAAGAAATATTGAATTATAAACAAAGCTTGCTCTTATGTCTTAGATTGAAGAAATAGGGGGATACGCATCATACCGCAGTGGCAGATGATCAACTACAGTTGTGCTTGAGTGGTGGTGGAAAAAAATAAAAAATGCTATCTCAAAATGAGCTTCAGCAAGCTATATTACAAGGGGGAGTACATCCTCCAATAGGAGGAAACTCATCATATACCTGCATTACGATATTTCAAAACTTGGTGGTTTCTCCTAGTGACCGCGGAAGTGGTAATTTAGACTCCTATGCCTTTTAGTTTAAGAAGATGCAATCCAAAAAGGTGGGCTATACCGATATGTTTATTGAGTTTTCAAAAACAACAAGGTTGCATCTAAGAAGCAAAAGAAAATCTGAAAGAGAAACACAAGCTACATTTTCTTGTGAAGTAGAAATATAAAAAGATATCCCTAGACACAAGTGCTGAGCCAGTTCTATGTTTGAATGATCCGCAAGGGACTAAAAATACAAAAACTAATAAATTCCAAGATAGTACCGGCACCGTTCCAGCAACTTAACATTGGTGTGCAATGACTGCAGAAATATTGAATTATAACAAAGCTTGCTCTTATGTCTTAGATTGAAGAAATAGGGGAGATACGCATTCATACCGCAGTGGCAGATGATTCTGCCTCTACAGTTTGTGCTCTGAGTGGGGATGGAAAATAAATAATTTTCAAAAAATAAGACTTCACAAGCTTAATTCTCATAGGAGGGAAACTCTCATATAACTCATGTCATATACCGAATTTCGAAACTTGGGTTTCTCCTCAGTGACGCGAAAGTTGGTAAATATAGACTCCTCTGCTTTTCAGTTTAAGAGAATGAATCCAAAAGCTGGTGTGCAATTCCGTAGTATGTTTATTGAGTTTAAAATAAACTCCAACCAAATCCATCTATGAAGCAAATTGAAATCATAAAGAGCAAACAGCTATTTCTGTGAAAAGTAGAAATATAAAAGATACCCTAAGATACAAGTTGCTGAGGCCAGTTCTTGAATGAACCGCAAAGGGATAAATACAAAAACTAATAATTCCAAGGATAAGTACGAGCACGTTCCTGCAACTTACAGAGCAGTTGGTGTGCAGCTGCAGAATATGAATTATAATCAAAGCTTGCTCTTATGTCTTAGATTGAAGAAATAGGGGAGTCGCATTCTTGCCTGCATGCAGATATCTGCCTAGAAACGATGTGCTTGAGGTCGATTGGGAAAATAAATAAATGCTTCTCAAAATGAGCCTTCACAAGCTTATATTCTCCAAGGGGGAGAGACATCTCCATAGGAGGGAAATCATTTAATCGTCATTATACGATATTTGAACTTGTGTTTCTCCTCAGTGACCGCAAAGTGTAATTTGACCCTCTGCTTTTCAGTTTAAG
This sequence comes from Conus ventricosus, assembly GCA_018398815.1. Lineage (NCBI taxonomy): Eukaryota > Metazoa > Mollusca > Gastropoda > Neogastropoda > Conidae > Conus > Conus ventricosus. The sequence goes on along the minus strand of CM031601.1, from coordinate 71,495,698 downwards.
AGAATGCATCAGAAAAGGCTGGTTGCAATACCGTATTGTTATTTTTTCAAAAAAAAAAACAAAGTGCCATTAAGAAGCAATGAAAATCTTGAATGAGCAAAACTAGCTACATTTTTGTGAAAAGTAGAAATATAATGAATCCTCTAAGGACACAGTGCTAGGGCATTACTTGGAATGAATCCGAAGGGATAAAATACAAATAACTAATATATTCAAGATACTTCGAGCACCAGTTCCAGCAACTGTACAGAGCAGCTTGGTGTTCAATGACGCAAGAAATCTTGAATTTTATAAAATTGCTCTTATGTCTTGATTGAAGAAATAGGGTGTTACGTTTCATACCTGCAGTGAGACTGATTTGCCTAACTAACAGATGGCATGTGGGTGGTGTGAAAAAATAAATAAATGCTTCTCAAAAGCCTTTTCTGGGATTGCATTCTTCTTAAAACTGAAAAGGCAGAGGAGTCAAATTACCACTTTCCGCGGTCACTGAGGAGAAACCACCAAGTTTCGAAATATCGGTATATGACCAGGAGTTATATGATGAGTTTCCCTCCCTATTGGAGATGTCTCTCCCCTTGGAGAATATAAGCTTGCTGAAGGCTCATTTTGAGAAGCATTATTTTATTTTTTCCCCATCCACCCACTCAAGCACATACTGTTAGTTAGGCAGAATCATCTGCCACTGCAGGTATGAATGCGTTATCTCCCCCTATTTCTTCAATCTAAGACATAAGAGCAAGCTTTGTTTATAATTCAATATTTCTTGCAGTCATTGCAACACCAAGCTGCTCTGTAAGTTGCTGGAACGGTGCTCGGTACTTATCCTTGGAATTTATTAGTTTGTTGTATTTTAGTCCTTGCGGATTCATTCCAAGAACTGGCCCTCAGCACTTGTGTCTTAGGGATATCTTTTTATATTTTCTACTTTTCACAAGAAAATGTAGCTTGTTTTGCTCTTTCATGATTTTCTTTTGCTTCTTAGATGGCACCTTTGGTTGGTTTTTTTGAAAACTCAATAAACTACTACGGTATTGCACACCAGCCTTTTCTGGGATTGCATTCTTCTTAAAACTGAAAAGGCAGAGGAGTCAAATTACACTTTCCGCGGTCACTGAGGAGAAACCACCAAGTTTCGAAATATCGGTATATGACAGGAGTTATATGATGAGTTCCCCTCCTATTGGAGGATGTCTCTCCCCCTTGGAGGAATATAAGCTTGCTGAAGGCTATTTGAGAAGCATTTATTTTATTTTTTCCCCATCCACCCACTCAAGCACATACTGTTAGTTAGGCAGAATCATCTGCCACTGTAGGTATGAATGCGTATCTCCCCCTATTTCTTCAATCTAAGACATAAGAGCAAGCTTTGTTTATAATTCAATATTTCTTGCAGTCATTGCAACACCAAGCTGCTCTGTAAGTTGCTGGAACGTGCTCGGTACTTATCCTTGGAATTTATTAGTTTGTTGTATTTTAGTCCCTTGCGGATTCATTCCAGAACTGGCCTCAGCACTTGTGTCTTAGAGGATATCTTTTTATATTTTCTACTTTTCACAGAAAATGTAGTTGTTTTGCTCTTTCATGATTTTCTTTTGCTTCTTAGATGGCACCTTTGGTTGGTTTTTTGAAAACTCAATAAACATACTACGGTATTGCACACCAGCCTTTTCTGGGATTGCATTCTTCTTAAAATGAAAAGGCAGAGGAGTCAAATTACCACTTTCCGCGGTCATGTGGAGAAACCACCAAGTTTCGAAATATCGGTATATGACCAGGAGTTATATGATGAGTTTACCTCCCTATTGGAGGATGTCTCTCCCCCTTGGAGAATATAAGCTTGCTGAAGGCTCATTTTGAAGAAGCATTTATTTTATTTTTTCCATCCACCATCATGACATATGTACGTTAGCAGAATCATCTGCCATGCAGGTATGAATTGCGTATCTCCCCTATTTCTTCAATCTAAGACATAAGAGCAAGCTTTGTTTATAATTCAATATTTCTTGCAGTCATTGCAACACCAAGCTGCTCTGTAAGTTGCTGGAACGGTGCTCGGTACTTATCCTTGGAATTTATTAGTTTTGTTGTATATATATATATATATATATATATATTATATATATATATATATATATATAATCAGAGTTAAAAGCCACTCAGAACGTAAAAAGTGCTCGACCATGTAGGGAGCGACATACCAGTTTAAAATAAGATTTTAAAATGGAAGAATTAAAAACATCATCACATCATCATCGCCGAATGGTTTGTCTGTTTCTTTGTCTGTCCATCTCTGTCTAACGTTCTAAGTTGAAGAAAATGTCTACACTCTTAGGGAGACGTGTGTCCTATTCCAGAGAGAGGAAGACTGAGAGAGGAAAACGGTGTTACCTGCTAATGGAGTGTTGTTTTCTAGAATGAAAAGAAACTAACCGTAAGTGTTTGAAAATAAAGGGATGCACAGTTTCTGATATCCTGATGAGAGCGTTTTAGCTTGAAACAAGTTTGTAGGTTTTTAATTCTTCCATTTTAAAATCTTATTTTAAACTGGTATATATATATATAATATATATATATATATATATATATATATTTTTTTTTTTTTTTTTTTCGTTTTAATGCGAGTCCGTTTCACTGAGAGAACTTACAATAAAATTTTGACCAGTTGGTTGTTTGGTTGACTGGTTGGTTGGTCGGTTGGCTATATGGGGTTGGTTGGTTGGTTGGCTGTTTTGTCGGGTGTTTGGCGGCTGTTTGGTTGGTTGGTTTGACGGCTGTTTGGTTGGTTGGTTTGACGGTTGGTTTGGGTTTGTTGGTTGGCTGTTTGATCGGTTAGTTGACAGAACCAGTTAGTTGCTGGTTACTGATTTATCGTTTTGTTCTTAGCTGATTAGTTGACTGATCGAGTGATTGGTTGGTTTCTTGGATGGTTGGTTGGTTGACTGATTCGTTGTTAGGTTCATGGCTGCGTGGTTGGTTGACTGGCTGATCGGTTGATAGGTTGTCCCATTCTCTGATTGATTGGTTATCTTAATGGGATGGTTTGCTTCTAATTTGGCTTCTTGCCCGGTTGGCTGATTGGCTGGCTACGTTGCTGGCTAATTGTTGGCTGACTTGCTTATTTGGCTAATTGGCTAGTTGAATAGGTGAATGGTTGATCTGTTGGCGGGTTGGATGTTTGAGTAACTTGGTTGACTTTTCGGTTGGTTGGTCGGCTGGTAGTTTGGTTGGCTGGTTGATTTGCTGGCTGGATGCTTGGCTAACTGCTCCTTTGGTTGTTTCCTTCATTGATCGCTTGGTTATTTGCTGATTCTTCTGTTGAGGTGCACCAGCATCCCACCAACATAATTGTTATTGTCGTCGTCGTCAATATCACGTCATCACTGTCGTGATTGTCATGTGTGTCATCATCATCATCATCATCATCATCATCATCATCATCATCATCATCATCATCATCACCATCCTCCTCCTCCTCCTCCTCTCCTCCTCCTCCTCCTCCTCCTCCTCATCATCATCATCATCATCATCACATCATCATCATCATCATCATCATCATCATCGCCGAATGGTTTGTCTGTTTCTTTGTCTGTCCATCTCTGTCTAACGTTCTAAGTTGAAGAAAATGTCTGCACTCTTAGGGAGACGTGTGTCCTATTCCAGAGAGAGGAAGACTGAGAGAGGAAAACGGTTTTTACCTGCTAATGGAGTGTTGTTTTCTAGAATGAAAAAAACTAACCGTAAGTGTTTGAAAAATAAAGGGATGCACAGTTTCTGAATATCATTGTAAAACATAATCACGTGTTTGACATATTAATGGATGGCTGCGTTTGTTTTGTTGCCGTTTCATTTTTTGTGTTTTCGGAGTGTTTTTAATCTGATCATTTGTTGTTGTATATGTTTATGTTGATGTATACTAAATCAGTTGTTTGTATCTATTGCTTTCTGTTTTACTTTTCCCTGTTTCTCATTTCCTCATAATAGAGAAGCGCTGGCGCATTATTAATCATAACTACTTCTCTCTCTCTCTCTCTCTCTCTCTCTCTCTCTCTCTCTCTCTCTCTCTCTCTCTCTCTCTCTCTCTCTCTCTCTCTCTGTATACGCGTGTGTGCGCGCGCGTGCCCGCACTTGTCTCTGTGTGTGTGTGTGTGTGTGTGTGTGTGTGTGTGTGTGTGTGTGTGTGTGTGTGTGTGTGTGTGTGTGTGTGAATGTATGTGA
>CM031601.1:71483980-71486480 GCA_018398815.1 Conus ventricosus | reverse complement strand
ACCTCAAAAGTTTGATAGTTGTTACACGTTTTGTACATTAAGCAGGAAAAATGTAACTGATTGTGAAAATTTCATGGAAAATACTGCATCAGCAGTCTTTAGTGTCAAAAGCTTTAGAAACAACCAGTCTTTGAAGCAAAATAACATTGAAAAATGTAAAAAGTCAATGAGTTTTTTATGAATTTTTAAGTAGGTTTTCGGCCCAGGAACCTCCGGGAACAAGCTTTCTGTTATCTAAGCGGACAGCAAAATGTACTAAGATTTGTTAAAACTGTACTTTTACTTCTTCTGAATAGATCTAATATCTAGAGATACTATAGTTTATTACCAATCAAGAGCTACACAAGTTTCAATATTAAGTCAACTTGAGTTGGTATTGACGAATGAAACGTGGAGAAGGCTGTCTGGACGAAAATGTAGCAATTGGTAATTAAATTGCTGCACTTGTTACAATGTCGTACACACTGTCACATTGTTACATTTTGATTGGAGATTGGCGTATAGCTATATTTTGCCTTTAGGGATTGATATATTGCTACATTCTGCGCTGGGAGATACGCATTTTGTAACATTTGCGTTGTGTTCATTCACACTAACGCATTGATTGATTGTGTTTGGAGACTGGTACATTGTTTATACTATTAAGTTACTGGAGCATGATGCGGATGTGATAGTAATGCAACTGTCAATAACCGTCCGCTGCTGAGATGAGCTGATGAGCCGTTCGTGGAAGAAACCGACAAGAATCTGATATAACCGATGGTGACTCAGATGTCGTCACAGTAGGAGTGACCACGGCAGGACAAGCTATTCAATGGTGTTTGTTGGAGTGACCACGGCAGGACAAGCATTCAATGGTGTTTGTTGGAGTGACCACGGCAGGACAAGCTATTCAATGGTGTTTGTTGGAGTGACCACGGCAGGACAAGCTATTCAATGGTGTTTGTTGGAGTGACCACGGCAGGACAAGCTATTCAATGGTGTTTGTTGGAGTGACCACGGCAGGACAAGCTATTCAATGGTGTTTGTTGGAGTGACCACGGCAGGACAAGCTATTCAATGGTGTTTGTTGGAGTGACCACGGCAGGACAAGCTATTCGATGGTGTTTGTTGGAGTGACCACGGCAGGACAAGCTATTCAATGGTGTTTGTTGGAGTGACCACGGCAGGACAAGCTATTCAATGGTGTTTGTTGGAGTGACCACGGCAGGACAAGCTATTCAATGGTGTTTGTTGGAGTGACCACGGCAGGACAAGCTATTCAATGGTGTTTGTTGGAGTGACCACGGCAGGACAAGCTATTCAATGGTGTTTGTTGGAGTGACCGCGGCAGGACAAGCTATTCAATGGTGTTTGTTGGAGTGACCGCGGCAGGACAAGCTATTCAATGGTGTTTGTTGGAGTGACCACGGCAGGACAAGCTATTCAATGGTGTTTGTTGGAGTGACCGCGGCAGGACAAGCTATTCAATGGTGTTTGTTGGAGTGACCACGGCAGGACAAGCTATTCAATGGTGTTTGTTGGAGTGACCACGGCAGGACAAGCTATTCAATGGTGTTTGTTGGAGTGACCGCGGCAGGACAAGCTATTCAATGGTGTTTGTTGGAGTGACCGCGGCAGGACAAGCTATTCAATGGTGTTTGTTGGAGTGACCACGGCAGGACAAGCTATTCAATGGTGTTTGTTGGAGTGACCACGGCAGGACAAGCTATTCAATGGTGTTTGTTGGAGTGACCACGGCAGGACAAGCTATTCAATGGTGTTTGTTGGAGTGACCGCGGCAGGACAAGCTATTCAATGGTGTTTGTTGGAGTGACCGCGGCAGGACAAGCTATTCAATGGTGTTTGTTGGAGTGACCACGGCAGGACAAGCTATTCAATGGTGTTTGTTGGAGTGACCACGGCAGGACAAGCTATTCAATGGTGTTTGTTTGTTTCTTTCTTTCTTCTTTTGTTTGTTTGTTTGTTTGTTTGTTTGTTTGTTTTTACCTTTCCTGGAATGCCGCCCCATTTTTGGCTCCGGGCAATGTCAAGCAGCTTCAAGGTCACGAAGACGGAGGTCGATGGCTGCACGGCATGGTCAGCCTGACAACAGATGGTACCTCCAGCCTGACAACAGATGGTACCTCCAGCCTGAAAACAGATGGTACCTCCAGCCTGACAACAGATGGTACCTCCAGCCTGACAACAGATGGTACCTCCAGCCTGACAACAGATGGTACCTCCAGCCTGACAACAGATGGTACCTCCAGCCTGAAAACAGATGGTACCTCCAGCCTGACAACAGATGGTACCTCCAGCCTGACAACAGATGGTACCTCCAGCCTGACAACAGATGGTACCTCCAGCCTGACAACAGATGGTACCTCCAGCCTGAAAACAGATGGTACCTCCAGCCTGACAACAGATGGTACCTCCAGCCTGAAAACAGATGGTACCTCCAGCCTGACAACAGATGGTACCTCCAGCCTGAAAACAGATGGTACCTCCAGCCTGGAAA
>CM031601.1:71471480-71473980 GCA_018398815.1 Conus ventricosus | reverse complement strand
TCAGGTTAACAAGGTTAGAGCTAGTACCACAAAACACGTGTCTCTGGCACTTCTGTTGATGGACTCTGTTTTCTTCGCAGAGGGTCTACAAGCTCTTGTGGCGTGGCTGTCGGCCGGAAATACATAATGGCATTTTCCGTTCGAGTTTCTTTTTTTTCTTTTTAGTTTGGGGATCTTGCACACACTCCCGAACCTCACTTACTCACAAGCCCCTGGCTCTTACAGTACCCGGGGAAAATTTGGTGAGAGAGAAGAAGAAGACAAAAAGAAAGAAGGAGGAGGGGGATATGGACGAGGAGAGAAGTGGGGGTATAAAAAAAGGCTGGAGAGAGAGAGAGAGAGGGGGGGGTGAGGTGGCAAGGGATAGAAATAAGCATGATGATGACGGCGAATGAAGAACTTAAAGAACAGGATGTAGAGAAAAAGAAGAAGAAGAAGAAGAAGAAGAAGAACAAGAACAAGAACAACAACAAGAACAACAACAAGAACAACAACAACAACAACAACAACAACAACAACAACAAGAAAAAGATGCATTTTACTAGATAGCACTGGAACATTTTGCATCGCACTTTATACTTTTGTTGTGCGCTGCAAGGTATTGCACTGAAACGCACTGCTTTGAGCTGTCTGGTGTTTCGTTGCACTGTCTTGTCTCGTATTGTATGGTATTGTGTTGCAAGGCATTGTATGGTATTGCATTGCATCGTATCGCATGATGTTGCATTACGCTGTATTATATCATGGCGTACTGTGTTACTGTGCTGTGCTGCCTGGCATTCCATGGTATTGTCTTTCATGGCGTTATATTGCAGTGGGTTGTGTTCTATTATGTTGCATTCCGTTGTCTTGCCTTTGCGTTACGCTGCGTTGTGTTGAAAGGCATCGCACGACATTGCACGGTTTTCCATTGTATTGTATTGATTGTGCGGTGGTGATTTGTACTGCATTGCACGGTTTTCCATTGTATTGTATCGATTGTGCTGTGGGATTTGTACTGCATTGCACTGTGTTATATTGTATTGTCCTGTGATGTATTACGTTGCACTGTGGGGTGTTGCGTTGCCTTTCATTGTATTGTATTGTATTGTATTGTGTTCTATTGTATTGCATTATATTGTTTTGTGTTGTATTGCATTGCAGTATATTGTATTGTGTTATATTCCATTGCATTGTATTGTGTTGTATTGCAGTGCATTGCATTGTATTGCTTTGTATTGCATTGCACAACTTCATCGACACAACAGATTTCTCTGTATGAAGTCGAGGCGGTCGTCTCCGGGATGAACTGTCGCCACAGTACAGTGCCGCCCATTTGTCGTTCTGCCTGCTTTTAACCCTTCCCTCCTTGTCAAAGTAGAGTTTCCGATTTCGAAGGAACAATTCAGTTGTTGCCGTTGGTTCTATAACGCACGCTGAGCGCGTGAAAAGCAGGGGACCTCGGTCTATTGCTTCATCGTAGATACCGCCACTCAGACCTCCACTGAATGTTTTGTAGACAGGGGAGTGAGAACACACACACACACACACACACACGCACACACACGCACACACGCACACACGCACGCACGCACGCACGCACGCACGCACGCACACACACACACACACACACACACACACACACACACACACACAAGGACCAAAGAGTTGAAATTCCTGCGGCTCTGCCTCCTATTCAGAGAGCGTTATCTTATTGAGTGCGTGAGGAAAACGATGGCAAAACATAATCAGAAAAACTTTCTTTTTGACCTGTACTCTTTCAAGACATGTCTGTATAGGATTTTGACCGAAAATTATCTGAATTGGAAAGAAGACTATGTCAACTTCGTCTTCTTATATGTTAATTTCTGCCTCTTTTATTTGTAAATATCAATCAATATGTTGGGCAATGTAACTGGCCGAATTTTGTAAATCTTCATTTGATTGGTAGAAAGACCCGGTGGTGTAGACGATGTTCAAAAATCTGCAAGGAAGGTAATCTATGTCAGAGCTAACGTTCACCGAGAGTAGCCCCACCTTTTTCATGGGACAGATACCGCTGGTGGTCACGCCCAAGGCAATTGTGTCCCATCAGTCTGCTTGACGTATCAATCAGACAGAGAAAGGGACCCGGTGGGCCTGTAATGGGGATACTCGACGTACCCTTCGTTATCCTGGCGAGCGCCTCAGACCAAATCTTTGACATACTGGTTCTATGTGCTTGACCCATAAACTAAGAAGAGATAACTCTGTTGGGAAAGGAAAGACAGGGGTTATCTTCCACGGACTTTTTCCTGAACAGGTCTATTTATCTCTTGTCTTGCGATGGTTTCAAACAGAGACTGGAGAATGTTCTCTCTCGGTAGAAAAGTGCACAAACACACCATGGTGGCTGTGAAGCGTGGGAGTATCCCGTGGCCAACAAACAAACAAACAAAAAAAAGAACATTTTTAACAGTTGTTTGTATATACCTTTCCCGACAACACACAGATAAAAAAAAAAAACCTAAACTGCTTTCAA
>CM031601.1:71459063-71468880 GCA_018398815.1 Conus ventricosus | reverse complement strand
ATAATAATAATAATAATAATAATAATAATAATATAGAAGAAGGGGGAGGAAAAGAATGAGGGATGTTTACAATGATATGGTCATGGTGGCGAAAATCATGATGATGATGATGATGATGATGATGATGATGAGGTGCATTTTGGTCACCTGTGTATATAGGAAATACAGTAGCCGCCATCACTTGTAATCCTGAAGGGTGTTCGACTTTAAGGCTGTGAAAAGGTTAAACATTAAATAAACAAAGATTTAATTTGTAATTTCATCTGGTAGTCTTAAAGTGTAAATGTATTATATGTGTTACACCCACGTGTCTCCTTTCGTTTAGGTATTGTTTAATTGATCGACTTCCAAACAATACAAATGTGAGCTGTTTTTTGTTTGTTTCTTTGGTGTGTGTGTGTGTGTGTGTGTGTGTGTGTGTGTGTGTGTGTGTGTGTGTGTGTGTGTGTGTGTGTGTGTGTGTGTGTGTGTGCGTCTCTGTATGTGTGTGTGTGTGTGTGTGTGTGTGTGTGTGTGCGTCTGTGTATGTGTGTGTGTGCGTGTGTGTGTGTGTGTGTGTGTGTGTGTGTGTGTGCGTGTGTGTATGTGTGTGTGTGTGGGGGGTTGGGGTAGGGGGGGGGGTCTGGATGCTTTGTTTGTTTAATTTGCTATTCTTTCTTTTGTTGTTTGTGAAGCTTTCTCCACTGCTGATTGCTCGCGCGCGCGCGCGCGAGCGTGCGTGCGTGCGTGCGTGTGCGTGTGTGTGTGTGTGCGTGCGTGCGTGCGTGCGTGCGTGCGTGTGTGTGTGTGTGTGTGTGTGTGTGTGTGTGTGTGTGTGTGTGTGTGTTTTCTCGTTTGCTTGGGTTGCTGTTCGTGTCGTCGTCGCTGTTGAGGAGGAGGAGGAGGAGGAGGAGACTGTAAAAAGAAATGAACACACTGACGTTTTTCCTTTATCTTGCCTCAGAATCACGAGAAACTGCCCAACGGCGCCCACGCCTGTCGCGAAGACTGGCCCAGTCTCCGATGGGAACAGGCTTACACTGTCCCTGGATATCGCTCTGCTCGTGTTGCCCATGCTGCTGATGTCAATGGCTTACGTCAGCGTCGTGCACGCGCTGGTCTATGACGTCAGGACGCCCAGTTTTCGGTGGTGGTGGTGGTGGGCGGGGGAGGTGGTGGTGGAAGTGGAGGAGGAGCGGGGCGTGGAATGCACAGGGAGGAAGAGGAGGAGGAGGAGGAGGAGGTGACGGTGGACATGCCTTCTGGTGAGTCGGGGTTGGTGCCGGTGTTGGGAGGTGGAGAGAGGGGAGTCGCCTGTGGATTTGGTGTCTATCTTTCTGTCTGTCTCATGTCACTGTCTGTTGTTGTCTGTCTGTCTGTCTGTCTTTCAAATGTCTCTGTATCTGTCTGTCTGTCTGTCTGTCTGTCTGTCTGTCTGTCCGTCTGTCTGTCTCTCTGTCTGTCTGTCTGCATATGTGTGTCTCTGTCTGTTGTCGTCTGTCTGTCTTTCAAATGTCTCTGTTACTGTCTGGCTGGCTGGTTGTCTGTCTGTCTCTCTCTCTTTCTTCCCCCCCCCCCCCCCCCCCCCGGCTGGCTGTCTGCCCCCCCCCCCACCCACCTCTGTCTCCCTCCCTCCCCCTATCTCTCTCTCTCTCTCTCTCTCTCTCTCTCTCTCTCTCTCTCTCTCTCTCTCATGCCCCTAGCGACCCCTTCATCCACCATACCATTTCTGTTCTTCTTTTTCTTTTACTCTCACTATGACAGCATTATCATTCAGATAGTTTAGAAACTATGAGAGATACACATTCTGCTAAAGATAACCAGACAAGCACATCGACATTTTAACACTTTAAGACTAGTCACAGATATGCCAGACCATGTACTGAAATCGAGCAAAATGTTGTCAGTCAACCATGTGGCACGCACGAGGTGAAAAACGCCAAATAGCATCAGTTACACCTATCTGCTATTGATGACAAGAATATATTCCTCAGATGTTTTATGCATACCTACATCATTTCCATGTCAGTTTGCTTATGTTCAATCACAACCAAAATATTCCGACGTACCAATGGTTATATTGTTATGAAAATTTCTTAACAGGCTGTCAACCTCGGGTGATGTCGATGGAGGAAGGACTAGCGCACAGCCCAAACACACTCACAGCTTGCTTACGATCTCATTCATATATCATACATTCGTCACATCAAACCACTAGTAAAGTCTATAACTTTACTACACATGATCATAGAACGGAACATCAATGCATATGGAATCAAACAAAATAAAACATTCTCTCTTTCCTGAGCTTCACAAAATCATTTATCTAAAACATCATTAACTAACCCGGGTATAAATAGATTTTCTACTTTACCTGGCCAGGTGATCTTAACTATTCACGAATCACTGTCTTTTCTTTTCTTTTTTTTTCTTTTCACTGTCACTTTCACAAGCACGACACAACTGCTGGCACTGGTGTTGGTCTGCTGGCACCTGGTCAGGTTAGACTGCTGGCACTGGCGTTGGTCTGTGGTTCTGCTTGACGAAGTGACGCTGCCAGGTATGAGGTCGAACCCCCGGTTCAGATGGAACAGTGACTATCAACATCGATCTGTTCTCCTTTCTTTCTTCCTGCATTAACGCATTGCACCCTCTCTCTCTCTCTTCTAGTCTGCTCTATCAAATGGACATGGTTGCTTTTCTTTTCCTTTTCTTTTCTTTCTTTTTCTCTTCATTAGTTAGCAACTCTCTCTCTCCACATCTCTCTTTAGTCCTTCCTCTGCAGACTATCTATGGTGCTAAATGCTACAACTTGGTTCTCTCCTCTCTCCTCATCTCTCTGCCTTTCTCTCGAGCAGAGCTTGCTCTCAGAACCTCTCTCTCTCTGTCTCTCTGTTCGTTCTCCTCCTCCTCTCTCACTCACGCATTACTTTATCCCCCACCTACGTGTCCAAGGGTGAGTACCATTGGTCAGTATTTTTACCGCCTCGTACCCGAAGTTATCTCCCTCTAATTCCATTGGATATTCAAATCATGACAGTCACGCCTACACGCCTTACTCTCTGTGGTGGTCAATTGGTCATTTAATTGATTAGCTTGATTTCACCCCCACCACACACTACCTTCTCCCTCTCCCTTTCCGGCGACGTCGATCTAATTGTGGGCACTGGTCGTAAATTGGCCAGATCAGTCCGGCCCAGACCTATCGAGGACGTTGGTCAGCCACTCCGACTGTCTACGAGGCCGATGCTGTCTCCGTGGAAGATTAGGATTAGCCTCTCGCTGTGCTCAAATTGGCCGGATGAGTCTGATCCGGGCGTCGAGACTCGTTTGACCAGACATCGAGGCGTCGGTCAGCTACTTAGTCCATCTGGCTGGACAGGCCGTCTCCGTGGAGCCTCTCCGCTATGCTTAATTGGCTGGACCCGACACATGGCCCGTCTACCTGGCGCTCAGAATATTTGAGTTTGAGCTTATGTCCAAACAACCTGGACCACGACTTTGGTTGTTTATTTTTTTGTCCGTGACAATTTCCACTTGCAAAAGACCATGCACCGCATTGTCTCAAAACAACGGTACAAAAAAGACAACAACCGAATTTGCTGACACACAGCTACACGTGCAAAGTTTGAAAAATACTTTACAACAAACGGTTTGCAAATTATAAAATATATCATTAGTGAATATCACCCCAATGGTTATCATTGACGGCGCTCTTGGTTTTTTTCAACTCATTTATAACCCCTCTGTGCGCACTTATGCCAATTCCCCTACCTGCGGATTTGCCACATCTCCTCTTCGCGCTATTATGAAAAGCCCCCTTAAAAATGACAACGATCCATGACACCTCACCGAGAAATCTCCATCCCAAACTTATCGCAAACAGTGCACTACTACACAAGCGACTGTATGCTCCAACATAACTACATTTACATGACAAATCTCACACAAAAATAGAACCATACCCAACTAGGAAATGAACCCATATCCAATCAACATAACTGTAATCAACACATATTATCAACAAAGCACCCCGGATATGACGACTTCCTCTGAGTTGCAGCTTGCTAGACTACCACGGCTTAAATGTCGCTCCGACATTCTGTCGACCTGGAATGTACTGCACTCGGTACCTGTAGGGCTGCAATGCCATTGCCCAACGCAGCACTCTGTGTTTTTCAGCTGTGCCCCCTGCAGGAATTTGAGTGGTTGATGATCAGTCTCTATCACGAACTCTTTCCCATACAAGTATTTGTGGAATTTCTGCACGGCCCACACGACAGCTAAACACTCCTTCTCCACCGTTGCGTACCCTTCTTCACACTTGTCAACTTCCTGCTAGCATACCTCACAGGGAACTCGCCCCCCTTCATGCTCCTGCAACAATACTGCACCACTCCACCGCCTGATGCATCTGTCCGCAACAAAAAGGTTTGGACATATCTGGTAGTTTCAAGATGGGAGGGGAACCTAGTCTTTCCAACCCGTCTGCAGTGCTTGCTCTGCAGCTTCTGACCACTCGACCACTGCCGGTTTCCCTCCTTGACCAAATCACTGAGAGGACTCGTGATTGCTGCGAAATTTGGAACAAACTCCCTATAGAAACCAATAAAACCTAGCAGACTCCTGACTTCTGTTTTGGTCTTTGGTCTCTCTGAATTCATCATCTTCTCCACCTTTTCCCTCTTTCTGGCTGCTTTGTGTCGCCTCCGACAACAAAACCTAGGAACTCCAGGCTTGGAAACCAACCTGGCACTTTGTTGGTCTGGCTGTGAGATTGGCTTGTCTCAACCTCTCTAAAACTGCTCCTAGCGCCTCATATGCTCCTCCAGTCTCGGATGCTATCAGAATGTCATCCATGAAAATTCCAACCCCTTTCCCAATCCCGTCAATAACTTCCTCATCATCCGAGAGAAGACGGGCAAGGTGCGTTGACCACCCCAAAAGGAAAGTACTCGCCACTGGTATAGCCCCATAGGAGTGGAGAATGCTGTGACTTCCTTTGAGTCTCACTCAAGGCTTTTTGCCAGTAACCCTTGCCCCAGATCTCATCATTTTCATCATCATTCTCTTGCCCATGATGGGCGTAGAGGAGAGATGAGAGACACTCTCGAAGCCAGGCACCGCCATCCGGCCCTGTCCTCTGCCTGTCGCATCAGCGTAGGGCCATCCATCCTGGTCCATTCTTTGATGTTGTCCATCCAGCATTTGGCTTGTCGCCCCCTTCGTCTGCCGCCTTCCAGCGTGCCCTGGATAAACTGTTTTGGGCAGTGAATTGGGGCGTATGACATGCCCGAACCACGACAGCTTCCTCTTCTTGACTGTTGCCAAGAGGGGTTCTTGGGGCCTGCAATGATGTTTTTGGCTCCTCACAAGGTCGTTTGTTTTCCCGGGTTCTTGCCAAGAGATCCCGAGCAAGCGCCTGAAGCATTTAGTTTCAAACGTCTGGATTCTCTTGGTGGTCTCTGCTGTCATGGTCCAGCTTTCGCACCCAAACAGCAGGATGGACAGCACCAGGGACTTGTACAGCTTCATCTTTGTAGGAAAGCTGATCTCCCTGCTCTTCCAGATCTTGTTTAGTTTTGCCATTGCTGCTGTCGCGATCGCTAGTCTGGTTTTGATTTCTGTTGTAGAGCGACCGTCTTTGGTGAGAGTGGCGCCAAGGTTTTTGAAACCCCCCCCACTTCTTCAAGCTGTTGTCCTTCATGTAGATTTCAGCATGGGTGTTGGTTGTGCTTTTTGACCAGGACTTTGCTTTTTTCTGTGCTCACTTCCATTCCATATGCACCTGCCCTTCTTCCCATGTCTCTTTGTCAGGTCTTGTAGTTCTTCGTTGCTGCCTCCCATCAGGTCGATGTCATCTGCAAACCCTCAGATTATTGATGATTCTTCCTCGAGGGAAGTGGAGTGGAAGTCATGGGGGGTTTTTCACGCATGATATTTTCCAGAAGAGATTGAACAGTACGGAGATAGCAGGCAGCCTTAAACGGACTCCAACTGTGGTCTTGATCAGCCAGACTACCCTGGTGAAATACTGGCTCTTGCTTGTGGCGATCTGAGCGAACAGGTCTTCCATGTTCGGTATGACCTCTGAAACGACCTTGGTGACACTGTTCAGACGTCTATAGTCAACACGAAATCGATGCTCACCTGACTTTTTTCCTCACTAAGACGACGGGTCCCTAAAACGATGATTTGGACGGTTCAATCACCCCAAGGTCCAACTCTTTTCTACCTCCCCCGATCACTTGCTTGGTGGCATATGGGATCGGTAGGCTTTCACATGTACGGGTTTTGCGTTTGTTAACTCCACCGTACATGTCTCTAGATTTGTCCTGCCTGGTCTATCAGTCAGGGACGCCTATACTGTTCTAGGAGCCCCCTAACTTCCTCCTGTCTCCTACTGTCTAGCCCTTCATACAGTGACACATCCCTGTAAGACTCTTCTCCTGGAAACTCAGGCAACAAATCTCCCCTTTTCTGCTGGGTCCCCTTTCACCTCCATCAATGATTGCTGCTGCGGCTATGTGCTGAGTCTCACGCTGAATATTTTTGGGGAGAAAATTGCATGGAAAGTTTTGATTTCCCATTCACATCGATTCGGTAGTCTGATCTACCTTTTCAATGATGGTGAATGGTCCCTTCCAATGCATCAGCAGCTTGTTGTGATCCGTGGAAAGCAGTAACAGGACTTGATCTCCCACCTTGAGGAATTGTTTCCCTCACCTTCTGTCATATTGCTTCTTCTGAACGACCCTAGCCTCCTGCAAACTCCCCCTTGCGACCTTACATGTCTCCTCTAGCCTATTGCGTAGGTCCACCACATACTGAAAAGTGGTTTTGACCTCTTCTGACCTGTTCTCCGGACCACAGCCCCTTTGAGAATGCACACTGGTCCCCGAACTGTCCGCCCATACAGCAGCTCAAATGGCGAAAAGCCTGTGCTTTCCTGAGGGGTTTTCCCTGTAGGCGAACGTGCCGCTGGAATGTAGCGGTCCCAATCTGCTGGCCTTTCCTCACAGAGCTTCTTTAAGATGCCCTTCAGCACACCATTGAATCTCTCCACCAAGCCATTGCATTGTGGGTGGTATGGGGTGTGAGAAGCTGTGTGATCCCTAGCAGCCTGTTGACCTCCCTCATCACGCCTGAGGTGAACTGTGACCCTCTGTCACTGAGAATTTTTTGACGGCACGCCCCCCGCGAGAAAAAATGTCTACCAGCCCTTCAGCGACATGTTGCGTATCTACGCCTTTCAATGCAACTGCTTCTGGGTACTGGTCGCGTAGTCCACGAGCGTCAAACACATACCTGTGCCCACCTTTGGAACAGGGCGCGATTGGGCCGATCAGGTCAACAGCCACCCTCCTGAATGGGTGTCAATTAAAGGGGCTGTTTAAAGGTGCCTTCCTCTTCACCCTCTTTTGGCTGGACCTTTGACACACGTCACATGACATGCAGAAACGCTTGATGTCTGCCATTGCCCCTGGCCAATTTAAAATCATCGAAGATTCGGTCAGCTGTTTTTGCTGGTTTCCGAGATGACCCGCCATGAGCGACTCGTGACCCACCTGACATGACAGTGTCACGATAACCTGCTGGTACCTCCAACTGAGTGGTCACCTTACCTGTCTTCCCCTTGGTGAAACACTCGGGACAAACAGCCCGCCTTTCACAAGAAATTCTGTCTCAACCTCCTCTAACCACCTGTTTCTCTCCCACCTCTTGCCAACTCCCAAGACTTCACGACGAAGGGTCTTGTTCCTGCGCTGCCCTAAACTCATCAGGCGACACATCTATGCCTGACTTCCTTGCCGGAACGACTAACGGTTTATCAACCTTTCCTCCTTCTTGCTCCGTGTTTGAACTGCTGCCCTGTAGCAGTCAACAATCAGGATCCCCTGGTTTCCCCTTTCACCCGGAAATATTTCCAATTTATCAAATCTGAAGGGTTTCTCCATCACCAACGCAGGGCAACTCGCCTGAGAAGTAAGGGGTACGTACTTCTATCTTACAATGGAAACTCCCTCACAGTGCCATTGATTAGAGTACAGGTCTGGATTTGCCCTGTCAAATCCCCTTTCTCGACCAGCGTTGTTCTAACTACACCACATGAACAACCAGTGTCCGTAACACTTTCACCCCTGCTGGCCAATCCACCCTTCTTCCACTGGTAACGAACCACTCAGCCTAGTGCCCTCCATCCTGGGCACTGAAATGCTGTCCAGTGCTAGCCATAGGCTGCACTCCACCCTCTTCAGATTGGATCCCTTTTGGTTCCACTGCAGGGCGTTTCCTTGACGACCCTTATCACCTCTTGCAAGGCTGCTGCCTTCTGGAACCTCATGCGACAATCCCTCGCCACATGTCCCTTCTTGTGACAAATGAAACACCTAATGTCCCTTTGCCCTTCCCTTCTGCCCCCCCACTGGGTTTGCAGACTTTGCAGGGAACTCTCCTAGTCTCCTTGCACTCTTCTCACCTGTGCCTAGCACCTGTTTCTCCTGCACCTTAGGCCCAAACGTGCCTCCCTGTTTCACCTCTGCTAACTTTAGCAACTCCCCTGCTGTCTCTGGCTTTTCTCTCTTTCAAATGTATGGTTAACTCAGGGCCGCAACCTGACAAAACTGTTCCTTCATAACCAGCTCTTTCAATTCAGTGAACTCCTTCTTCGTACCACCAACTCTAGCCATTTATCAAAATAGTGATCTAAACGTGCACCAAATGAGTGTACGTTTCACCTCTTGCAATCTTAGCTGACCGAAATTTCTTCCCGAACCCTTCCTCTGTGAGGTCAAATCCCTTTATCAACGATTCCTTCACAGCACCAAAATCAGATTTTTGGTCTGCTGGTAATGCCGTTTAAATCTGTAATGCCTTACCCCTCAAAAGCGCTGACAAAATGACTGCCCACTTTTTCTGAAGGCCAACCCTACTGGTAGCAAACGTTTCGAAACGACTGTTTTATGCATCAATCGAATCTGTTCCTTCAGAGAATTTTGGCAACTTTGGTCGGGGGCATAACTGTGCACAGGGTTACTGGAAACTGAGCTACCATCTCGGGGCTCTCCCTTTGTATTCTCACTTTCTCTAACTCTAATTGAACCTTTAATCTTTCTGTTTCCTGCGCTTCCCTTATTCTTTCTGTTTCCTGCTTCATTCTTTCTGTTTCCTCCCTAGCCTATTATCATTAGCCTGAATCCTTAATCTTTCTGTTTCCCGCTTCATTCTTTTTGTTTCCTGTGCTTCCCTTATTCTTTCTGTTTCCTGCTTCATTCTTTTGTTTCCTGCGCTTCTACTGCGATTTCGGCGTCTTTCCGCGCGTTCATCCCTTTCCATCTTTTTTCTGGTTTTCAACGAATGACTCGCAACTCTTCTCCCGAGTAACCTAGATCACGGCGAACGCTCACAAGTTGTTCAATAGGGGTGTTCTTTTCTTCCGCCATTATATCTTCTTTTTTTCTTTTTTTTTTTGAACAAGATTTTCTTACTACGACAGCCAAAACTGGTGGTTTCCGACACGAGTGACGTAATAGCACAATCTATGAATGATAATATTAGCTTGGGACAACGTAATTAGTTTTTATAAGACGCCCAGCGCCTGACCCAACTATGAGAGCGAATTATAGGCAATCTGTGCGAAATAAGTACTCTGGGGCTGAAATGCCAAGCCCAGTATTAACTATCTTGGAAGCAATGCCAAGCCTAGTATTTTTAAATAACTTGGGAACATACAGTAAGACAAAACCCTTTTCTTAGGATTACAACACTTGAATCCCACCCAGCTTCCTCTCTGAGAAGTTGAACAATTATAATAAATGGGCCAGAATATCCTGGCAGG
>CM031601.1:71446563-71451563 GCA_018398815.1 Conus ventricosus | reverse complement strand
GGGATTCAAGTATTGTAATCCTAAGACAAGGGGTTGTCTTACTGTATGTTCCCAAGATAGTTGAATACTAGGCTTGGCATTGCTTCCAAGATAGTTAATACTAGGTTTGGCATTTACAGCCCCAGAGTACTCATTTCGCACAGATTTCCTATAATTTCGCTCTCATAGTTGGTCAGGCGCTGGCGTCTTAATAAAACTAACTACGTTGTCCCAAGCTAATATTATCATTCATAGGATTGTGCTATTACGTCACTCGTGTCGGTAACCACCAGTTCGGCTGTCGTAGTAATAAAAATCTTGTTCAAACAAAAAAAAAAAGAAGATATAATGGCGGAAGAAAAGAACACCCCTATTGAACAACTTGTGAGCGTCGCTCGTGATCTAGGTTACTCAGGAGATGAGTTGCGTGCATTCGTTGAAAACCAACAAAAATGGAAAGAGATGAACGTGCGGAAAGACGCCGTATCGCAGTAGAGGCGCAGGAAACAGAAAGATTAAGGATTCAGGCTAATGATAATCAGGCTAGGGAAACGCAGGAAACAGAAAGACTAAGGGAAGCGCAGGAGACAGAAAGAATGAAGCAGGAAACAGAAAGGATTAAACTAGGGAAACGCAGGAAACAGAAAGACTAAAGGTTCAATTAGAATTAGAGAAAGTGAGAATAAAAAGGAGACCACCGAGGATGGTAGTTCAGTTTCCAGTGACTCTGTGCGCAGCTATGCTCCCCGACCCAAGTTGCCAAAATTCTCGGAAGGAACCGATTCGATTGATGCATACATCAGTCTTTTTCGAAACGTTTGCGACCAGTCAGGGTTGGCCTCCAGAAGAGTGGGCAGTCATTTTGTCAGCGCTATTGACGGGTAAGGCATTGCAGATTTCACTGCGTTACCAGCAGAACAACAGTCTGATTTCGGTGCTGTGAAGGAGTCTTTAATGAAGGGATTTGACCTCACAGAGGAAGGATTCAGAAAGAAATTTCGTTCAGCTAGATTGCAAGCAGGGAAACGTACACTCAGTTTGGTGCACGTCTAGATCACTACTTTGAGAAATGGTTAGAGTTGAGTGGTACGAAGAAGGAGTTCGCTGAATTGAAAGAGCTATTTTATGAAAGAACAGATTTTTCAGGTTGCGGCCCTGAGTTAACCATACATTTGAAAGAGAGACAGCCAAGACAGCAGGAGAGTTGTTGAAGTTCGCAGAGGTGTATAGAGAGGCACGTTTGGGCACTAAGGTGCAGGAGAAACAGGTGCTAGGCACAGGTGAGAAGAGTGCAAGGGGACTAGGAGAGTTTTCTGCAAAGTCTGCAAACCAGTGGTGGGGCAGAAGGAAGGGCAAAGGGACATTAGGTGTTTCATTTGTCACAAGAAGGGACATGTGGCGAGGGATTGTCGCATGAGGTTCCAGAAGGCAGCAGCCTTGCAAGAGGTGGATAAGGGTCGTCAAGGAAACGACCTGCAGTGGAACCAAAAGGGATTCAGTCTGAAGGGGTGGAGTGCAGCTTATGGGTAGCACTGGACAGCAGTCAGTGTCAGGGATGGAGGCACTAGGCTGAGTGGTTCGTTACCATGGAAGAAGGGTGGATTGGCCAGCAGAGGGTGAAAGTGTTACGAGACACTGGTTGTTCATGCGGGGTAGTACGAACAACGCTGGTCGAGAAAGGGATTTGACAGGGCAAATCCAGACCTGTACTCTAATCGATGGCACTGTGAGGGAGTTTCCAGTTGCTAAGATAGAAGTACGTACCCCTTACTTCTCAGGCGAGTTGTCTGCGTTGGTGATGGAGAAACCCCTTCATGATTTGATCATTGGAAAATATTCCAGGTGCAAAGGATCCAGGGGATCCTGAGTTGTTGACTGCTACAGGGGCAGCAGTTCAGACACGGAGCAAGAAGGAGGAAAAGGTTGTTAAACCGTTAGTTGTTCCAGGAAGGAAGTCGGGCATAGATGTGTCGCCTGATGAGTTTAGGGCAGCGCAGGAACAAGACCCTTCGCTCGTGAAGTCTTGGGAGTTGGCAAGAGGTGGAGAAAACAGGAGGTTAGAGGAGGTGAGACAGAATTTCTTGTGAAAGGCGGGCTGTTGTACCGAGTGTTCACCAAGGGGAAGACAGGTAAGGTGACCACTCAGTTAGAGGTACCAGCGTGTTATCGTGACACTGTCATGTCAGTGGGGCACGAGTCGCTCATGGCGGGTCATCTCGGCACCAGCAAAACACTGACCGAATCTTTGATGATTTTCATTGGCCAGGAGCAATGGGAGACATAAAACGTTTCTGCATGTCATGTGACGTGTGTCAAAGGTCAGCCACAAGAGGGGTGAAGAGGAAGGCGCCTCTTAAACATCCCCCTTTAATTGACACACCGTTCAGGAGAGTGGCTGTTGATTTGATTGGCCCAATCTCGCCCTGTTCCAAAGGTGGCACAGGTATGAGACATGTAAGTTTGCAAGGGAAGGTTTGCAGGAGGCTAGGGTCGTTCAGAAGAAGCAATATGACAGGAAGGTGAGGAAGCAATCCCCAAGGCGGGAGATCAAGTCCTGGTACTGCTTCCCACGGGTCACGACAAGCTGCTGATGCATTGGAAAGGACCATTCACCATCACTGAAAAGGTCGGTCGGGATTACCGAATTGATGTGAATGGAGACCAAAACTTTTCCATGCGAATTTTCTCCGCAAATATATTCAGCGTGAGACTCAGCACATAGGCGCAGCAGCAATCATTGATAGGTGAAAGAGACCCAGCAGAAGAAGGGAGATTTTGTTGCTGAGTTTCCAGGGGAAGAGTCATACAGGGATGTGTCACGGTATGAAGGGCTAGACAGTAGGAGTTCCTAGGTTTGTTGTCGGAGGCGACACAAAGCAGCCGGAAAGAGGAAAGGTGGAGAAGATGATGAATTCAGAGAGACCAAAGACCAAAACAGAAGTCAGGAGTCTGCTAGGTTTTAAATTTGGGTTCTATAGGGAGTTGTCCCAAATTTTGCCGCAATCACGAGTCCTCTCAGTGATTTGGTCAAGGCAGGGAAACCGGCAGTGGTCGAGTGGTCAGACGCTGCAGAACAAGCACTGCAGACGGTGTTGGGAAAAACTAGGTTCCCGTCCCATCTTGAAGCTACCAGATATGTCCAAACCATTTTTGTTGCGGACAGATGCATCAGGTGGTGGGATAGGTGCAGTATTGTTGCAGGAGCATGAAGGAGTCGAGTTTTTCCCGTGAGATATGCTAGCAGGAAGTTGACAAAGTGTGAGGAAGGGTACGCAACGGTGGAGAAGGAGTGTTTAGCTGTCGTGTGGGGGCCCTGCAGAAATTCCACAAATACTTGTATGGGAAAGAGTTCGTGATCGAGACGGATCATCAACCACTCAAATTCCTGCAGGAGGCGCAGTTGAAAAACAGCAGAGTTCTGCGTTGGGCAATGGCACTGCAGCCCTACAGGTACCGAGTGCAGTACATTCCCGTCGACAGAATGTCGGGGCTGACTATAGGCCGTGTAGTCTAGCAAGCTGCAACTCAGAGGAAGTCAGTCATATCCGGGTGCATTGTTGATAATATGTGTTGATTCCAGTTATGTTGATTGGGTATGGGTTCATTCCCAGTTGGCTATGGTTCATATTTTATTTGTGAGACTTGTTTATGTGGATGTAGTTATGCTTGGAGCATACAGTCGCTTGTGTAGTGATGCATTATTTGCAATAAGTGAGGATGGAGATTCCTCAGTGAAGTGTCATGGATCGTGATCATATTATATTGTGCTTTTCATAAGAATTGTGAAGAGAAGATATGGCAAATCCGCAGGTGGGGAATTGCATAAGTGCGCACAGAGGTCGTTATAAAATGAGACGAAATAACGCAAGAGCGCACGTCACTGATAACTCATTGGAGTGGTATTCACTAATGATGTATTTTTAACTTATAAACCGTTGGTTGTAAAGTATTTTCCAAACTTTGCGCGTGTAGCTGTGTGTCAGCAAATTCGGTTGTTGTCTTTTTTGTACCGTTGTTTTGAGACAATGCGGTGCATAGTCTTTTGCAAGGGGGAAATTGTCACGGTCAAAATTCAGCACAACCGAAGTGTGGTCAGTCGTCGGCCACTCCAACTGGACATAAGTCCAAACTCAAACATTCTAGGCGCCAGAAAGACGGGGCCATAGGTCGGGTCCGGCCAATTAAGCAGAGGGGAGAGGCTCCACAGAGACGTTCTGTCCCGCCAGACGACTAAGCGGCTTTGACCGACGCCTCGATGTCTGCCCAGACGGACCTCAGTGCCTGGGCCAGCCTCATCTAGCCAATTTGTGAACCAGCGTCATTGTTAGTTTAGACATCGTGGCGCCCACCCAGACTCAGCTAGCCACTTTAGAGTGACCAGTGTCCACACGGCACCAGTTAAGTAGGAAAGGGGGGAAGGTAGTGTGTGGTGGGGGTGAAATCTAGCTAATCAATTAAATGACCAATTGACCACCACAGAGAGTAAGGCGTGTAGACGGGACTGTCGTGATGTGAATATCCAATGGAATTAGAGGGAGACAACTTCGGGGTGTCAGGGGTAAAAATACTGACCAATGGTACTCGCCCGTTTTGGACAGATCGGAACGAATAAGAAGAATGCGTGAGTGAGAGAAGGGAGAACGAGGGGAAGAACGAACAGAGAGAGAGAGGGAGAGAGAGGTTCTGAGTGGAGCTCTGCAGGAGAGAAGGGCAGAGAGAGAGAGAGATGAGGGGAGGAGAGAAGAGAACCAAGTTGAGAGATTAGCATGAGATAGTCTGCAGAGGAAGGACTGAGGAGAGATGTGGAGAGAGAGATAGTTGCTAATTCATGAAGAAGAAAAGAAAGAAAAGAAAAAAAAGAAAAGAAAAGCAACCATGTCCATTTGATAAGAGCAGACTAGAAGAGAGAGAGAGAGAGAGAGTGCAATGCGTTAATGCAGGAAGAAAGAAAGGAGAACAGATCGATGTTGATAGTCACTGTTCTACCCTAACCGGGGGTTCGACCTCATACCTGGCAGCGT
>CM031601.1:71426563-71436563 GCA_018398815.1 Conus ventricosus | reverse complement strand
AAGATATCTTGAGTGTGAGTGTGTGTGTGTGTGTGGTGTGTGGGTGTGTGTGTGTGTGTGGTGTGGTGTGTTGTGTGTGTGTGTGTGTGTGGTGTGTGTGTGGGCGTGTGAGTGAGTGAGTGCGTATGTGTGTGTGTTGTGTGTGTGGGGTGTGTGTGTGTGTGTGTGTGTGGTGTGTGTGTGTGTGTGTGGTGTGGTGTGCGCGCGCGGCGCGCGCGCGCTGTGTGTGTGTGTGTGTGTGTGTGTGCGTGTGCGTGTGTGTGTGTGGTGTGTGTGAATCATACACGTAAGATTGTTATCACAGAATGTAAACAAAAGGTAATCTTGACTGATATTTAACGTGGATAACACACCTTGATGTTAAGAAGATTTCGAAAACCTCTTGCAAGTCTAACGCGGCTGATGGCCATTTCTCTGAACCTGTCCCGACAATCAGGAGCGCATCGAGTCTCACTCCTCACCACCCGCATACATGCTCTTGACCCTCTCCATCCTCCCCCCTATTCAGTTTAGTATACATCTCGTGGAAGCCGGAACTATCGAGAGTAGGGGTGATTGATTTGGGGGAATAAGAAATTCCCTTTGAGGGTCATCAGGCGACTGCTGTGGATGGCTGGAATGGAGAACCCTGCATTCCCTTCGTGTTCGACATATCAGGGTATGGCATCAAACCTGTTGCCCTCGCGCAACTCTTTCTCCGAGGCGTGGCGGAGGCGAAGACATGCTCCTTTCCTTTTCAGATCTCTATGACCCGAACACGTGTTGTGGAGGCCTCACTGCTGACGACCACACATTTCCCCCGTCTCTTGCCAACACCGAAAACAGACCGCATCGTTGTTGAAAACAAGGCTGAACATAATTACCGCACAAAAGGCCGCTGAAGTGACTCGGCAGCAGTGCAGCGTCTCTCTGGTGGGTGTCCTCGTGACGACTTGATATTGACTGCTCCCTGTGGATTGCCTGTGCCGGGGCTACGGTTGGGGCGAGCCTTGGCTGAGCTGTGGACAAGGATCGGTGTTAGCGGCGTGGGCGCAATGCTAATGAGATGGCTAGAGGATGAACAGCAAAAATAAATAAATAAATAATAAATAAATAAATAAATAAATAAATAAAGTAAAATAAACACACAAAACGGAACGCAAAGTAACGCTTATTTTATACACATTTCAAAACAGACGAGTTCATGTTCGCCTAATATGTCTCTTCAGATGTTGAAACAACAGCCGTCCAAAATGCTCCAGAGCGCCGTCAGCGGAGAATGAGACTCGATAGCTTTCTCATGTTGGCTCCAGATAGGAAATGTTCTTGGGCGTTTCGATGTCTGTTGTGTCACGTGTGAAGAGGACCTGTCGGTCCAAATACTGACCGCAACGTTTTTCCACAGAGAACAAAGTCTTCGTTACATTGCACTCTTGTTTCGCCTGGTTACTCGCATTTTCGCTTGCTTCCCATCACTGGTGAATGTCTGTGGTTTTCTCAAAGCTGACGAAGCATGTTCTAAATCTTCATTTTACCGGTTTTTCTTTGATCGATGGTTCAAAGTTTATCACAACTTCAAAGCAAGCTTAGGTGCTTACAGAGATTTATAACACCATAGTAAATCTACAATAGTTACGAAACAGTATCAGGAGCATTGTCGCTACACAATCTCCATGGATGTTTTTTTTTTAAAAGGTGAAAATTCTAAGCCGTAGGGGCAATAAACTGTTAGAGGTTCACCGTGTCTTGGGTACGACTTGATGCAGGGCGGACCCATTCCATTCCTTCCACCGCATTCAACTTTCCCTGAACTGAATCAGGTTTTCAAGCTGCATAAAATCCCACCCCACGATGGGCTCGAACTCATGGCCGTCAGCTCCGCAGACAAACGCTCTGACCATTTACCGGATGCTCTTCTTAGGAATGTTATGATTAAACAAAATAGCCATCAATAGTTACTGCAGTTATTATCAGCTCACTATAGGTTCTAATTTTGTGTTCGCATCTTGGCCAGCTTTCACGTCATGTGAAGTTTTGAGCTGTCGACCCAATAAACCGGCCAGGTGAAGACTAAGAACATGCCAAACATCTAGAAGACATACCTGGCTCCCAGTTTTGTGAGGTTTGGTTGAAATCTGACTGCGCGGGCTAACGGATTATTACAGATTTTGATCTGACTGGTGATCGACAAGCTGACTGTGTCCACCATCCTCCCAATTGCAAGCCGTCATATCTTTAGACTGAAAAGTTCCCCAAGTGGCCTGGGCGAACTGCTGACTTCCACATTATTTAGTAGAGCGCCTTGCATTCTGTTGCGTCTGTAGCTATACAACGGTTACGATGGAACTTCATGCTTTTGTTTCCAGGCGTCAAACCTGACTGGGAATTTCAGGCGTCATATTTATAACACTCTGGATCTATGTAAACCATGCCTGTGCCGATGAGATTATGACGAAAGTGTTGGTTGTGTCTACTACCTTACCGAGAATGTGTATCTCTTGAGCTCCACACCGTCTCCCGATACCAACGGTGTCATCGCAGACAATGGCGGTCTAGTCAGGTACTGCCTGGAGTCATGGTCTGAAAATGACCACTTTCTGGTCACACAATTTCTAGCTTCCAGTTCATGTCTTGCCTTCTGTTGGATAATGTCTCACCTATTTTTGAAAGAATTTTTTTTTTTTTGGTAATATCATTTGACCAGAGGAAACATGTTCAAAAAAAAGCACCGGCTATATTAAATTTGCTCTGTTTAGTATTCGATACTGGCTCTTGAGATGTGTACCCATGTAAAGAAGAATTCCAAACAAGTCAGTCTGTTTACGATTAATGTATGTCAAACACTGTTCTTATTATTCTTTTCAGATTGTATTGAAACGAGACCTGTCTTATTCTGCTTAATCTAAAAGAATTTTTTTTAAATTATTGATGATGATACGGTGTTTCTTCTTCTTCTTCTTCTTTTTCTCTCCTCCTCCTCCTCCTCCTCCTCCTCCTCCTCTCTTCCTCCTCCTCCTCCTCCCCCTTGCTTCTTCCGTGTCTTTTTCTTTGCCTTCGAATACTACTTATTCTTTTTTCATCTTCGTCATGTTTCTCCACTTGTTTCATTTCCTTCTCAGTTTCACTGAGCCGTTTTCAAAACCTGAAAAATGCATGCTCTTTCCATTCAGATCCAACTTGAACCAACCACATGCATGCCACACATACCACACACATGCCACACCACTACATGCACACATACCACATACATGCCACACATACCACATACATGCCACATCCATGCATGTCCTTCCCCCTCCCTTATCCTATCCCCCTTTTCCCAACACACACACACACACACACACACACACACACACACACACACACACACACACACACACACACACACACACACATGCGCGCGAGCACGCGCACTCGCCTAGTTTTGCATGTACGTGCACTAGTGATCGCTGAGGAGTAGCAGACCTATGGTTTCAGTGTAATGCCTGTCGACTTGCATGGTGATTGTCGAACTCGGTGTGTTCATGGACAATACTGTGATTCCTTGGTGGTGTTCTGCACGCACTGTTATTATAGACGTACTCTGGACTTTTGCCGACTGCTTGTTGCTCTGGCATCTTTGTGACGTGATTGTCCTGTTTTCCTTCTGCTCATCTTCAGTCACGACTGACTTGGAATTCTCGAATGAGAGGAATAAAGCATTGTTGAATTGATAAAACTGGGCTGAAATGAGTGGAGCTCATTGAATGGGTAAAAAGAAATGCAGCAGACTATGCTTGCCGATTTCTGACACACTTTGATGAAAGAAATGCCATTGTGTGTTCGTCTATCATCGTTGTCACAATGAGTAGATCGATTCGGAAAACTAACGAGAGAGAGAGAGAGAGAGAGAGAGAGAGGAGAAGAGTGAGTCCACGTGCCAAGTGTCGCTCTTATTTCCCTATCCGTTCATTTGCTCTTAATACCCCCTTCCCATCCTCACCACTAACCAGCGTACAATCAGTGATCCCACGTACAAAGAAGAATCGCATCACAGAGGGCACCAGCAGATACACTCCTACCTCTGTCTCGGGTCCAAAGAAAGCAGTGAGAAAAGGAACAGTATCTCCGCTTCGCTCTCACTCGCGCAGATCAGTAATAACCTCTTCTTCCTGGCGAGAGAGGTGTTCAGTTGGGTGGGCTGCCCTCTGAGATAACCTCGTATGCCAGCTTCTTCTTATCTGCCGTTCAGCGAGGGCGGTCTACCTCCTGCACTTAAGTTTTGTCCGCTAGTGAATTACGCTGTGTGTGTGTGTGTGTGTGTGTGTGTGTGTGTGTGGTATGGGCGCAGGTTGTGCGTGGTGCGCGGTCGTGGGGGGTGTGTGTGTTGCGTGTGTGTGTGTACGCGCGTGCGTGCTTCCAACCTAATAATGTGACCCTATCGTCAATGAAACGTGATGAACGGACAGCCATTCCCGTTAAACAGGAGGCAAACACAGAGCCAGTGGACAGAGCGACAGACAGAGGTGAACGCCATGCATACATGCAATGCAGGGGGCAAACACAGAGCCAGTGGACAGAGCGACACACAGAGGTGAACGCCATGCATACATGCAATGCAGTCCCAACTAACAGGAGACCCACCCTGTCCTGTCCACTTCTCTGTTGGTCTCAGGTCATTCTCCAGGGGCGTTTCACTCCCCACACCATACCAACCCCCCCCCCCCACCACCCCCCACCCCCCCCCCCCCCCCCCCCCTCCACCCCGAGTGTCTGAGGAGCCAATGACGGCCAATCACTGCCCTTTGTGGCCGAGGCCTCGGGTTCCCATGGCGGAGGTTAAGCAGTTTAGGTGGGACAGACGGAGTACCCCCGCCCCTCTTACTGTACAACGGACACACTTGGCCATAGCTTTGTAGGTAAAACAGATGGACTACACGTGTGTGCGGAGCGTGCACACACACACACATACATATGTGTTGTGTGTGTGTGGGAAGAGAGACAGAGCGAGAGAAGAACGCACAGGCGTGTCTGTGTGCGCACGCGCATGTGTGTGTAAAAGCACAAATCATGCTCCACACGGGAAGAAAGTGATCATCCCTGTGGTTTTTAATTGCTTCAGATCTCGAAGCTGCATGAACATTACACAATATAAAAGAAAGACAGAACGAGAATGAATTAAGAATAAAAAAGGAAAAAGACAAAAAAATCAGGTTTAACAGTAATATACACGGAGAATCGAGTTCCTATGACTATGCGCGCAAGTGCGCTGTCCACAACCGTGTTAAAGTACACTGGCAATCCGTCTTCTTAACTGCAAGGATGATTTGGTCGCATGATCTTCGGAACTGTGTGTTTATAGTTACGTAGAATTTGGGAATGTGTGAGAATAAACAAACAACGACAAGAAAAAAGCGAAAATGTTTTTTTCTTCTTTTTTTTTTTCTTCCACGGACTAATAATCGTCTTTAATGGTCCATTTGGGGCCAAACCCAAGACTTCTGCTTTAACGTCATGGCACTCTTGACTAAATGAGCCAATGCGCGAACTCGTCAGAGCCGCTGAAATACGCGATAAACACACTATTGTGCCAGAAACACTACCGTGTACGTCGTGAACGCGTGCACTGAAAACACTATCTTCATGCAGTAAAACCTCGGGCCAAACACGTCTAATTAGCTCCCCAAGCGAAATACTTGCTTTCCCTTGACAGTTTAACAGACTTTGTTTTGCCTTTCCCTACTAAAAACAGAGGAAATTTATTGTAGCCTTAGTAACATCTATAAATAGCAATAACAACAACAACAACAAAATCCCCAAGCATTCAGAAAAAAAAAAAAAAGAAATCTGACTTTTGCAGGGAGAAGTCTCAAGGAACACTACTCTAAAAAGAAGTCGCAGAAGTTGATTGAAATTATTCCCCTTTCCGTACTCTAGACTAGTTTTCAGTGATAGCGTTTTCAGCGTGACTAGATGGCGTTTGCAACACAAATGTGGTAAGATCCGCATGGGCTGAAGCAGTGATTGTTTACGTCTTAGGCCGCGGGTACTATGGGAGTTTTCAACGCGTGAGCTAACGAGCGACTTTTTTACGATGATAGGCCCTCCTAAGAAAGGTGGTTCTGATGCACGTGCTACTACACCCGTGTAGCACGCCATTTGTAGTCTCACTCCAAATGGTTCCCAGAGAAAATTTCACGTATCAAGCACTCTGCCCATGCAAAAAATACGTGCACGTATTTATATAAAAGTTCCTATGCTACATTCACTCCCCTTCCCCTCCCCCAACCCTCCCATTGCTGGCACACGGTAGACCACTCTACATACGTCATGCGTGATTCTATAAGTATGACGCTGTCTACATATACGTCATGTCACAAACTAACGTCACGTAGAACTTTTAAAAAAAAACATCGCAAGTAGAACCCAACTGATGAATCACACACACTCAACTAATGAATCACACACACTCAACTGATGAATCACACTCACTCAACTGATGAATCTCACACACTCAACCGATGAATCACACTCACTCAAGTGATGAATCACACTCACTCAAGTGATGAATCTCACACACTCAACTGATGAATCACACACACTCAACTGATGAATCACACACACTCATCAGCAGAATCACACACACTCAACTGATGAATCAAACGATGACTTTTTTTCAAAATTAACGAATGAAATATTTCCTGTACTGAACCACCCCAGTAAGGGACTAGCTATGCCTAATATAAAGAAATCTTCCTCTGTCCCATTATAAGAAAACAGCATACAGACAGGAATGTTTCCCCCGATATGTCCATATTAGAGAAAATAAAGCAATGCGCAGGGGGGGGGGGGGGGGGGGGGGGGGGGGGGGGGGGGGGGGGGGGTGGGGGGGGGGATTGTTTCGGTCGAACTCTGCCTTTCCCCCTGGGGAGGAGCGAGTTACCCGGTTCAGGTCAGGGGAGGTAAACACAGCGGAAAGGGAGGCCGCCGAATGGGCAGCGCGTGCCATCTTTCCGTACCTGGGTTACGGCGAAACTCTGACAGTTCACAGCCTCTGGGGCCATTACTAACTTCAGGGACTTTGTGAACTGTCTGAAATTATCATTGTAGTAGGTGCTTTTTTGTTCTTTATCATGCGATTCCTGGCAACGATTTTATTCAGTTAAGTAAGAATCATTTAGTAATGAGTCTGACCATTTTTTTTTTCTGGCGGTGACTGTTACTTGATTTTATCTGTTTCAGCGTTGCTCCCAAAATGTGTGTGTGCAAATAATAAGGTGTTGGCCATCAGTTTCTGGACTGGCGATATGGGGGAAGTGTGAAAAGAGCTCAGCTGGCTTATTGGTATTATTAGATGGCCAATTTTTTAAACAATGATGTTCAGAGACTATTGACCGATTCAGGATATACAGTATTGTTATGGTGAGAGATCCGCGTCGCTGTGGTACGAGTGGGCGAAAAAAAAAAACCCGAGTAATTCAGTAGATTTGCCAGTTTTGAAAGTAAAGCACCTGTTGTTACTGTGAAGTTTATGATTTAATTCAAATCCTTCAAATTCATCTTTTGTTTCCACGTAAATACTGGTCTAGACCCTTTTCATTTCTTACAAAATCTGTCAAACTCACAACCTAAGAAAAGCACAGGTTCGATCACAATTTTTTAGTGTGTGAACACTCAGACTCCTTTCATTTTAATTAGATGATATATGTGATAATTATCATTCGCTTTAGAGTTGACAGTTTTCTATTTGATTAGAGTTTCATCTGATTTACATTTACATCATTCAGTATTTTTTTTTAAAGCATGGAACTGTTTAGAAAATAACTAAACAATTGAAAATAGCAAATTATAAAAGATGGTACGGTTAAGTATCTCAGAATTGAAATAGATGCTTTACGTAGCAGTTCGGCAAATAACAAATGGAAATTTCCACAAGTAACAACAATTGTTCAACAATAAACTTTAACAGCTAAAAAAAAAAAAAAAAGCACATGTAACTTTGAAGAGAACTTGCTCTATTCGGTGTAATGGTCCACGTTATTCTGTTGAAGCTATCGCCCTTGAGTAAAGGCTTTCCATGTGAACATGGGACATCACTCTGTATTGTCAACCTATTATCACACCGACAAATGAACTGATGCCGAGTCAGAGTTGCCGAACGCTCTGTGTGTGGTGTGTGTGTGTGTGTGTGTGTGTGTTGTGTGTGTGTGTTGTGTTGGTGTGTGGTGGTGTTGGGTGGACGGGGGAGGCGGGACGGAGGAATGCGTGGGATTGGGGTGGATGCAGAGAGGAGAGAGGGAGGATGTGCCTGCGTGCATGTGTGTTTGTGAGTGCGCGCGCTCGAGTGTGTGTGCGTGTGTGTGTGTGTGTGTATGTGTGTGTGTGTGTGTGTGGTGTGTGTCGCGCACGCGCACGCATGTGTGTGTTTATGAGCGCGCGTGTATGAGTGAATGCTTGCAAGTGTGTGCACATGTGTGTACGCGTATGTGGACGTGTCTGTGCGTGTGTTCTTCCTGGTCAACGAAACGTCCAGTCATCGTGAGAATTAAGCAGTTGTTCATCAGGTTTAGAACTTGGGATTAATCTCAGTGAGTTTCCGATTTGGTCAACAGTTAATAATTGCATCATAATCCGCTTTGATTCAGGATGTGATTAGTTTAGAATAAATCATGCGCTTTCCACAATCTCTAAATGAATCTCCAAGACCCCAATACTTTTTCTTGGAACCGATGTCTACAAGAAGAACAGTGAAATAGTTCTTGTTGATTTAAAAGTATATCAAATGCCACTGTTCCCTTTGCAGACTGGAGGTTTACGCTGTTTATTTGATTGATATTGTGGGGTTGGGAGGGGGAAGGGACTGATCACCTCATCGATAATATGGAATAATATCTCTGCATTGAATTTCAAATGTTAGTGATAGCGAACCGCAAAAAATATTGGGGTAACGTTCTCCTCATTGGTATTGTGGAGGTAAGTTCACCTTATTGATAAAGTTGGGTGAATGTTCACCTAGTAATAATGTAGGGGAGAATATTCACCTTATTGATAACATTGGGTGAATATTCGCCTTATTCATGATGTAGGGGTAATATTCACCATGTTCATAATACAGGAGTTATGTTCACCTTATTGATGTTGTAAAGATTATATTGATAATGTAGGGTAAATGTTCGCCTTATCAACTCTCTTGAAGCCAAATCAAAGCGTGATAAAGCGATCATGAAGACATGTCCGAAACAATGTGTGTGTGTGTGTGTGTGTGTGTGTGTGTGTGTGGTGTGTGTGTGTGTGTGTGTGTGTGTGTGTGTGTGTGGTTTAGTGTGGTGTGATGTGGGTGTGTGTGTGTGTGTGTGTGTGTGTGTGTGTGTGTGTGTGTGTGTGTGTGTGTGTGTGTGTGTGTGCGGGTGCGCGCGCGCGCGCGCTTATGAGTGTGCAATGTAGTTGTTGATGTAAGTATATGTTTATATTCGTGAGTGCCTGTGTGGTATTCTCGGCTAGCAAGAAACTGCGGCTTACGTAACTGGAAGTTCTTTGTGAGCTTTTGGAGCGGTAGTTAAGTCTAACTCGGCTCCCAAAGCCGGTGGTTATGTTAATAATCAACTGGTCAACAACTCTTGGAGACGGAAATTCCATCCAGCTCAAGTGCATAGCCGCAAAAAAGGCATTCCACATTTTTGCTCTACAGACAAGTTTTCCTACTGCACGTTTGTTAAATTTCATTTTGATTTTCAGTCGAAAAAAAACCGTAGCAGACACGCACACAAACACTACATGCACTGCTTCACAACATACAATACCTCAAAGACCTGTTTCATTTTCTCGTACGAGTGATTGAGCAAGTTTGTGACAGGAATACAGGGACAAGCAGGAATATTTATTTTACACGTAATTATTCCGTAAAGCCAAAAGAAGCCGGGTTTTACAACAACAACTACTACTACTACTACTACTACTACTACTACTACTACTACTACTGCTGCTGCTATCACCACCACCACTACCGCTACCGCTACTACTACAACCACCACTAATACGGCGA
>CM031601.1:71421563-71424063 GCA_018398815.1 Conus ventricosus | reverse complement strand
TTCCAATCAATCGTGCAAGTGACTTATATAATCGTTTTACCCCTTGCACTGTGTCTGTTCCCAACCCTGTATGTTCCAGCCAATTCATCAACGTCTATAATCCTGACTAAGGATAGTATTAGTTATGGTGGTGGTGGGGTATTATGGGAGGTGTTGCGGAGAAGCGGCGCGGCGATGAACACGTGACGTGAACAGCAACGAGTTGGGTGGAGGAGAAGAGTGAACAAGCGACCAGGGTGGATGACAACTACGCGCTGGTGCGCGGCGCGGGGGCGCGGGTGACGCGCTGAGGCCACCATCAGCCCAAAAAGACAGACAGACAAGCAAACAGGACAACACAACAGCACAAGAAACAGAGACACAAGAGCTTGTCTACTTTAATTAAGAAAGCATTCTTTCATTCACTCACACCCGCTTTAACTCTCACCTGACCCCCCCCCCCCATGCCCCCCCCCCCCCCCCCCACACACACACACCCACATCCCTCTCCCACATTCACACCACCTCGCCCTCCTCCAATCCTCCACTCCTTCTTCCACCCACCCCCGCCCCACCCTCCACCCTCGCTCACCCTGTCACCTCTCAACTCCACCTGTCAACAGTCAGTGGTCAGGGGTGCACCTTCCCTTCGGATCTGGACGGGGTGTTCGACACTTCCCACGAGACGAGCCAGCTGACCTTCAACTCCACCATCGTGTACCCCTTCACCGTGGACACCCAGTCCATGCAGTTCACCAACCTGGTCTTCCAGCGCCAATTCAGCAACGGCTCCTACTACATCGCCCGGTGAGCTGGGGGAACGGGAAGAGTTGGGGGTGGGGTGGGGGGTGGGGTGGGGGTGGGGTGGGGGGAGGTGTGGCGGAGAGAGGGTGGCGAGTTGAGGGGATGGTGGAGGTGATACGGAACTGAGGTTGGGGTGGGGGGGGAGGTGGGAAGGAGGTGAAAGAGCTGACCAGGTGGGTGGGGTGGGGGTGTGGCTGGATGGCGGCGGTGGGGGGGAGGGGGAGTGGGGGGGGGGGATTGGTTGGGCGTGCGCTTTCGCCTTTAGGTGCCTAGTCTCTGTTCATGTCAACAACGGGCTGGTCATCAAGAGCTACTGGTTCAAGGGACTCCTGCTACGTCGCAAGATGAGTGGGTGCAGGTTTTGATAGGGGTGAAATAGGGGTCGGAGTGGGGTAGGGGGTGGTGTGTAGGAACTAGCTAGGTAGGTGGATGACGGGTGTGTGGTGTGTGTGTGTGTGTGTGTGTGTGTGTGTGTGTGTGTGTGTGTGTGTTGTGGTGTGTGTGTGGTGTGTGTGTGTGTTGTGAGTGTGTGTGAGTGGGTTGGTACATCCCTTTAGCAAAGTCACCATATCTATAGTGACCGAAGTCAAGGCAGGGTAGCTCAGGTAAATGATTGGGGTAGGTAGGTGGATGTGTCGGCGTGATAACTCGGGAGGAAAGCGATGTCAGGTATGCTGTCTGATATGACGCATAGCTATGACAAAGTTTTACAAGGTCTCTGCGGTACACTATATAGCTACGTTTTGCGTTCTATGATATTGTCTGGAAGTTTTGTGTGTGCGTGGCAATTTTGTATTTCATAAGTTTTTAAAACTTGCTCGTCTTGTCCTATCTTGCCTTGCCTTGCCTTGCCTTGCCTTGTTTTGCCTTGCTTTGCCTTGCCTTGCCTTGCCCTGTCTTGCCTTGCCCTGCCCTGCCCTGCCTTGCCTTGCCTTGTCTTGCCTTGCCTTGCCCTGTCTTGCCTTGCATTGCCCTGCCTTGCCTTGCCCTGCCTTGCCTTGCCTTGCCTTGCCTTGCCCTGTCTGCTTGCCTTGCCTTGCCTTGCCCTGTCTTGCCCTGTCTTGCCTTGCCTCTTGCCTTGCATTGCCTTGTCTTGCCTTGCCTTGCCCTGTCTTGCCTTGTCTTGCCTTGCCTTGCATTGTCTTGCCTTGCCTTGCCCTGCCTTGCCTTGCCTTGCCTGCCTGTCTTGTCTTGCCTTGCATTGCCTTGCCCTGCCTTGCCCTGTCTTGCCTTGCCTCTTGCCTTGCCTTGTCTTGCCTTGCCTTGCCGTGCCTTGCATTGCCTTGTCTTGCCTTGCCTTGCCTTGCCTTGTTTTGCCTTGCTTTGCCTTGCCTTGCCTTGTCTTGCCTTGCATTGCCTTGTCTTGCCTTGTCTTGTTTTGCATTGCCTTGTCTTGCCTTGTCTTGTTTTGCCTTGCTTTGCCTTGTTTTGCCTTGCCTTGTCTTGTATTGCCATGTCTTGCCTTATATTCCACTGTCTTGTCTTGCCTTGCCTTGCCTTGCCTTGCCTTGTCTTGCCTTGTCTTGTCTTGTCTTCCCTTGTCTTGTCTTGCCTTGTCTTGCCTTATATTCCACTGCCTTGCCTTCCCTTGCCTTGCCTTGCCTTGCCTTGCTTTGCCTTGCCTTGCCTTGCCTTGCTTTGCCTTGCCTTCCCTTGCCTTGTCTTGTTTTCCCTTGTCCCGCTTTGTTCTGCCTTGCTTTGCCTTGCCTTGCCTTGC
>CM031601.1:71388358-71412046 GCA_018398815.1 Conus ventricosus | reverse complement strand
TATTTAAACCCAACTTGCATGTTACTATCATCAGCGTTTATAATCAATCAGAACGGCCAACAGCACTTTTACTGGCGGCTCCATCTGAAGAAACTCTGGTTTTACTGATAGCATGTGTCACGCTTTCATGAACGTTTGTAGGAGTAATGATGTCCATGTCTACTTCACTAAACGTATTGCTTAATTGTTTGTCACTACCAAATATTTCTTCCATCGTATATAGTTTTCTATCCTCGAATTTACTTGTGGCCATCATTTTTAAAGCCACAATATTTACGTAAATTAAAAAAATAAATGTATATAAAAGTAAGTAAAACGCTCTTTTATTCTTCACCCAAGCGTTGCAACACTTCAAGATACGTTAACCTTACAATAACACCCGCCAATATTTTAGCTTTTTCTGAATCACTACAGTCAATGTTCATCACTTTGATTGCTTCGTTAAATAGTTCACTATGATCTTTTATTATATTGTTTACATCATTCTCAAAACCAAATTCACTAAAATCAATGTTTAGTACTTTCATTGTTTCGTCAAATAGTTCATTACAATTCTTTAAATCAGATTCACTAAATTCGACAGCCATTTTTAAATCTAAATAAATAAAAAAAATAATTGTAAATGTAAATTCAGCTGTTATTCATAGTCTTTTCTAATCGTAAAACCTGATCTTAATTAAAGCAAATAGCTACTCCTTCAGGGCTGGTAGAAACAGTCAAATTAACATCTTCAGGAGCCATATTATCAACTAAAATGGCAAACAACTTTATAACTGGTTGGGGCCAAGAATCTGTATTTTACTAACAGCTTCCACTACACTTTCTCGTATATCTATGCGCTCAAAAAGATCAGTAATTAATTCTTCAAACCTGCCCTTTAACTCTTCTCTATCAGCCCCCCCCCCTCTCCTCCTCCCAAAATTCTACATATGTCACTAAGCTCTGCAACTACTTCGGGCTTCATTTTTTAAACCAGAATAAAAACAACAATTTAAAAATAATTAACTAGCCGTTCCTCTTGTTTGTGCAAGAATCAGAAGAGAAATCAATAACGGGTATCTGACTAAGTGCACGCTTGTGCTTGGGCCGTCTCACGGTTGTTTTGGCGTGACTCATGTGCGACGCGACCGTGTGCAATCATTTCCAGAAAAATCTATTGTCGCAATGCGCAATTCAGTCGCGCATGTTCATGTGTGGTGCAACTCATATGTGACGTGATCGTGAGCAATCACCCCAGAAAAATCTATTGCCGCAATGCGCATGTGTCGCCGCAGAGGTAGATTTGATCATTCTCTCACTGACTGTCGTGCGAGAAGATGTGTTTGACTGCGCTCCTACCAACTACTGTGTTTGGCTGTGTTGTTATTTTAACAATGGCTAACAGGTTTACCGAAGAACAGGTTCGCGCTATTCAATATCACAAGTTTTACTTTAACTGCATGTTAGAGTATTTGTCAAAAAAGAACTAGGCGAAGCCTGTTCTCTACCAGTGAAACCCCAAAGAAGCATTGCTTTTCTAGAAGGCGGAGAAAGGAAAAAAAGCGAACCGACTGCTTTAGAAATGAATGCCTATCTTAAAGACTTGTTGGTTAAGGAAGATGCAAAAATTGAAAATGACATTAGCGAACAAGATGTGGTCAATTTTCATAAGTGTTTGACTGTTGATGGGATGCTTCCCTTTCTAAAAAGCGGTGCTATGTTAATAAAACAAAATAAAAGCAAAACAATCCATCACGCGTTGATTGTTGGGCGCTGGCTTGAGACAGCTCAAGCTATGTTTAAAAGAACAAAACCGCTTCAAAACATGGCGTTCATTTCTTAAGGCGCAGGTGGGCATGTCTGATTCATATGCCAGAAAACTTATTCAGCTTTCAATATGTTTTTACAACTATCCCAAATTCCACAAGCTGGGATCGGCATTGCTGAACTATGTAGCAAACGTCAAAGTATCATTAGGCTTATCCAACTGAATAACGATTTTCGGGAGTTCTGGCAAACAAACTAGATAGGGCTAGGCAGACCTTAGTACATCTACCAGTATGGAGAGGAGTAGTGTGTAGCCAGCACTATCTCCATATAAATGCTCCAAATATACAATGACGGATGTACTACTACTGGCGATTAGAGCCGCCATAAAAGCTCGGCTACAGTAGTAACTGCTGTAACTCTGGCCAAAGCCAGTTGTAAGCCTGGTTGGAAAAAGAGGAACACAGCAGCGGTCTAGACAGAGCGATATCACAAGAACGTTTGACCTAGTTTACAGGGCTGGCAATTAGGTCAAACGTTCTTGTGAGATTGCTCAGGCAGCAAAGCAGTGCAGTAAACTAGGTCAAACGTTCTTGTGAGATCGCTCTGTCTAGCTGATTAAAGGCTCTACTTAGCCGAGGGAGAGAAGGTAATATCTATGTTCACGATCACCAAATCCTATTTTGCACGGGAAACCCCCCATTTTAAAAGTACTGATTACGTTGATTTTAGAGGTTTTTGAGTGTTAATTTTGTTTGTGAAAAGATGTTCATTTTGGCCAAAACTGACATGAGAAGGGCGTGATTTGTTTGTGAAAAGGGGGGTTTTCGTGCAAAATAAGATGGGTGGTCTTGAACAAACATATTTACCTTCTCTACCGGTATCTGCAGTACCAGGCCACCAGTGAGTCACAGTATCCCGTGACGTAACTCTGAGGCAGGAGATGTGGGACTCCTGCTGGGAACCCCCCCCCCCCCCCCCCCCCCTTCACCCCCCCCCCCCCCCCCCCCCCATCCTCTACCCGCTGACTCACCACCGCCACCACCACCACCACCACCGCCACCAACACCACCGCGTCTTGCCCATTCCCTTCCACCCCCAGCCCCTCCATGCCTCCGGCCCGTTATCCTCCTTTACCTGTCTGTCTGCCTCTCTGTCTGTGCTGTCTGTCTGTCTGTCGTCTCCTCTCTCTCTCTCTCTTCCTCTCTCTCTCTCTCTCTCTCTCTCTCTCCTCTCTCTCTCTCTCCTTCCTCTCTCTCTCTGTCGTACGTCTGTATTTTCATATGTCTACTCGCACGCATACTCACACACGCACACACGCGCGCACACACACACACACACACACACACCACACACGCACGCACGCACACACACACACACACACACACACACAACACACACACACACACACACACACACACACACAACACACCCACACAGTGTACCGTACAGTATCGGTTAAGACTGAACATTTCATATGCCATTAGCACATGCATCTCGCTAAAAAACTCCATAAAGATCCGGCTACGAGATGACAAAAAAGCTTTTTTTGTTTTATCTCTAAAAGGAAATTAGGATTTTACTTTTGCTATTAGACTGTTGAAAAAAAAATCTGTCCGATTTGTGTTTTTTTTAAAAAATAGATGTTGATTTGGCTTTTGAACTCAGCTGTTTGTTACCCTATATACCTACATCTCTACCTATCTATCATATCTGTCTATTCTATCTATCTATTTATCTGTCTATCTGTCTATCTATCTATCATATATATATATGTCTATCTATCAATCTATCTGTCTGTCTATCTATCTGTCTATTTATCTATCTATATCTTTCTATCTATCTATCTACCGATCTATCCATACATATACATATATGTATAAATTACCCACTTTAGAATGTCGCCAACTTTTGGCCTTGACATTACCTCCATGCTCATCTGAGGTACAGATATGTCTTGTAAGGGCAGCACTTGAAAGACATGTTCTTTTGCATTGTATTTCTTGGTTTGGTGTTGTACTATACATTTTGCCTTTGTTTATATTGATTGTTTGTAATGGTATGCTACTACACTGTGCCATATGGCATTTAATTCGCTATACTTTGCATTTAATTGATTTGCACTAGATACATTTTGCATCATATTACTGTGATACTGAACGAAAGAGGTTGCTTGCCCATTTGGCTCAAGTGTGATGAATACATGCAATAGCAGCATAAAGGGCATACGGTGAGTGGGAAGCGAGAGGGACACTTAGAGGGATAATGTCTTTTGTAGGACAACCAACATCGAGCTGCTTGTCTAAAAGTGCCGCGTTTCAGGATTGTTCCCAAAAGAGGAAAAAAAGACCAAATCAGAAGAAAGTAGTACATATCTTATCGTTTCGTCTCCACTTATTCCAGTCCCGCTATTGTCACGCTTTCTGCTCATTCATCTGACGACATGTACACAATGTACGCGACCGTCACCGCAAGCAGAAGCAGATGACAGAGCACGTTCTGACTTCTGACAGTATGTTTCTGCCAAGTTATTTCTTTAGACCTCTATATCGCGTTCCTCCTCCTCTTCCACTTTCTTTACCTTTCGCTTCTCCATTGCCTCTCATCTCACTCCATTTTCCCACTCGCTAGCCCCTTCTCTGCTCTGCTCCCCTCTCCCTTCTCTTCTTTTGCTCAATGGCTTTCCTATTAATTGCTGCAGTTTAACTTAAAGCATCCTGGCTTCATAAGTGTTGTTCTGTCTGCCAGTGACGCAACGGACACATGTACGCGTCTCCAGGTGAAGAGTTTACCCTGGAGGTCTATTTCTATCTGATAATTCAGTCTCGGTTCCTTTTTGTGTGTGCTAAAGGTCACCAGCTTATATAAAATGTGCATCATGAGCGAATCGATGACCATGTGGCATAAAGTTTTGACGTAACACACATGATATTTTGTTGTGTTCGATGCTTCAAAATTCCCCTGAAAAACGCCAACGTTTGACCACATGGGCAACAATGTATAACTTACAATGTGTTTTTAAACATCTGGTTTTGTGAAAACAAGAGAGCCTGCTTTATGTGTAGCTCTAATTTTAAGCTGCTTCGTTTGCTTGAGTCGTCATGTCCACGCCATAGTATAAAACTCAGTCTTATTTAGATATAGCTGACCAAATGCACATCCATGTTGTCTACATCAGTTCTGTATTAAGTAATACAATTATTACATACCCACCTCTTAGTAGAATCAGTATTGCTAGGCCTGATCTCGACAGGATGTAACTGAATAATTGGTATAAGATTTGCTTGTAACAGCATTTAACATGTGTACATCAACTGTATATGTAACTGCAAGTTGTCAAAAGTCAAAGGAAATTTGACATTAGTAATATTGAAAATGTTGCTAAAAATGTTAATCGCCGTTACGATTACATGACATGTTCATTCAAGGGGTGGCTTGAAATGTCACAATAATACTTATCATTCTGCCAAGTTTGGTTGTGCTAATGTTTACATTTGCTGAGAAAATGCCTACGTAAAGGTTTACAGGGACACACACACATACATACAGAGAGAGAGAGAGAGAAGAGAGAGAGAGAGAGAGAGAGAGAGAGAGACGACAGACAGACAGGAGAGAGAGAGAGAGAGAGAGAGAGAGAGAGAGGAGAAGAGAGAGAGAGAGAGAGAGAGAGAGAGAGAGAAGATAATTACTGTGACTTGCTTTGTTCGTGCATGTTAGTCAATCATATCGTGTGGGGAATTTTTTTGTGCATGTGCAATTATCAGCGACATGGAATTAACATTTACAAACTAATGTATATAATTTGCGCACGACAACCAATAAATCGCTAGAAATTCATAGCTGTTATTGTGTTGTCTTGCTCGGGTTGCTTAATTATTTGGACTGAATTGGGTTGCGTCATTTCACAGTGCACAATATTCATTACGTTGAATTGTTAAACACTGAATCGAATTCATTTAAACCGCAAATATTGAATTGTTTACTGGTTTAAATGCACTGTGGCGTACTGTACTGTACAAAGTGTACTGAACACAGAATAGTCACGGTTTCATATGTTTGTATAAAATGCAAGCCATTTCTCCTACAAAGTGAAATGAAAGAAGAAGCCTATTACTGCTCCCCCCCCCCCCCCCCCCCCCCCCCCCCCATCACCCACCCCCTAATCACCTTCATGTTCATGTATCAACAAGAGTTGACGTTTTTGCGCTATGAAGAAGTGTAGGCAACGTTGTCTATGCCTGACATGATGATCTGTCTGGTGTTTATCTCTCATGATTCTTCTGTCTTGCTAGTTAAAGTCACAATTGTTCTGTGTCACTCATGGAAATAACTGGAAGTCACATGTCATAATTCGTGGTAATCTCGCATGAGGTCATCCATTGGCAAATGTCATTCTCCTGCAATGTTTATGTCAGAGGTGCATTTGGTTTCTATATTGTCACCATTCGTCCATGTCTCCAATGGTAAGATCTGTTATTTTTTTATGTCAAGATTCTCCTTAACCTCCCATGGGAACATCTGGTTTTTAAATGTCATGGTTATTCTTAGTCTCCCATCGCATCCTATGTGAAAACCACGAGTCCTCAAGTCTTCAGTGGAAACATCTGATGTTTAAATGTCACGATTTTTCTAAGCCTCCTACGTAAAAACCACGAGTCGTCAAGTCTCCAGTGGGAACGTCTGATGTTTAAATGTCACGATTCTTCTAAGCCTCCTACGTAAAAACCACGATTCGTCAAGTCTCCAGTGGGAACGTCTGATGTTTAAATGTTACGATTCTTCTAAGTCTGTTAAAGGGATATGAACATCTGATATCTAAATATCACTATTTGTCAAGACTCCAATAGGATCATCTGGTGTGTAAATATCACGATTCGTCAAATCTTTGGTGGGAACATCTGATGTTTAAATGTCACGATTCTTTCAGATCTCACATAAAAACACCCAGTGACTACATGTAGCGATTCTTTCATGTGTCATATTGGAGCATCTGCATTAAGCACGGCTTCAAAACCCGTAGCCTTCATTATATAAACATGAGGCTCTACTGCCCTTGAGTTTCATGCCAGGTTTCTTTTTTTCTTCTTTCTTTTCTTTTTTTTTCTTTTTTATTTGAGAGACCAAACTGATCAAAGGGAATAAAGTTCATAACACTAGATCAGTACTGTCAAACTGATCACAGGGTATAAAGTTCATAGCACTAGATCAGTACTGTCTGAGAAATCTGCTTCAATTTTGTCTTATCATGTTATCAGCTTCTTTTTGGAGGTTCTGTTTACTTTGGTATAAAACCAAGGTTTAAGCATGTAGAGCAGACCACGCTTTTGCGGCATTTTCTAAGACTTCACTTTTTACTTTTTGAAACTGTGTATGTGCGTCGGAGTTTATACTTTCAAATAAAGAAAACGGTAGCAAAAGCGCTTTGTGGCAATAAATCAGTTATTGTCAGAAATAATGAAATTATCGATCATTACCATTGGTTATCGTCAGAAACAATGAACCGATCGATCATTTACCATGATCTTATGTTGTTATTGTTGATGTTGTCGTTTTGTATGGTTGTCGTTCACAGGGCAGGACATTAGAGGGATGGAGGCGGTGTTCCACAATGTTTTGTTGCCGTCCCCTCCACACTGGCTGAGGAAGATAGCATTCTGGGCAAACGTTGCCACCTTTACTCACACTGGGGCGGCACCCACAGACCTCCTCCCCCCCCCCTCCCCCCTTTGGTACCACACCCTTCCACCCTCTCATATAACCCATCCACCCGCTGATTAAAGCGTTGTATGCGTGGGTGTGTCTCTGGAATTACATTATGTTGTACCAGCATTTGTAAATACCATTACTACTAACAGCACACAAACGTATCCATGTAAGCCATGTACAAATGTGTATAATCTGAATGTGTGCATGCATGAAGAACTGTTGCCTTCATGCTCATTATACAATAAACTTCCACAGCACGAGTATTGTTTTGGCATGTGTTTTAACGAAGTGTCAGTGCAGACCCGTTTGTATACATTAGCATTAGATTTTGTGTTATTGTAAGAAACAACAAAATTACTATGATGCTCATCTCCTGATGAATAATGATTCCGACAACATGTCTTGCATTTAAATCAGATTTAAAGCTGTAAATATACTTTTACGTTTGTGTATAGAAGTAGCCCTCATAACGTGTTTTGATGTTTCACCGGAAAATGAAATGAAATAAGTAAATTGATAGACAAATGATTAAATAAAAATACATTACACGTT
This sequence comes from Conus ventricosus, assembly GCA_018398815.1. Lineage (NCBI taxonomy): Eukaryota > Metazoa > Mollusca > Gastropoda > Neogastropoda > Conidae > Conus > Conus ventricosus. The sequence continues at coordinate 71,404,042 of CM031601.1, read as the reverse complement.
TATTCACTCTTTAAACCCGGAAATGGGATGATATCGTTAAATTGTGCAATATCATAATGTATTATCATACGTTGTCATCTTGCTTTTCATTATCAGTATGTTTTATTAGCATGTCTGGGACTGTATTTTTGTTCTCCCATCGCTTGAAAGCCTCTAATTACTACATATTCGTCACTGCTCTCAGACACTCTGGGTGAACTCCGCTCATAGCGGCTGCACACACGCGATTTGGAGTACTGCTGTGCTAATTGGTGAAATGGTCATTTTGAGTTTATTAAAAGCGAGTTAGTCATCTCCAAACGTATACTAAGATGTCTGTGTAGCCGCACACAAAGTTCCAGGCAGAAAATCGGCAGATTATGACCGTGGCAGGACTTTGTTATGTTTTGTTTTGGTAGCCGGTATGACCAGACCAGGAAGTAGAAAGAGGAGAAGAAAGGCAGCTAAGCACAGTGAAAGTTCGCCTAACACCAGTGCATCTGACACTTCTCGGTTATCAGCTACTCCTACAACACCAAAGAAAAGTAAGCTTACCAACCTGACAGTAAGTACGCCGACATCTGTCAGGGAAACACTGAAACAGTTCGCGTTTGTTGACAGAGCGGAAGCAATGGCTGCCAAGGGAGACCACCATCCTTTAGATGGTAGCATTGAAGTAGAGCAAGAAGTTATCTCCCATCAAAAGAGTGTCTCAAATGTTGAACTGATGAGGAAGCTAGATGTGGTGTTGAGTGAGATAGGTGCAAATGGTGCAAGATTAGTGAAACTGACAGACACTGTTGAGGAGCTGCGTAGTAAGGTCTTCCAGCTGGAACAGGAAAATGACAGTTTAAGAACAGAATTGGCTAAGGCAAAGGAGAGGGAGACAGATCTGTTCCAGAAATGTGACAATGCCTTTGTTTTGGCTAAGCTTGCTGACAGAAAAAGTGAGGACACAGCTGCATACCACAGAAGAAACAACCTGCGTGTGTTTGGAGTGGAAGAGAAGGCAAATGAGACACAGGAGGCTTGTGAGCAGGCAGTGTTGGACCTTTTCAACAAGAAGCTCCAGGTGAAGGTCCAGCGGGAGGACATAGAGGCTGTGCACAGGCTGGGAGGAGGCAGCAGAGAGACACCCCCCGTAGCATTATTGTGCGGTTCATCTCCAGGCGAACCAGAGACCAAGTGATTTACTCACGTCGCAAACTTCGTGGCACACTCCTGGTGATCGCTGAGGATTTGACCCCCAGAGCCTATGCTCTGCTAATGGCGGTCAGGGATGACCGCGACGTCTGCCAGCAGGCCTGGACACGGAACGGCCGGGTCTTCATGAAGGCCCACTCCGGGGAGGTGGCCCCCATTGACGACCTGTACAACCTGCGTGGGGACCAGAGGCGTAGGAGGCAGTGGGCAGGCCAGTCTTCCCAGGGCTCCGGGGAACGCACCAGGAGAGAGGACCTGTCCAGGCAACAGCGACGAGTGGAGAGCAGCGGGGCCGGGTTGAGAGACAGCTCCAGGGAGTCCAGGGACAGTCACATGTCTGCCATGGACATGATCCCAGAGACTCAGGTGGCTGTCGGAGCCTCTGGCTCTGGGGCTGACACTGCCGGAGGTCCTCCTGGGAGATCACCGCACCAGCAGGGGAACAGAGCCACAGCCAGCAGCCGGAGGTCCATGTCTGAACTGTCTGTTCTGGAACTTTTTTCCCAGGTGAGGCAAAAGCCATGAAGATACTTGTTCATCAACAGCAAAGACGGTGATTGTAGACTTTTTGTCCTTTTCTTTCTTTTTTTTTTGTGCCTCAAACATTGACAGGTTTAGCAATTTTTGTTTGTTTGTTGTTGTTGCTATTACTTCATCGGTAGTGTCAAGGACGTTTCTTTTTGCCTTCCATTTAATAAGAACAACTTTTTCTTCTTGAAAAGAAATTTGTTCTCCTTGGAGTTTAATGTGCAATACTGAATACCAAGAAGTTTATCTTTTGTCAACAACTGGGTAAACAGAGCGGTACACTAATGATTTGTGAATTGGATTTTTCAAGCTATGTAACTTTCATGAAATGTGTTTAGTCATTGAGTCATGTTTTGCATATTGTATACTTTTCAGGGCTTTTTCCTTGAGTTATGTTTTGCTGGGGGGGGGGGGGGGGGGGGGGGGGGCAGTCTGTCTCTGTCAGTCTGTCTGCCTGTCTTTGCGTCTGTCTGTCAGTCTCTCTTTACAACCGAGTGCTCCACTTTGGAGATGCCCCCTAACCTAGTTTTACGGTAGGCTTGAGGACATAACCTTTGTTGTTGTTGCTGCTATTTGCCCTTGTATATTGTAAGGGTTCAGTCATCATTGATACTGTGCTTATACTTTTCATTGTCATTCTATTTTGATATTGTTCATTTACTCTTTTTAATCAATAATAGATTATTCTGCCGAAAGTTTCGTTGTTGGGCTTTTTGCTTGGGTTTTTGGACTAGTCCGCTGGGCCCTATTTCTTCGACCTTGACCCTGTCACTGATGTTCCGGCCATGCTGGAAAACGCGAGATATTTTTGTGGTTTTGAAGTTTTTGTGTGCTTGTTCAGTGTGTTTCGAAATTAAAAAGATATGGATTACCTTTAAACATCTGTTGGTTTTTATAGCCTGGAACTTTTCAAATATTGCGGTTAGTAACCGAATGGAAAGGACTGTATATCGTGTCTTGTTCATGTTGTGTGTTGTATTTGTACTCGTCTCGTCTCCATCATGTTTATATACATATTCCTTTTTAGTTCCATTGTTCGGAAGAACATGGACGTTTCTTCAGCTATTCTTCAGTCTGTTGCTTTTGCTTTCTTTCTGCGCTCTTCTCTGTCCGATCGTTTGCTGGCAAGTACTTGGAGGGGGTTTTATCTGTCACCGTCTTCTTTGTTGGGCTGTCTTCAGCTGTGTTTTTTTTATTGAAATAAAATGCAGGCCTGCTCAGTATTGTTTATTGAGGATAATAGGTCTACATAACAGTACGATGATGTTTCTTGCCCTGGGAAAAGGCCTACATGTTGTTTTGGATTTTTTACCACGATGCAATCTCCTGTTAGTGGTTAGGCCTACACCAGGAAGAGATTTTTTTGTTCACGTAGTGTGTCAGCTATTGAGAACGTGTGTCAACCCATTCAACTTCACAATTTCTAAATTTTCGCCGTAGCTTCTTCAGAGCATTATGTCGTCTATGGGATCTTCAACTAAAAATTGACTTAAAACCATTCCAGTAAGAGAGCACAGATTAAACATTCCTGTCCTTGGGGAGGAAACTGACTGAGGAAACTGCGCTGTCATCAGGATGGTTTTTGGTTTGCCCCCGCCGATGATATATAGCGTGTGGGCTCCCGTTTGCGGTTGTTTGCACGTGCGGGTTGGCTGCACGTGTTTTTGGGGGGGCTTTCAGGTTTTTGTTTTGGGTGTGTTCACTAACAACGATTTCCATTTATGCCTGCAGTTGTTTACTATTTCTGTTTTGGTGTTTAAAGTTGCTAAGTGTGGTTTGCATAGTATTAACCATTTTTCAGTTAAACATAGGTTGCACCTTTTTGAAACATTGCTGTATGGTGATGCTCTTTTTATGATTTTCCAGGATATATTGTAGCTTGTTTTTGCGTCTTTAAGTTTCCAGATATATTTGCTCAGTTCTGTTTGGTTTTTATATTTTTCTTTATTAAATGACTGTTTGTGGTTTGCATATCTGGTTTTTGAAGTGTTTTCAGTGATCCCTATGTATGTTTCTTTTTCATTTTCTGATGTCACAGTGGCTTGTTATACAATGTTGTTGTGAAGGCATTTATTGCTCAGGGGGCACTGCTCTTTTTTGATGCAATTGCAAGATTTCCTTTCTTCACCCTTCTTTGCTGTGTTGGTTTTCATTTTATTAGATGCATCAATTAAATTTTTGAGGTTGGGCACGCATGAATACGATAGTTTGACGGTGTTTTTGTTGAATATTTTATATAGTTTGTGTTCTTTTGGGAACGAGGTTGTTAAAATTTTAAAGAATTCTTTTCCTATGTTTGTTTTGAGTTTTCCTTCGTATGGTGGGTTGTACCATGTGATTTTTCTTTTCCTGTTTCTCTTATTTCTATTGTGTTATTGTAAACAACTGCAGGCATAAATGGAAATCGTTGTTAGTGAACACACCCAAAACAAAAACCTGAAAGCCCCCCAAAAAACACGTGCAGCCAACCCGCACGTGCAAACAACCGCAAATGGGAGCCCACACGCTATATAACATCGGCGGTGGGCAAACCAAAAACCATCCTGTTGACAGCGCAACGCGCTCGAAACAAATTTGTAGATTCTATTTTAAAAAACCTATTTAAACAAATTTGCTCCCCAAGGGGTCGAGCACTATCAAAATCATTTTGGGTATTTAACCACACTAATCTCTCTCTCTCTCTCTCCCCTCTCTCTCTCTCTCTCTCTCTATATATATTATATATAATATAATATATATATATAATATATATATATAATATATATATAATATATGTCACCGATCTGTATCAGTGTGGAAATCGTACAGACGCGCCGACGGCTCTGTATCGATTCGTGGCATCATTCCACGATGGGGTGTAGGCTTACCGGGCCATATATGTAGTTGTTGGGTTCAGGAGGGATGGTGGGGGTGTTGGATACCTGTATGTTCCATTCATATACTGGGTGTGCGTTTGCTACCAGGCACAGGCAGGGAAAGGATAAGGGTGGGGAGAGAGGGGGTTAGCCTTCCGTCTTTTGTTTTGTGTCGTGTGGAGTCCCGTTGCACGTGCAGTGTTGTAGAGTTCAGAACTCAGCAAGGAGTGAGTGCTGAGTCATCAGGCTTTAAAGTTTGGTGGGGCCGGGGGGCTATCACTTCGGTCAAGTCCTTGGTGAAGAGCAGTTGGGCTTTTGTCTTGGTGCCAGCGTTTTGTGCTGTGGGTCACGACTTCGGTCGACATGGTGAGCCGGCCCTCGTGAGCGTGTTGCTCTTGGCCGTGCAAGTCATCTGTGTTTCTGTGTGCTGCGACCCTGAGGTTCAGGTGCTGGGTGGCCAGCCGCAGTTGTTGTCATCGTTCTGTGTTGTGGCGGGTATGTGGAGTTAAGGTGATCGTAGTGTAGTGTTAAGGATGGTTTGTCTTGTGCACATTTCTGTCGACTTGTACAAACGTGTAAATAATACGAGCTCATATTTTGAATCAATTTCCAGTTTTCTTAAGGAAAAGGAAGAGGGAGAAATGGGAAAATAAGTGACTAAAACGAAGCAAGCGGAGAAAGTGTGATGGTGGTTTGTACCAGTGGGTTGTGTTGAGAGGTGCAAACAAGGAAAAGGGAAAAGGAAAGAAGGAAATTTGGTTGTGAAGTTTTGAATGGAAATGTAAATAGTTACCATTGGTTCGATCATGATGTTTGGATTGAGTTTTTTACTTATTCGTGACAGGGTTTGAACGGAAATGCTTTCGGGAAGCATGGATAAGGTGTGTTGGCCATTGGGTGCTGTAGAGGTTATGATTGTGCCGTGTCATGGAAGTTAATTAGAAAGGATAAGTATTGGGTAGTTGTGTGAAGAAGTACGGGTGTCAAGCCACGCGGTTTTGTAGGGTGTGGGTACCCTAATTCAATAATATAGATTTAAGATTTGTTCCTACATTGTTGATTTGTGGAGTGTGCTAAGGCCTTGGGTGATTGCCAAGGGGATATACCTGTCCTGTCCCATTGGTTTTCTTTGGAATCGAGACATGATATTTGTGGTTGTTGCAATATGACTGAGAATGTGTGTGTGTGGAAGGTGTATTATGGAGTTTGCTCTGTGTATACCGTAGTGTACGAGAAATATAATTTTGTGATATAAACAACGTGGGATGGTTATAGAGGTAACTCGATTGTAGAGCAATTAGGAATGGGGTGCGTAAAGGAAATCCTGGGAAGGGGCGAACTAAGGGGTTACCCTATGCATATCTACGATTAGAGGGTAACATCTATGTCAAGTGCAGGTGAGGGCGCATTCCCACCATCCTGTGGCCCGGTACACCAGGCGGATCAGGGCAGCTTAGTCGGGGTGCTGTGGACGGCCAATTGCGGGGATTCCTGTCCTTGACTGTCCGGGGGTCGTCACAGGTGCCTGCAAGTACCCTTCCTGCCACTCCCCACCCTGCTGTGCCGGACGGTTGTCCCAGCCTTTACCCCGTCCGGTGCTACAAACCCTTTACTTTTCCTCCCATCCGACCGGGCCTTTACAGCCTGCCGTTGCTGGTGTCACCTTTGCTGCTGGTGCCGTAGCTGGTGCCACTGTTGCCGTGGGCGCCGTAGCTCGCTGTCGTCTGTGTCGCCGTTAGTGTGTCACCGCTGCTGTGTCACCGTTGCTGTGACACCATGATGGGAAGCCAGTGCGTCACTGTCACTGGTCGCTGTCGTCTGTGTCGCCGTTAGTGTGTCACCGCTGCTGCTATCGCCGGTGCTGTGACTCCACTGATGTAAAAGCCAGTGTGTCACTGTCACCGGGCGTTGTCGTCTGTGTCGCCGTTAGTGTGTCACCGCTGCTGTTGTCACCGTTGCTGTGACACCACTGATGTGGAAGCCAGTGTGTCACTGTCACTGGTCGCTGTCGTCTGTGTCGCCGTTAGTGTGTCACCGCTGCTGCTATCGCCGGTGCTGTGACTCCACTGATGTAAAAGCCAGTGTGTCACTGTCACCGGGCGTTGTCGTCTGTGTCGCCGTTAGTGTGTCATCACTGCTGTTATCGCCGTTGCTGTGACTCAACTGTTTGTGAAGCCGGTGTGTTTACTGTTGTGTCTTCTCGTCTTCGGCAGGCAGGTTCGTCTGGTCACCGTTACCGTCGCTGTCGTCGTCGTGAGACGGTCAACGTTGTCGTCGTGTGGCATGGTTTTTGTTTTTTTGTTTTTTTTGTGTGTGTGACATTGAAACACATGAAGACATTGGTTTTGGTTGTGCATACATGAAGGATGGATGTTGATTAAAAAGGTATGACTGAAGGGGTGAATGTGCGCAGTGAATTATATGCTAAAGTGAACATAGTTAAGTGAAGTTAGTATAGTTTGGTTGTTGTTTTTTCCTTTTGGGAATTTGGTTTTGGGAAAAAATGATTTGTATTATGCTATGTGTAATCTGCGGATCTGGGAAACACTGCACACCGTGACTGGAAAAGGGGTTAAATAACTGGTTGTGGCGGCCTTGGCCGTAGGAACCGTGTGTTTCAGGCTGGGGTCTGAGACGAGTATATAGAAGATTCCGGTCATTGATTGTTGTGGCGGGAATAAAATTGTTTTATTGTCAGTTCTTGTGTGACGTGTTATATGTTTAATGGGTTAGTTGTGGGAGGGTTTTGTTTTTTTTACGTCCGGCTTAGCGATCCGTGACATAATATATATATAATATATATATATATATATGCGCACAGACTCAGAGAGAGAGAGAGAGAGGAGCTGAATGCACGTTCACAGTCATAAGAAGATATCAAAGAAACCAGAGAATGAACAAGCTTGAAATTCATCGTTGAATGATAGGTGATGTATTACATGCTCTTCGCCTCATGTTATGTCATGTAAATATTCACAAAAAAACCCAATCTGCTCATGCTGTTATGGCTTTTCATACAAATTCAAGTTAAATATAGATTCAATGTATGTATTAAACAAATTATTTTGAGTAAGAGTCACACGAAAAAGGGAAACACAGGTGAGAATTCTAATAACACAAATGTCTGGAAACGTAGCTTTTTCTGCATATATTCGCTTCTGGTTTTGTAATAAATTATAGTGTAAAGAAAAAGCATATACTTACAAACACGAATAAGGAATAAAACAAATACATACAAAATACCTTCTATACTTTTTATGACTTATAAAGTTATGTAATACACACATACACGCACGCCCAATGCGCACAGCAACCCAAACTCCCCATTCGCACACGCACCAACACACACACACCACACACACACAACACACACACACACACACACACACCACACACACGCACACACACACACTCACTCACTCACATATACACTACATGATTTCTCTCTCTCTCTCTCTCTCTCTCTCTCTCTCTCTCACTCACACACTCACACACACACACACACACACACACACACACACACACACACACACACACACACTAACTATATAATATATATAATATATATATATATATATATATATATATATATATAAATATATATATAGAAATCAGAGTAAGCCACTCAGAACGCTAAAAGTGCTCAACCATGTAGGGAGCGACATACCAGTTTAAAATAGAATTTTAAAATGGAAAAAATTTTAAATTTTTCCATTTTAAAATTCTATTTTAAACTGGTATATATACACACGAACACGAACGCACTTAAAAACACACCGACTATTCCCCCATTTCTGACACGCAAGCACGCCCCCCCCCCCCCCCTCTCTCTCTCTCTCTCTCTCTAACACACAACACACACACATAGGTAGGTAGGTAGGTAGGTAGGTAGATAGATAGATAGGTAGGTAGGTAGGTAGGTAGGTAGGTAGGTAGGTAGATAGGTAGATAAGACAAGTATTAAAAGAGGTATTAAAAATCTACAAATTTGTTTCAAGCCTTGGCTATCGTCAGGATGGAGTTTGGGTTGCCCACCGCCGGTGTTATATGGCGTGTGGGGCCGGTTGCAGCTGTTTTCACGTGCGTGTTGGTTGCACGTGTTTTTTGGGTTTTCAGGTTATTATACGGGGTGTGTTCACTAACAACGATTTCCATTTGTGCCTGCAGTTATTTACTATTTCTGTTTTAGTATAAGAGTTGCTAAGTGAGGTTTACACAGTATTAGCCATTTGTCAGTTAGGCATAGGTTGCACCTTTTTGAAATATTGCTGTATGGTGATGCCCTTTTTATGATTTTCCAGGATATGTTGTAGTTTATTTTTGCGTCTTAAAGTTTCCAAATGTATTTGCTCAATTCAGTTTGGTTTTTGTATTTTTCTTTGTTGAATGACTGTTTGTGGTTTGCATATCTGGTTTTGAAGTGGTTTTCAGTGATCCCTATGTATGTTTCTTTTTCATTTTCTGATGTCACAGTAGCCTGGTATACAATATTGTTGTGAAGACATTTATTGCTTAGTGGACACTGCTCTATTTTGGTGCAATTGCAGGGTTTCCTTGCGTCACCCTTCTTTGCTGTGTTGATTTTCATTTTGTTGGATGCATCAATTAGGTTTTTGAGGTTGGGCATACATGAGTACGATAGTTTCACAGTGTTTTTGTTGAATATTTTGGACAGTTTGTGTTCTTTTGGAAATGAAGTTGTGAAGATTTTGAAGAATTCTTTCCCTATGTTTGTTTTGAGTTTCCCATCGTATGGGGATTGTACCATATGATTTTTCTTTTTCTATTTTTCTTGCTTTTATTTGTGTTTTTATCTGGGTTGTATTGTAGTTTGTAATTGTATCCACTTCTTTGTAGTGCCTCCTGGTATTCTACTGCTGCATTGTTGAACACTTTCTCGCTGCATGACAGGTTTGATATTCTCTTGTTTATGCCGTGGGGTATGGTGGATGGTTACTTTTGATGTGTACATAGAGAGGTGTGTCGTTGGGTTTCTTGTATGGTTTATATATGTGATTATTGAGATCCAGTGTTATGTCTAAGTAGTTCACTACCTTTTTGTTTGCTTCAATGGTAATTTTTAAGTTATGATTTTGGAAGATTTTGCATAGTTCTTTTTTCCTATTTTCAATGGTTCTTGGGTTATTGTTTAGTGCAGCAAGGCCGTCATCTCTGTATAGTCCGACTTGCTTTCCGAGTGTTTTCTTGATGTTGGACAGCATGAATAGTCCAACCAGTTCGCATGTTTCCGCACCATCATATGAACCCATACTAAAACAGAAATAGTAAATAACTGCAGGCACAAATGGAAATCGTTGTTAGTGAACACACCCCGTATAATAACCTGAAAACCCAAAAAACACGTGCAACCAACACCCACGTGAAAACAGCTGCAACCGGGCCCCACACGCTATATAACACCGGCGGTAGGCAACCCAAACTCCATCCTGACGATAGCCAAGGCTTGAAACAAATTTGTAGATTTTTAATACCTCTTTTAATACTTGTCTTAGCTAATGTTGCTCCCCAAGGGGTCGAGCACTTGTAAAATTACTCTAGGCTTTTTACCCACACTGATCTATATATATATATATATATATATATATATATATATATATATAATATATATATATATATATATATACTCGTTCACATACACACACGCGCACACGCACACCCTATAACCCATCAAGCTCAATGTTCCTTCAGAATTCTGTAGGGGTCCCCAATCTCCACGTAGGCCTCCTTGAAGAACGTGCCCGCGTTCTTCTTGCCCTGCCGGAGGAGGTCCTGCTGGAACTCGTCGCGGACCTTCCGGCTGTACAGCTCCCAGGCCAGCTGCAGTCGGTAGCGAGTCTGCACGGCTTGGCGGGTCGGGTAGATGTGCATGTGCTCGCGGATGGCCACGTGGGTCTTGTCGGTGGCGAAGGACATGAAAAACCGTTTGTTGAGCGTCACCACCTCGGCACCTCGACTGATCTGGAGTGGGACAGAGAGAAGAGAGAGAGAGAGATAGAGGAAGAGAGAGAGAGAGAGAGAGAGAGAGAGAGAGAGAGAGAGAACTCTGAACTCTGTAATTGTAAGGCCACCGACCTCTATACACTGGGTACACGTTTGCTGAGAATTTTAAAAAAAATAACGGGTACTGGTCATCAGCAAAAGATAGTAATTTCTTTCCAGAAATACACAAGCAAACAATTACAAGGGAAAATAATTCAAGGAAACAAACCAAGATAAACAAAAATATTTTCACTTGCGTTTGAAACCTGTCACAACGCATATTCATATCTCTAGTTTCCGTTCATAAGCTCATGTCTAGTTTTCAGTGCATGAAAGATAGACATTGCCAAATTTCAAAGGATCATCCTGTTTTCAGATTGCATCAAATAAGCTAAACAATCGCAATTTGGATAGGAATAGAATCTTGATTAAAAAAAAAATTTTCTCGCAAACATGAGTACTTTAGACATTCAAACAAGAAATGAACTTCGTTTGTAATGTTATTACAAATTGGACAGTTTTTTGGTTGTTTGTCATATCTGTTATTAATTTTTAAATCGCATAATCCCAAACGAAATCTCGAAAGAGCATACCTTAATTTACTATTTGTGATAATTACAAATATTTTTCTGTGTGAAATGTAGAGTTAAATTATCTGTATGTTGAAAAACGATCGCTCTGAGAAATTTTTGCATTCCAGTCTTGCATATAGCAATCCAGCATTCGTTGTTTTAGTTCCTTCAAGAACATCACTTCATTTCCAACCCATCCATTGATCCAAATCTCTGAAAAAACAAAAATACCAAAACAACTTGTATATGATATTACTAGTTATGATGATTGAAATGACCACGGGTAAACTCGGGAATCTTATTCAGAATCATCAAGTGGGCTTGCTTTGGAAATCTGTGAATTGCCATATTTTGGATTTGATTTGATTTGATTGATTTAATTTAGAGTCTGTTCACAACGATGGTGATATTAGACTAAAAAAAAAAGAAAAAGAAAAAAAAACATATATACATGTGTGTTTGTGTGTAAGTGCGTTATATGAGAGTGTGTGTGAGCGCGTGTGTGCGTGTGCGTGCGTGCGTGCATGCGCGCATGCGCGCGCCGGTGTGTGTGAGAAGTGAGTGGAGAAGAGAGAAGAGAGAGAGAGGAGAGAGAGAGAGAGAGAAGAGAGGAGAGAGAGGGAGAGAGAGGAGAGAGAGAGGAGGTGTGTGTGTGTGTGTGCGCAGCGCGCGCGCGGACACAAATACATGAAAGTTTAACGACCAAACAATAATTATAAACTGATAAATCAATTACAACAAATGAATAATAACAGAACTCGATATAGCCTTTGCTATATCAATCATTTTGGGGCTGTAAAGTATTTCATGTAAAGCCCCTAAGGAATCAATGTCTATCTTTAGAATATTATATAAAGAGTTAGAACTGGACATTCAAAAAGTATATGTTGAATAGATAATGGGAGACCACAAGCGCAATCTACATCCTTAGAAAATTTGGTTTTCCACGAGTTTAAACGCATTTTATAAATTATACTGGACAATGATCTTTGACATAATAACGCTTTCGTTTTTGCAGGAAGTTTTTCATTGTTCATACAATTTTCTAATAGAGAACTGATTTCATGTTTATCCAATTTTAATTTACTATCTGGATTTTTTCTAAGAGCACCCTCTTTTGCTAATTTATCAGCTATTTCATTTCCATAGATACCACAATGGGATGGGATCCAGCAAAACTCTACAAAAGTTACTTTCGCCATAACGGAATGTATCATAAATTTTATATCAAAAATTAAGTCTTTCCTTACATTTGCATCCCAATTTCGTAAGCTACAAAGTACAGATTTAGAGTCTGGAGTTTTAAACCAGTATTTAATGGATTTCAAAGTACTATCAATACACGAAGGATATCGACCGGTTTCTCCAGAGAGAGAGAGAGAGAGAGAGAGAGAGAGAGAGAGAGAGAGAGAGAGAGAGAGAGCGGTCTCAGTGGGGAAGGGGGGGGGAGGGAGAGAATGTTTGTTCGTGGAGAGAGAGAGAGAGAGAGAGGAGAGAGAGAGAAGAGAGACAGAGAGAGGAGACATTAAGAAAATCAATCTCATTTATTAGGATAAAGAAACTGAAAAGGGCGAAATGGAAAAGAGCCAGAGGGAAAGGACGAAAGGTAAAATAGCAAGACGGAAAAGGCCGAAATGGGAAAGAGCATGACGGAAAAGGCCGAAATGGGAAAGAGCATGACGGAAAAGGCCGAAATGGGAAAGAGCATGACGGAAAAGGCCGAAATGGGAAAGAGCATGACGGAAAAGGCGAAATGGGAAAGAGCATGACGGAAAAGGCGAAATGGGAAAGAGCATGACGGAAAAGGCCGAAATGGGAAAGAGCATGACGGAAAAGGACGAAATGGGAAAATAGCAAGACGGAAAAGGCCGAAATGGGAAAGAGCATGACGGAAAAGGCCGAAATGGAAAAGAGCATGACGGAAAAGGCGAAATGGAAAGAGCATGACGGAAAAGGACGAAAGTGAAAAAGCAAGACGGAAAAGGCCGAAATGGAAAGAGCATGACGGAAAAGGCCGAAATGGAAAAGAGCATGACGGAAAAGGACGAAAGGTAAATAGCAAGACGGAAAAGGGCCGAAATGGGAAAGAGCATGACGGAAAAGGGCGAAATGGGAAAGAGCATGACGGAAAAGGGCGAAATGGGAAAGGACAATACGGAAAAGGGCGAAATGGGGAAATAACATGACGGAAAGGGACGAAATTGGAAAGGGCAAGATGGGTGTCACGCCCGACCCCTGGAGGTCTGCCCTGACAGGATCGGTCTAGATGGGAGTGAAGGGAGTGACTGACCTCACACGCCCCGCAAGAGACCACACAAGAAAGATTACAATACAACACCCCATTTATTCACACCAACACACACATAGTCACAAATAAGCATTCCAACACACACAACATGCACAATCACAATCAAGCATTTCAACACACACGACATACACACAATTAAGCATTTCAACACACACGACATACCCATAGTCACAAACAAGCATTTCCCAACGCACACAACATAACCATAATCATAAATAAGCATTTCCAGCACACATTCTTTCCGTGCTTCATGTGGTTCCCCACACCCCTGCCTCTCCAAAGTCCACTGGAGCACCGAGTCGCATCAGGTGCCCAAACCGGGTCGGTTCTTTCAATGCCGACCCATTGACACACACACCACACCCAAATTGCACGACACAGAGCTAACCACACTGGTCACATGGGCTGTATGAAGTCCGAGGACAGTGGAGAACGCATCCCGTGGGACAGGGCGTTGTCGCTGAAGGTCCCGGACAGGGGTTAGGACCCTCCAGCAAAGTCCACGTGCTCCTCAACCAGTGCGCGGCCCCAACAGCGCAAGCTTCGGGTGAATCCCCCCGGGAGGAGAGGAAACGGAAGGAACTGGAAGGAAAGAAGGGTACTGGAACCCCGCAGTCAGTACGGTCTGACACATGCTGTTAAATCCTAACAGCCACTCGCATGATGGGCGAGGGGAGGTTTGCTGAATACATTAATAGCACCAGCTCAACACAGACCTGAGCATAACACAGTAAACAAACCAAATCAGGAATGTTCGCTAAAGGTCTTCTCACACGAAGCAGGCAAGAGACTGCATTAAATTAACAGGCTATAAAACGAATAGGAATTTATGTCTTCATCCTTCCTTCATTCACGTTCAACATTTTCCTTTCTTAGGAACTGAACTAATACAGCAACACATTGCTTTATAACTGACACCACATTTACAAATAATCATAATTCAATGGCACAATTATCCCCACATTTTATAGCAACATTTCAAAATAACACAATTCTCCAATCACGCATCCAAACGACTAATCATGCATACGCACGCTCGCAAACATAAAACTCGTTCCCCTTGCACACACAAACAGATGGTGGCCGAAGAATAAGAGACCGTTGATTGTGACAGGGGCGGACGAGCGAGACCAAGCAAGTTCCAACCCTAAATCACCAGGTTCTCCCCATCCCCACCGACTACCGCATCACCAAATGCATAAAAAGGAGAAAGAATTTTGGATATAATTTTGACTGCCAGGTTAAAGATTGAATTAACCAGAAAAAGTGGTCTCAAACAATATTTCTTTTATAATTTTGAAAACCAAAAGAAATTGCGCAAAAGAGAAGAATTAGCCGGCTAACAGCAAAAAAACAAACGAACCACGAAACTGATGCTTACCAGCTACCCGTGGTGACCCAGAAGTGGCGGGTCAAGCGACTCTCTGCCCTCTGTCCAGTCGAGAGGACCAGCAGAGCAGATGCGGAAAAAGAGATGACGTGATGTCCCTCCCCAACAGGCCGACTGTAGGAATGAAGGTACCGACCGTAACCTTCGACGAAGTGGTAGAGAACCAGAACCGGAGCAGGCGCTCCCAGAGACATCTTCCGCTCGAGTGAAGAGAAAACCTGCCTAAGCGATGGGGCCAACATGCCACCCTACGTCACAGAGTGAGAAACCTCAAGCCTAAGAGGAATGCGGCACGTGCGGCAGGTAAAAAGACAGTGAGAGGCCGATAGAGACAGCCAGTTCAAGCGAAAGGTACCAGCCACCCGTGAACCTGCAGGATGAATTGCACGGGCAGTGGAATTAGAGAGGAGAGAGAGAGAAAGCAAACCTAACCTGAGCTGAACGACCTTAAGGTGCAAACACACCACAAGCCACATTAAGGGACGGATACACGACAACAACAACGACAATAAATAAATGAATAATTCCACCACCCTAGATGGGTCAATCGTCATAGGCCTCGTGACAAACTCGTGACAAAGGGCGAAATGGGAAAGGGCGAAATTGGAAAGGACAGGACGGAAAAGGTGAAAACGGACAAGACAAAAAAGAGTGACATGGGATAGGGCAAGACGTAAAAGGGCGAAATTGGAAAGGGCAGAACGGGAAAGGGCGAAATTGGAAAGGGCCAGACGCAAAGGGGGCAAAACAGGAAAGGTTGAAACAGAAGGTCCCAGGACAGCCCCAAGGGGCAGAGGAGCACGAACGGTAAGACCAACACACAGCATGCTCGTCCACTCACCAAGGCCA
>CM031601.1:71358358-71363358 GCA_018398815.1 Conus ventricosus | reverse complement strand
TCTTTTACATACCAAGATTGGTCATCTGAAATGGTGAATCCCAAAACAGCGGACGATCCAATTTACTGAAAATCCAATGTGTACTGAATGAAGAGGAAACCAGGTCAGAATAGATACGTCCTCTGTGTGAATCCCATTATTTCGAAGCAGCGGACAAATCAGTTTACTGATAACCCCACATGCACTGAATGAGAAGGAAACCAGATCAGAATCATCCCATCTTCTGTACGATTCCCACCTGTTCACAACAGCAAACGAACCAGTTTACTAAAAAAAAAAAAAAAAGAAAAGAAAAGAAAATCTACATGCACTGAATGAGAAGGAAACCAGATCAGAATCATCCCATCTTCTGTACGATTCCCACCTGTTCAAAACAGCAGACAAACCAGTTTACTATAAAAAAAAAAAAATGAAAATCTACATGCACTGAATGAGAAGGAAACCAGATCAGAATCATCCCATCTTCTGTACGATTCCCACCTGTTCAAAACAGCAGACAAACCAGTTTACTAAAAAAAGAAAGAAAATCTACATGCACTAAATGAGAAGGAAACCAGATCAGAATCATCCCATCTCTGTACGATTCCCACCTGTTCAAAACAGCAGACAAACCAGTTTACTAAAAAAAAGAAAATCTACATGCACTGAATGAGAAGGAAACCAGATCAGAATCATCCCATCTTCTGTAAGATTCCCACCTGTTCAAAACAGCAGACAACCAGTTACTAAAAAAAAAAATCTACATGCACTAATGAGAAGAAACCAGATCAGAATCATCCCATCTTCTGTACGATTCCCACCTGTTCAAAACAGCAGACAAACCAGTTTACTAAAAAAGAAAAAGAAAATCTACATGCACTGAATGAGAAGAAACCAGATCAGAATCATCCCATCTTCTGTACGATTCCCACCTGTTCAAAACAGCAGACAAACCAGTTTACTAAAATAAAATAAAAAAACGAAAATCTACATGCACTGAATGAGAAGGAAACCAGATCAGAATCATCCCATCATTCTGTACATTCCCACCTGTTCAAAACAGCAGACAAACCAGTTTACTATAAAATAAAAAAAGAAAATCTACATGCACTGAATGAGAAGGAAACCAGATCAGAATCATCCCATCTTCTGTACGATTCCCACCTGTTCAAAACAGCAACAAACCAGTTTTACTATATAAAAAAAAAAGAAAATCTACATGCACTGAATGAGAAGGAAACCAGATCAGAATCATCCCATCTTCTGTACGATTCCCACCTGTTCAAAACAGCAGACAAACCAGTTTACTAAAAAAAAAAAAGAAAATCTACATGCACTGAATGAGAAGGAAACCAGATCAGAATCATCCCATCTTCTGTACGATTCCCACCTGTTCAAAACAGCAGACAAACCAGTTTACTAAAAAAAAAAGAAAATCTACATGCACTGAATGAGAAGGAAACCAGATCAGAATCATCCCATCTTCTGTACCATTCCCACCTGTTCAAAACAGCAGACAAACCAGTTTACTAAATAAAAAAAGAAAAAGAAAATCTACATGCACTAATGAGAAGGAAACCAGATCAGAATCATCCCATCTTCTGTACATTCCCACCTGTTCAAAACAGCAGACAAACCAGTTACTAAAAAAAAAAAAAAAAAAAAAAAAAAAAATCTACATGCACTGAATGAGAAGGAAACCTGATCAGAATCATCCCATCTTCTGTACGATTCCCACCTGTTCAAAACAGCAGACAAACCAGTTTACTATAAAAAAAAAAAAAAAGAAAAAATCTACATGCACTGAATGAGAAGGAAACCAGATCAAATCATCCCATCTTCTGTACGAGTCCCACCTGTTCAAAACAGCAGACAAACCAGTTTACTAAAAAAAAAGAAAATCTACATGCACTGAATGAGAAGGAAACCAGATCAGAATCATCCCATCTTCTGTACGATTCCCACCTTTCAAAACAGCAGACAAACCAGTTTACTAAAAAAAAAGAAATCTACATGCACTGAATGAGAAGGAAACCAGATCAGAATCATCCCATCTTCTGTACGATCCCACCTGTTCAAAACACCAGACAAACCAGTTTACTAAAAAAAAAAAAATCTACATGCACTGAATGAGAAGAAACCAGATCAGAATCATCCCATCTTCTGTACTGTCCCACCTGTTCAAAACAGCAGACAAACCAGTATGCTAAAAAAAAAGAAAATCTACATGCACTGAATGAGAAGGAAACCAGATCAGAATCATCCCATCTTCTGTACGAGTCCCACCTGTTCAAAACAGCAGACAAACCAGTTTACTAAAAAAAAAGAAGAAAATCTCATGCACTGAATGAGAAGGAAACCAGATCAGAATCATCCCATCTTCTGTACGAGTCCCACCTTTCAAAACAGCGAGACAAACCAGTTTACTAAAAAAAAAGAAAATCTACATGCACTGAATGAGAAGGAAACCAGATCAGAATCATCCCATCTTCTGTACGATCCCACCTGTTCAAAACAGCAGACGAACCAGTTTACTAAAAAAAAGAAAATCTACATGCACTGAATGAGAAGGAAACCAGATCAGAATCATCCCATCTTCTGTACGATCCCACCTGTTCAAAACAGCAGACAAACCAGTTTACTAAAAAAAAAAAAATCTACATGCACTGAATGAAAGGAAACCAGATCAGAATCACCCATCTTTTTACGTGCCCCCTGTTCAAAACAGCGACGAACCAGTTACAAAACAAAGAAAATCTACAGCACGAATGAGAAGGAAACCAATCAATCATCCACCTGTACGAGTCCCCCCTGTTTTTAAAAAGCAGACAAACCGTTACAAAAAAAAAGAAAAACTCATGCACTGAAGAAAGGGAAAACCCGATCAGAATCATCCCATTTCTGTACCTTCCCCTGTTCAAAACGGACAAAACCCTTTATAAAAAAAAAAAAAAAAAAAAAAAAAAAAAAATCACATCCGAATGGGGGAAAAACCCGACAAATCATCCCATCTTCTTACGACCCACCTTTCAAAACCAACAAACCATTTATAAAAAAAAAAAAAAAGAAGAAAATCACATCACTGAAAGAAAGGGAAAACCCGATCAGAATCATCCCATCTTTTGTACGAGTCCACCTTTCAAAAAAAGCAGACAACCATTTACTAAAAAAAAAGAAAATCACATGCACTGAAGAGAAGGAAACCAGATCAGAAACTCCCACTTTTTACGATTCCCACCTGTTCAAAAAAGCAGACAAACCATTTTCTAAAAAAAAAAAAAATCTACATGCCTGAAAGAAGGAAACCAGATCAAATCATCCCCCTTTTGTACGAGTCCCCCCTTTCAAAAAAGCAGACAAACCAGTTTACTAAAAAAAAGAAAATCTACATGCACTGAGAGAAGGGAAACAGATCAAAAAATCCCATCTTCTGTACGTTCCCACCGTTCAAAACAGCAACGAACCGTATACTAAAACAAAAAAAATCTACATGCACTAATGAGAAGGGAAACCAGATCAGAAACATCCCATCTTCTGTACGAGTCCCACCTGTTCAAAACAGCAGACAAACCAGTTTAACTAAAAAAAAAGAAAATCTACATGCACTGAATGAGAAGGAAACCAGATCAGAATCATCCCATCTTCTGTACGAGTCCCACCTGTTCAAAACAGCAGACAAACCAGTTTACTAAAAAAAAGAAAATCTACATGCACTGAATGAGAAGGAAACCAGATCAGAATCATCCCATCTCTGTACGAGTCCCACCTGTTCAAAACGCAACGAACCAGTTTACTAAAAAAAAGAAAATCTACATCACTGAATGAGAAAGGAAACCAGATCAGAATCATCCCATCTTCTGTACGATTCCCACCTGTTCAAACACAGAGACAAACCAGTTTACAAAAAAAAAAAAAAAAAAAAAAAATCTACATGCACTGAATGAGAAGGAAACCAATCAGAATCATCCCATCTTCTGTACGATTCCCACCTGTTCAAAACAGCAGACAACCAGTTGGGGGTGAGCGCCGGTCACGTCGCAAGTAACACGACAGTGTTGGGAGCTCCGGAGAAAAGTGGCAATTTTGGCTACTTTCAAGTAACTAAGAAGCCACAATGTGCGTCGATTAGCAGTGCAATCAACAGCTGACACCCCTCCCCCCCCCCCCCCCCCCCCCCCCCCCCCCCCGCATGAAGCAATCATAAAGTTTTTCGATGTGTTTTGGGCACTTTTAAATTGTAATTTTCACTGTAATTTGGGCGGAAGGTAAACCGGAAGTCGCCAGCGAACCGGAAGTGGCCATTGTTTATATCTGAAACGTCTGCATCGTACATGCAATGGAGAGGAAAAGAAAGCAGTGTGCGAAGTCAGCGTCTAGTGGTTCGGACACCTCCTTCAATACACCTCCTCCTATTTTCCAGCAGTAAGAAGTGCAAGGCTTCAGGAGGAGAACTCGGGCAGACGGAAGATGAATTTCTGTGAACTTTTTCCCTAGGCCAGAACAGTGCCGAGTTCGACAGCAAGGAAAGTAAAAACGTAAATTCAGACAGTCGCAGTATGGGTGACAACAACGAGGTTTTCTCTCTCGGAGTTGAACAGGTTGCAACTAATGATGATATTATGTTGAAACTGTGTGGGGTCAGCAAGACGCTGGAGAAAGTGATGGAGACGGTAGAAGAACTGAAATCAGTCATTTCACTTTACAAACTGATAATGACAAATTGAAAACGGAGGTGCAAGGGCTGAGGGGTAGGGAAGATCAGCTTAAGGATAACATCAGAGAAGTGAAATTCACTGCAGAGTTAGCAGATCGCAGAAGTGAAGAGTTGTCAGCTTATATCAGACGCAACAACCTCAGAATATTGGTGTCAGTGAAAATAGTCAGGGCAGAGTGGAGACACCAGCAGAGTGCGAAAACAAAGTGCTATCTCTCTTCAAGGAGAAATTGAAGAAATTTAAGGTCGATCCCAGAGATATCGAGGCTGTACACCGGGTGGGTGGTCCCAAGAAGGGGGGCCTCGG
>CM031601.1:71337057-71358258 GCA_018398815.1 Conus ventricosus | reverse complement strand
TAGGCTGGTCATGTACATATATGAGATGTTTTTCCTTTTTTTATCTTTGTTTTTTCGTATTTTAAAATTGCAGTTACCCACCAGGTCTCCAATATTCCTCCCTGTCCTCTCTTGACTCGCTCTCTGTCTCTGTGTGTCTGTTTGTCTCTGTCTCTCTCTGTCTGCCTGTCTGTCTCTCTCTCTCTCTCCTCTCTCTCTCTCTGTCTGTCTGTCTGTCTGTCTGTCTCTCTCTCTCTCTCTCTCTCTCTCTCTCTCTCTCTCTCTCTCTCTTCTCTCTCTTCTCTCTGTCTTCTCGTCTGCTCTGTCTCTGTCTGTCTGTCTTCTCTCTCTCTCTCTCTCCTCTCTCTCTCTCTCTCTCTCTCTCTCCTCTCTCTCTCTCTCTCCGTACACTCAGAGTGGTTGTGATACCTCCCCATGTTCAGATTTCTTGCTCCTGAAGTCCGTGTCTAGCAGAGAAAAACCTTTCACTTTCTCCGTCTCGTTGCTGGCCTGGTCCCCGATGTCCGCGAACGTCCGTAAGTGCGAATCCTTCTCTATCGATCTGAACAACCAACGACGGCAGCAATAATCCTGATACCAACGTTAATGACTAGGACTACGATGATGATGATGATAATGATGATGACGATGATGATGATGATGGTGATGATTATGATGGTGATGATGATGATGATGATGATGATGATGATGATGATGATGATGTTGATGATGTTGGTAATGATGATGATAATGATGATAATAATGTCTGAGACAGACAGACAGGCAGGCAGGTAGCAAGACAGTCAGACAGACAGACAGAAGAGAGAGAGAGAGAGAGAGAGAGAGAGAGAGAATGTGTGTGGAGGCGCATGCGATGCGTGTGTGTGTGTTGGGTGTGTGTGTGTGTGTGTGTGTGTGTGTGTGTGTGTGTGTGTGTGTGTGTGTGTGTGTGTGTGTGTGTTGTGTGTGTGTAAAATTAAGCTCCATGGGTCATCCTGTTCTTGTTACTTTGATGCACTGAAGTAACGGAGAAAGAGTGTCTGCTTTAATCAGATATACTTCAACAAGCGGCGTCACTGAAGCTCTCAGCAGGAAGATCCGAAAGTTGGGAGTCAGTGTCCACGCCAAGCCCACCAATACCATCAGAAGCCAGTTAGTCCACCCCAAGGACAAAACAGACAAACTGGACAAATCAGGGGTGATATACAAGATAGACTGCCAGGACTGTGACCATAGTTACACTGGTGAAACTGAGCGCAACCTGCACAAGAGACTGAAGGAACACAAACGTGAGTCCTCTTCAGTGGGTGAACATCTGACCCACACCCAACATCAATTTGAAAAGGACAACGTGCAAGTGCTCGACAGAGAAGCAAGATGGTTCCAGAGGGAGTAAAGGAGGCGGTCCACATCGCCGCCAGGAATCCCACCCTGAACCGCGACCGGGCCGACACAACCTGCCATCGGTGTACTCCTCACTCATTTAGTCACATTGTCGTGAGTTCGCTCACGGCGGTGCGCACTGAATAAGTTTTCAATCCAGCAGTTGCGCTGATGAAGTCGGTCGGATTGCCGACAAAAGCTACGCACACAGTGAGTAGCCTTCTTTAACTGAGTGACCTGTTTAGTCTGGTAGCCATTATACTTCAACAACTTCAGTACATTTTTGAATGAAAAAAGTAATTGTAAAAGTCAAGTTTTGGCCTTCAAAATAAGAAAAATGGAGAAGAGAGAAGGAAGAGAGAGAGAGAGAGAGAGAGAGAGAGAGAGAGAGAGGAAGTGAGGGAATGCACAGATGGGTTGATGGAATACTGGATAATAATAGATGGACTGATGGAAAGGGTAGTTTCCACATACTTACTGTTCAGCGATGATTCGACACAAATGCCTGATAATTCTGATGATATTGACGGCCTTCTTCCATTTCTGCTGACACTAGAAACAAAGGATACATCTCCCTCTGACAATTCTTCCTTATGAAACTGGCACTGAATTATATGGGTAAGCATGCACTTGATGATAATCATTATGATGTCAGCTTTTCGATTATACCAAAGGGAAGCGTAAAATCCAGCTTAAGTTCGAACTCATCATTATGACTTGAATTTTCACGCTGAATCGCGCATAGGTATTCCCTATTTCTGATTACTAAGAATCCAAACTCATTCAAACCACACACACACACACACACACACACACACACACACACACCGAAGCATGAGTGCGCGCGCGCACATATACACGCGCAAACATATGAGTGCAATGCACGCAAGCGCGCGCACACACACACACACACTTCAGACTTCACACACACACACACACACACACCACACACACCCCACACACATGAAACGCGCACTGGTGGCACAATGCACGCACACACACACACACACACACACACACACACACACACATACGAGTGCATGCACGCGTGCACGCGCGCGCGCACACACACATACACACGTGTATATATGTGCATACATACATACATACATACATACATACATGCATACATGCATACATACATACATACATAAACAATGCACAAAAAGAACATCAAGTTGGCTCTTCGTTATCTCACATTTTCGGCGGCCACACCTCGCCTTCCTCAGGGGACTTTAATTGTAATATGTTCACACACACACACACACACACACACACTTGAGGAAAAAAAAGACAGACAGACAGACAGAGTTAATATGTGATATTGATTCAAAGCCTAATTTGCGCCGAATTGGATGAAGACAAGTGATTGCTCGTTCATTTTCGTTGCCTGAGTGTTGTGTATCTTGCCTGAAGAAGGTCTAAGAGGTCGAAACGCGTCGTGTTTTGTCTTGTGATTCGTTTGTCTACTTTTTTTTTTTGGCGATACTTTATCAATAACTTTGCAAATTTGTTTAGATTCCCGCCTGCAGTTACCTCACTTTGCAACTAAAAAAAAAAGATTAGAAGAGCACAGCTCTTCATTACAAGACGTCAATTTAAAAACTTAAACAATGGAAAACAATAAGGCCGTAACACTTTGGTACTGAATGAACTGGTGAACTCTGTTACTAGTCAATAAAAAGGTTCAAGGGCACAGCCCACAAAATTTCAAAAGGAGAATGCCAATCTAATATATAAGTGATGTATGTATTATGAAGGGTCCCATTTTTTTTTTCGTTGAAGATGATGACAACAATACTCTGAACATATCAACATGTCAAGATTTTTTTGTGTGTGTGCTATTATAAACAGAAGGAACGCCAAATCTGCCAGTACATATGGTCTCATGAGATTTCAGAAATTCTGACGAGTTTGGTTCTGATTTCTTTTGATGCCACGAGAGACAGACAGACAGACAGACAGACAGACAGACAGACAGACAGACAGACAGAAAGAGACAGACAGACAGACAGAAAGAGAGAGATAGAGACAGACAGACGGAGACGGAGACATAAACAGACAAACTGACAGAGAGACAGACAGACAGACAGACAGACAGACAGACAAGAGCAGAACTGACAATGTATGATCGCCGTCTCTGCAGTCGCATGATGGCGGAGAAGTGGCTGTACACCATGTACTCCTCCTCGCACTCGGTGTCCCAGTCCTCCTCTTCAGGGATGTGCTCCGCAGGAAGCCACGGCGTCTTCCGGCGGCGCCGCAGGCCACTGGGCACCCCAGTCTGACCACATGCCCCCACCCCACACACCCCCCACCCCCAGGGTCCACTCAGGATTTTTTTTTTTTAAGTTTAGAGCAGATAGAAAGGGTAAAGTGTTGCGGCAGAAGAAGTTTCAGCTTCAGTTTCATCAAGGAGGTGTTACTGCATGCGGACGAGTCCATTACACGCTACACCACATCCGACTTCAGTTTTGAGACGACACTGTGCATAATTGAAAGCTCTGTGTGTGTGTGTGTGTGTGTGTGTGTGTGTGTGTGTGTGTGTGTGTGTGCAGAAGTGCAATTGTATGCGTGTGTGTGATCTGTGGGCTTGTGTGAGCATGCTACAGTATGCGCACTAGTCCAGCTACGCTACGCCAAGCAATATGGCGCTGATGAACTTCCCTTTTTGTCACAGAAAATTCAGGTCAAGTCTGTCTCCCTGGACTCTTCATGCGCTGGATAGTATTTCCTCATACCTCCGCCCCCCCCCCCCCCCCCCCCCCACCTCCCTCTCTCTATTTTTCCAATCTGCCTCCATTATCTCCCTCCTTTTAACAACCCCCCCCCCCCCCCCCCCCCGTCCCTGCTCTCTTCCCGTCAATTTTTTTTTCCAGTTATCAATGTCGGTACACTGTGTACGAAGTCCATTAAGTTCTAACGTTTTCCATACTTTTTCTTTTGCAAATGAATTTTTTTTTACCCCGTATGACGAAAGTATTTTGCTTTTTTTTTTTCCCCTACTATTATCCATTTGGTATCTTACCATCCTCCCCCCCCCCCCCCCCCCCCCCCCACCTCCGCTTCCCTTTTTTTTCGCAATACAACTCGATCATTTTCTAGACTACATTTCTCGCATTGTTTTCGGCACAAGTTTTGTTTTCGTTCCGGTCTCTTTATTCTATCGGTTAGAGAGTGTGTGTGTGTGTGTGTGTGTGTGTGTGTGTGTGTGTGTGTGTGTGTGTGTGTGTGTGTGTGTGTGCGTGCGTGCGTGCGTGCGTGCGTGTGTGTGTGTGTGCGTGCGTGCGTGCGTGCGTGCGTGCGTGCGTGCGTGCGTGCGTGCGTGCGTGCGTGTGTGTGTGTGTGTGTGTGTGTGTGTGTTCATGTCAGGGGCCATTTCTTTTTCAAGGGAGCATATGAAATGGATTTGCCTCTTGTCTCCATCATGGGGGTCTAGGAACAACATATGATCTGAATATAAAGATTTTGAAACTTGGTCAGTGTCTGTCTCACCAGTATCAAATGCATCCATTCTTTTTTTTTTAAGCGTTATTGTTCTGTTCTAAATATTGTGAACTCTTGCAGAAGGAAAGCACTGAACTGCCAGAGAATTTTGTTGCTTTTCCTTCTTTCCGAATATTTAAACTCAGTATCACGATAGATTAAGTAAGCAGAACATTAACCAGAAGGGACACCACAGTCCTCGGTATATGAAATCAAGTAATGAAGGCAGTTAGAAAAAAAAAATCTCTCTCCTACCTCCCCCACCTCTCCCATATTTTCCCCTTCCTTCGACATTCCCATACCACGTTTAGTGTTCTGCCATCGTATGTTTTCCGTCCTTGCTACAGGCAAAATTCAGTATCATAGGCAATGATCAGATCTACCTAGGAAATCACAGCCACCTTATCTCCTAAAACAAAGTTCAGTCATAAAAACACCCCCTTCCTCCTCCCCTCCCCCTCCACTCCCTCTTTTCGTTTCCCCTTCTTCCGGCATTCCTTTGTCTCATATGGTTTTTCATCATTGTCCTGTCAAACCATTCTCTCTCTCTCTCTCTCTCCTCTCTCTCTCTCTCTCTCCTCTCTCTCTCCTCCTCGTCTCTCTCCTTCTCTCTCTCCCCCTCTCGTCCTTCCCTCCTTTTTAAGCCTGTCGTCTCTCTCTCTCTCTCTCTCTCTCTCTCTCTCTCTCTCCTCCCTCTCCCTCTCTAACTCTTCTGCTCTCTCTCTCTTCTCTCTCTCACTCTCCTCCGCCTTCCCTCCTTTTTAAGCCTGTCTGTCTGCTCTCTGCTCATTGTCCATTTACTTGAACTCTGCTACATCGTTACTCATCTCTCTCTATCTATCTATTCGATAGATGTAATGTTTGACAATTTCATTGTTGAAAGGCGCAGTGGGTTTTATATTTGAATTTGTAATGTTATCATTTTTAAATCAATAACATTCATTGATGTTGTTATTGCTATTATTATCATTGAAAGGAATTGTTCGTACAGGTGGATGTTTGGTTATGTTTGGCGGTTGAGTGGCTTTTTTTTTGGAATGTTCTTTTTCATTTTTGCGGCCTCATCAACAAGCCTGCTGTTGCTTATTCTTTTCCCTCATTAAACAAATTTCTTCGTTCGTTCGTTCTCTCTCTCTCTCTGCTCTCTCTCTCCTCTCTCTCTCTCTCCTCTCTCCTCTCCTCATTCTCATCTCTCGTCCTCGCTTCGCTCCTTTTTAAGCTGTCTGTCTGCTTCTCTCTCTCTCTGTCTCTCTCTATCTCTCTCTCTCTCTCTCTCTCTCTTCAGTCTCTCCTCTCCTCCGCCCTTCCCTCCTTTTTAAGCCTGTCTGTCTGCTTCTCTTCTCTCTCTCTCTTCTCTCTCTCTCTCTCTCTCTCTCTCTCACTCTCTCCTCTCTCTCGTCTCTCACTCTCCTCCTCCTTCCTCCTCTTTTAAGCCTGTCTGTCTGCTTCTCTCTCCTCTCTCTCTCTCCTCTCCTCTCTCTTCCTCTCGTCTCTCTTCTCTTCTCTCCTCTCCCTCTCTCTCTCTCTCTTCTCACTCACTCTCCTCCGCCCTCCCCCCCCTCCTTTTAAGCCTGTCTGTCTGCTTCTCTCTCTCTCTCTCTCTCTCTCTCTCTCTCTCTCTCTCTCTCTCCTCTCTCTCTCTCTCTCTCTCTCCTCTCTCTCTCTTCCTTCCTTCCTTCCTCTCTTTCCGCTTCTGAACTGCCCCCACTTCCCCACTCCTCTTGTGTATATCGCCATCTTCAAACGCCTGACAAAGACATACGTGTTTGATTTTGTGTGGTATATGAATTAAGCGTTATTATGCCCTCTGTTTTGTTTGTCGACTTGTGTTTAGCCCTCTGCTTTATCTTGTTTTCATGTGTGCGACGTTTTGCTGTATCTTTTACTTTCTGAATATCTTTCTTTCCAATGTTCTCTCTGCCTTATTCTTAGTAACATTTTTTTTCAACGATTTCCTTCTCAAGAGCATGTTAACACTGTTACAGTCTAAACTGAGGTCTACAGCTGAATTATTAGTAACCAACTGCAGTTGCATTTGTATTTTATACATTGTCTTAATGAGGGTTGGATGCATTAACCAAACGAGATTAATTCCATCGACTTTGAGAGAAAATACAGTTTAAAAAAAAATTGCTTTCCACATTCATAATTCTTGATACTCGTTTTCCTAGACTGTGATTTAAGCGTATCGAATCTTCAAGATTTCTCGTGATAAGAACTTTCTTTACGAACAGCAATACAGCTTACATGTAACAACAACATAAGTATTCTTTTCATGATTGTCTTCTTTAAGTGCCATGAAATGAAGACACAAGGGTTACGATATTCTTATCAATGACTGTTTTCTGGGAGTGCATCAACATTGGAAAACAAGTATTGTCATACTGTTTCCGTTAGTAAATTCTTGGATTCGAACGAAACGTAAACATGAAAGCGGTGTCAATATTCTTATTGATCGTTCTCCTTTGAACTGCAGTGACCTGAGGCGTCAAAATCACACTGATTTATCAATTTAATGATCACTGTTTATTATTATTATTATCATTATTATTATCATTGTACTTGGTCCCTTGGACTGCAGTGGTATTCAACATCAGAATTCTCAGATATCACTCCCCATTTCCGAATGGTTTCATTCTAATGTCCCTCCACCCACCTTCGAAGTCCGTCTGAAGTCGGCGTCTGACGGGCCATGTGTAACACTGGTCTTGGAGGTGATAGCAGTCTTGGTCAGAGAGCTGTTCTTTCTCTGGAAACTGCTACTGACACTCTTCACTACCGTCTTCGAAGGCAGACGGGAGTAGGAGGCGACCGGTGATCTGTGGCTGGGTATGGGAGAAGCGTCAAAATACATACATTGTGATGATCTTTAAGAACCGACTGTTTCTTTCTCTTAATCCTTTGTAACCATGGAGATAATACCAATCAAAATAAAGATGATAACATAATCACGTTAAAATAGTATCAAAATATATATAGCATTGGAGATCTTGCAGATGATGCCGATCATTCAACATCAACATAATGACAGGACTATTGTTGTTCGTCCGTCGAATCGACGAGGACCACTTCAGTCACCTAGGGGTTAAAGGAGGGTGGGTGAGATGATTTGTGGATACGCAGTTGGTTAATCAAGCCGATGTGTGCACGAATGTGCGATGACAACTTGGAAGGCAATGTGGGAGACCTGCCCTTGAATGCTAACGCGGGCTTTCCTTGCCTGTTTTATTGCACTGCAGCTGTCCTCCTTTCTTCATATAAACTGGCGCCTTTGTGGATAGAGTAGCGCCATCTAGCTCGATCCATAGCAGTTTGTTCTCCCATGTGTCAGGGTTGATGTCAAACGTTTTCAAGGATGTTTGAGAATGTCTTTGAAGCGTTTCTTCTGAGCTCCATGGTAATGCTTTTCTTGCTGCAGCTCACCGCAGAAGAGTCTTTTGGGTAGCCGGTGGTCTGGCATGCGATCTACATGACCTGCCCATCGAAGCTGTGACACCATCAGGATGGTGTGGATGCGCGGCAGGCCTGCTTGGTCGATCACCTCTGTGTCTGGGATTTTGTCCTACCATTTCATGTTGAACAATCTTCTAAGGGGGGGGGGGGGAAGTGATTCAGCTTCTTGGCATGCCTTTGGTACACTTTTAATGTTTCACATGCATAGAGGAGTGTGGGGAGAACAACTGCTCTGTACACCTTCAGCTTAGTCTTGAGGCTGATGCCTCTTCTATTCCAAACATTGGTGCACAATCTGCCAAAGGTTGCAATTGCTTTTGTAATTCTGATGCTCCCTTCGTCGTCGATGGTGACGTTCTGGGACAGTGTGCTGCCAAGGTAGGTGAATTTACTCACTGCAACGAGACTCACACCATTGACTGTGATGTTAGGCTCATCGTAGGGTCTACCTGGCGCAGGTTCATATAGAACTTCCGTCATCTTTGTATTTATGGTGAGACCGAAGTTGGCGCAGGTTACGGAAAACCTGTTGACACTGG
The DNA here is from genome assembly GCA_018398815.1 of Conus ventricosus. Classification (NCBI taxonomy): domain Eukaryota; kingdom Metazoa; phylum Mollusca; class Gastropoda; order Neogastropoda; family Conidae; genus Conus; species Conus ventricosus. The sequence continues at coordinate 71,349,418 of CM031601.1, read as the reverse complement.
ACTGCATGTCAGTTTCTGAGCCAGTGTTGAGAGCGTAGTCATCAGCAAACAGAGAGTCCTTGATGATGTCTGTCTCCCTGATGATGTCTGTCTCCCTGATGATGTCTGTCATAGCCTTAGATTTTGCTTGAAGCCTTTTGAGGCTAAACGGCTTTCCATATGTTCTGAATCTGATGTCGATGCCTACGTCTTCTTCTCTGAAGGCATCAGTCAACATTGCAAAGAACATGATGCTGAACAGTGTGGATGCCAAAACACAGCCTTGCTTTACGCTATTTGTGACAGGGAAAGGGCTAGATGTCTCTCCATTGTCCTGAATACGGGCCTGCATACCATCATGGAATTGCCGCTTCATAGAGATGAATTTCGGTGGGCATCCGTTTCCACAGGCCCTCTCTATTGAAAATATCAAAGGCCTTGGTCAAGTGGACATAGGTAGAGAATAGGCCGACATTTTGTTCCTGACATATTTGTTTTCTTAGAGCTGTCTAGCAGCAAATACCACACCAATGGTTCCTCTGTCTTTACTGAAGCCGCACTGACTTTCCCGCAAAAGCTCTTGTTCAAGGTGTGTTGGAAGGTATTTCAGCACAATTCTGGCAAGTATCTTGCCTGCTATAGAAAGGAAGGATATGCCTCGGTGGTTGTCACAAGCTCGGGTTTTCCCTTTGCGCTTGCACAAATGGATTATAAAATGCGTCTTTGAACTCTCGAGGGATCGTCTCCTGTTGCCACTTCAGAAGAAACAAATGATGAAGCTTTTCAGTCAGAGCTGTGCCACCCTCTTTGTAGACTTCAGCTGGTACAGCCAGGAGCTTTGCCACTGTAGACTTCAGCTGGTATAGCCAGGAGCTTTGCCACTGGACAGCAAACATATCGCTTTCAGGGTCTCCAAGAGGGTTGGTGGTTCATCCGTTTCTTTATTGGTGGGCACTTGAGGGAGGTGGTCGATGGCTTTGTCACTGATAGACAATGGGCGGTTTAGAACGCTGTTGAAATGTTCTGCCCAGCGTTCCAATATCGTTTCCTTGTCAGAGATCAATGTATTTCCATCAGCGCTGAACAGAGCGGATGATCCTGATGATGTAGATCCATAAATTTCTTTCAAGGCATCATAAAAGTTTGTCATATCATCCCTGTCAGAAAATCCTTTGATCTTGTCAGCTTTGTTGCTCAGTGTCTTGCATCTTTCGTAGTTTCTCTTGAAATGTTCTGAGTATGTGGACTTGGCGTCATTGAGGTAAGCTTTGTGCAGATGTTTTTTTTTTACCCAGTAGCTGCTGGATGTCACCGCAGTTCTCATCAAACCAGTCCTTGTGTTTCTTGGCAGCTGGTCCAAGGATCCCTGCAGCAGTGTTGTAGACCACTTCTCTGAAGGTCGACCAGTTGGCTTCCACATTCTGGTTGTCCAGAGAGGCGGATTCCAAGCATTCTTCCAGAGTGTCTAGAAGCAACTGCTTGGTTCTGGTGTTCTTCAGCTTAGTGACACTAAGCCGTCTTGGAGCCTTCTAACCTTGCGGACGTCTCTTGGGTTGTGTCCGGATGTTAAACTCGCTGACTCTGTGGTTAGTCCTGCATTCGGCACCGCACATGAATTCGATGACTCTTACATCCTGTCTATCCCTCTTCCTGACAATGATGTAGTCAATAAGATGCCAATGCTTGGAGCGGGGATGAATCCATGATGTCTTGTTTCGGGTAGGGAGGCGGAAGACTGTGTTGGTCATGCTCAGCACAGGTCTGGAGTAGCAGGTGACCGTTGCTGTTCCAGTGGCCTATTCCGCGTTTGCCAATAACACCTCCCAGGAGTCGCTGTCAGAACCGACCCTAGCGTTGAAATCACCAAATATGACGAGCTTGTCTGCATTCGGAACAGCAGCAATGATAGATTGAAGCTACTCGTAGAATTTGTCCATCACATTACAACTGCTACTGCTACTACTACTGCGGCTGCTGCTGCTACTACTACTACTACCACCACCACCACCACTTCTGCTACTACTACTAACTGCTACTATTACTACTACCTACTACTACTAATAATAATAAAAGCAAACATAATGGTAATGGGCATCACCATCCTCATCATCCTTATTATCATCATCAATGTCATCACTATCATCTTACCATCAGCAGCATTTTCTTCTTCTTCATCATCATCATCATCATCATCATCATCATCATCATCATCACCATCACCACAACCACCACTACCACTACCACCATCACCACCAACAACAATAGATGAAAGTGTTTCCTATACAAGAGAATGCACCGTCAGGTTAATGTTCTTGCGATGCTCATAGTTGTTTTGCTTTTCACTCTGAATACCTTTACATTAATGTAGCAACAAATGAGTAATTACAACTTGCTTAAGCTCGACAGTCATCGCTGACAAACAGGAGGAAGGGAAGAAATTATATAATTATCACTTTGTTTCAGGGGACGACCGGGTCAGGATAGGCACATGATTATCTTATTTATCTATCTGTCTGTCTGTTCATTTCTTTATTTATTTTTGCACGATATCCCGTGAAATGGCTAAACCATTTTAGTGGGCCCATGACCCTGACGTTCCCCCGATGTCCACCCTCCACCACTCAATCCTCGCCTTCAGAACATACCCCCGACCATTCCTCCCACCACCCCTCCCCACCTCTCCTATCCCTTAGAAAATACAATGCGCTCTACTTGGCCATCCGCTCTCTCTCTCTCTCTCTTCTCTCTCTCTCTCTCTCTCTCTCTCTCTCCTCTCTCTCTCTCTCTCTCTCTCACTCACACACACACTGTATATATATATATATATATATATATATATATATATATATATATATATATATATATATATATTTATAATCAGAGTTAAGCCTTACACACGCACGCGCGCACGCACGCACACACACACGCACACACACAAACACACACACAGATAGATAGATAGATAGATCCTCTATTTGGTGCATCCCCGGGATGTTCGTGATCACACTTTCCACTTTCCTGGGTCGACAAAGACTTTATTGTTTTTGACACAAATAAGATCCCATACCTAGTGCTGAGCGGGGCCGTCATCTTCTGCACGTCGTCCATAGATCCAGAGGTCGCTTCCAATATCACGCTGGGCAGCCTGGTGTGAGAACGAGATTCACACAATGTACAACGAGACGTGAGGGGTGGTTGGGCAGAATCCACCTTTTTTTTTTTTTAAGTGTAATCATCCTGGGGGAGAAGGGGGGGGGGGGGGGGGAGGGGGCGAGGGGGGAAGCAGAGAAACAAGCATATGCAGACATCTCAACATCCAGATAATTTTTGTTTGTTTGTGAAAAATGTGAATGTTGATTCCAAAAAAAAAAGTGAGAAAGGCGGGGAAAAAAAAAAAGAAAGGGCGAAAATGAAACGTCATTATCAGAGGACAGGCAGACCACACCGTAAAAGACTGTGACTGGTCGGACATGGGCAGGCAGACCACACCGTAAAAGACTGTGACTGGTCGGACATGGGCAGGCAGACCACACCGTAAAAGACTGTGACTGGTCGGACATGGGCAGGCAGAGAACACCGTAAAAGACTGTGACTGGTCGGACATGGACAGGCAGAGAACACCGTAAAAGACTGTGACTGGTCGGACATGGACAGGCAGACCACACCGTAAAAGACTGTGACTGGTCGGACATGGGCAGGCAGAGAACACCGTAAAAGACTGTGACTGGTCGGACATGGACAGGCAGAGAACACCGTAAAAGACTGTGACTGGTCGGACATGGACAGGCAGACCACACCGTAAAAGACTGTGACTGGTCGGACATGGACAGGCAGAGAACACCGTAAAAGACTGTGACTGGTCGGACATGGACAGGCAGACCACACCGTAAAAGACTGTGACTGGTCGGACATGCAAGGCTGAAACATGGAACAGGGTGAAAGCTTTGTGCGGTCTGTGCCTTCAACATGGTGGCAGTGCAGGGCGGATTTGGGGTTCCATGGGCTCCAGGCCACCACACAACACACCACCACTACCACACACACACACACACACACACACACACACACACACACACACACACACACACACGCTCGCACGCATGCACACACGCACGCACGCACACGCACACACATACGCACGGGCACAAATACTTCCCCGCTTTTACAACATCTACGCCTTGTCTCCCTTAACTCCTCTTTCCCTCTCTCCCCTCTTCCCCTGGTATGAGATTTACACAATGTACAGCCGGACATGATGAGTGTGTGAGGGGGAATGCAAGATAATCATCAAAAGACAATTTCAAAATGGAGTGACTGATGCGGCGAACGAAGTAAAATTTAGAAATAGAGTTTGTTTCTTACCGCCAATGACATTGACAAACAAAGCACATGACAAGACACGATGCATTTCAACCACTTGGTCTTCTTCAGGCGAAAAATAAATCACATTTAACATTTGTGACAGTACAAACAAAGAACGAAAAACGAAAAAAAGAACGAAAAATGACTCATCTGTTGTTGTCCATGTGGTGGGGAGAATAGCCGGTAGGCGGAAATGACATGGGGGAATATGGGAGAGGAAAAGGAGGGGGGGGGGGGGGGCGTAGGGGGAGGTGTGTGTGTGTGATATGATAGGGTTGTGTGTCTAGTTTATTGGGATGGTGTGATATCTTTGTGATGGTAGTGGTAATGGTGGATTGATAATAATGGTAAGGGGGGAAAAGGGGGGGGGGGGGGGGGGGACTGAGGGAAAAAAAAAGAAAAAAAAAGGTTCAGGTGAATAAAATAAATGATTTCGTTGGGTGATGAAAGAGGTAGTGGTAGTTATGCGTGGGTAGTTGAGAAGGTGTGTGGGTAATGTTAGGGAGGGAAGGGGATGGAAGATAAATGGGTGATAAGGTATGATCAGGGGGGGGGTGAGGTGGGTGGGGGTGAGGTGGGAAAAAAGGGGGTGGGGAAATGGGGGGGAGGGTAATGTGTTTGTGGGGGGGGGGGGGAGGGGGGCAAGAGACGGAGAGCTCATATCTCATCATCCACTATGGGGTGGGAGGTGGGGGTGGGAGGTTCATATAAATGGTGTTGTTTAAAAAAGTGAACAATGCTGTGGGATGATGTTCATTGCAACAGGTGAAATAATGTGTTGGCATCAATATGCTGATGTTTGTTGAGAGAAGATAGCAGTGATCAATGAAAAACAGGGTATCATGTGTTGCACACACACACACACACACACACACACACACACACACACACACACACACACACACACACAAAGGGTGGGGGGATGGGGGACCACATATAAACATTGTTCTGGGTGAGTTAAGATCATGTGATCATGGTGAGACTAACTGTGGAGAGTTTTCACACACATATTTACTCACACATACACTCATTCACACACACACACACACACACACACACACACACCACAACACACACACACACACACACACACTTTTTAAAAAAATTATTATCATCAATCAGTCACTGATAGGTGACGATCATATGAAGTCAATGGTAGTGTAGGAAGAGATTCTTCTCCGTTCCCTTAGGCAAGAATGGTGGAGGTACTGGCAAGGGCTTCTGTATGGTGAAGGCTCTCCAGTGGTCAATAAAGTTTTGCACTCATCAGTGTGTTGGCAGGCCAGGATTGTTCTTTTGGTGTTCTTGGGACTGTTCCACCGTCATTGGGGCTGCATGGATAAATTAAAGACCCACCAGGGTGGAGTATTGCAGAGATGGGATGTCACAGTCTGGAGTGCCCAGTTCTCAGTATCACAATGGTGGTCTTCTTCTTCGTTTACTTCGGTGGGAATCCTGGAGGTACTGACAGAGGTTGCTGTATGGTGAAGACCCTCCAGTGGTCAGTAGGGTTTTGCACTCATTGGTGAGTTGGCAGGCCAGGTTTCCACTTTGGGCCTAGCTGGGAATGCTCAGCTGTCTGTTGGGCTGCACTGCATTGATAATTTGAAAGACTCACAGGTGTGGAGTATAGTGGACCTGTGATGTTGAGGTCAGGGGAGCCTTATCTTCAGTCCAACAATGTTCACTTGGTCTGATCGGGGCATCCGGTAGTATGCATCCCTCTTGTTGAAGTCTGGGTGCTGCTCCTCAAAAGACAGTCAAAACTCAACAAGGCAGTTCATCGTTTAACAGACAAAACAGAAAAAAACTGGTCAGACAGAAAGTTTTGTTGAGGTCTCTCTTTCAAATACAAATGACGGCGATAGCCCATCACAGGATTTTTTTTTACCATGCGAATGTTGCCGTTCAAAACTCGGACCGGGCCTAAATAGAGGCACTTTCGATATAATCACAGATATTCACAATCAAGCAGACACGTCATATAAAAGAAAAATGTAACACAACTTTCTGAGCTTGAACCGTGGCGCAGTGGTAAGTGTCGCGGATTCCAGGATGGGAGGTCCTGGGTTCGATTCCCACAAGAGCCATTCATTTGTGGGATTTGTCTGTACCCGACCGGCCCTTACCCAGAGTTGCGATTGATAACGTCTCAGCTGGGAAGAGTGACGTCACAGAAGTTGAGTTTCATCCCCTTCATTGATAATTCTCTAAGAATATTGCTAAAATGGACCAACTCTGCAGGTGCGTGTGTCTCCCGGGAAGGTAAGGTCATGTTGCTTATAGCCCAGCAAGGGGCCATATCAGGGCTGTCACCACGTTGAAATCAACTCACAAAAGTGTATCTCCCGGGCCTGGTTGACTCCGGCATATAGCATAAAAGTAAGCAAAGGGTGCAGCCCTGTCATGCAGTCTCAGACCAAAACGTAACTCCATAGCATCGTTTTCATCATCTTCATCCTTATCGATCAGCTTTACAAAGGTCTCGAACTCTGTCCTGCTCTCATGATGACCTTAGTTTCGAGTTCCTCTCCACGTCTATGCCCTTCATGTCCAGGTCGCCGGTACCAGCTAGTTCATGGGAACTGTCGTTGGACGGACGTGGTGGCGCCCTCCAGGAGGACGCTCATCCAGCCAAACTCAGTGATAAAGCAGTCATTGCAGGAGGTTTGGTAGATGTCCTGTAGATATTGGATCAGTGCAGGCAGCACTGGACACCACTGTAATGACTCGGCAGTGGGCCAGTGTCTCCTCTGGTGGCTTACCTCTGACTCCCTGTGGATTGCCGGCGCTGCCGCGGGACTGGTCAGTATGTGGTTCTGTATGGGGTGCCGAAATAAGCGCGCGCACGCACGCACGCGCACGCGCACACACACACACACACACACACACACACACACACACACACGCGCGCGCGCGCGCGCGCGTGCGCGCGCGCGCACGCACATACACACACTCTAATTTTTAGGATGGAATCCATAAACAAACCATTGTATACATTTAGAAACAAATAAACAGATAATGCAGCGTCTTGCGAGCTATAGACTCTGCAATGCTGAATCGGTATTTTAGCTTGTTAATACAAGATTGCAGCTCAGGTATTTTTTTCATTAGTTTGCAGTCTGCAGTCCTGACCAGAAGCAAGTCGACATGCGCCCGTAAGTGATGGGAGAAGAGGATGAAGACTTACTTACCAGCTTCCTCCTTTCTGCAACTGACCCAAAATGCAAAAAAGGAAAGAAGTGTTCGAGAAACATTTTGACGTCACACACAACGTCATTGTCGAGCGTGCCATGTTCAACAAACGTCATCAGCTACAAGGAGAATCAGCTCGTGACTACATTGCTGTTTTGACAAAACAAGTTGAGAAATGCAGCTATGGACCCATGAGAGAAAACTGCTTCGCGATCGAATTGTTGCTGAAATCTCGGACCTCAAGCTCTCATAGAAGCTGCAGTTTGACCATGATCTAACGCTGAAAAAAGGTTATAGATCAGGCCAGGCTGACTGAAAGTGAAACCATCGGACAGCAGCAAAAAATGCTGAGACAAAGAGGTGGCGATGTTGAAGCCATGAGAAGGGAATACCACGATTTTGACAGGAGTGACAATCAACAGCAGTGCCGTAAATGTGCTAGGAAACACGGTCAGAGGGCACAAAGTCCGGCAGCCAATGCTACCTGCAACAAATGCCAGAGAAAGGGACTTTTTGCTGCGTGCTGCTTATCCAGGGCACCTCGTCGAGCTCAGAATGTTCACACAATGAACGATCAGGGTGAGATTTTGCCTGATTCGTAGTCTGATGTCGATGTTGACGGATGTGACATTGATAGCATTTTCCACATTAGCAGTGAAGGGTGATGTGTGACGCTCACCATGAACGGTGTGCCGAAAATAATCAAACACCACACAGGACCAGACGTCTTGGCGCTACTGGCAGAGATGGTAAAAGGAAAAAGGCTATTGCCTGCAGGCAGGACGCTTTATGTCAGGCAGAGTTAAGCTGAACGTCATGGGGAAGATGCAGGTCCCGCTCAATGTAGCCGGAAAGAAGACTGTTGAAGTAGTGTATGTCATCAAGAATTTCAAGCGCCCACTTCTTAGTAGACCGGCGATTGAGAAGTTGCAATTATTGAAATTTGCGGAGCTTGCAGTAATTGATGGCGATAAAGCGGAAGAAGAAGTAGAAATAAAGGTAAAGACAGACACGTAAAAGAATCTCCCAATCAAACGGAAAAAGAATTTCAGAGAAGAGTTCGCTGATATGTTTCAGGGACAAGAAAAAATGGACTCGAGTCTGAATATGATATCAGAATGAAGCAGGATTCGATGCCTTACGCCCTGACCACGCCCAGAAGGGTGCCAGTCGCCTTTCAAGATGCAGTGCATGCTGAAATAGAGAAGATGGAGAAAGAAGGTGTCATCAGAAAAGTGGATGAGCCTACACCGTGGTGTGCAGGCATGGTCGTTGTTCCAAAAACTGGAGGCCAAGTCCGAATCTGTGTGGATCTGACGCACCTCAACATGAGCGTGGAGAGAGAATTGTACCCTATGCCGTCTATGGACAGTACTCTAGCAAAACTGAATGGGGCAAAGTTTTTCTCCAAACTAGATGCCAAAAGCGGGCTTTGGTAAATCCCTCTATCTCTGCAGTCTCAGCTCCTTACAACATTCATCAGTCCCATGTCCGGTACTGCTTCACGCACTGCCCGTTCGGAATTTCAAGCGCGAGTGAGTACTTTCAGAAACGCTTTAGTGAGGTGCTGGATGGACTGGAGGGCGCAGTGAGCCCCCATTGAGGATGTCCTTGTATGGGGCCGCACGCAGGCAGAAGCTGGTACCGGGGCAGACTGTGTGGGTGGGCAACAGGCGAGAAGGGACAGCAGTCCGGGCGACGTCGATGCCATGCTCCTACATCGTCCACACCAAGGAGGGACAGATCAGGAGGAACAGGCGGGACCTACAAGAACGGCATGACGGCGGCGGACAGACGGACGACTCTCAGCTGCTCACCAGCAAAATGAACTAGGTGCTAGGCCAGCAGCACATCAGCTCTTCTGAGCCAAACTGACTATGTTCAGACACGTTGCATTTGTCTACAGTTTATAAACCATGCAGTCACGGTTAGGGATTCAACATTCGACACTTCTCTGTGTGCCACAACATTTTATTTACATTCCATTGAGAAAGAGAGATGAGGGGTATCTAAGCTTATGATATAGGAAGCTTATGATGCTTATGACGGAGAAAACTTATGACGTAGATCTAGAGGAACGCTACAGGGGTTGGTGAACTGATATGACGACTTCAGTACCCCCCCCCCCCCCCCCCCCCATCCCATTTCTCTTCCATGACGGCCTTCCTATTCCCTCAGCCATTCAGGCTGCACACCAAACAAAGTAATGCCCTAGAGCCTTGCTGAAAGAGTCGAGTATTTATAGATAAGCACAAGTAGATTGTTTTGAGAATGCTCATTGTGTCTGAAAGTTAATTGACCTTCTTTGCTATCATATGCCCATCAAGGTACAGACAAGCCAGGTGGTTCCAAACAGACAGATTAAAATGAAAGGAATGGGACAGCTTGGGGGGGGGGGGGGGGGGGGGGGGGGGGGGGGGGGGGGGAGGGGGGGGGGGCATACTGGCGCAAAGTTAGGGTCACGGATCAGTGAGAAGAACTCAAATGTGACATCAATCAAGGGGAAGGTCATGTATTTTATGTTTGTGAATGATGTTATCGGTCAAAATCAAGAAGAGAAAAAAAAAGTAAAAAGATTAGTAGGGGTTGTTCTTTTGATCAATCATCAGTTTTATATCAAATGCTGGCTTCCAGTTATGCCAGGCCTCAGAATGTTTCCATGGATTATGTGATTTAGAGCGGCATCCGAACTGTGGTGTGTGGCCTCCCCAGCCCGTTCCTCCCCGTCTTTTTCCCCAAACTCTCCCTCCCCCTCCCCCCTCCACTCCCTCTCTTCCGTCTCACTCTCCTTCCCGCACTCCTTCGCTATCCACCCCACCCTGGCCTCCCTCACGCGCCTCCTCGTTCTCCCCCCCCCCCCCCCCCCCCGCCCCCCCGCCCCCCTCAACTTCCACCTGAAACCTCCTCTTCTTCTCCACAAGTGTCCACATACCGTTTTCGACTAACGATGTAAGCTTTGGCCGGAGCGGTCGGGGCTGCCTGACGGAGAGGCATCACGCTGCTAAAACGTCGTACCGCCGATTCCACCACGTTGACTGGATGGGCTGCATACAATACAAATGGTGCAGGTCTTTCTTCCTTAACGTACAAACTGCTGCGATTGACGCTAACAGAACATCTATCAACAAAGATATACCAGACACAAACTTACAAAACCTACGCCCAAGTGAAATAGCGAGGCAATGACGATTTACAAATTCATATCGGAAAAATATGTTCAGGATTGCATGAATGTGAAAGGACAATGGTGGCTTCATGTATGAGCGCATGAATATGGTCAATCCATTAATGATTTCTCATGATACAATGCTATGTCGGTAGACCTGTAAGGGTTCTCGTGACAATTGAGAGTCTTGAGTCCGAGTCTAAATCTGCACTGCTTAAAGGACAATACTACTTTCACAAGTTTCATAAAATCTTTTAGGCAAAGAGTTATTAGATTGTAGGTGATTGGCACGATCACTAATACACCAGTGATAGATTTACTGAATGTTGACAATTTAAATCTACGAGCGCGGTTGAACCGTATATTGGAATTGGTATGAACAAATATGTACAAAATGCTTTCACTAAGTTGAAATTTGGATTTCTGACAGGCCTATTGCTTGCCATCGTTTTAGATATAGATTTGAACATGAACGAGAAGCGTTATGTCGATTGTATAGTAGAGCTAAAGAGGATGAAAGTCATTTCTTGTTTTGTTGCCTCGTTCTTCAGGGTCTTAGAGATAAACTGATTATGAAACGTAAATGTTTTAATAACTAACGTATCTTTCGATTCAATCTATTATTATCGTCTAGAAATGAAGCCACTCTTTTATAACTTGCAACGTTTAAATATGAAGCTTTGAAAAGATTACGAACAACAGCATCTTAGCAATGATTACAGTAATAAGTTGTTTCATTTTTGATGTCTTATGCAAGTAAGTATTAAATTTGATATAATATTCAGAGTACTGCCGAAGCAGTTTGGGGCTTTGGCCTATACTGAATAAATTATTCGTATACGTATTCGTATAGTTAAGAGGCCTGCAGACTGTGTGACGAATCTGCAGAGCGGAACTAATGTTAAACCACTTCTGATGCCAAGACCATCGCCCACAGACGTGGCAAGAAAAAACGTGAAAGACGCACTGGGAGGTCAACTGTATACACAGACCTGTTTACCCTTAAAATGCTATTTGTGTCAGTCAGTCAGTCAGTCATCCCCCTGACCGCTGGGGTCGTCGGGAGGACGTGATCAGGCAGCCGCCGTTTCTCTCCAGCTCTGCGAGTTTCAGCTAATAAGTACTCTGTATGCTCGATCGTTATTTCACGTTACTAACCTCCTTAGCATGCACGTGTGTCTTTGTAATTGCGTGTACACGATCGTGTGTGTGTGTGTGTGTGTGTGTGTGTGTGTGTGTGTTTTTTTCCTCTCTTGTCTTCTCGATAGCATTATTCCTGTCCTCCCCTCCCTTCTCCTCTTCGCCAGAACTACACCAAATGTTTAATGTGTAGATTTATCACGATTATTATCATTATTTTGTTGTAATTTAATTAAAAGTTTCCTAGAAAGTTGACAGATGGTCATTATGAGGGAGACAATCACCTTTACTTCTATGAAGTTAATCTCTCTCGATGAAGTTCCGTCCCTTGGACGCAGATCGTTCACTCTGTATTTTCTTGTTATCTTGTGCTTTAATCCATTCATTTATTTCATCCATTCATTTATTTTTCTCTGGTGTCCCAAATGAAAACGCCGAGTGGCTAAAATATTGGACAACATATTGTGTGAATTTACCTCAGGGGTGACATGTGGTGCGTTTTGGTGAGGATATTGTTGG
>CM031601.1:71327057-71332057 GCA_018398815.1 Conus ventricosus | reverse complement strand
ACTCTGTGTTAGGTTTCCTTATGGGAGCAAAACATACCCACTTGTTTACTGTTTATCGTTTACTGTTCCCTACCTCATTTCATTTCCGATTTTTTTTTTCTTTTTTTTTTTTTTAGTTCCTCGTATTCGTCGTATTTTCTCCAAACATGTGTACAAAACATGGCGAACTCGTATGGGTAAACAGGTCTGCCTTGGTGTCATCAAGCAGGGGTCAAGGCGTGCGGACTTGTCCCATTACGCTACGCCACAATGCTTAAAGCTATGGGTCCAAAATGCACAGGAGATTTACAGCTGACTAAATAAACATGTGAGTTCGTTTATGATAAAAAGGGATCCAAACAGAAGTCTCAAAGATAACACTAAGCCGCAAACCGTCACGCTGCTCAAGCGGTATCAAATAATCCGTGGGGGGGGGGGGGGGGGGGGGGGGGGGGGGGGGGGGGGGGGGAGAAAAGAAAAACAAGTAGAGTCTTTTTCTCTGGCACAAAATGAGAATCGTTATCTAAAACGAATAAATGAGAATATTTCTGCTTTACTACAAAAAAGAACAGAAATGAATAGAATGTAAGTAACTAAGTAAATAAACTACAAACTAACAAGCCAACAAACCAGCCAACCAATCTACCAATTAACCAAATTACTAACGAACTTACTAATCAATTTACCAACCAACTAACGAGCTAATTTACTAAATAACCAACTTACTAACTAAATGGCTAACTAACCAACTGGCTAACTAACTGGCTAACTAATTCATTAACTAGCAAACTAATAACTAACTAACTCGCTGACTAACATGCTGACTGACTATTAACTAACTGATTAGCTTTCTAGCTAACTAGCTAAATAACTAACTTACTAACTCACCAGCTTACTTACTAAGTAACTAACAAAATTACTCACTGACTGACTGACTAACTAACAAACTCCAACAAAATCGGACGTTTCTTTCATCCGAGTACCCTTGAGGCGACATCAACTGTTTCACGTCAGGACATACCAGGTGATACACCACTCTTGTATTAAAACTATAAAATCATATTGTATCAGTGTGTGATATACAACTCTGCTCTTACAGCAATATAATACGAGCACCTTCTTTGTCAGCATATGCAGCTCTTAGTCTTTTCAGCAATAAATGTCATTATATTCATGACGTACATCTCTTGTCGCACAGCAGTGAAAGTCCTGGCATAGTGACACACAACCAGGACAAGCACGAAAGGCGCCGTCTTTCTTTGAATCATAATTATAGCTCTTTCAGTGGAGTCAGAACCTGGAGCCCCCTCCCTAATAACAAGGAATGATTTGTATACTGACGACGGGACAACCTAAATACTGACACGTGTGTGCTGCATCCACATACTTCTCTCTCTCTCTCTCTCTCTCTCTCTCTCTCTCTCTCTCTCTCTCTCTCTCTCAACTACGTCATGAATGTATGATGTACGCATGGGTGAAACCTACAAAACTTGATTTGACTGAAATTAGGCCGGGGTCCAGGGGCTGCCTAGGCCCCGGCGGGGTACAGGGGCAGCACCCGTTGGGGGGTCCAGGGGGGCGAAGCCCCCCGGGCGAAATTGATTTTTAAAAAATTTTTAGGCCAATTTCGTTGGCTCTCCTGCACCAGAAAAAGCTTAATTGTAACTATGATTTCTGCAGTAAAAAGCTTAACTGTAACTTGCTTTTGTGAGTTACTGTTAGACTTTATGTTCCATTAATCATTTAAATGAATAAAAATAATATTCATGGCTTATTGTACAAGCTCAGGAAAGTTAAAGTTAAAAGTGTAGAAATAAAACCAGAATATAAAAACTCAAAAAGGGAAATTTTTCTCACCCAATCTGAACTGATCAAAACATTCCAAAAATCAACAAAATTTCCCCCACAAATTGTTTAAAATGGTCACTTTACTATTTGAATCAAGACTGTGTGTAAAAAGAATATACATGCTCACACATTTGAATGCACAATGAGGAACCAAAGTAGCCTTATTCTTGCCGGCACCATTTGTCTTTTAGTCCAAAGAATCACACAATCTTAAATAAGGAGAAATCAAAGTTGACATGTTGTCAGCACATTTTGTCTTTCCTAGCAAACCACACCACATATAGAAAATGGATGAACAAAGGTGGCCTTCTATCTTGTCCAGTTCCTCTTGTCCTCACTGTCAAAAGCCACCATATACATGAAGTATAATTCATCCTTTCAATCATTTTTCAGAATTGTCCATCAATAAAGTGCAAAGCTGTCATCCACATTTCTATCATTTTCCATAGTGTCAAACAAAAGCAAGGACGAGTTGATTTTGATTAAGCAGTCATATATTAATGAAATTCTCTTGCCCTGTCAAACAATGAGTGGTAAAGAAAACTAAAAAAAAAAAAAAAAAAAGAAAGGAAAGATGAGAAAAAAAAATTCTTTCAGTCAGTAGTGGGCGCTTGAAAAACTGCCTGATGTCTGCAGCACCAGCTTTTCGTTTCTACTGGAGCCAGGTCTGGAGATAATGGAGCAGCTGAAGAAGCAGACTGAACATAACGGGGCACAGATGGACATACAGATGTAGAAATGTGGACAGGTGGGGCTGCAGCTGGAAATAGGCTAGACGTGGAGGAGACAGTAGCGACATTTTTTTTTTGGCTGCTTGTGATAAACATCCGAGGTGGGAATTGGTGAAATTAAAAAAACAAAAAAGTAAAGTGGAGGGAGGATTCAGGTCATTTCTGTTTTTCCACCTTTTCTTTTCCTAAAATAAGTATCATAACAAACATGATGTTTTTTAAGGAAAGGGACTAAAAAAAAAAATAAATAAACAAACAAATGAAAACTGACAACAACAAAACCCCCACTCATAATAATAAAATTCTAAGAATCCCCCCCCCCCCCCCCCCCCCACCACTGAAAGTAATTATATTATATATAAAAAAGGAAATTTACTCTTTAAAAAATCCAAACAATAAAAAATTGGAAAAATTTTCCACCCCTAATATACATTAAATTATTCCCACCCACCAAAAATATCAACTATAAGTATAATTAGCCCCCCCAATCCCCCCCCCCCCCCCCCCCCCCCCCCCCCCCCCCCCCCCCCCCCCCCCCCCCCCCCCCCCCCCCTCAACTTTTTTAATTTGATTCTAATTACTTTAGCAAATACAAAATGTTAACTCGCCTTCATGTTTTTCTTATGCTCTGGGTGATCAGCATGGCTTCGAAGTTTCTTTTTTCCGTTCGCTCCGTAACTGATCGTTTTTGAACAAACGATACAGTAAACACGTGCCGGCCACATTTATTTTCTTGCACCACTTGCGATATTCATTGCCGTCGTCATCAGTTTCGTTTAGCCATTGTCATCTCCATTTGTTTCTAATTTGGCCCTCGACGCATGCTACTGGATCTCCTTCTTTCAAAAAAGCCATGACAACTTAATTTCTGGAGCACCGTGCAAACTTTCGTTGTCAGTCAGACGCGCCAATGTTAGCCTGTGAAGATGCCGGAAACACAGAAACAGCTACTTCCGGTATGAGATGGAAAACTTGGATCGAACACAAAATCGGAACCGATAAATCGTTTTTTTTTTGTTTTTTTTTTTTTTAAATTGACAGAAGTTCCGTCAAGACTGAAAGTCATTTTGACGGATTTCCGTCCATAGACGGAAAAGTTTCACCCATGTGTACGTCATTTCTAAACTACACAAGTTGCTGACGTTAGCGACTGCGCTCTATCAGTCTATGTATATTTGCATCTCGAAACCAGAACCGTCATTTCGGGTCTTTCTAGAATGAGGAAAGTTAGAAAAAAAAGGCCACACCGTAAAAAAAACAACAACACGAACGAACAAGAACAACAACAATAACAACAACAACAAAATGTTGAAGCCGCCCAGGCAATAATCGGACCATGCTATTGCATATATGGTGCACCAGCTATATGCATTTCAACAACGGCAGTTCACGAGGATTGATTCGCTGTTGACTACAGCTGATTGGCCCAGTCTGCGTCACCCAGCACCCCCAAACGATCACCATCTCCTTAAGCGAAAATACCAACACCCAAGAACACATGGACCATGCTGGACAAAACTCCATTTCGCTCTCCAGTAGTTCGTCACTCACATCTGTCTCCAAGCTCATCAAAATCCGTAAGCCCAGGGTGCATTTCCTCATCAAGACTCTTGAACCTTCACCGGATGACGTTTTTGACTACACAGACCCGATCGTGCGGGTCACCCAAGACCTACACATTCTTTGTAGAGGCTTTCCCGTGCGTAGCCCTATTGCTTATCCCTATTCGGATCACGCGGGTCTTGTAAGATCCAAACCGGATAAAGAGCGGTTCAGCAGCTTGTTCCTCACCCGAAGGCACGGGTCATGTGCGACACATTAAAATGTATGGGTCGTGGGGGAACCGCGACTAATTACGCTGATAATTGATTAAGCCCATTCGTGAAATTTCTGTGACCAACGGCTATTAAGATCGTTGACAAACTTCTAAGATTTCGTGAACATCGCTGTATCCGTTCTTAAGATATGATGTTTGTATTGAGTCACTGGGTCATGGAAGACCCAGGAAACACGGTGAAAGTTTTAATTGATTAAGAGGAGACACAGACTCTAGGAAATGTGGAAAGACCGGAGATGAGGATGTCCACAGTCAGGTCAGAGTCATGAAACGCCACCTACAACGCCACCTTCAGACTGGTCCTTCACACCCACATGTGTGGTTCTGGAAATCCTGCGTCATCTCAGTCACCCCAGAACGGACAAAATGTGAGACAGATGGTTCCACTTGCTTGCAGGTTTACATTCAATGCGTTTAATTAAAACAAACAAATTACAAAAATAAACGCACATTAGACGCTGCTGTCGAGAAAAAAGATCAGTTTTCCCACAGTTGTGTGTGTGTGTGTGTGTGTGTGTGTGTGTGTGTGTGTGTGTGTGTGTGTGTGTGTGGGTGTGTGTGTGTGCGTGCGTGCGTGCGTGTACGTGTGTGTGTGTGTGTGTGTG
>CM031601.1:71312057-71322057 GCA_018398815.1 Conus ventricosus | reverse complement strand
ATCACCTCTAACGCTAATTTATTAATAAATAAAGAAAACAAAACAGGGCTGCAAGGTCTCCTTGTTTCACTCCGCGAGTGAAAGCAATATAATCTGTTAAAACTATTTTCCGCTTCTAATCCTAGCTTTAACACTTTCGTACATGCAGCGAATGCACCTAAAAATCTTCCCTTTTAAATGCCGCTTTTACAAGATAGGCCTTTAATAAGTTTCTTTCACGGAATGAAATGCCTTTTCAAAATCAATAAAGGCTACATACAGTTTACGATTAAAACAAAATTGTTTTTGTACGAGTGCTAATAAAGTAAACATTTGATCAACAGTGGAGTACCCTCTCTTAAATCCGGCTTGATGTTCGCCTGTCAAAATTTTGCTCTTCTATCCATTCTTGCAATTACTATTAATTTAAATTTTGCTGTAAATTTTACTGCTTGTATCACATAAAGAAATGCCTCTATAATTGTTTGGGTTGTTGATGTCACCCTTCTTGAACAAAGGGTGAACGATAGAATTTCTCCAGTTTCAGGGAATGCTCCTTTATCAAATAAATATTAAAAAGCTTACAAAAAAATCATGACACGATCCCCCACCTATTTAACAATTCACCAATAATTTGATTGGTTTCCCGCAGCTTTTTTCCCTTCTTCAACTTTGTTAAGCAAGCAAAACTTCTTCTCTTGATATTGGACGGTTAATATAGCTTACCTCCTCTTCGTTGACATCACTGACATTTTCAACCAAACCCGACACATTTGCAGAGAGAGGAGAGAGAGAGAGAGAGAGAGAGAGAGAGAGAGAGCGGGGAGAGAGCGAGAGAGAGAAGAGAGAGAGAGAGAAACATGGTCTCCCTTTGTAGATTTATAATGAACAATGTTGAAAATCCGTGCCTCGTTGAAAGAAAAAGATGTGCAATGTAGAAATCATGACCCAACCCAAGCAAACGTTTGTCATGGAAACCAATTTTGCATGTTTGCCCGTTCTTGTCACCCCTTTCAAGGCACTGCCACGTCCAACTTGTTTAAGTTAATCCTTAATTATGAATTCTATTTTCCAAGCCAGAGATCTTTTAGCCAAATGCCGAACAATCCAGCAGCCTTTACGCAGATTACTCAGGGAGGAGGGGGGGGGGGGATCTCTGATCTCCGATTGTCCGATCTTAGAATCACTTCTGTCCTTTTTTCCTTTTTTTTTTTTTTTTTTTTTCCTGGACCATATGGGGATGACAGGATTTTCGGTGGACAGAGCTGAGCGTTGTTGTTTTTGTATCTTACGCAACGTGGTGAAGCGTGCTATTCCTCTCTGCTGTTGATGAATAGGCTACCCCAGTAGGACCAGCCTATCACACGGACTCTTGGGTTTACGGTCGCTACTGAGCGCACATTGGACTGCTCTTCTCTGTGTCGCTTCCATGGTGTTCATCTTTCTCTGTGTCTGCTGGCTGCCGCACAAAAAGTGTTGAAGATTCATGTCCAAAGAGGCTGACCAAAACCAGGCCCCGAGTCTTCTTCTTCTTCTACTTCTCCTTCCCTTAGTGCCTGTCACTGTTGGTCCTTTCGGGCATGTTCTTGATTTAGACGCGTACAGCATCAGTAAAACAAACAAACACACACACAAACAAACGAAAGTAAACAATACAAAAAAGCCTGAAAGAATAGATCTCGATATTACGAGTCCATACTGTAAATATGTCAGAAAAAAAATTCATGGATCTAAATGCAATTTATACCATTTAAAAGCCGAACACACACACACACACACACACTCACACACGCACGCACGCACGCGCACACACTCACACACACACACACACATACACACACGCGCGCGCGCGCACGCGCGCGCACGCTCACCTCTGAAAAAACTCTTTCCGGTAATACGAAGATTAAAAATGTTGATAAAATGTGACAAAAATGACGATTTCTTTTCTTTAGTCATTAAATTTTCACCGAGAGATAGAAGGGAAATGTGACTAAACGGGGCAATAACTGCAGTTTATCCATAACCGAGCTACTTCCCTTTAACAAAAAGCGTCTTGAGGCGCGTCCCAGCGATCAGCAATGGTTGCAGCATACCTTCCGAACTTTGAACAAAATATTTTATGTGGCAAATTACTTATTGCCATCAAATTTTGCGAAATGGTGGGTAGGGTAAATCATGTATTTTTTTACGAGACTGTTATAAATCAATGATGGCAACGTTTCACCGAATTGTGTGGTTCATGATGGTGTGTTTATTTGTCTGCTTGTGTGTTTGCCTTTTTCACATGTCTGAATGTTCCAACGGCTCAGATGCTGCCGACAGAATTTCAAAACAAAACAAAAAAAGAGAAAGAAAAAAAAACTTCACACAGACGCGGGGTAAAGGTGTCGACAACATCATAAAGATACCCTATACAATACCCTTCAGTAGTTGGAGCAGGACAACATCATAAAGATACCCTATACTATAACATTCAGCAGTTAGAGCAGGACAACATAATAAGATACCCTATACTATAACCTTCAGCAGTTAGAGCAAGACAACATAATAAGATACCCTATACTATAAACGTCAGCAGTCAGAGCAGGACAATATCATAAAGATACCCTATACTATACCTTCAGCAGTTAGAGCAGGGCAACACCAAAAAGATACCTATAACATAACCTTCAGCAGTCAGAGCAGGACACTATCATATGATACCCTATACTATAACCTTCAGCAATTAGAGCAGGCCAACATCATAAAGATACTATTTAACCTTTAGCAGTTAGAGCAGGGCGACATCAGAGATATACCCTTTCACCTTCAGCAGTTAAAGCAGGACAACATCATAAAGATTCCGTTTAACCTTTAGCAGTTAGAGCAGGGCGACATCATAGATATACCCTTTCACCTTCAGCAGTTAAAGCAGGACAACATCATAAAGATTCCGTTTGACCTTTAGCAGTCAGAGCAGGACGGCACCGACGGTGTAATGTTGGTGATAGGACTTTGGTGGCATAACACAGGTCACGTGACTCCGAGGCGGCTCTGTGAGCGCTGCGCCCCTGCTTTCTGACATGCATACAGATAGCCGATGGTTGGAACTTTCGCTCGTCCACAGGATTTAAAAGCTGACCCCAACAAAACAGGACCAGATCCCCGGCTGGCGGAGAGCCCCATTCATTGTGGGCACGGGATTCATCAGTTGTGTAAGTTCTTTGGATGTTTCTAAAGTATAAGGCTGGGTGCCTTCTACCCTGGGAGAACATCTAGTGCACCACTTTCATGTTGAAATGATGACATGTGTATGGCCGTTCGGTTGGTAACAAGTGTTATAAGCCTGCGCCGTTTTGCAAGTGGATCTAGTTTTGTTTGTAGATTTAGTGCGGAAAACTTTTACACGGGAGACTGAGACTCTCAGCGAAAGTCAGCCAGATGTCCCATCGAAGATATTCAGAGATGATTTACCAAAAAAAATTAGTGGTTTACAGAAGTATTCACATGAACAAAGGCTTCAGTTTTTAAGATTACCAAGTTTGGAGTACAGACGCTTACGTGGCGACATAATTGAAACTTACACTTACACATGGATATTATGACATTAAAACCATTGGCACACTATTTCAGTTGAATGCAGAATCCACAACTAGCCTAGAGGGCGTCTGTTCAAACTAACAAAAAAATTTACTAAAACTTCAAAAGCGGGAAACTTTTTCAGTAACAAAATTGTTATTTCTAGGAATAACTTGCCAGTCAATGTTGTTGGAGCAGAAACTGTTAACAGTATAACACTTTCAAAAACCGTCTTGATAAACACTGGGTACACTTTATGTTTCAAACAAATATTGACTTGCATTGATTCAAAATTTCAAAACCACGCATGTGCTTTATAAAAGTGCGAGAAAAATGACAAAAATATTTCTCGCAAAAAACTTATAATTATCCACATTGAGCAAGCTAAAGGCTGGTAATGCCTTAGATGCCACTGATATGATATGATATGATATGATAGATGTCATTCTTAACAATTAAACCATCGTTTGTTGTATTGCTAGTACGTGAGCTTATTCGTTGGGTCCCTCAAGTCTTTGTCAGTTTTAGTCAGAACCAAACTGCACACAGGTTTTGGTTATGTCAACTTCTGTTAACAACCAACCTTTCAAATCGCTGTTAGTGTTATTCCCAAACCTCCATTTCTGGACCTAGAAGTAAATGACGTCACTTATGAACTTTGATGACGCAATGTATTTGATGACGTCAAAATACTGCAGCTGATTTTCTCCGGATTCGGCTGATCTAAAAAAAAAAAAAGAAGAAAAGGTTCGACACCCTATAGGCCTAGCGTACTTGATCATATTCTCTCTCTCTCTCTCTCTCTCTCTCTCTCTTAGCACTTTCAGTATATCAACTAGTGCACAGACTGCGCTCTTCTTTTGCTAGCATTGTATTAAGCTTACTGCTTGTATTTTCAAGTTGCCTTTCCGTTTGTTCTGCAGAAGATAGCAGGGTATCTTAAATCCGGTTATTGATGGAATGAATGGCTGCATCAGGTAATTTATCATTAAATCCTGTTGGCAACTTTGTTGACGCATTTTCCTGAGATAATTTATCTGTATTATCGTCCTATGGCCATACCGTTGTCGATGATTCGCCGTTTCTCCTTTTGTTGGTGACTTGATGTTTCTGAGAACGAGACGTATTACTATTAATTTTGAAGGACACAACAAGGGGATCATATACTTCAGATAACATTGCGTCAAATGGTTCTTTAAAATAGAAAATCACATATGAAAAAAGGGAGGGTGGGTGGGGGGATGGGGGTGGGAGCGACTCGAACCAGTAAAATGATCAACATCAGAGCAACCATTACTGGTGCACATCCCAGCTTCAGCATCCCTCCTCCCTCCCCTCCCCCCACCCCCACCCCTCTCTCTCTCTCTCTCTCTGCATTTTCCATTTGTACAGTACACTGAAAACGACTGACATAAATCAAGCGATCTGTAACTATGATTATTGGGTCTCTGACTGTCTAATACTTCCGGCATTACATTTACTCCATACAGCCTTGTTCTTCGTTTCTATGGAAAACGTCGTAAATCAAACCGTCATTCTCACATCGACTTAAATCTACAAAGTCATTAATATATATATATATATATATATATATGTGAGTGTGTGTGTGTGTGTGTGTGTGTGTGTGTGTGTGTGTGTGTGTGTGTGTGTGTGTGTGTGTGCACTGAAGTCACCTGCTAAAAGAACGTCACAGTCATATTTACACCGGTGATAAATGTTTGTTGATTCTATCTCATTAAAGAAGTCCACACTGCCGTAAAGACATCTCATTCTGGAAGGAACGTACGCTGTTCCAACAGCTACATCTTCATCATAGCCTGTGTTTTAAGTTTTAATAATATTTAAAAGAAAAAAAAAGTTGTTATTCACGCTGGGAACAATATGTGTATGGTCCGCAACGAACTTTTTTTTAATATCAGCCGAATCCCCCTGGTCGTTGATTTGGTAAACATTCGAAGCTACGTCCGACATCTTTGAAAATGTCTTGAAGGAATTGATGATCCTATCTGTCAGTTTTTGTTCACCAAAAAGAAAAATATCAAACTGTAGCACGTGGTTGATAAACCCCGGGTGCTTAATTTTACTGCTAAATCTACATACGTTAAGAAACACAGGTCTGGACTGTTTAAAGGGATAGCAATATACTGTCCAAGGTCTCCAATAAATCTTCATTTTTTAAGTCCACCATAACATTTTTTTTTTTTGGTCAGTATTCTAATTTGATTTTGTTTATGTCTCCCTCTTATTCAGATAACTGACGCTGAATAACAGCCACTTTGGTACTGTTCTTCTATATGATAGAGAGAAAAAAATGCGTTTAGGCACTCGTTTATGTTTTCTGGCCCTATTTTTGTGCGTTGTTTAATATAATGCGTTTTATACTGGTTTCAAAATGTTTCGATGAGATTTATAGACCTTTTGCTTTTTCTTAATGATAAAGGTTCTTTTTCATGAATTGCCGTATATTTGACCCAATGTTATTTACACTGTAGGTTGATTTTCTTCTTTTTTTTTTTTTTTTTTTCATGCTGTCATCAATAGAAGAAACATCTTTTTCCAAAGACTGTTTAGACTTTACAACAGAGATTGTATGTGTGCGTGTGTGTGTGTGTGTGTGTGTGTGTGTGTGTGTGTGTGTGTGTGCGCGCGCGTGCGTGCGTGCGTGCGTGCGTGCGTGCGTGCGTGCGTGCGTGCGTGCGTGCGTGCGTGCGTGCGTGCGTGCGCGCGCGCGCGCGCGTGTGTGTGTGTGTGTGTGTGTGTGTGTGCTGTTGTTGTTTGTTGTTGTTGTTGTGTGCGCGCGCACGCCTGCCTCTCTCTGTCTGCCTGTCTGTCTGTCTGTCTGTCTGTCTGTCTGTCTGTCTGTCTCTCTCTCTCTCTCTCTCTCTCTCTCTCTCTCTCTCTCTCTCTCTCTCTCTCTCTGTGTGTGTGTGTGTGTGTGTGTGTGTGTGTGTGTGTGGCTCGTGCAGCTATGTGTGTGTGCGTCATAGAAGATGGCGCACAAACGGCTCAAAATGATGACATAATCTACCGTCATTAGATTTGTGCGGTGACTTTTGCATCTTCAGCTTTTACATTGTTGGGCTGTTCATGAGCCACACAATCTTCCAGTACCGAATCCATTTTTGAAATAAATCAGTGTCTCTTTCGTATTCAGTTTACAGTTATACACATTTTTTCCTTCTTCTTCTTTAGTCCTTTTTTTAATTTTCGGGTTTGGATTTTGTTTGTTTTGTTTGTTTATTTTGTTTGGGTTTGGTTTGGTTTGGGTTTGCTTTTGTTGTTTTGTTGTTGTTGTTGTTGTTTTTGGGGGGTGAGTGTTGGCTGGTCGGTTTGTTTGTTGTTGGGTTTGTTTGTTTTTTTGTTTTTTTTCTGTTTTTTTTCTCTCTCACGTGTTTTGGGTTAACGTTATAAAGTTCTGTTGGCGCAGTTGTTTTTGGTTTGTTTTGTTGTTGTTGTTGTTGTTTCGATTTGCGTGGTGTGCAGTTTTTTAGTATATTCACTGGATCTTGACCACTGTCATATTTATTTCATAGGTTTGATTCAAATCCATCACAACATAACAGTATGTTTAATCATCATTACACGAGATGAGTTACTCTGCATTTATGGGTGGTTTTCTTTTTTTTTTCCCCAGGTCTGTGCGTGATCCTGCCATATTTCACCAGAAGACAGGCAGATTGGCCATTTTTGTACGTAGCGCAAATATAACTCACAAACACAGACAGATTGCACCAGAAGTGTATAAAACACATACATGTCTTACCAGCAGCGTATGTGTCACTGACTTCTCCTGTTTCATATGTAATGACAGTTTTCACGTGTGTCGCACGCAGAACAGATTTTAAGAGGGTATGATGTAAAACCGAAATGAAGATCTGTGGGAGCGTGCGGGACAGGAACCAGTGGCCAAGCAGATTCTGCGGAGGAAGTGGGGCTGGATCGGACACACACTCAGGAAGCCAGCATCCAGCACCACACGCCAAGCCCTGACCTGGAACCCGCAGGGAAAGAGGAAGAGAGGCCGGCCTCGCACCAGCTGGAGGCGAGACACTGAGGCGGAGTTGAAACAACAAGGGACCAACTGGACTGGAATGACCAGAACAGCCCAGAACAGAGTGCGATGGCGAAGGGGCGTTGATGGCCTATGCTCCACCGGGAGCGACGGGTATAAATGAAATGAATGATGTAAAACAAACGATTTTCTCAGTCTTGTTTATAGCAGAGCCTTCGCCAGTGATGTGTGTAATACACCTTTTATAACAGTGTTGTGAGTAACACACCTTTTATAACAGTGTTGTGAGTAACACACCTTTTATAACAGTGTTGTGAGTAACACAGACAGATTCGGTCAGTGTTGTACTCCACACAGATTTCACCCTCGGAGTACTCCACACAGATTTCACCCTCGGAGTACTCCACACAGATTTGCAAAATGTTCACGGGTGTCGCTTATATGTCATCAGTGGTGTATGTAACAACAGATTTCACCAGTGGAGATGTGACACAGACAGTATCATTGTATTGAACTCTCACACACGTTTGTCCGCTGACCGTGCAACATAACATCAGAACTTTATTAGGGAACGCAAAGGACACCTGTGATCCAAAGATTCTGGACTTCCCTGTATATATAGAGGGGGCTGTGGGGGTGAGGAGAGTACATTCGTGCTGAAGAAAAAAAAAACAAAAGAAATGCATTAAACAAAAACACATAAGCATAACGATGTGCAGAATTTCGTCAAAGCTAGGAGAAGATACAAACATTCATGCGTGTGCGCACGCACAGGCATAAGCACACGCACACACACACACACACACACACACACACACACACACACACGCACACACGCGCGCAAACACATTCGCACGCACACAAACGCACGCACGCGCTTCCCTCTCTTGCGCGTGCGCGCGCGCACGCACGCACACACACACACGCGCGCACAAACACACACACACACACACACACACACACACACACACACACACACACACACATCACTGGTAAGTACAGACGTACAGAAATGCGTCCATACGTACACGTATGTAGTCATACAGCATACACACACATACAGACAGACAGACACTCATACAAGCAGATATATAGCCAGGCAGACAAACAGACAACCAGCAATATCATTTAAAGGACATGTACATGTATACCAGGAAAAACACCCCTGAATTATAACCCAAAAATGATAGACGGTGTTTCTAATCATAACAGAGTTGCCAAAAAGTACATTTAGGCTAATATTGCATCGTCGAAACTGACCAAATGTATGCAATGCTCAGTAGCTAATTTGTGTCATGAAAATTAGAATCGGTATGGAAAAAGTGCTTTCGTTTTCTGCACTAGGATTATGTCAGCTGAAATTGTAGACCTATGTACATTAAAAGTCACAACAGAAGTATTGAGAAAACAAAAATGATAAGATTCTCTTCATTGCTGATTTAATGGATCTACCAGCTTAAAAACCGTTGAAAAATGAGCCAAGTTAATTCTAGTCGGCTGATAACCTGTATACCAAAGTTGTTACAAACCATCAAGCAAAACATTCACCGCATTCTGTTAAACATGCCCACAGAGGTATATGTTCTGTACAATAAGGATACACAAACACAAAAATAGGATAGAGTGTGTGGGGAAGGACATAGTAGTCAGTTATTGACAATACCGACAGGAATCAAAACTCTTATTCTCTGAGCAATATTGAGCAAATACAATTCTTTCCACAAAATCACGGTACTATTGTCAGACGTGTGTTCACAAATATGGAGAGATTTGAAACAAACAAAAACTTGTGCAGCTTAAAGAATTAAAACTATAACGTAAAATGTATTCAGGGGCTCAGTGTGTAAAGGAAGTAAGCAGCCACAGTACACCCCTGCCGCCTGACGGCCATTCCGATGCAGCCCTGGAAAACTGTGACACGACCTTTTAGTCAGGAAAATACTATATTTCAAACGTTAATTTCTGAAAAGTGACAGATAAAGGGATCTTCAAAGATCAGCCTGTCGATGAATCCGTCTAAGGAAAATAAAAAAGAAATGTTCTAAAAAAAGATTGGGTTCTTCTCACGCGCGACAACGCTAGAGGCTGCTAATGTGCCATCCCGACATTGGAGGTAGTCCATTTCCAAAGTTTACGATTGCTGTTTACAAAATAAACGAACCAGAAATCAAACTTAGATAACAACAAATAATTTTGAGCATTGATAAATAGTACAAGGTTTCAAAAACTGAAATGTTGGCTCATAACATACAAACAACAACAACAAAAAACATAATACGCGGATTAATTGCACTATTTTAAAACAGACAAGATATACAGGGACAGAGAGATGGAGAGAGAGAAACAACAACTATTGTCAAAGGTGGTCTGATTAATGAGTTAGTTTTATACCATGCTGCTGGATTAAGTATCCCAACGCAGAAATAAAGTCATAAGCGTTTCTGTTTAGCG
>CM031601.1:71282057-71307057 GCA_018398815.1 Conus ventricosus | reverse complement strand
GTGAGTGTAAAAAGCACTGTTCCTCTGTCTGGTGGTTCCTAACACGTCAAGGTGAACAGGGAAGAAGTGTGAATGTAAAAAGAAGCACTGTTCCTCTGTCAAGTGGTTCCTAACACGTCAAGGTGAACAGGGAAGTAGTGTGAGTGTAAAAAGCACCGTTCCTCTGTCTGGTGGTTCCTAACACGTCAAGGTGAAACAGGGAAGTAGTGTGAGTGTAAAAAGCACTGTTCCTCTGTCAAGTGGTTCCTAACACGTCAAGGTGAACAGGGACGTAGTGTGCGTGTAAAAAGCACTGTTCCTCTGTCAAGTGGTTCCTAACACGTCAAGGTGAACAGGGAAGTAGTGTGAGTGTAAAAAGCACTGTTCTCTGTCTGGTGGTTCCTAAACACGTCAAGGTGAACAGGGAAGTAGTGTGAATGTAAAAAGAAGCACTGTTCTTCTGTCAAGGGGTTTCCTAACACGTGAAGGTGAACAGGGAAGTAGTGTGAGTGTAAAAAGCACTGTTCCTCTGTCAAGTGGTTCCTAACACGTCAAGGTGAACAGGGAAGTAGTGTGCGTGTAAAAAGAAGCACTCTTCCTCTGTCTGGTGGTTCCTAACACGTGAAGGTGAACAGGGAAGTAGTGTGAGTGTAAAAAGCACTGTTCCTCTGTCTGGTGGTTCCTAACACGTCAAGGTGAACAGGGAAGTAGTGTGAGTGTAAAAAGCACTGTTCCTCTGTCTGGTGTTCCTAACACGTGAAGGTGAGCAGGGAAGTAGTGTGAGTGTAAAAAGCACTGTTCCTCTGTCAAGTGGTTCCTAACACGTCAAGGTGAACAGGGAAGTAGTGTGAGTGTAAAAAGCACTGTTCCTCTGTCAAGTGGTTCCTAACACGTCAAGGTGAACAGGGAAGTAGTGTGAGTGTAAGAAGAAGCACTGTTCCTCTGTCTTGTTTGTTTTTATTTACCGTGATGGCGAAGACGGCAGCATTGTGAGCACCGTTCACTCTATTCCTATGTCCAGCAGGCCTGAAGGCCTTCAACATCAGCCACACAACATATAGGAGCAGACTGCCCAGGACAGAGATGGTGGCGATAGGTTGTCCTCAAAGGTGCAGAGACATGTGAAAGCGACAGAATTGCTGCAGCTGAGCAGAGCAGGATGATCAGGAAGACCAGTGTCAACAGATCTCCAACTGACTGCCAGCATCCCCTGTCCATACTGTGATAGATCTTTCCGGGCGAAGATCGGCCTGACCAGCCATCTACGCACTCACCCGGATCCCAGGACGACTACATGGTCTTCGTCGTCTCGACGGACAACAACCATGTCCAGCAATTCCTTACAGCGGTGGGAAAGAGGGAGGCGGTGAATGGACGAAGAAGCAGTGACTGCACTGTCCCCTTTGTCTGGGAGTTCTCACTGACAGTGCAAACAGGGCGAGGAAGCAGTGACTGCATTGTCCCTATGTCTGGGAGTTCTCACTGACAGTGCAAACAGGGCGAGGAAGCAGAGGCGCCATGCTTCCCATGTCTAGCAGTTCTCACCTACCCTGAGGACGTTGCAGGGAAGCAGTGTTGGCAGTGTTCCTGTACTAGGCAGTGACCCGTAGCTGGGTAAGGAGGCGAGATCACCAGCGAACCCGTTCCGTTGAGGTAGGTACCCACCTGAGGGACAACAGAAAGAGCAGTCTGTGGAAAAACAGAAGCCACAACAACACCACGCTAGGGGCGGACGTGAATTATTCAGAAAAGAAAGTAACCATCTTTTAGCACCAATGACCGTGCACGTGCGATGGACCCATAGGAAAGTTGCTTTGGGTTTGTTTGTTTTTTGTTTATCAGCTTTGTCGCAGTCACACGCGGCTTTTCCTGAGCAAAGGGTCCGGCTATCTTAAGAAAAAAAAAATGTGGGGCTACTTCAGCTTCCCGGAACAGGAGCCCAGTTGGCGACATGGTCTGACGGGTGAAATGACAACACAGAATAGTCAACAACTACAATAACTGATAATGATAATAACAACAATAATAATGATGATGATAATAATAACAATAATAATGATTACAATAACAATTATGATAATAGTAATAGTAGAAGTAGTAGTAAGAACATCGTAACAAAGATGATAATAATGATGAATATGATGATAATGGTGATGATGATGATGATGATGATGATGGTGATGATGGTGATGGTGATGATGATGATGATGATGATGATGATGATGATGATAAAAACAAGAACAAAAACGACAGCAACAACAATAATAACAATAGCAATAATAATAACAGTCACCATCATCATCATATTATTAAACTATTACTATTGTTACTATTATTATTATTATTATTATTATTATCATCATCATTATTATTATCATTATTGTTATTGTTACCACTATTATTATTATTATTATTGCAAGAACGATGACAGAACCTTTGGATTTCGAGTGCGTGCATGGTGCCTACCAAATGGAACGGGACACTCATCTTGTCGATCTCAGTGCATGGTGCCTACCAAATGGAACGGGACACTCATCTTGTCGATCTCAGTGCATGGTGCCTACCAAATGGAACGGGACACTCATCTTGTCGATCTCAGTGCATGGTGCCTACCAAATGGAACGGGACACTCATCTTGTCGATCTCAGCTTTCAGAACTGATTATAACACGTAAGGCTTGTAAATGTTTATCGACTTGTATTTTGCTAACGTTTCGGAAATGTATCCGTATACCGATGCTGATAACGCACCTGCAGCTTAGTGTCGCATTTTCGCTGGCATTGTCTCTTTGTCCTTCGCAACCGACAAGACTTAAACGCGTTATAGCTCAAGATAAACCACGATGGTTACTGAAGAAATTAACGCAGCGGTAAAGTTATTGATAATTTACTAAAGTCAACAGGTAAACGTGCTCAGTTTAGGGAACAAATGAATAGAGTAACTGCCTTAAAAAGATATGCTCAAGAAAACATTTAAGCACTTTTTTTCCGACAAAACAATCCGTTTAGAAAGCCATTAATGACCTGTCCGGAGAAAAAAATCCACATGTGTTATACCTTCTAAAACAAGATTTATTACCTGAACAAAATCAATAACGACCTTTCAACAATAGCTGAAAAACAATCAAGGTTGATCATACAGAAAGCAATGATTTGTCAATATAGATAGAGTTTTGTAACTTTAGAAGATACGATCAATTCTTAAATTTAGAGATCTAGTGTTCACGAAGAGCACACGGCTAATACCATTTTATTCTTGAAGTCTGGACAATATCGACAACAAATTCTGAAAATATCAAAACCTGTTATATCTGAGCATCGTACCTATATTTACAACCTTTGCATCAATAAGAGTTACAATCCACGAGCTTTTCAGAAGGACAAAAGGTTGTCAGTTCTTAAATCCGGTGATCTAGATGATCCGTCAAACTGTAGACCAATATTAATTTTATCTACCTTATCTAAACTTCTTGAAAGGCATCTTAAACAAAATATAGTCATATTTATTGACTTTGATTGATGTTATCCAAACCAAAGCGGAATCGGAGAGAATCATCGCCATCATACTGCACAAAGTAGTCTGGTTGAACAATGGCAATCAAATATAAATAGTAACCACACTTTCGTTTATTTTATTCTACTACCTTTCGCTGGCTGCTTTGGGGTGCTGTTGGATTTTTTTTTTGAACCTTGGTGGTGAGAACACCACAGAATTACGGACTGTGGTGTGTCTCTTTTTGACGCCAAGAGCACAGACACAATCAGCCGTGTCTCCCTGATGAGTTCCGATCCAGCGGACGAAAGGCCTCGTAGCAGGCGATACATATAGATCTGCCTTCGAGAGGGATTGCTATGGTCCCCTCATGCAGCTAGCGAAGGGTTTTCATTTTTTTTATAATATACATTGCCCCCCCCCCCCCCCCCCCCCCTTTCTTTTTTTAAATTTTCAAATCTTTGCCAAATCATTATTATAATGATGAAAGAATTGTTAATCTACACTTGTTTTCCCCCACTACTTAATTGTTCAGCATTATATTGTTTGGTCAGTCAGTGGGCGATTGCATCTCTTAGGAGATCCAAGTAAAGGTTGTTCTACTCAGTTCGTAGCTGCTGGCAATGCTTGGGTTATTGAACAGCAGAGCTGACCACTCGGATTGTTCCTTTTTTTTTATCTCCCTTGCATCCTTAAATGGATCCTCAAACATAGGCTCCAATATTATCCCCTACATTTTATACTGTTTGCATAATGTTTTTAATTTAAGCAACTTTTTTTTTTACATCTCCACACTTTCGTTTTATTAGATTCTACTACGTTTCGCTGGCTGCTTTGGGGGTGCTGTTGGATTTTTCTTTAAACCCTTGGTGGTGAGAACACCACAGAATTACGGACTGTGGTGTGTCTCTATTTGACTCCAAGAGCACAGACACAATCAGCCGTGTCTTCCTGATGAGTTCCGATCCAGCGAACGAAAGGCCTAGGAGCAGGCGATAGATCTGCCTTCGAGAGGGATTGCTATGGTTCCCTCATGCAGCTAGTGAAGTGTTTACATTTTTTTTATAATATACATTGCCCCCCCCCCCCCCCCCTTTTTTTTCTTTTTTTTAAATTTTCAAATCTTTGCCAAATCATTATTATAATTATGGAAGAATTGTTAATCTACACTTGTTTTCCCCCACTACTTAACTGTTCAGCATAAATAGTAACCTCTTCACAGTGTTTTCTTCTTTTTCTTTTCTTTTTTTTTGGGTCTCTTTTCTTTTATTTCAAATTTTGCCAATGGCTTTGATTATAAAGACCATGATCTTTCTATAAAAATTTTATCAGATGATCTGTCCAGTGAACCGTTCAAATCTATATTGTCTTTCTTGAATAAAAGAAGACAATTGGTTTTCGATGGTTCTGAAACATTCTCTTTGTTAGTAGTGAACTGCGGAGGTCCTCAAAGATCAGTCCAGGGTCTAACTCTGTTGCCAGTTTATGTTCACGATCTACTGTTAATGATTTCCTCCTCAAGCGAACTTTTTGCCGATGATACTACTATTCGCAGTAAAGGTAAAATGCAAAGCGGTGTGCAGTGATTTGCAAAAAAGATATTGATACACTTATCAAATGGTCAGAACTCAATCAATACTACCCTTCATCCCCTAAAACATAAATTCATGTTGGTTGCAAGGCGACAGAAACGTCGGAATATTGACACTGAATAACCAGGGTTGAAATTACATGTGCAAGCTTCGGGGGAAATGAATTCCCACAAACTCCATGGCCTTGTTATTGAGAACAGCCTTTCTTGGTCTAACCATGTTTCTGCGCTATCCCGACAGATTGAAATAATAAGCTGAACAGAATTAAGCATTGACTCGATCAACATATTCGAAAATCAGTTTTCCATGCTTGATACAATCTCATTTTGATTATGCCTCAACTGGCTGGGATCTGGCCACTCAAAGCGGCTGAAAACAAGTGGAACGCGTGTACAGACTTTTTCTAAACTTCTACACTTTAGATCTTCCTTACACGTTACTGACTATGAAGAGCAAACTACTCTCTCATTCGACGTGAAACGTCTTTTTAATAAAAACCATATTTATGTACAAATCCACGAAGAACGTAGCGCATGTTTATCTAAGTGCCAAGTTTCCGGTGAATACCTTTCGAAATAAACATACAACACTCATTCACCGCACCAAATAAACATACAACACTCATTCACCGCACCAAATAAACATACAACACTCATTCACCGCACCAAATAAACATACAACACTCATTCACCGCACCAAATAAACATACAACACTCATTCACCGCACCAAATAAACATACAACACTCATTCACCGCACCAAATAAACATACAACACTCATTCACCGCACCAGAATGAATCTTTTTAGTCTTCTTTTAAGTATTCGGATGGCAAACTCTGGAATGAAATTCATAATTACGTGAGAAATGTTAACAGTTTATCTTCTTTTCACGCATCGTATCACAAACGTCTGATGGAAAAGCTGTAAGTAGGATTTCTTTTTAATTCGGTATTTTGACCACACTCCGTTATCGTGATCGATGCTCTGCTATCCATTCTGTCATTACTGGCGTCATGAGCTAAACAGTATGATTTATGAATGAACGCATGAATGTTTGTGTATATATCTTACTTTATCACCTCTGTTTGTTCATTTGTTGTTTCTTTGCCATGACTACCATGCAAAAAGATATTGAGACACGTGTTAAATGGTCAGAACTCAATCATATTACCTTTCATCTCCAAAACGTAAATTCATGTTCGTTTCAACGCGACAGAAACGTCGGATGATTGAAACTGAATTACCAGGGTTGAATTTAGATGCGCAAGCTTTGGAGGAAATGAATATCAATTTTCTTTCTTTTGAGGGACAGATCGTGGTACGGAGGGGAGGGGGGGGGGGTGATGGAAGAGCGAGGGACTTCTTCCAAAATGATTTGTTGCTCCCTTCCTTTTCTTTCTCTCTCTTTCTTTCTTTTTTTCCACCCTTTTTTTCCCTAGTGAGGGCGTCATCTTAAAAAGCCGTTAGTTCATCCATTTTGAGGTCAATAAGACACTTGTATACGTACTCATCTTTTCCCTTAATTGTACTCCCACCCACACCCTTCCTTCTTCTTCCATTGTTACCCTCCCCCCACCCCCACCCCAGCCCCAAACATTCGTATTCCTACTCATCTTTTCCATCAGTTGTTCTCCCACCACACCTTTCCCTCTTCCTCCATTCTTTCCCTCCCCCTCCCTCCCCACCCCAGTCCCACCCTTCCGTCCATCTTTCTCTCACAACCTCTCCTCTAGCTCTACCCTTATCCCTCCCCCAGCCCCCACCCCCATCCCCGGCCCACCCACCAACACACACACGCACCTGCATTGTCACTCCTCCACTTCTGCATCCTCTCTCCACCCTTCCCTCTTCATTGTCCGGCATCGCTCTCTCTCTCTCTCGCTCTCTCTCTCTCTCTCTCTCTCTCTCTCTCTCCTCTCTCTCTCTCTCTCTCTCTGAACATACTTCCTCTGAATAGGCAATTGGAATTCAACAAGGCATCATTTATGTTTACAATCTTGACAGATACTATGCCATGTTATATCAATGCCCTTTTTACAAGATCGAACAGCTTTTCTGGCTCGACGAAATTCCTTCTTCCCTACCCACGCATTGATCTATACAAAACAAGTCTAGCTTACTCTGGACCATATGTCTGGAACTCACTTCCACCGAATCTACAAAACATGAATACTTTAAAACCTTTCAAGGAACATTTGCATAAACATTTCATGTCTCAGTAGTTAAATTATTCGATTACAATGATTAGCGTCCATTCGCTAAGTCTTCTGTGAACCATACTTTGGATAAATCGTCTCAACATAAAACCTACTCCGTTAAAATCGCTCATCCCCACTCCCACTCTGTCTACCATCCCTTTTCTCCTCCCCCTACCTACCATTCTCTCTTCCCCACCCTCCTCTGACCTCTCTCTCTCTGTAGTTTTTGTTTGTTTGTTTGCTTGTAAGTTTCCTTTTGTTTTACCATCCCTCATCTCATTAGTGCTTTTATGACCAGTTTGCTTATCATTGTAGAATTAGATTATCATGTTGTTATGTTCAATTGTCTGTATGAATGATATGTGCCGAAATAATGTATGCATGACAAGGACAGATTGTAAGACTAGGCTTTGGCCTAAAATCTTCATCCTTGGGTATTAAAGATCAATCAATCAATCAATCAATCTCTGGTCTCAACACACACAACCCTCCCTCTCCTCCCCTTCCCCTCCCCTACCCCCCCCCCCCCCCCCCCCCCCCCACACACACACACACACACATACACATAAACACGTATATACACACACACACAGAGGCAAATAACCAAAACAAAAGAATACTGAGCAGGCGGCTCAACGCACGCTGACGTAGACGAGTTTGCCGGCTTGTCTCTGCACCTGGTAGACATCATAGCCCAGTCCTCCGTCCCCGTTAGCATCAAAGACGAGCCTCTTCTGACGGCTCCCTGTCAGGTCCATGCGGACTTCCTTCAAAGAGCGGATCAGGTCTTCTGCTGTCAGGTCCTCGCACAGCGTCAGTGACTGTCGCGTCAGCATCAACACCACGATTTGGACCAAAAGAAACTAAAAGTTGATTAAATGCAACAACAAATGCAACAACAACTACAATGAAAGAAATGATAAAACTGATAGCAATGAGAAGAAGAAGAAGAAGAAGAAGAAGAAGAAGAAGAAGAAGAAGAAGAAGGAGAAGGGGAAGAAAAAGAAGAAGAAGATGATAATGATGATGATGATGATGATTACTTTTTAACTGCCTGTCTGAAGGCTGAACTCTTTACAACGTAACATGAACTGAACACACATAACAAAGAAAGAAAGTGAACCATTTTAATAGACGCGCGCGCACGCACGCGCGCACACACACACACACACACACACACACACACACACACACACACACACACACACACACCGTCCGCTTTCTCAAACTAACCACACATCAGAGCTCATGGACACCTACTCCCCAACCCCTCCACCTCGCCTTCACTCCCATGCCATCTACTCCCCCATCCCCACCCGCCATCCCTTTCCCGCCTACACACACACACACACACACACACACACACACACACACACACACACGCACGCACGCACGCACGCACACACGCACACATCCCTGCCTTTCCCCCACCCCTACCTCCTCTTCCCTCCCCTTGGCACACACACACACACACGCACGCACGCGCGCGCACACACACACACACACACACACACACACACACACACACACACACACACACAGGTACGCGCAAAACAAAAACAGAGACACAGAGAGTCTGTCGTGGCATCAAAACATAAACATTCTGCACACAAGCTCACCACTACGGTCTGGGCATGGATGTTGCTGACTTGTATTTAGGCAGAAAGAACAAACAAACACACAAAACCCAGCAAGAACAACTCGATTCACACTGCAACATGAGTAACAACAGGCTCACCTACCCTCTAACCCTCTAACCAACCCCATTGTTGATCTACCCATGTTCACAGAACCACTCGTGCTTAGTCGACAACCAACATTCATTTAATACCTAATCCTGTTCTTCGCACTACTACCTATGTTCACTGTATGAGCCTTGTTCACAACCTGTGGGTACGTAACGATCAATTTCTATTCAATTGCATACGTTGACTTAACTACCAATGTTCACTTAACTACACGTCTTAAATACAGAAAACACACACACACACACACACACACACACACACACACACATATATATATATATATATATAT
This sequence comes from Conus ventricosus, assembly GCA_018398815.1. Lineage (NCBI taxonomy): Eukaryota > Metazoa > Mollusca > Gastropoda > Neogastropoda > Conidae > Conus > Conus ventricosus. The sequence continues at coordinate 71,297,759 of CM031601.1, read as the reverse complement.
ATATATATATATATATATATATATATATATATATATATTGATTCTCCATTTTAAGATGCATTTTGTCTGACAAGAAAATGACAAACGGAAGTGGAAACGGTCACCGACCCATGAGTAGGATACGTGTTGCCTAAATACTACACAGAGTAACGAACATAAAGCTTAAAGGGTCTAACATTAGAGTTTTGCATACATCGATAGGTAACAATCTTATTTAAAAGAAATTGGGGAAGGGTGATAGTGACAAATGCAGTTTTTGCAGGTTGTATAACGTCAATATCGACAAAATGTTTTGCAGCTCCACTTATCTTCAGCAGGTCTGAACCATGTTTGCTGGTTTAATAACGGAGAAATGCCAGACCGTGCTGACAGAATGACTTGTTCTTCTGGGTTTTTATGTAAAAATGGATAAGATTTTTTTTATTCTATTTTTTTTGGAAACAAAAAACAATATTTGTGTAAATGTAGGCTAAGAGGCACTCTTCCATCAGTTACAGATTTCCTGGAAACACGGAAATATCGATATACGATGGAGAGAAAAAAAACATAACTCATGTATGTAAACACGAACCATACAGAATGCAGTTTGAGACGGCTGGCTTATAAGTCACTTGTCTCCCCTGACTAGTTGTTTAACCTCTTTGTGCTAACGAATGTAGGAAAGGGTGGGTTTAATCCGCAAAACATGACAACAACAACAACGACAACAAAGCAACATGTACAGTTCATTGAAAAGGAAGTGCATGTTCAGATTACTAAAACTAATCTAGCTGGCACGATCACCCAAATCGAGCGCACACATCAATTGGGGAAAGACAAGAAACCTACTCACACACCCGTAAAAGAGAAAAGTAATGTGACCCTCATCAACTCCTCCTTACACGTGGACAAGACATGGGTCCTGCCCCCTCTACAGGCGACAAGGGCTGGACAGCGACCTGGCTATAGACCCACCTGACACCTGTCCACCATGGCCGTGTGAAGGCCCTCAGCAAAGACTTTGACGGCATTGATGTAGAAGGGCACCCACACACTCTGCACGTAGTCGGCCGTCAGGGCGCTGAGGTCGCCCGAGGGACCCACGGGGCAGGGCGTCTTGCCCTTCTTCTCAAAGCTGTCCTCGAAGTAACAGTCCCCGGCTGCCTCCCAGAAGTATTTCAGCCAGGGATTGATGGAACGGAAGGGGTCCAGCTGCCAGAACAGAGACACGGGACAACTTTGAAGTCTGTCCTTCCTGTCAAAGCTATGGCCGGCTGTTCAGTCCTTTCGAAGCTGTCTTCGTTCTTGCCATCGTCTCAGCCATAGCAATGACTCAGGCTGCATTTCAGTGTGTCCGTAAGATCCGACAAGAAAATAAAGCTCGAACTGGTTTCTTGTTTGTTCGTAGCTCCTATAAGCCAGTACCAAGCGCTGTCTGAATATAAACAGTTCAATCCATATCAGACGATGATACTGTGCATACATGTACGTCTAAATGTTTAGTTAGGGTGCAATGAAATAAAAAGCAAAGCAGGTTACTGTTGGACTCTCACAAAAGCAAAAGTTTGCAGTCAAGTCCATTTCGTTTCAAAACTGTAGCCTATCCTCCTGTTCCAGAAATGTGTACTCTGACCCTTCTCCCAAACTTCTATGGATTTACATTATCTGATAGCATTCACATATCCTTAACGAATTTCGAGGAGTCATATACATTACAAGTTAAATCACATGCTGACTAGTTCATAATTCAGCGGCCGACGTCTCTAAGCCTGAACAATATGTGGCGGTCGTGATTTATCAAAGTCGTCTAAAGTCACGCTACATTTACCTTTGTCAGTCTTCGGCCATAGCTGACGTTCGATCCTCACGAAAGAGCTCATGTTCCTGCAGTCATTCCTCCGCCGCCAGTGTCTGCTACATCATGTGCAGGGCAGAACAGAAAGCCACCTGACCACGGCAATACACGTGTTTGTTGACTACATCATGTGCAGGGCAGAACAGAAAGCCACCTGACCACGGCAATACACGTGTTTGTTGACTACATCATGTGCAGGGCAGAACAGAAAGGCACCTGACCACGGCAATACACGTGTTTGTTGACTACATCATGTGCAGGGCAGAACAGAAAGCCACCTGACCACGGCAATACACGTGTTTGTTGACTACATCATGTGCAGGGCAGAACAGAAAGCCACCTGACCACGGCAATACACGTGTTTGTTGACTACATCATGTGCAGGGCAGAACAGAAAGCCACCTGACCACGGCAATACACGTGTTTGTTGACTACATCATGTGCCAGGGCAGAACAGAAAGCCACCTGACCACGGCAATACACGTGTTTGTTGACTACATCATGTGCCAGGGCAGAACAGAAAGCCACCTGACCACGGCAATACACGTGTTTGTTGACTACATCATGTGCAGGGCAGAACAGAAAGCCACCTGACCACGGCAATACACGTGTTTGTTGACTACATCATGTGCAGGGCAGAACAGAAAGCCACCTGATCACGGCAATACACGTGTTTGTTGACTACATCATGTGCAGGGCAGAACAGAAAGCCACCTGACCACGGCAATACACGTGTTTGTTGACGCAATTTGAATCACGTCTGCGAACCAAACCAGATTGTGCCTTCAAACAGAAACACGAGTTCATAATGATAACAGTGATAATTCCGATAATAGGATGGTCAACATTTACAACCACACTCATTTTCGATCATCCAGTGAGCTCAGGGCGTTCCACAGAAGGAGAAAACTTTATTTATTGAAAGAAAAACGACAAGCCGGATTAAACTACAGGCCTTCAGTGCTAACATTTATGTAGCTAACTCCGATCGTCCAGCTGAGTCCTGCCCAACTCCCCTAACCAAAATTTACATCATTCCCCACTTACACACCTTCCACACACATTCAAGCGCGCGCGTACACACACACACACACACACACACACACACACACACACACACACTAAATACACATTCTGAAATCAGAGGGATGGACATTGGTTAGAACATACCTGCTGTAAAAAAAAAAATTTTTTTAAAAGGCAATGGCCTTTAAGGGATTTTTTCAACTGAAGGTCATGAGGCGAACGTGGGGAGACCTGTACCAAGTGACGAGTCCAACACACAAGGAAAACCCTTGCTGTCATGTTTTTGTTCCCCCTTTAGGGATGGATTAAACAGCGGGCGTGTCTGCTGCGGAGCGGAGAGAACAAAACGAAACGTTGATCCGAAGTATCTCAGAGAGAGAGAGAGAGAGAGAGGAGCAGAATCTTTAACGACACCGTCGTGGACGGAGGCTAGTCCTGTACTATGTTCACCGGGAGACTGAAAACTGGTGGAAAAGAGAGGTAATATGTGTTTGGATCTGGTTTCTTCAATGCTTTCGAACTTGATCGGCCGCTGTCTCAGAACTTGAAAAATTCAATCCAACTCGGGCGTGTGACATGCCGCACTGATGTGTGACTGTGCCGAAACGACAGTGTCTAATTTTTTTTTTTTTTTGCTCGTTTGTTTGACTTTATCCTGAAACGTTCACTAAAATGTTGACAACTTAGAAAGCTTCCGGCAGCCACTTCTGAGTCTGGACACATTATTGGACAGAGTTGTCCTATCAAAACGAAAGTCCAATGTCTTCACGTTTAAATTCCATACATTGGACAGAAGTAGTCAGCTAGCCACTTTTCCATGCCCCCTGTCCCCTGCCCTCCCCTCACCTTCTTGAAGTAGTCGTCGAACTTGTGGTCCTCTGGCAGCCCCTGGTAGAGAACGAAGGAGCCTTCCAGCCTCTTCTCCCGCCCCTCCACCGGGTCGATCAGCTCCTGCTGCCGTTCCCACGTTTCGCTGCCGATGAAGACGAACTGCCGGGGTTTGATAGCCGTCGTCACCACGTTGGTGAAGTTCCTTACGTGCTCATACTGGAGGAGGACTATCACCACAGGGACCCACGAGTACTGGAGAATTTTGTGTCGGACCTGCGTGGAGAGAAGGGTGAGATGAATGGTTCTCTTTTGAGTCCTTGAACACTTCCCTCCCCTCCCCCACTTCCCCCTCGCCTACCTCCGTTCCCCTCGGGTACAGATCCACAATAAGGACGACATGCAATGAACCTGGAGACTGAATTGGTCAGATGGTGAAGGTTATGCGGTAGAGCGCGAGGCATGTGACATTTTTTACATTTATTTTCAGCGCTGATCATTCTCTTTCAACAAAAGAATACTCGGTTTTCCGATGTTGTCTGCTGTCCATGTGTCACGTGACATCACCTTTAATTCCTTCTCCTGCTGGTCTCACGGTGATGCATGTACACAAGCAGCAAGCAAAAAGCATCCACAGGTGAGGACAAAACCAGGTCAGCCCTGATTTGCTTGTCATGTACACAAGCAGCAAGCAAAAAGCATCCACAGGTGAGGACAAAACCAGGTCAGCCCTGATTTGCTTGTCATGTACACAAGCAGCAAGCAAAAAGCATCCACAGGTGAGGACAAAACCAGGTCAGCCCTGATTTGCTTGTGTACCGTTTTCCCGAAAGGCAGTCCTCTCCACCTGGTCCACTTTAGGGCTGTGTCTTTTTCTAGACGCCTGTCAGGACGGCATCGTCAATGTCCTACTGTAGCTCTGGCCTTCCTTTCGTTAGTCTTCTCTAGTTCTCTAGCAGCTTTGCTAGAGAGCGCACACACAGCTTGAGCCATGCCATTACCAACTGTTAGTTATGTTCTCTCGTTTCATTTTAAATAAGGTTTCTACATTGGAATATAGGGGTTTTGGTCCTATTTCTTTCGGATTTTGGTATTTTATTTTCGTGCATGCGTGCATACGAGCATGTGTGTGTGTGCGTGTGTGTGTGTGTGTGTGTGTGTGTGTGTGTGTGTGTGTGTGGTGTGTGTGTGTGTGTGAATAGTTTCCTCATCAAAACTGTCACAAAAACTGAAAACCAACCGGTATTTCTGACAAACACATTTTCGTTTATGCTGTGAGATTCTACCCTACGAGATACATGACCAGCAACGACCGAAATACATCTGGCATTTCTGATCAGTCGGCCGTCTTTTTATTTCAACACATATCATTCATACTGACAATTCAACATAGCAACACTGAAATCTAATTCTACAACAACAAGCAGACTATTCATAAACGGGAGAGAGAGAGAGAGAGAGAGAGAGAGAGAGAGAGAGAGAGAGAGAGAGAGAGAGAGAAAAGACGGACAGACAGAGAGAGAGAGAGAGAGAGAGAGAGAGAGAGAGAGAGAGAGAGAGACGGACAGACAGAGAGACAGAGAGAGACAGAGAAAGAGATTCAGATATCTCATTCATATACAGGCCTAGGCTCCTTATGAAGGGATACATGAATACAATATAACAACAACGGAATGGAAACATACAAATGGGATCAGAATGTACAGTGTTGTTTCATTCATGATGTAGCTGCCTCTATTTGGTTAAAGGCTTTATATAAAAACAACCGAAACTTTTGAACAACTTTGGTGGAGGCTGAAGACATTAACAAGCAAGGGGGAAGACAGACAGACAGACAGATATACAGACAGACAGAAGTAGAAATAAAGGAAAGAAGAAAAAATGTAATGATGCATCGGACTGACAGACAAATTCAACAGGCAGGCAAACATAGAAACAGAATTGACGACAGAAAAAAAAAACAGATGACATCTGAACAAAAGTAGAAAAAGATTTCTCAACAAATGTTATTGTCAGTAAATCCGTATATTAAAGTTTACCAGCTTTAAAAACCCACGATGACCGTTCTTTCTTCCTTTCTTTTGTTTTGTTTTCTCTTTCTTGTTTGTTTGTTCGTTTTGTTTGTTTGTTTTTTTTGTTTTGTTTTCATAAGAAAACATTTCCTTTCCTCAAGAAAATTGTGACCATTACTGCATTTATCACTTATGTCGTTTCATATTAAACTCGTTCTCGATCATTTGGGCTGAATGTGGCGTTCAGTGTAATCGGAAACAGTTATTAAGACGCACGGAAAACAGTAGTTATGATCCCCAAAAACGTGTCATTGTGACTTAAGAAAACGGGTAACGGTGACTACTGTCCCTAGTCACTGGTTGTAATTAGGAGTTAAACCGAAAATACTGTTTTTTTTTTAAAAAGAAAGTAAATACGAAATGAGGCAGGAAAGTGTAAACAGTAAACAACAATCAAGGAAACATCCCTTATTTGTTCTGTGTGCTCTGTGCTATCATATCTGCCAAGCGATTCGGTGTCGTCAGCAGCATTCTGTTGGAGTGATGGGCGTGTGTCTATTTCATCACGGGAGCAAGAGTTACCCTACTTGTTTGTTACTTACCGAAAATATTTGTCATAATTAAGTGTTTTCACTGTTCTCGTCCTATGAGAGTCAGAATGTGTTCTCTCTTTTGACTCGCTGTCTCATTCGTTCTCTGGTGGCTCTACAGCGTCCAAACCAGTGAAAAATGATTGCTTTTCACAAGACATCTTTCGTTTAACTACAATGGTAAGTTACTGTTTTGAAGTGAACTTGGTATTACATACACTTTTCTGAATGCTCATTACTGCTTTCGTTTAGGGAAAAAAAACGTTTTGAACAATGTCACGCGAGCTCAAAACACTCCTCCTCCCAGCCTTTTGCTCTCTCTCTCCTCTCTCTCTCTCTCTCTCTCTCTCTCTCTCTCCCCTGCCCCCTCTCCCTTTGTTCCACATTCTTTCCCTCCCTCCTTCCCTCTCTCCGGCCCCCTCTCCCTCCCCCCTCACATTCCTCCCCTCCCTCCTTCCCCCAATCCTCCTATCCCCCACCTCTCTCCTTTGTTCTTTCTTTCTTTGTTTCCCGGTGGGAACTCCGAGATTCTCCTTGGGTGAGATTTTTGCGTGCAGAACCGGTTTGAGTCCCACCGTTATGGTAGTACACTCCGTCTTCGGGAGAGTTGTCCTAACGAAACCGATGGGCACGTTTTCTATTTTTGTGCCATCAGTCCCCACTGGCACACGCTGGTTTTCGCAGTTTCGAAAACTGGAGTAAGACTAACTGCGTGCGCGAGACATTGTTTTCAGTTTATTTCATTTTATTTCATTTCATTTCGTTTCGTTTCTTTCATCGTATCGTGTCGTGTCGTGTCGTGTCCTGTCGTGTCGTGTCGTCTCGTGTCGTCTCGTCTCGTCACGTCACGTCACGTCACGTCACGTCACGTCACGTCACGTCACGTCACGTCACGTCACGTCACGTCACGTCACATCACATCACATCACATCACATCACATCACATCACATCTTATCCTATCGTATCGTATCCTATCGTATCGTATCCTATCTTATCTTATCGTGTCTTATCTTATCTTATCGTATCTTATCCTTTCTTATCCTATCCTTTCTTATCCTGTCTTAACTTACCTTTATCTCATCTTTGTCTTATCTCACCTAAACCTATCTTATCTCGTATAATCTCACCTCATCTCATCTTGTCTTATCTTGTCTTATTCGACTTTATTTTTTCTGTGTTTTATTACTTTTTTTTGTTGTTCAGGCACGAGGAGTTCAAAATTTCCAAGCGGGGACAGGAGTTTGCACAATAGTTAACTCCGATAAGAAAATCTCTAGCCACCTGACTACCTCGAATGGGACTCGAACCCCGGACCTCACAGCACGAGTCTTACGCCTTACCCACACGGCCAACCAGCCCCCCCCCCCCCCCCCCCCCCCCACCCCACCCCCACCCACCCCCAGGCCCCTTTCCCATATACCCATCCTGACCCTGTCGAGGCTGTCGTCGTCGTAGGAGATGTTGACGTTCTGGATGACACAGATGTTGAACGGTGGAGTGTAGCTCAGCTCGTTGACGGCTTCCATCAGTCCTGACGAGTACTCATCAGTGGGGTCATAGATCACCTGACACAAAGATGTAGTCATCAGTGGGGCCATAGGTCACCTGACACATAGATGTAGTCATCAGTGGGGTCATAGGTCACCTGACACAGAAATGTAGTGTTCAGTGGGGTCATAGGTCACCTGACACAGAGATGTAGATATCACTGGGGGTCATAGGTCACCTGATACAGAGATGTAGTTATCAGTGGGGTCATAGTCCACTTGTCCAGAGATGTAGATATCACTGGGGTCATAGGTCACCTGATACAGAGATGTAGTCATCAGTGGGGTCATAGGTCACCTGACACAGAGATGTAGTCATCAGTGGGGTCATATCGATCATAGATCACCTGACACAGAGATGTAGTCTTCAGTGGGGTCAAAGATCACCTGACACAGAGATGTAGTCATCAGTGGGGACATAGGTCACCTGACACAGAGATGTAGTCTTCAGTGGGGTCATAGATCACCTGACACAGAGATGTAGTCTTCAGTGGGTCATATGTCACCTGACACAGAGATGTAGTCATCAGTGGGGTCATAGACCACTTGTCCAGAGATGTAGCTATCAGTGAAGAGTCATAGACCACCTGACACAGAGATGTAGGCATCAGTGGGGTCATAGATCACCTGACACAGAGATGTAGTCATCATGTCAGTGGGGTCATAGATCACCTGACACAGAGATGTAGTCATCAGTGGGGTCATAGGTCACCTGACACAGAGATGTAGTCATCAGTGGGGACATAGATCACCTGACACAGAGATGTAGTCATCAGTGGGGACATAGATCATTTGACAGAATTGTAGTCATCATGGGGTCACAAATCACCTGATGCACACTCAGAAGGGGTCATTAGTATTATATAGGTGGTCTGGGAGACTTATGGAGTGGAGTGGAATGACCTGCTATCAGTTTGAATTTGATCAGACATGTGGGTGGAACAGGGGAAAATAAAAATGAAGTCTGAGGACGTCATGGATAGCAGAACAATGAGGAGTGGATGGCACTGGTTCGACTGAAATGGACTGGGTTGTAAAGGGGGTGGACTGAGTGGGACTGGACAGCTGCTGAACTGAATGGGATGGGCTGGGAGTGGATCGGAGGGGAGGGGAATGACCTGGGTAGAAGTCGAGACTGGTCTGGAACTGACTGAAGTTTCCATCACCGATCGCCCAGACCAAAGTGACGGTACTGGTGATGTCAATAATGATGAGAACGACGGCGAAAACGACGACGACGATGACGACGGCGCCGTGATGATGATGATGATGATGATGATGATGATGATGATGATGATGATGATGATGATGATGATGATGAAGACAACTGGACAACAAAAGCATCCTTTTTCTTCTTTTTTTTTCTTTTTTTTTTTTTGCCATCCTATCTTCTGTGCCACCTCAGTGGCAGTGCACCCACGCCGCTCATTCCGACAACCTGTCCACAGCCACAGCCCGGTCAGTCCCGCCGCAGCCCCGGCACCGGCAATCACAGGGAGCAGTCAATGTCACGTCATCAAGAGGCAACCCACCGGTGGAGACACTGCACTGCTGCCGAGTGACTTCGGTGGTGTTCAGTGCTGCCTGTTCTGATCCAACATACGCAGACCACCTACTAAGCCCCCTTCTGACGACAATAATTGCTAAGTCGCGGAGCCGGCGTGAGTGAGCTCTCCCTCCGGAAGGCGCCACCACATCCGTCCAACAACAGCCCCCATGGACTGCCGATACCGGTGACCCCGACGGAACCAAACCAAGTCACAGACGCGGAGAGAACATCGAAACTGAGGCCACCATGAGAGCAGGGTACGAAGGACCACAGAATTTGATACTTTTTTAATGCTGATCGATGAGAATGAGGATGATGAAGATGATGCTACGGATTTCTATTCTGTCTGAGACTACATGACAGGGCTGTACTCTACGCTTCCTTCCATAATATATCCCGGCCTCAACCAGGCCCGAGAGATACAGACACCTGGAGTGTTGGTCAGGAAAATTTCAGCAACACTCTCAGAGACGCGTCCATTAAGTGGATGAAACTCGACTGTGTGGTCCCAATCTTCCCAACTGAGCCCATAGCAAACTCGACTCTGGGTAGGAGCCGGTCGGGGCAGAAAAATCCCACATGACTCTGATGGGAATCGAACCCACGACCTCCCGGCCGGAAGTCCGCGACGCTAACCACTTCGCAACGGCAGCTGGTAAAATAGATATCCTTATTGATCAGCATAAAAAGGGGGAGGAGGAGGGGGGGGGGGGAGCAGGGGGAGGGGGGGGAGGCGTCGGAGGGGTTTCAACTTCTGTGGCCATTTATGTCCTGCTCTCAGGATGACCTCAGTTTCCTATTTTTTTTCTATGCCTGTGCCTTGATAACTGCTTGTGGAAATCGCTGTACTGCTGTATCTGTGAGTTCATGGGAACTGTCGCTGGATAGGCGTCTGTAGCGCTCTTGGTGGCGCCCTTGGGGATCATCATCATCATCATCATCATCATCATCATCATCATCATCATCACCATCATCATCATCATCATCATCATCATCGGCGTCGTCGCCTGTCGTCGATTTCGCCGTCGTTATCATTAATGCCGGTCCCGCAGCTGAGCAATTATTTTCATCAGTATTGGGTTACAAGATGGTGTCCTGCTTATGTTGGCTCAGAGCAGGTACCGCTGAATACCATCGAAGTGACTTGGCAACAGCGTAGGATCTCCTCTGGTAGATTGCCTTATGATGACTTAACATTGCCTTATGATTGCCTTATGATAACGTAACATTGCCTTATGATGACTTAACATTGCCTTATGATGACTTAACATTGCCTTATGATTGCCTTATGATAACGTAACATTGCCTTATGATTGCCTTATGATAACGTAACATTGCCTTATGATGACTTAACATTGCCTTATGACGACTTAACATTGCCTTATGATGACTTAACATTGCCTTATGATTGCCTTATGATAACGTAACATCGCCTTATGATGACGTAACATTGCCTTATGATGACTTAACATTGCCTTATGATGACTTAACATTGCCTTATGATGACTTAACATTGCCATACGATGACTTAACATTGCCTTACGATGACTTAACATTGCCTTACGATGACGAAACATTGCCTTATGATGACGAAACATCGCCTTATGATGACGAAACATTGCCTTATGATGACTTAACATTGCCTTATGATGACTTAACATTGCCTTATGATGACTTAACATTGGCTTATGATGACGTAACATTGCCTCATGATGACGTAACATTTTCTTATGATGACTTAACATTGCCTTACGATGACTTAACATTGCCTTACGATGACTTAACCTTGCCTTATGATGACTTAACATTGCCTTGTGATGACTTAACATGACTTCACATTGCCTTATGATGACTTAACATTGCCATATGATGACTTAACATTGCCTTATGATGACTTAACATTGGCTTATGATGACGTAACATTGCCTCATGATGACGTAACATTGTCTTATGATGACTTAACATTGCCTTACGATGACTTAACATTGCCTTATGATGACTTAACATTGCCTTATGATGACTTAACATTGCCTTATGATGACTCAACGTTGACTTTCCCCGTGGACTGCCGATGCCGAGGCTGAGGCTGGACAAGCCAGGGTTAGACCGCGGACGGGGAGCCGGAGGGAGCGACGTGGAATGCTCACTGAAGTGGCACAGAAGATAAACAACAAGCAAGCAAACAAACAAACAAAGCCATCAACACTAACGCCAACAACAACAACCAAGCTCACAGGTACTAGGGCTTAATGCTAAGGCAGACCCTCCTCACCTGCACGTAGGAGGCGTTAAGCCGGCGCACGATGTCTAGCATGACCCTAGCCTGGTCATTGGACTTAGTGATCATCCGCATGTACAGCGGGAACCTGCGACGGTCGCTGAGGTTGGGGCTGCTGTTGGTGGGACTCAGCAGGACGAACTGGGACGTCAGCTTGCTCAGTACCTGGCCAACACAGTGACCCTGATCTGATGAAGGAATTGGAAAGGAGAAGAAAGGGAAAGAGAAGAGAAGGACGGAAAGAACACATGCATGCCTGCTGCCTTCAAAAGTTCTCGGTTGTTGCAAGCCGCATGTTTACATCGAGACAGAAAGACAGCCACCTCATACATGGACACATTGACACTGCAATAATATTCTGCAACACTGTTTATGGACATTGTTATAATAATCTGCAGTTCAGTTTAGAGACATAGAGGCAACTACCCCATACGTAGCTACACTGATCATGCTGTGATAATCTGCAAGGTAATTTTAGAGACAGAGCGATAGTCACCACAAACATAGCTGCATTGATAGTGCTGTGAAAAGCTCCAACGTAACGTCCACAAACGGACAGTCACCTCGTATAGCCACAGTGATAGTTCTGTAATAAACTTCAATATACCGAGGAGCTGGAGAGACAGTCAACTCAGACATAGCCACCCTGATAGTCCTGAAATAAATTTCAACATAGCGTGGAGACATAGAGACAGTCCCCTCATACATAGTCACCCTAATAGTGCTATGGTAAGCTCCAACATAGCGTAGAGAGACAGTCCCCTCACACATAGTCACACTAATAGTGCTATGGTAAGCTCCAACACAGCGTAGAGAGACAGTCCTCTCATACATAGCCACACTAATAGTGCTATGATAAGCTCCAACATAGCGTAGAGCGACAGTCCCTTCATATATAGTCACACTAATAGTGCTATGATAAGCTCCAACATAGCGTAGAGAAACAGTCCCTTCATATATAATCACACTGATAGTGCTATGATAAGCTCCAACATAGCGTAGAGAGACAGCCCCTTCATATATAGTCACACTAATAGTGCTACGATAACCTCCAACATAGCGTAGACAGACAGTCCCATTATTCATAGTCACACTAATAGTGCTATGATAAGCTCTAACATAGCCTAGAGAGACAGTCCCTTCATATTTAGTCATACTAATAGTGCTGTAATAAGCTCCAACATAGCGTAGAGAGACTGTCCCCTCATTCATAGCAATACCGATAGTGGTGAAATTAGCTCCAAAGTAACGTAGAGACAGAGACGCGATCGTCTCATACATAGCCATGGCGAAAGTGTTGCAATAAGTGCTGCATCAGAACGTAGACACATAAGTGCTGCATCAGAACGTAGACACAGGACAAACATTCCGTACATGCCCACACTGATGGCCGCTCTTCACATTACGAAAAGACAGAGAGACAATCATTTCATACCTACCCATAATGATTAATGAGCTACAGCATAACGTGGAGACAGAGAGACAAGAATCTTATGCCTACCTACAATAACAGTGTTGTAATGATCTATATAACATTACATGGAGACAGAGAGACAAACATCTCAAACCTACCCACAATGATAGTGCTGTAATGAGCTACAACATAACGTGGAGACAGAGAGACAAGAATCTCCTATCTGCCCACACTGATAGTATTGTAATATTCTGCAATGTAAGGACAGAGAGACAAACATCTCATTCACACCCACATTGATAACACTGTAATGACCTACAACATAACGCAGAGACAGAGGCAAACATCTCATACCTACCCATACTGATAGTGTTGTAATATTTCCAATATAATGTAGAGACAGCGAGACAAACATCTCATACCTACCCACACTAACAGTGCTGTAATGAGCTGATATTGGCAAACGGACAGTTGCTTCCTATATACCCACACTGATAGTGCTTTAGAAAGCTCCAAAATAACATTAACAAAACGGACGGTCACCTGATACATAGCCACACTGATCGCAGGAAGACACTCCAGGAAGAGCTTGACAGCAGAAGGTCTTCACAGAAGAACCCCCCCCCCCCCCCCCCCCCCCTCCCCTCAGACAAGTGTTTCGGCCCTGGACTCCTTACGCTCTAAGGGGTCGGGCCGCTCTTCTACTGCCAACTTTTCTTTGCTGTAATAAGCTCCAAAACAACATTGACAAGCCAACAGTCACCGCATTTAGTACTGGTAGTTCTGTAATAGGCTCCAACATATCTTCAACAAACGGACAGTCACCCTATACATACCCATACTGATAGCGTTGTATTAATCTCCAACATAATGTTGACAAACGGACAGTCACCCCAAACATACCCGTACTGATAGTGTTGTATTAAGCTCCAACATATCTTTAACAAACGGACAGTCATCCCATACATACCCGTACTGATAGTGTTGTATTAAGCTCCAACATATCTTTAACAAACGGACAGTCATATCATACATGCCCGCACTGATAGTGTTGTATTAAGCTCCAACATATTGTTAACAAACGGACAGTCACCCCATACATACCCATACTGATAGTGTTGTATTAAGCTCCAACATATTGTTAACAAACGAACAGTCACCCCATACATACCCGTACTGATAGTGTTGTATTAAGCTCTAACATAACGCTGACAAACGGACAGTCACCTCGTACATAGCCACGCTGATAGTGCTGTAATAAGCCCCAATGTAACCGGCCACGTTAGGCAAGATGGCGGTACTGTTTCTCCCGTCAGGCAGCTGCAGCGTCCCTTGGTATAACTCAATCAACTTCCGCTTCATCACCAGCTCTCTGCAACGATCAAAAGGATAGCATCTTTGATTCATAAGATGTTGACTTCTTGGTGTCCCAGCGACCTTCCATCCATCCCCGTACCCAGCCACTCACCCCGTCAGCCTTCTCCTTTTAACCCCCCCCCCCCCCCCCCCCCCCCCCTCATCACACACTCAGCTCCCCATCTGATGCAAGCAACACAAAATAAATGGCTATATCAGTCAGCAAATCATCAAATAGATATCAGATAAGAACGCCACTTTGCAATGAAGACATTGTAACCTTCTCTGATGCGTGCATGTATTGTACCATACTCTCCCTCCAAGACCATTCTGCAGGATAAAGTGAAGGGTGGATATATATGTATTTCACCATTACTCTCTGACAGTACTACAGAGTACAGTGGAGAGCGGACAATTCACATCACCATGATTCCCTGTCCAGACCATTCCACATGGTCCCGCTGGGGTGAACATGTATCACGCAATACCCCCTACCGAAGACCATTTAATCAAGTACAGGGAGGATGGATGTGCATCTCGCCATGCCTGCCTGTCCAAGACCATTTTACAGGATGCAATTGAGGATACACATACATTTCATCATGACCATCACCATAGACACATCTACAGGGTGCAGAAGATTATGGATTCACAATTCACTGTGACTCTCTGTCCAAAACCATTTTACAGGATGCAGTGGAGGATACACATACATTTCATCATGACCATCACCATAGACACATCTACAGGGTGCAGAAGATTATGGATTCACAATTCACTGTGACTCTCTGTCCAAAACCATTTTACAGGATGCAGTGGAGGATACACATACATTTCATCATGACCATCACCATAGACACATCTACAGGGTGCAGAAGATTATGGATTCACAATTCACTGTGACTCTCTGTCCAAAACCATTTTACAGGATGCAGTGGAGGATACACATACATTTCATCATGACCATCACCATAGACACATCTACAGGGTGCAGAAGATTATGGATTCACAATTCACTGTGACTCTCTGTCCAAAACCATTTTACAGGATGCAGTGGAGGATACACATACATTTCATCATGACCATCACCATAGACACATCTACAGGGTGCAGAAGATTATGGATTCACAATTCACTGTGACTCTCTGTCCAAAACCATTTTACAGGATGCAGTGGAGGATACACATACATTTCATCATGACCATCATCACCATAGACAAATCTACAGGGTGCAGAAGATTATGGATTCACAATTCACTGTGACTCT
>CM031601.1:71262057-71277057 GCA_018398815.1 Conus ventricosus | reverse complement strand
CACCTAAATGACCACTCAGTACACCAGTGAACCAGCTAAATGACCACTCAGTACACCAATGAACCAGCTAAATGACCACTCAGTACACCAGTAAACCACCTAAATGACCACTCAGGACACCAGTGAATCACTTAAATGACAACTCAGTACACCAGTAAATCATCTAAATGACCAGATAGTACACCAGTGAACCACCTAAATGGCCATCTGTACACCAGGGAACCACCTAAATGGCCATCTATACACCAGGGAACCACCTAAATGGCCATCTATACACCCGTGAACCACCTAAATGGCCATCTATACATCAGTGAACCACATAAATGGCCATCTATACACCAGTGAACCACCTAAATGGCCATCTATACACCAGGGAACCACCTAAATGGCCATCTATACACCAGGGAACCACCAAAATGGCCATCTATACACCAGGGAACCACCTAAATGGCCATCTATACACCAGGGAACCACCTAAATGGCCATCTATACACCAGGGAACCACCTAAATGGCCATCTATACACCAGGGAATCACCTAAATGACCATCTATACACCAGGGAACCACCTAAATGGCCAGTTAGTGCACCGGTGAACCATCGAAATGGCCAGTCTATAACCAGTGAACCACCTAAATGGCCATCTATACACCAGGGAACCACCTAAATGGCCATATATACACCAGAGAACCACCTAAATGGCCATCTATACACCAGAGAACCACCTAAATGGCCATCTATACACCAGAGAACCACCTAAATGGCCATCTATACACCAAGGAACCACCTAAATGACCAGTTAGTGCAGCGGTGAACCACCCAAACGGCCAGTCAACACACCGGGGAACTTCCACCTAAATGACCTTTCAGTGCACCACTTAAGTGATCAGTCAGTACACCAGTGAACCACGTGAATGACCAGCCAGTACAGGCATGGACCCACCTGGGACCATGATGATTTCATTGGCGATGTCTGAGGGAAGACACTCAGCGCAGATGGCGTTCTCCGAGCACTGGGCTTTAGGCAAATTGGGTGAAGTCAGTTCTTGGCCTGTTTCTCCATAGCCTCTGACTGCTGTGGTGTTCAGCTGCAGAGCGTCCTCTCCTGTCAGGCTCCCCACCTTAAAACACAATGATTGCTGTCAAGGCGATTGGCTTGGTACTGTTTTCACAATAGTATCCATCGGCTATTTGACACTTTATGACTGCCGTATTGATTTAGCTTATGGATAAACTTCACAACAATTGTCACATTCATGACCTGTCAACGATTTCTTGATTATTCGCAGGTTGACTGGTTTATTGGTAACGCCATGATAATTGTTGACTGGCTTATTTAAATCAGTCATGTGGACTAGTTTAGTGGTGGTTTTGTGATAACAGTCCTTACCTTCATTTGTGTTGGCTTAAAGATAATGTCATGTTAACTGCTATGTTGACTGGCTTATTGACAGTTTTAAAATAAAAGACAAACTGTCTGGCTCATTATTTCGTAAGAGTCGTATTAACTGGCGTCTTGATAATTACGTTTTTGCATTCGCACAAATTGAAGATTTTGGCAGGATGATCCTGTGCCTAGTTACATTCCAAAGGAGTGAATGAAATGCGCAGGTCTCCCTGTTCGGATTTGCTGCTTATAAAATGTTGAATTATCTCTGTAAATGATTTGTGGATTTGTGTTTGCTCCTTATGGTTAAGGAAATGTCAGCAGGCCAACTTATTTATGAACATAATAAAATAAATACCAGATCAGTTGACCCGAAAGTTATAATGCAGCTAGCCCTTCTGCTTTTTAGACTGCACAGAAACCTTCTCACCTACCAACAGTGTACACAGCTGAGAATTTAGACCGTTTAAAGTAGTTCACATTTGTACCTCTAATGCACATACACGCGCACGCATGCGGAAACACATACGTATATGCACAAGGACAGACACTATAGACACGCGTGGATCAGAAAGAAGGCTGGAAAGAATATCATAGCAAAGAGAAGATGGAATTGTTGTTGCATAGTTTCACGACAACACAGACACAGTTTCCAGCTGTCAAAACAAAATGATGCCCTCCTATGGCTTATTGTGAGATTTGTTTTAACAATCTCTTATTTTGCATCTCCATACTCAAAACAGAAAGAAGCGGATAATAGGACCTTGGCTGTTGTCCATGATCTCACCTTCTTAAAACAAAACTGTTCGTGCTGACAACGTTGAAAGTTGTATACATCATACAACGCGTCAGCGGTTCCGTTTATGTTGTGCACGATTTCCCCCTCGTCATCAAAATGCACGGACGTGAAATTCCTCAAAGCGGAAGTAACACCGGCAAAATCTTTCTCCAAATCAAAAGACGTGGTTTGCAGAATCTTCTGAACCAAGTGTCTTTCGTTCATCAAAATCTGCCTCAGATTAGGGCACAGCCCTTGCACAGGATGACTGGGACAATATATCGTCACCAATTTCTTCAAGAGGGCAGCAAACACAGCGACAGCCTTGATGTTGTAGTATTCGAACAGCCATCGAGTGTGGTTGTCGAGGAAAGGTCTTCTGCGCAAACTGTTGGTCCAGCACTGGTCATCCTGCGCCGTACAGCCAGGGATCAGCTGAGAGAAATAGGCCCCCAGCCAGGGATTTCTGTCTGTGGCACTTAGGAAAAGTGTTCTGAAAATCAAACAGATGAGCGTTACATAAAGCAAATGTGGTGCAAGAAAACAAAATCCCGCACGTTTATCGGAGACCATATTTCTGTTACGTGTTCTGTAAATCATCGGGTGCAGGCTTACCAGACTGGTTATTACTAATGTTTCGTCAGTAGGCCTACATACAAAACCAAGCGAAGTTCTACCTGAAATTTGTAGGGGGAAAAAACTTTAATGAATTGATTTTGTTTCGGAGAACAAGTAGATAAATCGGTAAATAACGAATTGGGGAATTTTTAACAGTCAATAATTATTCTGTTTTATGGCACATTTTCTTCTTCTTTTTTTTTTTTTTTTTTTTTCCATCGACGGTTCTATTTTCCATGAATTCCTGTTAATCAATATTTTTGTGTGCATTTCATATACAAACAAGGAGACATTCACTTTGAATGCAACATATATGAATTATCAACTACTGTTTCATAACATGACATGGTGCTACAATGGTTTTACACATTGTTATGTGAAAAAATGGAAATAATGACAGAAAGAATTAAAGAAAAAGAACTCTCCTTCCCTTTTCTCTCTCTTGTAGTTGAATGTTGTATACAGTTTTCCATAGAAGTGATACAAACATAGAGGAAGAACGAGTGACGACAAGTGCGATGTTTCACTCTAATTCATATGTTTCTGAGGAAACAAATAAGGTTAAATTCAATAAAAACACAAAACACCGTCTGTTTAAGCGCAAGCTTTCGAGCCACTGCTCTTCTTCAGGCCGCATGACAACAAGTGACGCAATAGAAAAAATGACGTCCATAGGTGACATTGTGACATCATTCTCTCTCTCTCTCTCTCTCTCTCTCTCTCTCGTGCACAACTCCATCATCCTCCGTTTCTCTGGTCACTCAGACCCACACATTGAGCCCTTGTGGATAGTTCGTCTTGAGCTTGTATCTCCAGAACCTCTCCCTCTCTCTTCGTTTATTGATGTCCAGATTTTTCATAAGTTCGATGACTGTGCAGCGGAGGTCAGTCAACTGGTGACTGGGGCCATTAAAGTGTTTGGCAACCAAAGTATCCTTCTTGTGCCTGATGTCATACCTGTGGGCATAGAAGCGCTCCGCCAGGGTATTGCCGGTCTCCCCAACATACTGCACATCATGACACGCTGCACAGTCAATCAAGTACACCAGATTGTTGGAAGAACAGCAGACCACATCTCTGATGTTAAAAGATTGACCCGTCCTGACACTGGTGAAGTTTGGTGATTCCTGCAGATGTTCTTTGCAGATGATACACCGTCGTTTGTCACATTTGTGGCAACCTGTTGCATCTTCATGTGTGTGTGAGATAACCAGACTACATTTACAGACAGATACATCAAATCCCTCCCTCAACCATTAGTATCGAAAATGAGAAACCACTAGTCGTCATACATTATACAATCATAGTCGAAAAGTTCAGCGTAAGGAAACCAATCAATTGGCCTTTTTTCAGCATCTTCTGCATTGCATTTTTAAATTTTGTATCTGTATTTTAAATCACTTTTAAAAGACATCAAATGCGGAAGAGTGTTTCGCAAACAGTATAATCAAGTCAAACACTGTATCTTTTTTAATTCCAGCATCTGTTCAAATATCAGTTTTCATAGAAATTCATATTGAATGATAATTCAAGTTTCTCTCCGGCCAGCCAGAGCCCCGGCACCTGCAATTCACAGGGATCAGTCGTTGTCAAGTCTTCATGAGGCAGCCCACCAGAGGAGACACTGCACTGCTGCCGAGTCACTTCGGTGATGTTCAGTGGCGCCTGTTGTGGTCCAACATGCGCAGGACAAAGCCCACTGAGCCCCCTGTTGACGAAAATAATTGCTTAGTCGTGGAGTCGGTGCGAGTGAGGTCTCCTTCCGGAAGGCGCCACCACGTCCGTCCAACCACAGTCTCCATGAATATGCCGACCCCGACAGAATCAAACCAAGGTGGTAGACGCTGAGAGGCAATCGATACTGAGGTCACCATGAGAGCAGGGCATGAAGGGCCATAGGTTTTGAGACGTTTTGTCATGCTGATCGACGAGGATGGGGATGATGAAGATGATGCAACGGATTACAGGGCTGTACTCTACGCTTACTTGCAGAATATGTCCCGGCATCTACCAGCTTGAGAGATACATACACCTGCAGTGTTAGTCAGAAAATTTGAGCAACAATTACAGAGACGCATGTATTAAGTGGATGAAACTCAACTGTGTGGTCCCAGTCTTCCCAATTATCCCATAGCGAACTCGGCTCTGGGTAGGAGCCGGTCGGAGCGAAAAAAAAATCCCACAAGTAAATGGCTCTGAACTGCTGTGAGTTCCATCTTATTTTCAGATTTGGTCTATGTCTAACATCGGAATGTTTTGGGATTTTTTTTTTTTTGCTTCCTTGTCAGACCGCCTGGTTTTTCTCTATTCATATGTAGACCAGACACTTTACAAAACCTATTCATGTTATAACAAATAGATTTATCAAAATACTCTCCCTCTTCACTGTTCATTAATTGTGTATCGCCTGCAAACTGAGAAATTTTGTGATCTTCAGAATTTTTACACGAGTATCTTTTTTTTAATCTTCTCTTATCATAACTGCTAAAATTTCCACACTCATAACAAAGAGGTACGGAAATATGGGATCACTCTGTCTGCATCCTCGTTTTACAGCGAACATATGAATCCAGTAACTTGATTCTCACATGGGCAACCATCTGAGGCGTATAGTTCTGTTTTGTTTTTTTTTAATGTCTTTTATGTGTGTCGTCAGATTTTTAAAAATTGGTTGGCTCTCTATGGTATTTTGTTTTAACTAGGCGGTAATTTGTACTCCGTTTTGTGTTTGTATGTTAGCTGGCCAACTTTTTAAAAAAAAAGTATTTATAAAGTCTTTCGGCTGGCCAACTTTAATCAAAACAGTATAACGGCTGATTTCAACGTATTGTTGCTCAGCTACCTGCCTGCAACATAAACGGACTCATTGGCTCACGCAATAAACAGGCATAAATAACAAGAATATGTTTCATTCACCATGTACACGCACATGCTTTCAACTGATTCCTACGGCTGAACAAATTACTACTTGAAAGTCGTGCGCTGGTGCATCTGTGTGTGTGTGTGTGGTGTGTGTGTGGTGTGTGTGTGATGTGTGTGTGTGTGTGTCTGTCTGTCTGTCTGTCTGTCTGTGTGTACGCCTGTGTGTTGTGTGCGCGCGCGTGTGCGTGTGTGTGTGTGTACATGCGTGCGTGCGTGCGTGCGCGCGTGCGTGCGTGCGTGCGTGCGTACATGCGTGCGTGCGTGCGTGCGTGCGTGCGTGCGTGTGCGTGCGTGTGTGTGTGTGTGTTCCATCGTTGTTTGTCTGTTTTTACTTGGCTTTTTTTTTGTTCGTTGTTCGTTGGTTCGTTCGAGAAACAGACCTGCATCCTCAGCACTGTCCTCACCAATCTCGAGGCGTTACCTGTTGTTCCAGAGGGCATTCCAGTATTCTTTGAAGTGGGGCAGGGGTCGGGCGGGAGGGGTGAGGACGAAAGCTCCCTTGCTGAGCTTCAGCACCCCGCCCAGGTGTCGGAAACACGCTGTCCTGCAGTCCCACCGCTTCCGAGAAGATGAACCTGACAACATGACATTCACAAAGGATTCACCGTTACAGTGATCCGAAGGGAATTGCGTTCTTTGAAATAACACATAACTCACGATCAAATAATCTGGTGGGCGTTACACTGATCACGACGATGATTCGGGATCACAGCGCCAAGCAGAGTGACAAACAGGGTTTTAGTCGCTGCTTCTTGAAATTCTCTCCCTTTGCGGCGCGGACTAAGCGCGGGTCTGCGGCGTCTGCGTCCCAATCGAAAGGAAGTAAATAAAAGTGACGACGAATCATGCATCCCTGACATGTACAGAGAAATTGTAAATAAAAGAGAACAAATAAAAAAAAGACGAAGTCTAAGTTTAAACAGTCTTGTTTCGAACTCAATTTTTTTTAACTTCTCTCATTTTAAATGCATGTCATCTTCGACATAACCAAGATAAATGATGTCTTATAGATAAATGATGTCTTATAAATCGAAAGGTAAAAATAGACAAGATAAATGATGTTTGATAGATCGAGAGTAAAAATGAACAAGATAAATGATGTCTTATAGATCGAAAGGTAAAAATTAAAATCTTTTTTCGAATCATTTTCAACCATCTTTTTTTGTACCGCGTGTACCAAAGATGGTAATGTCATCGAACTGAAACGCAAAAACCTGGGTATCCTTTGGGCTTGTGCTGAGTCCTCCAAGACTCCATTTGATGTCACCCGCAATTCCTTGCTGTACCAAATTTTGATTGCTCAGAATCTAACCATTCGGATGAAACCAAAATCAGCACAGAACATAATCATTTGTCCGAAAGTGCAGATAGTTTTTTTTTTTATTCTGGTGCGGCGTTGTATGGCGATCTTTTGGTTTCAAAGACTGTGTTTTCATGAACATACTCACCTTTGGAGGGAGCCGGGCTATGTCATTCGCTTTCTGCGTTGTTCGGAGAGATCATGACCAGTCGCCACATTCCGGCCTCAGGATCAACCTGTCTGCCATGCGCTACTACTCTTTCCGGCATTTGTATTGTGTGTTGGTGATAAAGGAGACGATAACAAGCATACTGCTTACAGACAGCGAAAAAAAGTAAATGTTTACATAGACTTTATTGTTTCCCATATTCTGGTCATTGACATAATATTTCTGTGTACGTAGGCTGGATAAGGACACTCCTGACGAGCGACCCTGATGTATCTGCTGAGTATGTAAATACCATAATTTGCATAAGCAATATGTTGTCAGAATTAGCAAGTGGTAGTGTACGTAGTCGGCTACAAACTCAGACTAGGAGCTGTATAAGTAAGTTAATATTATGATCATCATTAACACTAACATTTCTCTTCCAACCACCGAACATTCTAACCAAAGAGGCTTACTAAACACGGTTCGACTATTATGTCACGACACACAATTCATTCAGTAGCTCTTGCAGCACACAATTTGCCAACTGCAACAACAACAACAACAAAAAGGACTTTTTACTTGTTTTTTCGTTACGACGAACAAAACCCGAAAACGTGAGGTTTTCAAACGGTCATAATGATGAACCATGAGAGTAAACGTTCACGTGTGGTACGCCTACGCGACGTTTACTCGTGAATTCACATGCTTAAAAAGATAGTGTGGAACGCGTTGTGAAGAGGAAGGTCGGAAAGTACTTCAGCACAACGCAAAAACATGGTGCGAGCTGTGAAGCGATTATGCCCCTTTCGGGTCTGTATCCCTGGTGATCACACAACAGGTGCGCGCTGAGGCCTCCACCTGGAGTCGGAAGTCCACAGATCTGGACGAATCACGCAGTCTAACGTGTAGTGTCATGTTTATTTATAAAAGAGATGAACAAAGAAAACGAGGTTTAAACGATCTAGCTCTCCGTTTAAAACCCATTTCATTTCCCACACGGACAAGATCAACGTTCTCTTAACAAAACAGAAAAAAAAAAAAAAAAAAACCGACCGGAGGTGAAGAATCTTCCGAATTATTGTCACTCATTATTTTCGTCCTCGTGCGCCAAATATAGTAACATCCCGTGATTGGTAATAGAGACCTCGGCATTTTCACTCTCGTGCAGATTTTGTTTGTTTGATTTTTGTTATTGTTGTTGTTGTTGTTGTTTTTTTGTTTGCTTGTTTGCTTCCTAGTTTGTTTTGTCTATTGCTTCAGGGGCCGATTAAAAGGAGAGATGTTTCGCAGCGCTAAATCAGCACTAAACCCACCTTCACTGCTCCACCCACGGCCACCCGTCCTGCACGCCCCCCTTTCCCCATTCCCTGATCTGTATCTGAAGAAAAGCCGAATCACCCCCACCTCCAAGGCCACCCTATCAACCCACCTCCCTAACCCTATACCCCTCCCCCACAACTCTCTGCCTTAAGGGCAAAATGTGTATATTAACGTAGTATTTGTTTTGCGGGACTGTTTAGATATCTTCCCCCCCCCCCCCCCCCCCCCCCCCCCCCCCCCCCCCCCCCCCCCCCCCCCCCCCCCCCCCCCCAACCCCAACCCTTTTCCCACTTTTTTCTTCAACTCTTAGTTTCCTCCCCCTCCACATTCCCCCCCCCCCCACCCCTCCCCCCCCCTCCTCTCTCTTCCTCTCCCCCCCCTCTCCCCTCTCTCTCTCCTCTCTCCTCCTCTCCCTTTTCCCCCCCCTTGTGCCCATCCCTTAAATTCCCCCTTTCCCCCCCCCCTTGTTTTGATTTTTTTTTTTTTTTTTTTTTCTCTTCTCTCTTCTCTCTCTCTCTCTTTTTCTTGTGTTTTAGTTTGTGGGTTGGTTTTTTTTTTTCTTTTGGGTGGTGTGTGTTTTTGTGTTGTTTTTTGGGGGGGGGGGGGGGGGGGGGGGGGGGGGTGGGGGGTGGGGGGGGGTGGGGGGGGGGGGGGGGGGGGTTTTTTGGGGGTTTTTGGGTTTTTTTGGGGGGGTTTTTTTTTTTTTTTTGGGGGGGGGGGGGGGGGGGGGGGTGTTTAAAGCAGACGGAAAGACAACATCAGAAAATGCAATTTTTCCCGTCACAGAAACACAGCAGGTACTGCCGCATCGCATTAGGAGCACAGCAGCTGCTGCTGCGCTGCAGCACATCATTGTCACAGCGCAGCGCAGAGCACAGCACAGCGGCGGCGGCGGCGGGGCAGCAGCACACCACTATAAAAACCCACGCCCCAACCCCCCGGTGAAAGCACCCGTACTGCATCTTAGAGGAACCCTTGCCGTGGCCTGTTTGCCGATGAAGAACCCCCCTTATCAGCTTGTCTCGGCCTGTCGATGACGCCTTTTCACCTTCAGGGAAAACTCTTTGCCGGGAGTCCAGGGGAATCTGGGAGTGGAGGCCACGAGATGTTCTGCTTTCCCCACCAGTCGTCGAAACGGTCGGACCCATGCGGCCGTGCCCTGGCGTCGTAATGATGCGAGATTTTCCAGTGCAGCGCTTTGGGATTTCCAGAAGTACCTGGGGAGGGATAGGGTGGGGTTTTGATCCATTGTGGGGGGGGTGTGTGGTGTGTGGTGGTGTGTGTGGTGTGGGGTGTGTGTGTGGTGTGTGGCGTGCGTGTGCTTTGGGTGTTGGTGGTGTGTGTGTGATGGGGGATGTGTTGTTGTGTGGTGTGTGTGTGTGTGTGCGTGTGCGTGTTGGGTTGCGGTGGTTGTGGTGTGGGTGGGTATGTGAGTTGGGTGTGTGGTGAGGGGTGTTGGTGGTGTGTTGTTGTGTGTGTTGTGTGGTGTGTTTTACGTGCGTGCGTGGCGCCCCCGCACGCGTGGTGTATCGTGTGGGTGCTTTGCAGCGCTTTGAGAGTCCAAAGTACCTGGAGTTTGGGGATGTGAAATGGGGGTTGTCCATCAGGGGGTGTGTGTGGTGTGTGTGGGGGGGCGGCAAGGGGGGGATGAGGGATGTAGCGCCTCTGCCAAAAAACCCCGACTTATTATGTTTCTTTTTCTTTAACCCGCCTGTGTATCCAGCCACTAATTCAGCTTTCAGAATAAAAATAAATGCGTCACATTAAACACACCACGCGCACCACACACACCACACCTAACACACACACACACACCACAACAGCCCCGGATTTGGGGCATTGAAACGAAGTGGCGTGCGTTTTTTCGTGAAATTTGCACGTTTCCGTGGTTTAATTGTGGCGGGGCCCTGGGGAGTTGTGTTAGGGTTTTGCTTCTCTCTCAGATAGATTTTTGGTTTTAAAATTGTTTAAAAAAACCCATGCGTTTTCTTTTATTTTTTTTTCTTTTCTTAATGGGCACTGCCAGCTGCTTTTTTGCTTGGGATCCTGACCCTCGTTTGGCCTTTCATTTCATCGCTCTCCTTTTAAATTTAAATTGGTAGAGGGCTCATTTCACACAACTCCGTTTTTCCGACTGCACTCGGGTTTTATTTCGGTTGATTATTATTTTTGGGATTTCTTTTTTGTTTTTTTATGCCAAAAGAATTCGCAACAACAACAAAAAAGAACAAAAATAATGACTCGGTGTACCCTGTACGTATTTGGCCAACGTCGAAAATGTTTTTGGCCATTCGTCGAAAATCTTTTTGCGCATGGCTTTCTTGTTTTCCCCCGGGTCAAGTAACTAGCACCCTCCTCCCCCCCCCCCCCCCCCCCCCCCCTTCCTCTGTGTGTGGTGTCGTGTGTTTTAAAGAGGGGCACTGCCATTTAAAAAGAAATTCATCAAAAGAAATCCACCAAAAAGGGTAACATTTTTTGTAAAATCCCGGGGAAAAGGGGCCCCAACCAAAATATCAAGGGGGGACATTCCTTAAAAATACCCACCCCAAACCTTTTTTTTCCCGTGATTTTGAAAGAGGGGTTTGGTTTTTTAAAGTTTCATATTGAGATAAACCCCAAACAGGCATTATAGGCCATTTGGGTGGGGTGAAAGCATTCGTGTCTTCGATCTGGAGAGTACTTCGTCGAATGTCTTAAAAAAAACAAAAAATCACTTCTGCTACTTCTAATTTAGCGGGGATTGACATTCGCTCCCGCAAACCATCTTTTAAAAACCCTTCGGCGTTGTATTCGAAATCTGAGGAAGAATCTAAAACAATGTTCGTGTGGACTGAATTTGACAAAAACAACAAAAGAAAAACAGCACACTTCTAAAAATCACTTTAACCTCCCCGTCTTCCCGAAAAAAATTACAAATTGAAGGGGCAAATCGACCTGTCCCCCCTAAGGCCTCCCGCCCACAGTCACTAATGCAAGTTGGACCCACCAGGAAGCGTGCAGGGCAAAGCGGGGGAATGCACGGGTGGGGGGAGAGCTCACATTCAAGAAAATACTGCAAGGCGGATCCCCACAATGCCGAACTGCAAAGGGCACACTCTGCGCGTACAGACACTCCCAGCAAAGAGTTGGAAAGGCCGCACCACCCTCAAAACCAAAAACAGTGCAGCCCTTTTGTGACGCCATGGCACAGAAAAGAAGGCGGGCTAGGGGATCTGAAAAACAACCCCCAAAACCCAAAAATATAAACCCTCAATCAACTCCCCTCAGCTCAAGTCGAAGAATTATAGCGATGCGTCAAGTTTGGCCGACTCCCCCCCATTCTCTTTCTTTTCTGTAAACTGTTGTCTTCCCGCACTTCCGTTCTCGAAAACAAAAACCCTTCAAATGTTTTTAAAAATTTTGCTCTCAATTATTCAACCCTCTCCCTCAGTGTCATTTTTCCCTACCCAGCGGAAAAACCTGCCTGAAAATTGGAAACTTCTTTCTCTTTCTCTTCACCCTGCTAAACTTCTCTTTTCCCTGAGGAGATGTCTACACCCTCTACTGCTTGAGGAACGCCTACACCTCCTGTACCCCTGGGGAGACAGCAAACACCGTTTTGCTTTTAAAATGTTATGGAGGAACGTCTCCACCTTCAGCCAAACCCATGGGGGGACGTTCTTCCTTCTGCCGTTTCTGGGGAGGACGACTCACCCCTTTTGGGGCCCGAGGGGCCTTTTCCCTCCTCCTGCGGCTCCAAGGAGACTCCCCCTCCTCTACGGGCCTTGGGGAACCCCCCTTCCCTCCGTGACCCTGAGGAAACTCTCCCTCGTCCTCCGGGCCTTGGGGAACCCCCCTTCTCCTGCTGACCCTGCGGTGATTTTCATTCCTCGGGCCCTGAGTGACCCTCCACCTACTCCCGCCCCGCGGTGACTTTTTCCCCTTTTCCGGCCCGAGGGACGTCCCCACCTACTGCGACCCGTGGTACTTTTTCCCCTTTCCCGGGTCCTGAGGGACGTCTCCACCTACCCTGACCCTGCGGTGACTTTTTCTCCTTCCGGCCCGAGGGACTCTCCAATATGGACCCTGCAGGCTTCCCCCTTTCCGGCCCGAGGTGACGTCTCCCCCCCACGCTGCCCCCGGGGGTGACTTCTCTCCTTCTGGTCCTGGGGTGACTCCCCCCCTACTGCTGACCCTGCGGGACTTCTCCTCCCCCTGAGGTGACTCTCCCCCACTGCTGACCCTGCGGTATTCATCCCCTCATACCGGTCCGGGAGATCTTCCTCCTGTAAGCCCCGGGGTGCCCCTTTTCCATTCTGCCAACTCTGATTACATTCACTTCCCGGCCACGCGATTCCAGTCTCCACATTTGGCTAGCCTTTACAAACTCAACTTCCACAGATAAAAATCCTGTTATCTTTACCCTTGATCTCCTTTTTTCCAGTAAAGTAGAAAATTCTGAGGGAAAGAGCTTTCAAATTTTTGACATCTCCAATGGAACTGTTTTCCATTATTAGAAATATTATGAACGATAAAACATTTGCACCCCCCCAAAAAATCAGTTTAAAGTTTTTATTACACAATCTTAAAAGTAATAAAAAAAATTACCCCATATTCCAATTTCATTACCCACCGGTCAATCAAAACAGTCGGAAGATCAACCAGCAAATATATTCATCGAAATATTTATTACCACCTAGAAACCCAGTGCCCTTTTTAACATTTTTCTTTAAACTCTTCCGCTGCTATGGGAAAAATTCAAAAAAAAGCAACCTAATTGTTAATATTGTTTCCGTCTTTTTTCCAAAAGGGCCAGATATGAAATTTAAAGGTTGCGAAACTTTCCCAATAAGGAAAAATGGCTATAGGGGGGTGATTTTAAAGCGCATTACTTCTTGGGACGGGGGGTTGAAAAAAAACCCCAAAAACCTCCATTTGTCGAAAATGTTGTGGATTCAAATTTTTACTTTCCGAAAAATGGTGACATCACAAGATATCAGATATAAATGTCATAAAACCCCCAGCCATTGACTATCCTTCATTTCTCCCCGAATTAGCTCCAGACTGTAGTGGGGAAACTTCTCCGATACAAGGTAGTTTTTTTTCCCATACAATAAGATTTAAACAAAATTTTGGGCCGTTAATTCAATACAAGATAAAATCAGGAAAAAAATTCAATCGAGCGACGGGATAAAAATTTCATCAATTTTTAAAATTTTTTCTACTGACATTCCAAAAAGAAGCGTGGACAAATATGATATTCCAAAGATCTGTACTCAGCGGCTGATTCTTCTATTCCAGATTTTCGTGTTTTTTCTACACTAAAAATGCAGGAACTTGTGGGGACAGACAGTTTAAAGAGCAAAACAAGAAAAGTTTCAAGTAAAAATCAACGTGTAGAGATCTCCCCAAAATCAGAGATTCAAAGGGGGCTAAATCAGCAATAACAAAATTAGCCAAACAAAGTGTGAAAAGGGGAAGCTTTGTGGGAAGAGTAAGTTCTCCTTCGATAGGGTAAAATAGGAAGAAAATTTCGATATAAAGCCGGGGGTTTTTTTTCCTAATGCAAAGTAACATTTAAAATAATAAATTTCCAAAAGCTTATCAAAAAAACGGGAAAAATTTTTCTGATAAATTTTTTATTAAACAGAAAACAGAAGGCTTTCAAGAAAATGTAAGACAACGACAGGCCCGGAAGCTAAACTAGAAATTAAAAAACCAAATCTAACGATAACTTTATACTTCAACTCTCCTTTTTACGTTTTTGGAACTAAAAAAGGAATTCCCAAAACGAGTAATAAAAAAACAGCGTTTGGCCGTAGAAATTCCAATTTAAAAAGCGAAACATTTTTCCAAAATGGGTGCATATCTTCATAAAATAATGGGAAAAAAGCTGGATAAGGAAAATACCAGCCCTTTGGAAAAACAATTAGTTTCCCCTACTTAAAAAGGGGAAACCCCCCTAGAGATTCAACGTTACAGGCCAATCTCTCTTACTTCACACCATGTAAGTTAAAGGGGAAATAGTAACCTATATTCACATTTTGATAAAAAAAAATGTTATCCAGCCATCAAATGGTTTTAGGGCGGGAAGATCTAAACGGGTCACTGGTTAAGTTTTCTACCAATATAAAACGCCCAAATTTTTTCGTTGCAAAACGTCTGGAAAATTTTTTTACAAAAAACGAGCCTACGATAAGGTTTTGGGACGCTCAATTGTTATTTAAACTGAAAAGAGCAGGTATTGTGGGGGAAGTTTTCGTTTTGAAAGATTTTTTTTTCCTGAGAACATTGAAAAGAGTTAAAATGCTATTCTTCCCAGAGAGATTACAATGGGGGTTTCCCCAAGGGTCCATCAATGCCCTTATCTTTTCAGATTATATATCAGATCTTTCTAAGAAAATCAAAAATGTCAAGATTTTTCAATAGCTGAACATTTGTATTTGGTTGGGTCAAAAAATTGAAGTATATTTTAAACAGAAAACGAAACAAAAATTTAGGGTCTGTTACAGTCGAATTAATAAGAAAGTCTTTTTTGACAAGAAAA
>CM031601.1:71247057-71252057 GCA_018398815.1 Conus ventricosus | reverse complement strand
AGAAATCACACCTGGCTCGTCACCATAACAATGACTTGACTGCACCATTGACTCACGAGTAAAAAAGAAAAAAGAAAGGAAGAAAGAAATGAAAATAAGAGTCTATAAAACCAATGGCTGAATGTGCGAGCGTTTGGTTGATGGAGTGGGTGATACGAGATAAGTCGACATACTCACTACCGTCCAGTTACCTACCCCCCCCCCCCCCCACACACACACACACACACACACACACTTCTCCCCCCCCCCCCCCCTCTCTCTCTCTCTCTCTC
Source organism: Conus ventricosus (assembly GCA_018398815.1). NCBI lineage: Eukaryota > Metazoa > Mollusca > Gastropoda > Neogastropoda > Conidae > Conus > Conus ventricosus. The sequence goes on along the minus strand of CM031601.1, from coordinate 71,251,785 downwards.
TCTCTCTCTGTGTTACACACATTCCTCAGTGTTACCAGGGTTTGTTTTTTTAGCCCGTCTTCACACCCTCTCCCCGTTTCCTCTCACTCCCTTTCTTACTTCCGTCTTTCTGCCTCTATTCCATGCTGACAGATGATGGTAAGGCTGTCAACATTCACGTCAAGCCGCACGTGCTTGACTAGCTCCCTGAGGAATTTTGACTTCACTACTGCACCCCCTCCTTTCCTTCCCCATCTAGTCTTGCATCACAAAGTCGCCGCTACGCTCCCTTTCCTCTTTTATCAGTTCGTTACATGAATCCCGTGATTGTTTGGCTGTCGCGTGCCTGCACATGTGACATGTGGCGAAAGACGTGACTTGGCCTGTCAGCCACAGCACAGCCGATCTGAAAGGCTGGTGACAGCACTTGGCCTGGACCCCGAAAAGCGTTGGCCTAATACCAAACTCGCGCAAGATTGTAGAGGCGCCATGTAAGCTGCAATGTGCATGCACAATGACTGCCACCTCAAGTCACTGATGATGCTGAGCTCAAGCAAGCGTTCCTTACCCGGCATGAGCCGCTAGCCGAAGCACACTGAAAGACGTTTTGAACTGTTCAGCGTGGCAAAGGAGAAATACTGCCAGCTCACAGATCGGTTGCTCAGTTACCACTGTAATCGATTGGCGTTGTCTATGATCAAATATCCCATGATCAAATAATTATTTGATGGACTGGCCGAACTCATCCTCTGTGAACGGATGCGTGACACGATGCTGAGTTACAAACATTCACGGAGGAACGAGGAGCTTCCGTACTGGCTTATCTGATCAACTAGTTGACTGGCACACTACTGCCCGTGATGAAGAAAACTCGGACAAAGCGCATTAGAATTTCAAACCCCTTAAAAGTCACAGCAGACTCAAAATCAGAACCAAGTACCAAATGGGAAAACCCATAAGGTAATTCGACCCATGTCAGCCAGAACAGCGCACAGCAAACAAAACCCATAAGGTAATTCGACCCATGTCAGCCAGAACAGCGCACAGCAAAACCCATGAGGTAATTCGACCCATGTCAGCCAGAACAGCGCACAGCAAAACCCATGAGGTAATTCGACCCATGTCAGCCAGAACAGCGCACAGCAAAACCCATAAGGTAATTCGACCCATGTCAGCCAGAACAGCGCACAGCAAAACCCATGAGGTAATTCGACCCATGTCAGCCAGAACAGCGCACAGCAAAACCCATAAGGTAATTCGACCCATGTCAGCCAGAACAGCGCACAGCAAAACCCATAAGGTAATTCGACCCATGTCAGCCAGAACAGCACACAGCAAAACCCATAAGGTAATTCGACCCATGTCAGCCAGAACAGCGCACAGCAAAACCCATAAGGTATTTCGACCCATGTCAGCCAGAACAGCTCACAGCAAAACCCATAAGGTAATTCGACCCATTTAAGCCAGAACAGCGCACAGTAAAACCCATAAGGTAATTCGACCCATGTCAGCCAGAACAGCGCACAGCAAAACCCATAAGGTAATTCGACCCATGTCAGCCAGAACAGCGCACAGCAAAACCCATAAGGTAATTCGACCCATGTCAGCCAGAACAGCGCACAGCAAAACCCATAAGGTAATTCGACCCATGTCAGCCAGAACAGCGCACAGCAAAACCCATAAGGTAATTCGACCCATGTCAGCCAGAACAGCGCACAGCAAAACCCATAAGGTAATTCGACCCATGTCAGCCAGAACAGCGCACAGCAGCACTACTGCCGCACTGTAAAGTGTAAAACAACAACACAACAGACTGCAGAAAGCTGTCCCGATCAAAATACATGCAATGTTTACCTCTTAGAACTGCGATGCACCCCACCCCCACCCCCACCCCGTAGTACACAGCATCACTTCGCCACCAGTTGTTGAGTAGGTCTTAGTGAATAACACTCTAGCCACATGCCTGTATGACACTTTCGTGTCACATGATGCCCATAATGACAGCATCACATGTTGATCCAGCTTATCTCACAGAGGAGACTGTGCCACTACAAGGAGCTGACCTGACTTTGCCGGTGACAAACTTACCCATAGCCACTATCACAGTTGACAGTAGGTATATGTAGGATAGATCAAAGCGACAGCGATGAACAACCCTATCCATTACCTGATCCTTGGGTGCAGTAGTGTCATCCTTAATAGCCCATCTCATCCTAAAATTGTGTCCACAATTTAGACAAGGGCTCTGAGAAAAATGAAAACTTCCTCCCCACTGGGAGATGAACCAAGCTCTAACTAATGCACCCGACCTTAGCCAAGCGCTACAGGAAGAGCGCAAATTCATCAACCCTCATGCAAGGTGCGTTTGTCCGGCAGAATGGTCTCGTCCACTGCACTGCTAGACCAGTAGAAACCGCGCACAACTCTTGCGGTCCTGCCCCCCCCCCCCCCCCCCCCCCCCCCCCCCCCCCCCCCCCGACCGAACACGAGTACTGGTAGTAGACCACACACATTCACTCGAAAGGTCATGCAGGGATTGGATCCACAACACAACGGGCGACGACCCGTACTATTAGCCAGGCATCAAACAGTATTCCACTTCCAGCTCCCTGTGCCAAAAGCTGTCACACACCCTTCCAGACTAGTCAGCTTCAAATGGACAGAAGCCAATGCCCCATTCCAAGGCTACATCACTGGTGTCTTGATAGACCCGCGGCTAGGGCCCAATCTGTAAGGAATCAGGATCAGTGTGAGCTGCGCTGTCAACCCGATGTTTCTTTTAAGATAGAATCCTTCTTCTGGTGGACTGGGGTTGGGTGGGGTTGAGAGGGGCTATGCGATGAGATTAGTTCACTTACCCAACAATATCCAGCTCACAACTCTCTCTCTCTCTCTCTCTCTCTCTCTCTCTCTCTCTCTTTTATACACATTCGTTAGCATCACCAGTTTCACGTCATTTTTGTTCAGTCTACATACCCACCATAGGCCTTAAGAAGACTGAAAGCAGTCATCTTCAGTGTGTAAACCTCGACACCGGAGTATGCCAGATAGGGTAATGTTTATTACTTCTACTCTGAGATCCTGGCAATAGTTTCACTGATTGACCCAGACGAAAAGTAAGTCTGTAAGTCTTGAGAACTTGTATTAATGCATTATACTTTTAAAAGGACGATTTCATCCCTGTTCTTGATAAAATCTATTAGGATGGAAAACAGGTTTTCATCTAACAGCGATTTTGCGCCGAATATGAGAAGATAAGTGGTTTCTCGTTCTTCTTTTCACTGTCCTAAATGTTGTTTGTTTTTGCCTGAAGAAGACCCAAGAGATCGAAATGTATTGTCTTTTGTCCTGTAATCTGTTTATCTGCATCTGTGGCGGTAACTAACCCCTTTTCTTTCTGAATGTTGTTTCATTTTCCGCCCTCAGACACTTCATTTTGAAACTAACTCAGACCTTTGAGATTGCTCAACCTCTCTCTACGATGAGGTAAACTGAGCAGAGGCTAGTTCAAGCAAGGCCAGACCCTATTTGTTATTTACATAATAGCAATTTCGTATATACTTTGATTTTGTATGGACTGCAACCGTAACGTTCTTGTGTGAAATTACACTTAACTTGTGTTAGTCTATTTGATGCTCATACATCATTTCACACTTGAATCTTTTTTTCTTCTGTGTCTGTCGCTCGAAGCACAAGCACTTTCAAGTATATAAACTTAGATTAGATTACACATGGGCCATTCTAGAGTATCTTTAACAATCCTGAGAACATAAAAATTCCTTTTTATGACCACTTTCCATCGCTAGTAAGAGAGAGGGTAGAGGAGAATGTTTCCAAAGAAATCGCTCTTCTATGTACACTGGGAACTCACTCTGAGTCCGTCCCCAAGAAGGCGCGGCCATGTCTTCAATTTTACTAGTTACACTGGATGTGCGCGCGCGCGCGCGCGCGCGCGCGTGTGTGTGTGTGTGTGTGTGTGTGTGTGTGTGTGTGTGTGTGTGTGTGTGTGTGTGTGTGTGTGTTGAGGGGGGTTGGATGGGGAGTATGGTGTGTGTGTGTGTGTGTGTGTGTGTGTGTGTGTGTGTGTGTGTGTGTGTGTCTGTCTGTCTGTCTGTCTGTCTGTTGAGAGAGGTTGGATGGGGAGTGTGTGTGTGTGTGTGTGTGTGTGTGTGTGTGCGTGCGTGCGTGTGTGTGTGTGTGTGTGTGTGTGTGTGTGTGTGTGTGTGTGTGTGGTAAAGGTTTCTTTTGTTTTTCTTGTATGGTATGACCACTAGCATAACTAAAGCTGTCAGAATGTTAAAGCTACATATTTAGATATGCGTTCAATATTACAGAACTGATGTTTTATTGCAAATTGTGATCATAAAAAAAAAAAAAATTTGCGCCAGTGAACGATAGGTTAAATAATATTTTAGGTACATTTTGACGATTATTAGGCGATGTTCCTCAAGCTTAGAGCATGAGATGCGATTTCTACCCATCTATATCAATAAAAGATAAACGACTGATAACATTCGTAAGATAGGCGACATCATAAACATATCTTGCCATATCTAACAAAGTAAACTGATTGAGTTTGTCGGTTTCGTAAATCAAGCAGTGAAGCAACATCGAAGCAGTATATAAAGCAGTAAGACATCTTTACGAAAATTAGACGAATACACAGGACAGTTTACGTCATAGCTAAAGTAATCGAGTAAGCACTGAGATGTGTTTGTATGTTGTCTATGTTTGCGTGTATATGAGTGT
>CM031601.1:71234557-71242057 GCA_018398815.1 Conus ventricosus | reverse complement strand
CTTGGTGCGCCAAGTGAGGTTTCTCCTAGGGAAAACTTTCTGCCTGTACCGCTTGTGTATATCCGCATAGTATCTGCATGTTTTTGTAATCTGAAAAAACTGTAGACAAACCACGTTACAAACTCCCTCAAACCCGGACATGTCTTTTCCCTTCATTTGCATTTGAAAGAACGCCACACACACACACACACACACACACACACAACGCGCGCTCGCGCGAGGAAAAGAAAAAAAAAGAAAAAAAAATAAAAAATAAAATAAAAATAAAAAAGAAGAAGAAAATTTAGCTATAGCGCAGGACCTGTAGCTTTAAATAGACTTCGGCTCAATCAAGTGTGACCTCGTGTATAATGGCTTGAAATATATTACGAGAAAGTCGCTCTCCGCATTGACGAACGGGAGAGGGTGGTTATCTCTCTCTGTCTCTGTCTCGCTTAGTTGCCAAGCAAACCATGGTCACCATGCACCCCCCCCCCCCCCACCCAGGACTTAACCTAAGTGGATCCACAATGTACCAAGGGACCACTGAACACGTTTCTGGTTGTCCCCAAGAAAATACCTCATTTGGACTATCAGTTATGGCTGTTGATTTAAGGGTACCCCCCTTTTATGCTGACCACAATCGTCAATTTAAGTCAAATGTAGCTCATCGATCATGTGAATGACCAGAAATTCACATTTCTGTTACTTTTGTAACTAAATCAATGACTTGCCGTCTTAAAAAAGCCTTTTGTGTAGTCCAATATAGAATATCTTGGCTTCAGGTGTGTGCTATCTACTGAAACCGTCATTTTCACAATACGGACTGTATGTCATCTGCGATACATTGAAACTAATAGAAAGCAGGGCTTTTGGGGGGTTGTTTTCATACACAACAATGCCTTTGGGTCATTCAGGACCAACTAGGGCTTCCTAGTTCCGTTCTTTATAGGTACAAAATTAAATATATCTCCTATACCCCCTAAATCTGCGATTTCGACAAAAACGACACAACACGCTTTAAACAGAACAAAACTGTTGTTATTTGCAACAAGCATCGCGGTAAAATAAAATGAATATATTGTAGTGAAATACAACAGTAATACAATATAATTTGTTGTTCTAGATGTTGTGATTATCTTTAATAAATAACGAATTTTCTACATTTCATATGTACATGTATAATAATAACACTACTACTTGGAAATCGCATGCATCTTAACCAAAAAATGGTTTGATTTGTATTACTAATGTTCTTTGTTGTGTGTGTGTGTGTGTGTGTGTGTGTGTGTGTGTGTGTGTGTGTGTGTGTTTTGTTTTGTTTGGTTGGGTTTTTTTTTTGAGTGCAGTTGAATGAATCCTGGTGTAATGAGTAACTGAACATGGCGGCAAGAAAGCGAAAACATGAAGACAGCCCTGTTGGTGAAGTGTGTCATTAATTTCAGCGATTCTAACAAGAGATCATTTGTTCACCTCTCTAACTGCAAATGACCTCAGAATAGACTGATAAAACTTCAAAGCATTTGCAAGAAAAGACTATTGCAACCAACTGGATTCTCCATATTGGATGGAAGAGGGTTGCAACTGTGTTCCATGTTCCAGATGATTTACGGCCAGAATACGGCTGCCATCGTGACTGTCACCAAAGGTTCACTAAAAACCTTGATAGATTGGAATCATCTTCAGAATCACAAACAATAACTCTAGAACAAAGACAGTCTGGGCGTTCTTCTGGCTCAGTGGAAACAATTGTCTTCAAACCGGACTGCATATTTTGTAACTAAGAGGGGTTGAAAGCGAAAGAATCACAGATGCTTGGACAACTGAACCTACATCCGAGTTTGAACGTGAAGGATGGAGCACAGTTCTTGAAGTTGCTGAGCACAAAAATGACGAGAAACTATTGTGCAGAATCAGAGGATTTTACCTGTTTGTCTGTGAAGCACAGTATCACCCTTCCTGTCGTAAGAAGTATGCCAGAGATCCTGCAGCATGGCAGAGTAAAGACGGTGCGTCAAAGAGATATCAGGAAAACCTGGAAAAGTCACATAAGACAGCATTTGACAGAGTCTGTTTAAGAATTGAAAGAGAGGTGCTTCAGCAGCAGAGGATTTTGAGACTGTCAGGCCTGTGTGATACGTATACCTCTGCCTTGAAGGAGACAGACCACCCAAATACACATTATAGGGCTGAAAAGCTAAGGCGGAAGTCGGAGAAGAGTGAGACATACGGGCACAGACTGTAGTTTGCTTCACCTCACAGAAAAGGTAGGGAGTTTCAGTCTTTGCTTGTGTGCAGTTCAGAAATGAAAACTGACAGCTGTTGTTCAAGCGTACAAGCCTGGCTAAACCGACATGCTGAAAGATGTTGCCTTGTGTCTACGGAGAGTAATAACAGAGGCCTTCGAGAAATCAGAAAGTTTGCCATGGCCACCAACAGATGAATTTCTACAGCAACGTGATATCCTACAACACGATCTTCAGAGATTTCTTGACTATCTCTTGGCTGGCTAAACACAAAGATCGCACTTCAAAAGTACAAAGACTCGTTACTTTACTTGGCCAGGACATCCTCAGAGCCGTCACTAAGGGTCACTGGAAGCTGCCAAAACACATACTTTTGTGCGTGACATTGCGTCACCTATTCAGAAGTGAGCAGCTCGTGACCATGTGTGTACCTATCTTAAGATGGTTGGGTTAACGAACCTCTGGCAGAAACGAGCAGGTCATCTGTCTCCTCTGTCACCTGTCCACCTGCTAATCATGGTCACGAGCTGTTCACTTCTGAATAGGTGACTGACGCAATGTCATGCACAAAAGAATGTGTTTTGGCAGCTTCCAGTGACCCTTAGTGACGGCTCTGAGGATGTCCTGGCCAAGTGAAGTAACGAGTCGTTGTACTTTTGAAGTGTGACATTGTGTTTGGCCAGCCAAGAGATAGTTAAGAAATCTCTGAAGATCGTGTTGTAGGATATCACGTTGCTGTAGAAATTCATCTGTTGGTGGCCATGGCAAACTTTCTGATTTCTCAAAGACCTCTGTTATTACTGTCCGTAGATACAGGGCAACATCTTTCAGCATGTCGGTTGAGCCAGGCTTGTACGCTAGAACGACAGCTCTGTCAGTTTTCATTTCTGAACTGTACACAAACAAAGACTGAAACTCCCCATCATTTCTGTGAGCTGAAGCAAACGACAATCTGTGCCCGTATGTCTCACTCTTCTCCGACTTCCGCCATAGCTTTTCAGCCCTATAATGTATATTTGGGTGGTCGGTCTCCTTCAAGGCAGAGGTATATGTATCACACAGGTCTGACAGTCTCAAAATCCTCTGCTGCTGAAGCACCTCTCTTTCAATTCTTAAACAGACTCTGTCAAATGCTGTCTTATGTGACTTTTCCAGGTTTTCCTGATATCTCTTTGACGCACCGTCTTTACTCTGCCATGCTGCAGGATCTCTGGCATACTTCTTACGACAGGAAGGGTGATACTGTGCTTCACAGGCAAACAGGTCAAATCCTCTGATTCTGCACAATAGTTTCTCGTCATTTTTGTGCTCAGCAACTTCAAGAACTGTGCTCCATCCTTCACGTTCAAACTCGGATGTAGGTTCATTTGTCCAAGCATTCTGTGATTCTTTCGCTTTCAACACCTCTTAGTTACAAAATATGCAGTCCGGTTTGAAAATAATTGTTTCCATTGAGCCAGAAGAACGCCCAGACTGTCTTTGTTCTAGAGTTATTGTTTGTGATTCTGAAGATGATTCCAATCTATCAAGATTTTTAGTGAACCTTTGGTAACAGTTACGATGGCAGCCGTATTCTGGCCGTAAATCATCTGGAACGCAGTTGCAAGCCTCTTCCATCCAATATTGAGAATCCAGTTGGCTGCAATAGTCTTTTCTTGCAAATGCTTTGAAGTTTTATCAGTCTATTCTGCGGTCATTTGCAGTTAGAAAGGTGAACAAATGATCTCTTGTTAGAATCGCTGAAATGAATGACACACACTTCACCAACAGGGCTGTCTTCATGTTTTCGCTTTCTTGCCGCCATGTTCAGTTGATCATTACACAAGAGGATTCATTCACCTGCACGCAAACACACACACACACACACACACACACACACACACACACACACACACACACACACACACACACACACACACACACACACACACAAGGAACATTAGTAATACAAATCAAACCATTTTTGGTTAAGATGCATGCGATTTCAAAGTAGTAGTGTTATTATTATACATGTACATATGAAATGTAGAAAATTCGTTATTTATTAAAGATAATCACAACATCTAGAACAACAAATTATATTGTATTACTGTTGTATTTCACTGCAATATATTCATTTTATTTTACCGCGATGCTTGTTGCAAATAACAACAATTTTGTTCTGTTTAAAGCGTGTTGTGTCGTTTTTGTCGAAATCGCAGATTTAGGGAGTATAGGAGATATTTGTATCTATAAAGAACGGAACTAGGAAGCCCTAGTTGGTCCAGAATTACCCAAAGCCATTGTTGTGTATGAAAACAAATCCCCAAAAGCTCTGATTTCTATTAGTTTCAATGTATCGCAGATGACATACAGTCTGTATTGTGAAAATGACGGTTTCAGTAGATAGCGCACACCTGAAGCCAAGATATTCTATATTGGACTACACAAAAGGCTTTTTTATGACGGCAAGTCATTGATTTAGTTACAAAAGTAACAGAAATGTGAATTTCTGGTCATTCACATGAGCTACATTTGACTTAAATTGATGATTGTGGTCAGCATAAAAGGGGGTACCCTTAAATCAACAGCCATAACTCATAGTCCAAATGAGGTATTTTCTTGGGGACAACCAGAAACGTGTTCAGTGGTCCCAAAGGTACATTGTGGATCCACTTAGGTTAAGTCCTGGGGGGGGGGGGGGGGTGCATGGTGACCATGGTTTGCTTTGCAACTATCTGTCTCTGTCTCTCTGTCTCTGTCTGTCTGTCTGTCTGTCTGTCTGTCTGTCTGTCTGTCCGTCTGTCTGTCTGTCTGTCTGTCTGTCTCTCTCTCTCTCTCTCTCTCTCTCTCTCTCTCTCTCTCTCTCTCTCTCTCTCTCTCTGTGTGTGTGTGTGTGTGTGTGTGTGTGTGTGTGTGTGTGTGTGTGTATGTGTGTGTGTGTGTGTGTGTGTTGTATATAAACACAGCGGTTTATGGGGGTATGGGGGTGCAGATTCGGAAACCTAGGAGGGCGGGTTGAATCAAAGTGCCCTGCCCTCCTACCTCCGCCTCCCCCCTCCTCCCCATCCCCTTTCTCCTCCATACCCCAACCCTCATCCCCACGCCTACTCTACTCTTCCTACCCAACCCCTCTTAACAACTTTTCAGTCGGTGTAGGAGATTCGGTCAAATCATGAAGGATCGAGAATAAAACGCATGCGCTGCCAAATGTATGAATCTTCCTTGCAAAGCCTCAGCCCCTTTCCGCATGGCTCTTGGTGTTTTTCCGTTCGCTAATTGCGACTAAGTTTTGTTTCAACACACACAAACGCGCGCGCGCGCGCGCGTGCGCACACACACACACACACACACACACACACACACACACACACACACACACACACACACACACACACACCCTCCGACCTACCATCCCACTTCCCCTTCGCATTTCCGCTGCTCCGTTTACAGCTGCGTTGTAAATGTTTTATTCGCTCAGAACACGAGATGATGTTTGAACTTGCTACCACAGCATCACATACATCCCGGATGTTCCGGCTGGATCAGCGAATCATAGAATGATGGATGAGTTTTACGTCCTCACAACACGCGCTTTTAGCGACAAGTTGTCTGCACCGGCAAGCTGCGGTACGTAAAATCAGTTGTCTGGCGAACTTGGAAGTTAGTAAGGTAAAGTAATGTTGCTTATGGTCCAGCCGAAGTACGCGGGCTCGGGTGAAGTCTCCGTCTGCGTTGGGAAGAAGGCACCTAGGTAATCGTTTCCTTGTACCGAGACGTAGGTCAATCTGTTCATTCAGTTGGTGTTTTCTTTTTCCGTTGTCAGCCGCCCCAGACGGGTGTGCAGATGATGATGGTGTCTTGCCTTATCGCCCTCCCTCCAAAGCCGTTTCCAGGCCTACCGGGCGGCAAGCTTCGTGCTCAGTGGCGATGGTCCTGTGCCGCCGCGTGAGGCCGACTCAGGAAACAGGCAGGACACCAGTGACCAAGCCGCTGCAAAGATCCACGTCCACTGCGCCCATGGAGGGGACGTTCCCACACTCCTGTCCCCAAATGGACGGCATTGCAGGCCACAGTTAAGTCGCAGAATGGCAGTTCCTCGTCGCCGAACTGCCCCGCAGCCTCGAGAGTCGTCCCTCGTCGAACACAGGCTAGACCCGTTGCCACGGCTGATGTGAGGAAGGTAGGCTGCGCCGCCCTGCGCCTGTCGGCCACCTCGGCGCCTTCTGTTGGTTAGGCCACCTCCCAGCAGACATGACGGGTGACTGCGCCGACTTCACAGTTAAATGTCGTCAGTTCGGACCACGCTTGCACCCAACATGGGCATTTTAGCTGTCCATCTTGTCGTTCTGATGGTATTGTGAGGGCCCCCTTCCCCACCCTTCTGGGGCGACTGTTTCCGTGTGTCACGATGCCAGCTGAGGTGGGTTTAAACGTAAAATCTGAATCTAAATCAGTGAAACTAACACACGGCCTCTGCCGCCCTGTCACTCACCCTTCCACCTCAATCCCTCACCCCTGTCCCGCTGCCCTTATAATCCCTTTCCCCCGCCTCCCTTCCTCACACACACACGCACACACACGCACACGCACACACACACACACACACACACGTGTAAATCCAGCGCGGACATCCTTCACTGAGACAGGCAAGACTAGGATATGCTGAACGAAAGGCACTCGTCCTTAATTTCACATTCCCAGCCTAAATGAGAGAGAAACAAAATGGAATCATTAGAAGCATCTAAATACTGTCGGCAAGGAAAACGCATATAAGTTACGAGCTCAGTGCACAATGACCTGCTGTCTAGTGTGCACTCTGCACAGTGAGTACAGATCTCTCGTTACCAGATCAGTTAGGGATGCATGTAAAAGTTGTCACGATAAGAAAAAGTGTGATGATTGTCTTATTAAACGTAAGAACGTGTCAGGCTGGAGAATGGGCTGCAAAAGAGTCGACAAAAATGGTGGACGACCGTAATGAAATGCTGTGTGTGTGTGTGTCTTCTTCTTCTTCTTCTTCTTCCTCAAACACCGGTTCACTCAAAAACGAGTAGGTCACCAGCGCGCATGTTAAAAAGTAAATAAAATACCATAAAACAGTGCGACTCAGACTGTTGGCCCCTGGAGCAAATTTAGCAACAAGGGGTCGCACTCGATATTCAAGAAGATAAAAGCAATGGCCAAATTCAGGCCCAGGTAATAGTAAAATATCAGGGAAGTAAAATAGAAAATCGTCAATATGCAGATCTCAGAACTGTCGAAACAATTTGTTTTTTGAATGAGATTGCATTTG
>CM031601.1:71217057-71229557 GCA_018398815.1 Conus ventricosus | reverse complement strand
TCTTCAAATAGACATCCCTCATCTTCCCTATCATTTCTACTGTCGATTGACTCTCCTTTGTTATCGGAACCGCCCTGAATACATTGAAACAGTAACGGTGCTGAGCTGGCATTTTTACTAGACTCCAGCAGACGAAAGGCCAGAAATGCGGTCAGATCCAAGGCAGAAAAAACCAGCAAGGGGTTCTTTGTCTCAGATAGCGAAGGTGAACTTTGCTTGAACTTAAGAACTAGGCATGTCAGGCTACAAGGAACCCTCTACTAACTTCTGGCAGGAGTTACTTCTCTTAGACCGTTACAATTTGAAAAGTAGAATTTTTCTAAATAAGAACGCACGGACCATTGCGTTCCGTGGAGAACGGAGCTTTCAGTCAGCACACGGCACCATGCGTGCCGTAGGCAGCAGAGCTTTAAGCAGCGCACGGAGCTGTGCGCGCCATAGGCTAAAAATTAACTGTGATGGTGATGGTTTGTGCAAGTGTCTTGATTTGTATTTGCTAATTTAGAACAACAGACATAATGGTGGGATTAGAAATAGTCACATACACAAAATGTCACCAATGGAAAACCTCAGATTTATAGCCAAGGAACAAAGATGGAGAGGAAAACAACAACAAAAGCTGACCAAAAATCCCATTGTATGCTTTTTATACACTAACTGTGATCTGTGGACATGTCTGTAAGATTGCACTCTGTTATTGTGTCCTACTGTGTCATTGTTGGACCCCAAGGATAAAACAGTTCTGGTGATATACAGAATTGTAAGTCTTGTATATGATATGAATAAACTGCGTGATGAGTTCCAGTTTTATTTGTTAATATTGATATATACCGAAAATCAAAACAAGTCCTTACCCATCATTTTTTTCTGTAAAATCATTGTTTTTACAATGTAATCTTTTAACTGTAAATAAAGTCTTTTCTATGAAAATTAGTTAAGCATGAGTGCAAAAGTGGAATTACTTGGCCACGAAAGGTATAGAACAAACAAGTTAACAGAAAGGCAAAACGCTTTTCGACGTTTTACTTTTAGTCTTCTTCAGACAAAACAAATAATACTCAAAACATTGAAAACAAAGGATGAACATATAGTCTCCTATCTCTTTGATCTTAGTGCAAAATGTGGTCTTGGATGAAAAACTTAAGCTGCAGAATGGAACTAAAGAAAAGAGGGAAGAGAATGAAGGGGAGAAGATTTGGATGAAGACAATGATGATGATGATAATAAATAATGGCAAGAATGGTATTTTAAATCCTATAAGAATAATGATAATGATACCAATGATAGTGGTAATAGTGATAATAACAGAGGAAAAGGATAAGTAAGGAGAAGTTGAAGAATAATTACAATAAAAGTTGCTGATAATAATGATTATGATAACAATGACAACAACAACAATAACAACAACAATAGGAATGATGGTAATGATGATATTATTAATAATAATGGTATTATAATCACATGAAAAGAACAATTATAATGATAATGATAGTAACTAGAGCAAAAACAACAACAATGATGATGATGATGATGATGATGATGATGATGATGATGATGATGATTGTCACGGTCAAAAATAAAAAACAACCAAAATCCTAATCCTCCACGGAGACGGTCTGTCCACCCAGACAGACTAAGTAGCTGACCGACGCCTCGATGTCTGGTCAACCGAGCTCGACGCCCGGCTCAGACTCATCCAGCCAATTTGGCACAGCGAGTAGACTAATCCTAATCCTCTACGGAGACGGTACTGTCCACCCAGACAGACTAAGTAGCTGACCGACGCCTCGGTGTCTGGTCAGAGGAGTCTCGACGCCTGGATCAGACTGATCTAGCCAATTTACGACGTAGCCGGAAAGGGAGAGGGGGAAGGTAGTGTGTGGTGGGGGCGAAATCAAGCTAATCAATTAAATGACCAATTGACCACCACAGAGAGTAAGGCGTGTAGGCGTGACTGTCATGATTTGAATAGCCAATGGAATTAGAGGGAGATAACTTCGGGTACGAGGCGGTAAAAATACTGACCAATGGTTCTCGCCCTTGGACACATAGGTAGGGAATAAAGTAATGTGTGAGTGCGAGAGAGAGAAGAACGAAGAGAGACAGAGAGAGAGGAAGAGTTCTGTGTAAGCTCTGACGAGAGAGAAGCAGAGAGATGAGGGGAGGAGAGAAGAGAACCAAGTGGAGAGATTAGCATGAGATAGTCTGCAGAGGAAGGACTAGGGAGAGATGTGGAGAGAGAGAGTTGCTAACTAATGAAGAGGAAAAGAAAGAAAAGAAAAAAGAAAAGAAAAGCAACCATGTCCATTTGATAGAGCAGACTAGAAGAGAGAGAGAGAGAGAGTGCATGCGTTAATGCAGGAAGGAAGAAAGGAGAACAGATTGATGTTGATAGTCACTGTTCCACCTTAACCGGGGTTCGACCTCATACCTGGCAGCGTCACTTCGTCAAGCAGAACCACAGACCAACGCCAGTGCCAGCAGTCTAACCTGACCAGGGCCAGCAGACCAAGACCAGTGCCAGCAGTTGCGTCGTGCTTGTGAAAGTGACAGTGAAAAGAAAAAAAAAGAAAAGAAAAGACAGTGATTCATGAATAGTTAAGATCACCTGGCCAGGTAAAGTAGAAATCTATTTATACCCGGGTTAGTTAAGGATGTTTTAGATAAATGATTTTGTGAAGTTCAGGAAAGAGAGAATGTTTTATTTTGTTTGATTCCATATGCATTGATGGTTCGTTCTATGAACATGTGTAGTAAGTTATAGACATTACTAGTGGTTTGATGTGACGAATGCATGATATATGAATGAGATCGTAAGCAAGCTGTGAGTGTGTTTTGGGCTGTGCGCTAGTCCTTCCTCCATCGACATCACCCGAGGTTGACAATTTATTGGCGAGCTTGCCAGGATATTCTGGCCCATTTATTATAATTGTTCAACTTCTCAGAGAGGAAGCTGGGTGGGATTCAAGTATTGTAATCCTAAGACAAGGGTTGTCTTACTGTATGTTCCCAAGATAGTTAAATACTAGGCTTGGCATTGCTTCCAAGATAGTTAATACTAGGCTTGGCATTTCAGCCCCAGAGTACTTATTTCGCACAGATTGCCTATAATTCGCTCTCATAGTTGGGTCAGGCGCTGGGCGTCTTATAAAAACTAACTACGTTGTCCAAGCTAATATTATCATTCATAGATTGTGCTATTACGTCACTCGTGTCGGTAACCACCAGTTTGGCTGTCGTAGTAGTAAAATCTTGTTCAAAAAAAAAAAAAGAAAGAGATATAATGGCGGAAGAAAAGAACACCCCTATTGAACAACTTGTGAGAGTCGCTCGTGATTTAGGTTACTCAGGAGATGAGTTGCGTGCATTCGTCGAAAACCAACAAAAGATGGAAAGAGATGAACGCGCGGAAAGACGCCGTGTTGCAGTAGAAATAGCAGAGCAGGAAAGGACTAAAGCTAGCGCAGAACAGGAAACAGAAAGATTAAGGATTCAGGCTAATGATAATCAGGCTAGGGAAAAAGCAGGAAACAGAAAGACAAAAGGAAGCGCAGGAAACGGAAAGATTAAAGGTTCAATTAGAGTTAGAGAAAGTGAGAATACAAAGGGAGACCACCGAGGATGGGAGTCAGTCTCCAGTGACTCTGTGCGCAGTTACGCCCCCCGACCAAAGTTGCCCAAATTCTCTGAAGGAACCGATTCGATTGATGCATACATCAGTCGGTTCGAAACGTTTGCGACCAGTCAGGGTTGGCCTTCAGAAGAGTGGGCAGTCATTTTGTCAGCGTTACTGACGGGTAAGGCATTACAAATTTTCACTGCGTTACCAGCAGAACAACAGTCTGATTTCGGCGCTGTGAAGGAATCGTTGATGAAAGGATTTGACCTCACAGAGGAGGGGTTTCAGGAAGAAATTTCGTTTCAGCTAAATTACAAGCAGGTGAGACGTACACTCAGTTTGGTGCACGTTTAGATCACTATTTGAGAAGTGGTTAGAGTTGAGCGGTACGAAGAAGGAGTTCGCTGAGTTGAAAGAGCTAGTTATGAAAGAACAGATTTTGTCAGGTTGCGGCCCTGAGTTAACCATACATTTGAAAGAGAGACAGCCAGAGACAGCAGGAGAGTTGCTGAAGTTCGCAGAGGTGTATAGAGAGGCACGTTTGGGCACTAAGGTGCAAGAGAAACAGTGCTAGGCACAGGTGAGAAGAGTGCAAGGAGACTAGGGAGTTTTCTGCAAAGTCTGCAAACCCAGTGGTGGGGCAGAAGGAAGGGCAAAGGGACATTAGGTGTTTCATTTGTCACAAGAAGGGACATGTGGCGAGGGATTGTCGCATGAGGTTCCAGAAGGCAGCAGCCTTGCAAGAGGTGGATAAGGGTCGTCAAGGGAAACGACCTGCAGTGGAACCAAAGGGGATTCAGTCTGAAGAGGGTGGAGTGCAGCCTATGGCTAGCACTGGACAGCAGTCAGTGTCAGGGATGGAGGGCACTAGGCTGAGTGGTTCGTTACCAGTGGAAGAAGGGTGGATTGGCCAGCAGAGGGTGAAAGTGTTACGAGACACTGGTTGTTCATGCGGTGTAGTACGAACAACGCTGGTCGAGAAAGGGGATTTGACAGGGCAAATCCAGACCTGTACTCTAATCGATGGCACTGTGAGGGAGTTTCCAGTTGCTAAGATAGAAGTACGTACCCCTTACTTCTCAGGCGAGTTGTCTGCGTTGGTGATGGAGAAACCCCTTCATGATTTGATCATCGGAAATATTCCAGGGGCAAGGGATCCAGGGGATCCTGAGTTGTTGACTGCTACAGGGGCAGCAGTTCAAACACGGAGCAAGAAGAGGAAAAGGTTGATAAACCGTTAGTCGTTCCAGCAAGGAAGTCAGGCATAGATGTGTCGCCTGATGAGTTTAGGGCAGCGCAGGAACAAGACCCTTCGCTCGTGAAGTCTTGGGAGTTGGCAAGAGGCGGAGAGAAACAGGAGGTTAGAGGAGGTGAGACAGAATTTCTTGTGAAGGGCGGGCTGTTGTACCGAGTGTTCACCAAGGGAAAACAGGTAAGGTGACCAACTCAGTTAGAGGTACCAGCAGGTTATCGTGACACTGTCATGTCAGTGGGTCACGAGTCGCTCATGGCGGGTCATCTCGGCACCAGCAAAACAGCTGACCGAATCTTTGATGACTTTCATTGGCCAGGAGCAATGGCAGACATCAAGCGTTTCTGCATGTCATGTGACGTGTGTCAAAGGTCAGCCACAAGAGGGTGAAGAGGAAGGCACCTCTTAAACAGCCCCCTTTAATTGACACACCATTCAGGAGGGTGGCTGTTGACCTGATCGGCCCAATCACGCCCTGTTCCAAAGGTGGGCACAGGTATGTGTTGACGCTCGTGGACTACGCGACCAGATACCCAGAAGCAGTTGCATTGAAAGGCGTAGATACGCAACAGGTCGCTGAAGGGCTGGTAGACATCTTTTCTCGCGTGGGTGTGCCAGCACAAATTCTCAGTGACAGGGGGTCACAGTTCACCTCAGGCGTGATGAGGGAGGTCAACAGGCTGCTAGGGATCACACAGCTTCTCACTACCCCATACCATCCACAATGCAATGGCTTGGTGGAGAGATTCAATGGTGTGCTGAAGGGCATCTTAAAGAAGCTCTGTGAGGAAAGGCCAGCAGATTGGGACCGCTACATTCCAGCGGCACTGTTCGCCTACAGGGAAGCCCCTCAGGAAAGCACAGGCTTTTTTGCCATTTGAGCTGCTGTATGGGCGGACAGTTCGGGGACCAGTGTGCATTCTCAAAGAGCTGTGGTCCGGAGGAACAGGAGTCAGAAGAGGTCAAAACCACTTATCAGTATGTGGTGGACCTACGCAATAGGCTAGAGGAGACATGTAAGGTCGCAAGGGAGAGTTTGCAGGAGGCTAGGGTCGTCCAGAAGAAGCAATATGACAGGAAGGTGAGGAAGCAATTCCTCAAGGTGGGAGATCAAGTCCTGTTACTGCTTCCCACGGATCACAACAAGCTGCTGATGCATTGGAAGGGACCATTCACCATCATTGAAAAGGTAGATCAGGACTACCGAATCGATGTGAATGGGAAATCAAAACTTTTCCATGCAAATTTGCTCCGCAAATATATTCAGCGTGAGACTCAGCACATAGGCGCAGCAGCAATCATTGATGGAGGTGAAGGAGACCCAGCAGAAGAAGGGAGATTTTGTTGCCTGAGTTTCCAGGAGAAGAGTCATACAGGGATGTGTCACTGTATGAAGGGCTAGACAGTAGGAGACAGGAGGAAGTTAGGGGGCTCCTAGAACAGTATAGGGCGTCCCTGACTGATAAACCAGGCAGGACAACTCTAGAGACATGTACGGTGGAGTTAACATCGCAAAAACCCGTACATGTGAAAGCCTACCCGATCCCATATGCCACCAAGCAAGTGATCGAGGAGAGGTAGAAAAGATGTTGGACCTTGGGGTGATTGAACCGTCCAAATCATCGTATAGTGCACCCGTCGTCTTAGTGAGGAAAAAGTCAGGTGAGCATCGATCTGTGTTGACTATAGACGTCTGAACAGTGTCACCAAGGTCGGTGCAGAGGTCATACCGAACATGGAAGACCTGTTCGCTCAGATCGCCACAAGCAAGAGCCAGTATTTCACCAGGATAGATCTGAGCAAGGGTTACTGGCAAATAGCCTTGAGTGAGGACTCAAAGGAAGTCACAGCATTCTCCACTCCTATGGGGCTATACCAGTGGCGAGTACTTCCTTTTGGGATGGTCAACGCACCTGCAGTCTTCTCTCGGATGATGAGGAAGTTATTGACGGGATTGGAAGGCATTGTGAATTTCATGGATGACATTCTGATAGCATCCGAGACATGGGAGGAGCATATGAGGCAGCTAGGAGCAGTTTTAGAGAGGTTGAGACAAGCCAATCTCACAGCCAGACCAACAAAGTGCCAGGTTGGTTTTCCAAGCCTGGAGTTCCTAGGTTTTGTTGTCGGAGGCTACACAAAGCAGCCGGAAAGAGGAAAGGTGGAGAAGATGATGAATTCAGAGAGACCAAAGACCAAAACAGAAGTCAGGAGTCTGCTAGGTTTTATTGGTTTCTATAGGGAGTTTGTTCCAAATTTCGCAGCAATCACGAGTCCTCTCAGTGATTTGGTCAAGGCAGGGAAACCGGCAGTGGTCGAGTGGTCAGACGCTGCAGAGCAAGCACTGCAGACGGTGTTGGAAAGACTAGGTTCCCGTCCCATCTTGAAGCTACCAGATATGTCCCAAACCATTTTTGTTGCGGACAGATGCATCAGGCGGTGGGATAGGTGCGGTATGTTGCAGGAGCATGAAGGGGTCGAGTTTCCTGTGAGATATGCTAGCAGGAAGTTGACAAAGTGTGAAGAAGGGTACGCAACGGTGGAGAAGGAGTGTTTAGCTGTTGTGTGGGCCGTGCAGAAATTCCACAAATACTTGTATGGAAAAGAGTTCGTGATAGAGACTGATCATCAACCACTCAAATTCCTGCAGGAGCGCGCAGCTGAAAAACAGCAGAGTTCTGCGTTGGGCAATGGCATTGCAGCCCTACAGGTACCGAGTGCAGTACATTCCCGGTCGACAGAATGTCGGAGCTGACTATTTAAGCCGTGTAGTCTAGCAAGCTGCAACTCAGAGGAAGTCGGTCATATCCGGGGTGCTTTGTTGATAATATGTGTTGATTACAGTTATGTTGATTGGATGTGGGTTCATTCCCAGTTGGCTATGGTTCATAATTTTTGTGTGAGATTTGTTCGTGTAAATGTAGTTATGCTTGAGCATACAGTCCACTTGTGTAGTAATGCATTATTTGCAATAAGTGAGGATGGAGATTCCTCAGTGAAGTGTCATGATCGTGATCATATTATATTGTGCTTTTCATAAGAATTGTGAAAAGGAGAGATGGCAAATCCGCAGGTAGGGGAATTGCATAAGTGCGCACAGAGGTCGTTATAAAATGAGTCGAAATAACGCAAGAGCGCACGTCAATGATAACTCATTGGAGTGGTATTCACTAATGGTATATTTTATAATTTATAAACCGTTGGTTGTAAAGTGTTTTTCAAACTTTGCACGTGTAGCTGTGTGTCAGCAAATTCGGTTTGTTGTCTTTTTTGTACCGTTGTTTTGAGACAATGCGGTGCATAGTCTTTTGCAAGGGGGAAATTGTCACGGTCAAAAATAAAAACAACCAAAATCCTAATCCTCCACGGAGACGGTCTGTCCACCCAGACAGACTAAGTAGCTGACCGACGCCCGATGTCTGGTCAACCGAGCCTTGACGCCCAGCTCAGACTCATCCAGCCAATTTGGCACAGCGAGTAGACTAATCCTAATCCTCTACGGAGACGGTACTGTCCACCCAGACAGACTAAGTAGCTGACCGACGCCTCGGTGTCTGGTCAGAGGAGTCTCGACGCCTGGATCAGACTGATCTAGCCAATTTACGACGTAGCGGAAAGGGAGAGGGGGAAGGTAGTGTGTGGTGGGGGCGAAATCAAGCTAATCAATTAAATGACCAATTGACCACCACAGAGAGTAAGGGGTGTAGGCGTGACTGTCATGATTTGAATAGCCAATGGAATTAGAGGGAGATAACTTCGGGTACGAGGCGGTAAAAATACTGACCAATGGTACTCGCCCTTGGACACATAGGTAGGGAATAAAGTATGTGTGAGTGCGAGAGAGAGAAGAACGAAGAGAGACAGAGAGAGAGGAAGAGGTTCTGTGTAAGCTCTGACGAGACAGAAGCAGAGAGATGAGGGGAGGAGAGAAGAGAACCAAGTGAGAGATTAGCATGAGATAGTCTGCAGAGGAAGGACTAGGGAGAGATGTGGAGAGAGAGAGTTGCTAACTAATGAAGAGGAAAAGAAAGAAAAGAAAAAAGAAAAGAAAAGCAACCATGTCCATTTGATAGAGCAGACTAGAAGAGAGAGAGAGAGAGAGTGCATGCGTTAATGCAGGAAGGAAGAAAGGAGAACAGATTGATGTTGATAGTCACTGTTCCACCTTAACCGGGGTTCGACCTCATACCTGGCAGCGTCACTTCGTCAAGCAGAACCACAGACCCAACGCCAGTGCCAGCAGTCTAACCTGACCAGCGCCAGCAGACCAAGACCAGTGCCAGCAGTTGCGTCGTGCTTGTGAAAGTGACAGTGAAAAGAAAAAAAAAGAAAAGAAAAGACAGTGATTCATGAATAGTTAAGATCACCTGGCCAGGTAAAGTAGAAATCTATTTATACCCGGGTTAGTTAAGGATGTTTTAGATAAATGATTTTGTGAAGTTCAGGAAAGAGAGAATGTTTTATTTGTTTGATTCCATATGCATTGATGGTTCGTTCTATGAACATGTGTAGTAAAGTTATAGACATTACTAGTGGTTTGATGTGACGAATGCATGATATATGAATGAGATCGTAAGCAAGCTGTGAGTGTGTTTGGGCTGTGCGCTAGTCCTTCCTCCATCGACATCACCCGAGGTTGACAATGATGATGATGATGATGATGATGATGATGATGATGATGATGATGATGATGATGATGATCATCATCATCATCATCATCATCATCATCATCATCATCATCATCATCATCATCATCACAGAAGAAGAAAAAAGAGAAGAATAGTTACAGTAATCTTTGTCATAGTAATAAAGATGACGATGGTTAAGTATATGTCAAGACAGAAAAAAATTTCAAAGGATTTCATCTGTCATTTAGTTTTATCTCCAGTCATAATGCAGTTCTGCATCAGTTGACTTTACGTCTACCTCTTTTTTTTTTTAATGAGTCGGTCATCCTCCATGCCCCAGCAAAGGGAACGTATGAACTGTACTAAGACACTTTAATCCTGACAAAACCTTGTCATTGTCATCTAACAGACAGACAAAGGCCCAGGCCCCACCATCACAGGCAGTGCCAGCACCAAGCAGTCGGTCAAGGAACCGGCACAGCGTAACCGTTTCTCCAAGCACCAGATCTGCTACTCCCGTATCACTCCGCTGCAGCAGCAGAGACGCGAGCACATCGATGAGATTGAGTTCGGGCTTCTGCAGCATCCGCTGGCACTTTACCCTCATCTGGAGGAGAGTGTGGCCCCGAGGTGAGTGAGCGGGATAGCTGGATGGGGCAGGGAAGTTTGGGAGCAGGGCTGGTGGGGAGGTGAGTTCATCTGTTCTTACCTAGAGCCTCTTATACTAATTTTTTTTTTAATGTATTATTATTTTTTTACCTATTTGCTTTATATTGTTTGTTATCCTTGGTTCAGATCACTTCATCCTGGAGAGGGATAGAGGGTGATAGCAGTAGAAGAGGAGTGGGGGACAGCAAAACTGTTTTCTCACTAAATGAAGCACACTCACCAGAAAAGCTGCATTTTTTCCCCTGAAGAGAAATGCATTAATTGGAACAAAATGCTCAGAATGTAACTGTGTTACTAGTCAGGAACAGTTTTATTCATATGATTTAGTCAGCGATGAGTGAAGATCACCTTTGCTTACTATGATCATGCCTGTGCTTGCATATATTCTAATGTCAAATACTAGAAAGGTCTTTTGTAAAATGCTAAAAAGAAAGAGATTTCTGTTGACCATTCATTCTCCAAAATCTTGTTTAGCGGGTAGAGAGAGGATGTGGATGTTGTTGTCAAACTGAGCAGCATCAGGGAGACAGACGGTTGGACATCCTTTCTTCAGTTTCATGCTTTCAGAGTTTCCATGAAAAGTGTTTTTTTAAAGTCGTTCATCTTAGCCATTAATTCGTCTATCCATCAGCTTTAATTCATTCGCAGTGTGATCCTGAAACTTAGCGGATGTGGTGTAGCATATATGGACTAGTCCACACACAGTGGCACCTTGATGAAACTGAAACTGTTTGAAAGGCGTTGCCCAGCATGGTGTCTAGAACTGATGCCTGTCTGTAGTGCATCACGACAGAGAGTGGCTGCAAAATCACCGTCAGCCCAAATTTCAAACTGGACAGTGTGGATTGTGTGGCTCAGCTCCAGCCTGTAAAGAGAGACAACCAAACAAGCCTCTGTATTCTTCCTGTGACTGTGCACTGTCTGACAGTTGCATCCCTTTGGATGATGAACAGTCTAAAAATAAAAATAAAAAGAAAGCAGAAAAAAAAGCTAAAACTGTGGTGAATATTACTATTAGGGAAGCAGGAAAAAGCTGATGATTTGTTCTTCTGGTTAGCAGCCTCCTGCACTGTTATATGGTGACAGATGTACATTCCACTCTTTGAACTTACACTGCTGAGCTGTTCTTCCCTCCTCGTGGTCTTTAAAATATATATATATATATATATATATATATATAATATATATATATATATATATATATATATATATATATATATATATATAAGACATCAGATGTCACTCTTGCTTGAATCTCACATTCAACACGAGAATCTCACAATCAGCTTTCACCCTGATCATTCGTTTATGTTAAATTAGATCTCACTCTTGCTTAAATCTCACACTCAGTGTGAGAATCTCGCTATCAGCTGCCACCCTGACAAATGTTGCCACATCCGAGCATGTTGGGGTTCAGTCTTAAATTAGACATGGAAAAACACCTCCACTGAGTTATCTGAGAATAAGACAGCATGTATCACCAGCATGAAAGCCTTTCATGTGAATGTTTCTTTACA
Source organism: Conus ventricosus (assembly GCA_018398815.1). Lineage (NCBI taxonomy): Eukaryota > Metazoa > Mollusca > Gastropoda > Neogastropoda > Conidae > Conus > Conus ventricosus. The sequence continues at coordinate 71,217,872 of CM031601.1, read as the reverse complement.
TACACTTTGCATACATTGTTTGCTGCAGTACAAATTTATTTCCAGAATTTTCTGATGCTGGCCATGGTGGATAGCTTCATATATCTGATTTAGAGTGTGCATGCGTCAGTGATGAAGATCAAGTAGAGTTCAAGTTAAAAATCATGCATGCAAAATGCTATGTCATCACCATATATATTGCTTTGCCACTAAAGTCTTCATCCCAGTATGATAATCTGGAAACGTCTCTACATCCTGAAAAAAAAAGTTTTGAAACAGGAAACAAAGAGAGAGCTGAAATGGCTAAGAAAAAAAAAGAAAAAAGGGATCCTACAGGACACTTTCGTTTGCCTGAAAGAAAATTATTTCCTTATCATTCTAACAATAGCGCTGTTTAATGCAAAAAAGCAAGGTTTGGCCAGTATTTCATTCTTACCTGTTGAATTTGGTTTGCTTTTGTTTTCAGTGCTTGCTACCCGTTGAAAACAAAAAAAAGGATGTGGTAATACCTTTCAGATATAATGGGCTAGAGAAAAACTGGTAAACTAGCTTAATCTTTTTTTCTACTAGCCCGGCTGGCAAGAAAGAAAAACAAACCAACAAACATTCTCTGACCATACAGTGTTTTAAACAAGTATCCTTTAAACTGTTAAGTGTAGTATGAAAACTCTGATTTAGTGTTGTTGTTGTTGTTGTCGTACCCTGGCTAAAAGACTCCAGGGATCATCCAAACAGCCGAAGTACTTGAACACTATGGTACAAATGCATCAGCTGGGGATGGGAACATTACGTGTGTGACTGTTTTTGATTACCCCGCCACATCGGCAGCCACACTC
>CM031601.1:71194557-71212057 GCA_018398815.1 Conus ventricosus | reverse complement strand
CTAGCTGTCTTCAGAGGTGGTTGGATAACAGTGTTTACTGTTGTGGTGAGAATAGCCCAGAATGACAGGTGGTGTATCTCTTCTAGAAACCCTGGGTGAACTAACGCTATCAGGATAAGTCGACTGAGGAACCTCCAGCAGATGGAAGTTGACTCTAGACCGGTGTAACAAATAGTTCTCTCCATGAGACAGAATCTGTCTGTTCCCGGAATAACTCAGTTGGTAGAGCAACAGACTCATATTCCTAATGATTGTGAGCTTGTGGGTTCAATATTCCATTTAGGCCATTTCGGTGTAGGGGAATTTTTCCTTCAGAGTTGACATTGGTTCTGACTCCTGTTTCCCGAAAAAGACTTTCATATGAGACTATAAACCAAGGTTCTATGTGTAAACGTATGCATAGCATCTTGAACACTCATAAAATCCTATCATCAACATTTGGAAAGGAAGGCCAGTTTAGCGGTTGTATTGATGACATGAACACATAGCATGCACCATGGGTGTAAAATCAGAAGAATGAAGATGAAAAAGAAAAACTCTTGAGTGACTGGCACAGACTGAATGGCATGGGAAACGACTGTATGCAACACCTGCAGGCAGCTCCTCAGTCAGCTCTATCAAGGCAGGCAGCCCATTGAGTAAACGAGAGTACGGATTGTGAAGCACTCAGTGCTTGGTTCCTCACTGGGGATAGCGGTCTTTAAGTACTCTTAATAAAAAATAATAATAATGATAAGAATACCAATAATAGCAATAATGATAATAATAATGATTATGATGATAATAGTAATAATTGATAATAATAATAATAATAATAATAATAATGCTAATAACATAGCAGTGAAGAGTTCAGTGTTCACACTTTAATGCCCTTCTCTTCATCCCGCCTACCTTCTACACGCACATATCTCCATCCATGAGCACTTGAGTACACATGGTTATGAATATGACACATGTATTTAGAAACATGTCTCTTCATATTCGACAGAGTTCTTTCAAATGTCATATCTTACGACATGATGATATACAAAATCTTATGCAAGCAGCCAGGATTGACACAGCCAGAACTTGTTAAGTGTGTGTGGGAGATGTTCTGAAATTCTTTTCTATTTATTATGAAATGGAAGAAACGTGTGACAATAATCCTTAATATGTTGTCTCTACCGTGTTCACACTTCACCACCATCTCCAACATAGTAAACAAGTCGCTGAGACTGCTGGGCAGAGGCTGACTCGTCAGCTCCACCATGACCGAGGGAGCTGCATGCAGAATGTAATTTTCCACCCATACTGGAACATACGCATAAGGGAATCTTCCACCCTGGGGCCTAAATCAGTCATGTGCATAATGCCCAATAAGTAATTCCCAACTTTTGAAGAAAAAAAATGTGGAAAAAAACAAAAGCAATAGAATGTTTCTGAAACTCCTAGAAAATGTTGAATAATGTTGTTTTTGCATTGTTTTTGTTTTGTGTTTTAGGTTTCCATTGTTGCTTCTTTTATCTGTCTTTTTCTTCTTTTTCAGCCCTGATGTGGCCCTTTGCGGTCGGCTGGGCTATAAGCAACATTATCCTATCCTTTTTCTTTTTTCTTTTTTTTAAATTTATGTATGTTATCTTGGACTTGGACTGTTGCCCCAGCTCCTCACCGGAGCCTGGGCAGCCCCTGGACCCCAGCCCCATTCCTTGTTTCTTATTTTGGGAAGCGTTCACCCACGTATACACTCTCTGTTTATGCTCCTCACATGGCCAGGATTAATAGCAGTGTAAAGGACATTCAAAAGCGATCTTTAAGGTGCGGGGTAGGCATTCCAGGACTACCATCCTACTGCCAGTGTTGATGCCTTTCCCCAGCACCTGAAGTGGCCTTTCCTTGAAGAAAAAAAACCAACCAACCAACCAACCAACCAAGAATCAGAAGACTTGGCTGACAACTTTTTATGGACTTCATCAGCAGATACTTCCTAGCAGTTGCAGTGCCTGTCATCCTCACAGGTTGGCCTGTGTCCCCCTCACACTGCAAAACTACAGGAGTTAAGTCCCCCATGCTCCCATCCCCCCTACCACCACAGTGCACCAATGGCTGGAATGGACCTGTCCCTGGGTAGAAGAGTAACAGCACCTGCTGTCAAGTCTTTCTAGTCTGTGCTGAACACTTTATTTACTGTCGCCCCCCCCCCCCCCCCCCTCCCCTTTTTTTTTTTACATTTTATTTCATTTTGGCACCTTCTCTTGCCTTGCAACTTAATGTCTTGGTTGTTCCAACTGACGACAGATACATGATTTCTTTTTAAGAAAGGAAGAGCAAATGAAGAACCTGGCTAGAAGTGTTTTTGTTTTCTTCAAAATCTTTTCTATGACAGAATCAGGATTCACACTGCACTCTCAAGTATAGTAGCTATTGCATTTTTTTGTTTGTTTTAATCCAATTAAAATTATACAAGGCAAAGTACTAGCTACAACAAGGGGCTACAGCTGTCGCTGACACAACCACAGTGTCTGTGATAGCAGCACTGCACCCTTTTGTTACAGGACAGTGGTATAGTGGAACCTGCCTGTACCATCATCAAGGCTTTAAAATGAGGGTTTTCAAGGAAAGGATAAATCTAGAGGAGACAGAAACAAAAGACACAAATATTCCAGAAAAATAGGTCTTTTAAGGACTTTGTTGAGAAGTATATGCAGAATGATGATGATGATGGATTCTCCCGTCGTGTCCGACAGGTGAGAAGGCAGGCAGGTCATCTGCTGATGCGGGTCCTCATGTGGGAATGAAGACCAATTCTTGAGGCACAAAGTCGGCATATGTGGAATAGACAGAAACTAAAAGTTTTTTTTTATATTTTTTATCCTTAACGGCATTCTCAATTTAGAATTTAGGAGAATGCTGAAGATTAAAGTCCCCCTAGCCCTTTTAAAGGCAGTCTTCACTGGGAAATGAATTTAGAATTTAAGAGAAAGCTTAAGATTAACGTCTACCTAGCCTAATAGCTCCAGAGGCAATGTGCTGTCAGAGCCTCAGCTTGTCCAGAGCACAGTATTATGGAAGGTGGCAACCCTCTTCTTCCGCCACCTTAACCCTCCCTCACCTGAATCAGATTCCCGTTTACAGCTGCGTTGATAGAGAGGGTTCCCAAGCCCAGAGGATCCGACCCCCATGACTGGTTTTAATTCACAACCATCAGGTTTGTGTGTAAACGCTCACGCTCTCGCCATTTGACCCCCAGTGCGCTTGTGTTGTTAGCTAGAAGACAGAAAGACACAATAGGTACAGAAAAAAGCCCAAAGTCATTGGGGCTATTCTTTTCTGAGAGGTAACTCTAGAATCAAAAAGACAAAAAAATGTTTCAGACAAACAAGTCTTGACATTTGGTCTGTAAAGGGAGGTAAATCTAGAATAGACAAAGATGAGAATGTTTCAGGGAGGAGGGGGGGGGGGGGGTGCGGGAAGCACATCTTTTTTTAAGTGAGTCTTTACAGGGAGATATATGTAGAATAGACTAAGACAAGAGTGTTTCAGTATCACACAATAAAAGTCTTTATCATGAGGATAGTAAATCCAGAAAGGACACAGATATTTCATAACTACAAATCCTCGAAAGTGAGGTTTTACAGGGAGGTAAATCTAGAAAAGACTAAAACGTGTTTATAAAGCAAGGCTTTTAAAGTGAGTCTTACAGTAGAAAAACAAAGCTTGATTGGGAGTAAGTCTCTCGGAGAGTCTGTGTTTGGTTGTATTGTGCTGAAAGATGCACACTTTTTGTTCACTTCTAAAAAGTGTGTGTGTGTCTGTGTGTGTGTGTGTGTGTGTGTGTGTGTGTGTGATATGACAGGAAGGAGGAGACAACAGGCCCAAGGAACCCTTATCGCTGGCTGCCACGTAAAGAGGAGAAAGAAAAGGAGAAGAGAGACCGGCGAAGCTTGCGTGAGAGGGCAATGTCCTCGCGGTCTGAGGAGGAACATATTCAGAAAGTGAGATTTGTTTATCAATCTGGAAAAAGACTTTAAATATGTGCAAGTGGTGTGTGTGTGTGTGTGTGTGTGTGTGTCTGTCTGTCTGTGTGTATGGGCAGAGGAGGAAGGGGAAGAGGGATGTTGTCTATGAATGTGAAGGAGGGGGAAGGGGTAGGGTTAGAAAGGGGTGATGAGTTTAGGAGATAAGAAAACTGGGGGTGTGATGTTGGGAGGGAGGGGGGAGGATGGGGGAGCACAGTGTGTTGTGGGATCCCTGAACCTAACTACCTTCAGTATTTTTCAAAGGTTTTGCAAAGAAACATTGTGTCAGGGGAAACAGATACTTGTGTGTTCTCCAGCAAGATAGAAGTACAGCGGTAATATCAAATTTTGCACACACACACACACACACACACACTCATTTGGCAAAGTTAAATACTCCAGTAAGAATTTCTTGCTAAGTTATATTCTCAGACAAAGGAACTTTGGAAAAACTAAGTTTCAAAAATGAACTTTGACCCTGGTATATTATTTTCCAGCATGTCATCCAACAGGACATTTGACAAAGTTCCATTCCTCAGTGTGAAATAGAATAAGCAAAGTGATGTTCCCAGCTCAAACATGATAACCCTAATTCCATAGGGTTTTAAGTTAGACTTGGAAAAATTTTATCCTGTAATATGAAACTTGATTTAAGTTACTCTCAACAACATGAAGCTAACAAGACATTTTTTCAAAATGATATGAGTAAGTATAATTCTTTGAGTCATGGTCTGGCAAACATTCTCGGTCATGAAATATGGCAATGCTGCATTCTGTGCCTTAGCAAGCAGTACTTTTAAATGCCTTTGACAATTGTAAATTGCAACCTTCGAAACAAAAATTTGACCCAGCCCATCCGGAAATTTGGCCAAGTCACATTGTCCTCAGTGTGCACTTGCAGGTGACCCGGGAGTTCTGCCAGTGGGTGGCCGACCTGGGAGGAGAGAGCAACAACATTGAAGAGTCCACCATCACCAGTCTCTTTGCCAGTGGCTATGAGACTAAGCCAGCGCTGTCTGTGCCGATCCATGTGGTGGAACTGACCAACGTGCCCCCAGAGCTGCGCATGTCAGCCACAGTGCCACAGCAACCCAGTCAGCAGCCCACTGCCAGCAAAGCCATACCTCAGGCCCAGCAGGAAAAGAAGGAATGGGTCAGTGGGTGGGAAAGATTCTGGGCTCTTTTTCTTTTTTCTTTTTTTTGTTTGATACTTTTTGTGTGTGTTTTTTCCCCATCTGTTTTATCTGGCTTGATATTACAGTGTCCTTGCTCCAGTGCTGCTCTTTCTAGGTCCTCTTTCATAGCCATGTCCCAGTTTGTCCCATGGCAACCGTCGCACCAGCAATGCTCAGGGAGCAGTCATTATGTTGTCATCATGAGGCAGAGGAGACACTGCATTGCTGTCGAGTCACTTTAGTGGTGGTCAGTGGTGCCTCTTGCGATCCGGCATAAGCAGGACACTACCCCTATTGATAATGATTTGTCAGTCACGAAGCCAATGTGAGTGAGTGTCTCTCTCCAAGGGCACCACCTTGTCAGCCCAGCGACACTCCCCATACACTTGATGACACCTACGACCTGGACACAAATTCATCCAGGGCAAAGACTTGGCGTGGAAAGTATGACTGAGGTCACCATAAGAGCAGGGCATGAAGGGCCACAGGAATTGTGACGTGTGTGTGTGTGTGTGTGTGTGTGTGTGTGTGTGCGTGCGTGCGTGCGTGCGTGCGTGCGTGTGTGTGTGTGCGCGCACACGCTGGTTGATGAGGATGAAAATGATGCTGTTAGTGTTCCATTCTGGTCACAGACTAAATGACAGGACTGTTCTGTTGGCTTACATTTATCATATGTTCTGGCATCAACCAGGCCCGAGAGAGGTACCTGCAGTATGAATCTGGTCACAGACTAAATGACAGGACTGTTCTGTTGGCTTACATTTATCATATGTTCTGGCATCAACCAGGCCCGAGAGAGGTACCTGCAGTGTGAGTCTGGTCACAGACTAAATGACAGGACTGTTCTGTTGGCTTACATTTATCATATGTTCTGGCATCAACCAGGCCCGAGAGAGGTACCTGCAGTGTGAGTCTGGTCACAGACTAAATGACAGGACTGTTCTGTTGGCTTACATTTATCATATGTTCTGGCATCAACCAGGCCCGAGAGAGGTACCTGCAGTGTGAGTCTGGTCACAGACTAAATGACAGGACTGTTCTGTTGGCTTACATTTATCATATGTTCTGGCATCAACCAGGCCCGAGAGAGGTACCTGCAGTGTGAGTCTGGTCACAGACTAAATGACAGGACTGTTCTGTTGGCTTACATTTATCATATGTTCTGGCATCAACCAGGCCCGAGAGAGGTACCTGCAGTGTGAGTCTGGTCACAGACTAAATGACAGGACTGTTCTGTTGGCTTACATTTATCATATGTTCTGGCATCAACCAGGCCCGAGAAAGGTACCTGCAGTGTGAGTCTGGTCACAGACTAAATGACAGGACTGTTCTGTTGGCTTACATTTATCATATGTTCTGGCATCAACCAGGCCCGAGAGAGGTACCTGCAGTGTGAGTCTGGTCACAGACTAAATGACAGGACTGTTCTGTTGGCTTACATTTATCATATGTTCTGGCATCAACCATGCCCGAGAGAGGTACCTGCAGTGTGAGTCTGGTCACAGACTAAATGACAGGACTGTTCTGTTGGCTTACATTTATCATATGTTCTGGCATCAACCAGGCCCGAGAGAGGTACCTGCAGTGTGAGTCTGGTCACAGACTAAATGACAGGACTGTTCTGTTGGCTTACATTTATCATATGTTCTGGCATCAACCAGGCCCGAGAGAGGTACCTGCAGTTGTGAGTCAGGAAAATTGAGCAACAGATATACTCTCAGTGACACATCCTTTAAGTCGATGAAACTCAACTGCGACGTTTCAGTCTCTCCAGGTGAACCCATAGTAAACTCAGCACAGGACTGTAGCTGACCAGGAACGATAATTCGACAAATAAATGGCCATGACTGGAATCAAGCCCATGACCTCCCAGTCCATAATCTATAATGCTGCCAATGCACCACCGAGTGTGGTTGTGTTTTTGTTGCTTTTTTCCTTTCTGTCTCCCTTTCGTTCTTTCGTTCTTTCTTTTCTATTGTTCAGTGTGAAGTTTTCGAGTCTGGGAAGCACTAACTAGTACACATCTTACATTGTGATAGTGCCAAATGTGATAGCTACAGAGCATTGGTAACACTAACCAGTACGTGTGATACATTGTGATGGCGCAAAACGCAAGGGCCTCAGAGTGTCAGAAACACTGACCAGTACATAGTACATTGTGATGGTGCCAAATGTGAGGACTGCAGAGAACTGGAAACACTAACAGTACGTATACTACATGATGATGCTGCCAGATGCAAGGGCCATAGTGTATCAGAAACAGTTAACAGTACATATAGAACATGGTGATGATGCCAGATGTAAGGGCCACAGTGTATCAGAAACAGTTAATATATATGATACATGGTGATGATGCCAGATGTAAGGGCCACAGAGTATCAGAAACAGTTAATATATATGATACATGGTGATGATGCCAGATGTAAGGGCCACAGAGTATCAGAAACACTAACTAAAACCTATAGTGTGCATTATGCGGCTGTGCAGAAGGTGACTGGGGACTACCAGCCATCTTGGGTGAAGTTCAAGTATGGGGCGTGGTACCTGACTCCTAAGACTTGGCAGAAGCGCGACTGGGAGGAACCGCTGGTAGACCCCAAGGAGCTGAAAGACCAGGAGATGTCGGAGGCCAAGAAGAAGAGTCATAAACTGGTCAGTGAGCAGGGCAGTGGTGATGGTGGTGATGATGATGCTGATGATGATCATTATGAAATGGTGATGGTCTTGAGAATGATGATGATGATGATAATGACGATATTCATCTTGTTACCATTGTGGTTGTGTTCGATGTGACTTATACTGTTTTATGACCTTTTGATGATAGGGATTTTTTGTTGCTGCCCCCCCCCCCCCCCCCTTTTTTTTTTGTCACAATGCACACATTTCTTTCATTTTAATTTGGCCAGTCTTGGTGGGGGAGGTTGTTTTGTTTTTTTATTTGCTTGTTTATTTGTTGTTGTATTTGTGATGTCATCAAATTTTTCAGGAGGAAAATTTTCCAATATCAGAGATGTAGCAATGCAGTAAGATGATATTTTGAAGTAAGTGAGGGTGGGGGTGGGTGGAGCAGCCTGACTGAGCTTTTTGCTGGGAAAAAATCAGTGCAGTCTTTACAAATGCATACTTTTTTTTAGGTGGGGGGGGGGGAGGAAAGGATGGGGGAGGAGGGTGGAGAGGGACTCTCGTCTTCCAAAGTTTTGTACATTTTATCAAAGGGAGGGGTTGGGGGTAAGGGATGGGGGGAGGAGGGAAGAAGACAGTTTTAATTTTCTGAATATTTGTAAAAGTAGGTGGGAGATCAACTCACATCTTTCCAATTGTTTTAGAGGGGGGGGGGGGGGGGGGGGGGTCACGGAGATTGCAGGGGCGTAGACAGATCGATCTATTGATCGATTGATTTCACTGGAAGGTCATGAGATACTACACTGTCATGAAAGTCTAGCAGAGGTTATGTTTACCTGTGAGAATTCACAGAGGACCTCTTTCGTAGTTCAGAAAAGCGTGAATACATTTGGACAATATAGATCTGTTAAAGACAGAGAGAAGGGTCATTGCGCTCATTTCTTTCACAATAGGATAGTGTTGAACTAAAGCATGTGCATGCATGTTAACATGTTTGTGAAAGTTCCCGAGTTCATCTTTTTTATATTTAAGAAATATTGAAATGTATAGGTCACTGGATATTTCACCAAACAGTGCAATGCAAGTACAGACAAAACAAGTGGATTTGTGTATTACTCAACGGTGGATTGATGGTGTAACACAAATCTGTAAAACACTAAGATGATGGATGGACTAGCTGAATACATACTTCAGACTGGCAGTAGAAGTGCAACTATGCTAAACCAACTCATGTCCAATGGCTTGTCCCTGCCAAGGTTATGGACAGCAGAAGGTGAGGGATGGGCACTGCCTTCCATCAAGTCATGCCCTAGACACAATGAACTTCTGGCAGCTCACTGCCCATATGGCCGATAGGCTGTGTGAACGTCAACCTTTACCCATATCTGTCATTGTGAATGTATTCAGATGCGTGTCAAGCTTTCTACATATCATTGAAGTGTGTGTGCATGAGTGCGTGTGTGTGTTTGTGTGGTTGTGTGTGTGTGTGTGTGTGTGTGTGTGTGTGTGTGTGTATGTGTGTGCATGCACATGTGTGCATGTGTGCATAGCTGAAGTTTTTTTTTTCTTCAGTTTTACTGCCAACAGCTCCTGTCAGCTTTCAGTCATTAACATGAAGTGCCATCATTTCCGTGTGTGAGATTGTTTTGGAAACTACATGGTGACTGGAAACTAAACGGTGACTGGAAATTTCTGACAGAACCAGGAGCTGTCATCAATGCACGCCTCCAAAGCCTTCATGGACTTCATCAACAAAAAGTCTGTGAGGAAGCCAGAGGTACAGTTCTGTGGTCTGGGCACAGTTTGATGAAACGGTGTTGTTTTTGTTGTTGTCATTTAGAAAGATTTAATGCTTCGTTTTCTTGGTGAGACTGGTCTTTATTGGAATCTATTATGTTTTTTGTTTGTTTGTTTTTTTGTTGTGTTGGAAGGGGGAGGGTGGACTGGAGTTTCTTGTGGGTGCGCAAGTGCTTGGTGGTATGAAAATGTGAATGACACAAATATACACGAGATAAGATAAGATAATGTTGCTTATAGCCCAGCCGACCGCAAAGGGCCACATCAGGGCTGTCCCCACGTTAAAATCAACTCACCAGTCACACAAATATACACACATACACGCACGTACACATGCATGTATGAATGCATGCATGCTTTCACACACACACACACACACACACACACACACACACACACACACACACACACAAAATCATGCATATGCAGAGTGAGCAGGGTTTTTTTTTATTTCAACATTTGACTGCTCCAAAAATACAAATGGACAAAGAATTGTCTCAAGCCGAGCTTCTACTTCTGCGATCTTTTGCAGGTAACAGCAAAAAGTATAAAAAAGAAATATTCTAAGTGGGGTGAGGGGGGGGGGGGAGGGGAGGGGGGGAAACAGTGGAGATGCAATCCACAGAGCACTGGTTGCTCAAACTGATATACTAGCAGACACCACAGACATAGCGAAATCTGAAGCAAACATCTTCATATGAGCTGACAGTCACCATTTGTCTATCCAAAGGCAAAAAAAATGTCTGCAGAATACTGCAAAAGTCACAGAGACTGACAACAACTGCAGAAAAACATATTCCTGATTGTGGCAGATCGATGCTCAGATTTGCGTCAATTCACAACATTTTGAAACCCACTTCCAAAGAAAACCAGGTGTCAGAGTTTCTGTCAGTGATTGAAGGATATGTCAACATAATCATCGCTGTTAGAAAACCCATGATCATTTGTGTATGTTGTGTGTGTGTGTGGGGGGGGGGGGGGGGGGGGGGGGGTTGTTAGTTAGATTATAGTTGCAGGGTTGTGCGTTCAGTGAGAGTTTATGACTTTGTTTTGTGTTTGTTGGTTAGGAACTGTGTACATTGATCAGTGTCCTCCCTGTTTTGTGTGTTGTTCAGTAGTGAAATATATGCAGTGTTTAGTCTGAAGGATTGTTCTCTGTGTTGTGTTGGTCAGTCAGAAAATATCTACAGCATTCAGAGCATGCTATGAGTAGGACAGTTTGGAGGCAGCATGTGGAGCTCAGTAGCTGTGTTGTGTATGGTACTGTTGCAGTGTTCAGAGTTCAGTAAATGTGTGGGATAATTAGAAAATATCTTCAGTGTGCAGAGGACAGTTAATGTGATGTGTTTTTGACAGTTACAGTGTCAGTAAGTGTGGTATGTGAAAGAGGTAGAAAATGTAGTTTTCAGTGTTCAGGAGGTATGTGGAGTGTAGGGCATGCCAGCAGTGCAGAAATATTTCAGTGTGCAGAATTCAGAGGTACTGGGAGATAAACATTTCCTGCTCTGGCATACACCAGGGCCAAGTTTTACACACTGTAAAGGACAGTAAAGAGCTACAGTAGCCATCATGTTTCTGGTGTCTGCCAGATTGACAGGCTGGCAGAGGAACAGGAAAGCCAGTGAAAGTTTTAATGGGAGAGGGCCAAATCACCTTGTTTGAATGGTATTTCCCAACATATGCAGTAGGACATAATGCAGTTTGGATCAAACATGACAGATCCTAGAGGCCCTCAGCCTTTAACACCAAAGTGTGAAGTCATGTGCCCCCACCCCACCCCAGAGCTCACTGAGTATTCTGTGAGTGGAAGAGTAAGGAAATGTTGCTACAGTCAGAGCTCAGCAAGTGTATGGTATATGGGACAGTAGCAGTGTACAGAGCTCAGTAAGTGCATGTGAGTGGGACAGTGAGGAAATGCTGTTGTGGTCAGGGCTCCGTGACTTTTTGGTATATGGGACAGTAGCAGTGTACAGAGCTCAGTAAGTGCATGTGAGTGGGACAGTGAGGAAATGCTGTTGTGGTCAGGGCTCCGTGACTTTTTGGTATATGGGACATTAGCAGTGTACAGAGCTCAGTAAGTGCATGTGAGTAGGAGTGTGAGGAAATTGCTGTGGTTGGAGCTCAGCCAGTGTATTGTCAAGTCAAGTCAAGTCAATTCAAGTCAAGTCAAGTCAAGAATACTTTAATCTCTCCAACTAGAAATTTGTATATGAAAAGCAGCAATGTTCAGAGCTCAATAAGTATTTTATGAGTGGAACAGTGAGAAAGTGTTGCTATGGTCAGAGCCATTAAGTGTGTGATGTGTGGGACAGTTCATAGATACTACCGTGTTCATAATACTTTGTCCTTTGTTGTAGAGCTCAGTGAGTATAATGTGAATAGCACAGTGAGGAAATGCTGCTGTGATCAGAGCTCAGCAAGTGTATCGTGTATGATACAGCGGCAGTGTTCAGAGCTCAGTAAGTACTCTGTGAGTGGAACAGTGAAGAAAGATTGCTATTGTCAGAGCCAGTAATTGTGTGATGCGTGGGACAGTTCATAGATACTACCATGTTCATAGTTCCTTGTCATTTGTTGTGTGTTGTCAGTTTCTGGAGGAGGTTGGAGAGATCCAAAGGAAGGCAGCAGAGGAGGAGCAGAGGAGACTGGAGGCTGAACTCCTGGCCAAGCAGAAGAAGGGCGGTGCTCGCAAGAGTTCCATCAAGGTCTAAACAAGCCTGCAACAGTGCTGTGAGAGTCTGGATGTGTGTTTATCAAAGTCTGGACTGCTGCTCTTCCCTGCATCACTGCTCAAGTGTGGTGGTCATATTTTCACTGCAGGAATTCCATGGCTTGATTGCTTATTGCCAATACTTGGCTGTCCTTGCCAGACAGTTTGGGGAAGATCTTCTAATGCCACCCACGTCTTCCCACGTTTCATAACAGAGCTTCTTTCCATGAAGTACCATCAGTGTAATTCACACATATAATGGGATTAACGTTTAGAACAGAAAACAAATTTAGGAGATTTTCCTGTGTCAGCTGTCATATTTGGCAGAAAGTGTGTATCCTCTAGTGATGGGGGTGTGGCAAGGGATTGGTATGATGGGGGGAAGGGGGATGTCAAATTCTAAAGTCTTGAAACATGGCTGTAATGGAAAGAAAGTTCTTTTGTTTCAATTGCTGTGATAATGTTATCCGTCCATTTTTTGTTTTTTATCTGTTGTGAAAAATTGGTGTCGATTTATTTTATTTCATTTGTATGATTGACTACTTGGCCAGTGTGTAAATGGCTACATGTCTCTGGCAAAATGTGATTTTTTCGTGCATACACACATTGCCACTGTTTTTGTTTGTTTGTTTTTAATTTGTCTGCACTGAGTAATATAGATAAATCAGCCTTTCAGTAGCAGCTTTTAAAGAGTATTCACAAGCGCTGTTAATCTGATGCATTTGTATTGTGTGCGCATTTGTTTTCCTCCAGACACTGCTTGTGTGTGTGTGTGTGTGTGTGTGTGTGTGTGTGTGTGTGTGTGTGTGTGTGGTGCATATTTGTGCACATGTGCGGGTAGGTCTTTTCTTCTGCATGTGGTTTTGAAAATTAAGAAAGAAGTTTACTGCACATAAACAAAGAGATGATCTCTTTTTCTGTTTCAATAGAAACAGATTTATACATCTAACAAGACGTATTATACTTCTAACTTTGTTGTGCCACGGTGCATGAACTATGGTTTACAGTCATATTTACTCACACACGGAGTAATAAAAAGAAAAATGCAAGGATGTATTTTTGCAGTTGTGTGCTGGAGCGCACTATGGAATGTGACGTGTCAATGAATATGTGATATTTGGAGAGTATCGCACAGGTGTGTGTGTCGCAGTTAACGAATCTCTCTCTCTCTCACTCTCTCTGTCTCTCTCGCTCTCTCTCTCTCTCTGTCTGTCTGTGTCTCTCTGTCTGTCTGTCTGTCTGTTGTCTGTCTCTCTCTCTCTCTCTCTCTCTCTCTCTCTCTCTCTCTCTCTCTCTCTCTGTGTCTCTCTCTCGTTTTTGCCTTGTGTTATGGGCTCTGTTTCATTTCAGTGGAGTACCTCACCAAGATGTACATGCAAACTGGAAGATTTAATATCAGACTATTGAGACTACAGCAGAGATGTGAATGAGAATAAAGCCAGGCTGCAGAGTGAGACTAGTTCATTCAGTTTATTCCTGCCGCTGCCAGGGGGGTGCAGTGATTGCACCAGTAGCTTTTTTTAAACCAGTGAGGCAAACTGAACAAAGGCAAACTGGTCAAACAAAGCCTGTCGCAATCAGCAAAACTCAAGTGCTATGATCCACTTTCCCATCATCAACAGGTACATCTCTTTTTTGTCTGCTCTTTGGCCTACTTTTGGGAAAGGCCCAGTATCGGTGAGGAAAGACCCACTGACCACAGGGAAGGTCCTGTTTACAGCGGGAAAGACTACAACCCAGGATCCTCTTCAGGTGGGATAAAAGACCATGTGACAAAAGCCTAGCTGTGTCTGGAGTTGTACTGTTTTCACCCGTCAGCGAAACAGCAAGGAGTGGGGCTGTAGTAGGATGAGTGCAACAATTCGCTTGATGCTGGGGTTTATCGCTGATGACCTCTGCAGTCATGATGTACTGGTTGGTACACCAGTGGGGGTGCTTCCATGGACTTTCTATTGTGTCGTGTCTGGTGGTTACACAATGCCCTGGGCATGCCTGCATCCTATGTGAAAACAGCGCAGGCTCCAAGGGTGGTGTAGGATCGCTCCCGAGTGACTTGTTTAGCAGTTTACCAAAGCACATCTCTAGGTTCCACAGCGACCTTTGGGTGTCTCTCTTTCCAGTGCTGTGAATGCAACAGTCCACTTCCCCCATTGCCAACACCCGGCCAAAAACAAAAAAACAACAACAACAAAAAGCAAAACAAAACAACGCAAGTCCATACACAGTACCAATGGCCGGCATTTTTTTGTCAGTGTTTCTTTATCTGAACCACTAAAATACCGGCAATAACTTGTAAATGAGAAACTTCTTCAGGTCTTCTCCAGGTCAGAACGGACTCCCCAAAGCTGCGCCTGTAACTCCGCTCCCCCCGGCCAGGTTTTGTGTCGTAGAGCTGCGTGAGAAGGACAGCGCAGGAGGACATGTTCAGGGGTCTGGGGTGCAACGATTCAATATGCATCATTTCAATTCAAATTATTCATACTGACAAATAAGTATCATGCCAACAATTCAATAAACATTATTTCAATTCAAATTATTCATACTGACTAATCGGCATCATGGCAACGTTTCAATACATATTTTGATTCATGTTACACATACTGACAAATCAATATCATGGCAACGATTTAATACTGAAAGTCGATTCATCATGGACTGATGTAATAATGAAGGAAGAGAAGGCAAGGTTGAAGAACAGATTCGGAGTAGGAGAGAGTGAGGTGTGTGTGTGTGGCGGGTGGGGGGGTAGAGGTTGATGCAGTGTGTGATCAGACGGTGTGCTCGGGAATTGGAGGTTTAATTAAAGCATCAAGTTATCAGCACATAAGATGTTTCGCTACATGTTTCGTGAAATGTTTTGGTGGCTTCATATTTTGTAGACTAGTAGAAAGTGGGTTCCGGACACACATCCAGACTAAGCCTGTTTCGTATTGATCAATGCGGATCAAGTACTTACGGACAAGGGAGAGAGGATCCAAACTGAGATCGGGGTGCAGTAACCTAGCAGATTTTCTTCAAGCGGGAGGATGGGTGTAGGGAGAGGTGGATCGGGTTAGGTGCAGATTCACGGAATCAGTGGCTGGTGGGAAGGACACAGGGGCAGACTTTGTTACAAAAAGGTGTATGTGACAAGGCAGATTCTGTAAATTTGGGAGGCGGGAGGGTGATACAGATTTTATAAAGGCAGGAGGTGGAGGACGGGTGGGGGCGGGAGTGGGACGGGCTTCAACCCTTGTCAAGAACATACGTTGGAGGCCTCTGGTGACACATAACTAGTTATCCACCGCGAGACGATTTTTTTTTTTTTTAAATTGAAGGGAAGGCCCGGAACCCCAAACAGCCTCCTGTTGTAGGAATTTCTGCAAACTGAACAGAAATGCTAGTCAGTCAGCCTTAAACTGGTGGGACGTTAATATACCATGGCATTCATCAAAAAAAATGTTAAGCATGGAAAATGACACCTGTCGAATTCAATGTATTCATTCACAGGAAGTATGTTTAGTGCTCTCCGAGGTACATCGGGAAGAGTAAATATATAACATGCTTTGCTCGTTGAAGGAAAGCGATCCAGTTCGCTTAAGCTGGGTTGAAGAGGGGGTAAGTTTAATGATCGGGAATAAATTGATGAGATGAGATCACCATTAAAATTCTTCATCAACTCTTGGACCTAAAACACAATATGAGAAAGAGAGGGGTCAGAATTCCATGTACAAAAGGCTAAAAACAAAGAGGAAGGAAGGCTCGAATAAAACGGAAACACAACCACTCTTCATCCGATCTGAAGTTATAAGTCTATGGATCAAACGTTGTTTGCTTCTTTGTTTGTTTGTTTGTTTCGTTTCGTTTTTCGGTGTTCTTTTTTTTCTCCTCTAAGTCAAGATTTAAAACGTCTTCTTCACTTTCCATTGTCATTTATCCGCAGAAGAAAGGCTCATGGGAACCTACTTCAATCGCCTACATTGGCCCCGAAGCCGCTGCCATGGAATGCTGAGTGAGATTTAAAAAAAAAAAAACATGTGTTCCTGGCGTTCATTGTAAGTTCAAATAGGACTGTACAGTGCCAAAGAGTGCAGTAGTCTCGGAGCGCGAGAGACAGGCCAAGGACAAGGTGATCACAAATGAAACGGGATGTTGGCGAAGGTTGAAGGGTGGAGTCTGGTGATAGAAGATTCTGGACAAGTTGTTTACGGCTGTGGAGGAGATGCACGCCGCGGAGGCTCCGTCCATTGTGTGTACATGCAGTCAGGGCTGAGGGTTGAGGTCAGTTCCCTAGCTGAGCCGCCCCATGGATAGCAGCTGCAATTTCAGCTCCCTGTGCTTTAAAATTAATGTCTTGTTGACCGCAGAACTTAAGAACCAGTTGTTCCAAGACTGAAACCAGCGTTCTTTCAAGGTTACTTTTATAGGACCAAGTGACCCTATGAAGTCAGTTTGGCTACATCCACCTCTTTCGTGCCCTCCTGCGAGCGAACACAATCTTTTGGATTTGTTTATTTGTTTGTTTGTTTTTCACATTAGTAACGGCTGTAACGGTAAACTAAAACGTCGGGCATCATCCTTGACCCATAATGAACATTCGTACAAATTTTCAGAAAGATCGGCCCAGTAGTTTTGTCTGGAGCGAGTGGAACACATTTTGACCACAGACACACAGACAGACAGACAGACACACACACACACACACACACACATACAGACAGCATTTCTTCGTTCCCATTCTAAAGTACTCCCTGTTCTATAAGAACTGGGAGTACAAAAAGGGTAAAAGGAGAGAAGAAAATAAACTAAAAAAAGTCAGAAGAAAAGTCAGACAACTTAGTGTATCTGCATATTTTTTATTCCACGCACATGGCATCATTCTTTTCCATCAACGCCTACATCAAGCCACATGGGAACTCTTTTTTAAGTCTCAGTTTCCATTTAGGTTGCAGGATTTTGACGTCAGATTCATCGTGACATCACAATCACACTGTGACATGTAGAATGTGACGTGTTCCTTTAGATCTGGCTCTTCAGGGACTCGGGGATGAGCACGCGGTTAATTTCGTGGACTACGCCGTTGAGAGCGCTTATGTCTGCCCCGTTCCGCATCAGATGTGAGCCCTCAATGGTTCCTTGTCCTGTTTGAATCATTAATAGTAGTAGTAGTAGTAGTAGTATCATTATCATTACTATTATTATTATCATTATATTATTATTAT
>CM031601.1:71167057-71189557 GCA_018398815.1 Conus ventricosus | reverse complement strand
TCATACCTCCATAAATGAAGAGGAGGAGGAGGAGAGAGAGAGAGAGAGAGAGAGAGAGAGAGAGAGAGAGAGAGAGAATACGAATGTTTAATCAGTTTTAAGGCCAAGACCCTATTCTGAGGGGGCATACAATCGAACACAATAAATCAAATTAAGGTACTGTCAGACACGCTAAGGTCTGAAGGGAAAACACCTATACTAACACCGCCCCTCTCATACAACACACCCACACAACGTTAACAAATAAATATATTTATTTAATACGACACGCTGACGATCATGCACACACCACCATCCTGCACGATAGACCCTCCCAACATCAACAGTACACACAACACGAAATATCCAACCAACAAGCACAAGCATACATCAAAACCAGGCTGCCAAGCAACCACCCACTGGTGACCAACAAGTCGCACAACTCTTAGATCACAATAATGGCCACTTAAATTTGTCATGATGCACAAAACTTCCACCAAACGACCCCCACAAACCATATGAGTCATCAACTTATTGTCATCTCAGATGCATGTCCAGGTGAAAAACTAGGCACACTGTAGCTTGTGGGACGCACAATTTAGATCAGTTAATCTGTTTTCGCTCACCACACCGTTGATGACGGAATAGCGTGGACAAAAGCGACGACGACGACGATGCAGAAGACGATGAACACGCCATTGGGTTAAATAGTAAAAGTAGTCGAAGGTTATGCTGTAGAAACCCGCAATCACAGCCTAAGACACCAGACGACTAACGCCATGGAATCAGCTGCCCAAAGATGTGGTTGTACGAGCCAGGATGAGTCTGCACCTCCACCAAACATGGGCGCGCGTGTTTCCCCAGCACGCCCACAACTGCGGCAGGGCTGCAAGCCTGGGTCGGCCTGGGTCAGCTCCGCCTGGGTCGGCCTGGGTCAGCTCCCCTGGGTCGGCCCCTCAGGCCGTCACATCAGCCCAGCCGTCTGGTCAACACAGGGTGCTGCCCATCCACACTGGAAGCGGTGGCACTAGCGAAAACGACACACCGAGAACCTTGGACAAAACAACAACGTAGGGAGGCGCCACACACTGACTACACCCCTACACATACATTTACGTGGCGTCACCAGAATCACACCTTGATCTGAATCGTGACCACTTCTACATAGAACAGGGGACTTCACTTGGTGGGCAGGAACAGCCTCCCGAAAACCACACCCTCAGGTCCGAAAGACCCAATGCCAAGAGTCCTGCTTGACACCCAGCCAGAGACAGAACTGAACTTAGCGCGCCCTGCGCGCTCGCGGGTAGAAAAAACGGACACTCACTCAACATGACTTCACGTGCACAAGACAACACACACTGCAACGGGACGAAACAAGATGCACAGGTTCTGGGTTTGACATTCGCTCAACCCCGGCGTTTAACGCACGGAAGTTCTGCCTTCCCAACCACAGGGCGTCCGTGAAACGCCAAACTAATTAAACTATAAAACATGTTCCCGGGTAGTGTCACGTTCTCCCCCCTTCCACCGCCTCCTTCTCTATCTTTGATGCCACGTCACACAAAACAGAGCTCCGGGTCATGACAAACCCCCCCCCTCCTAAAGATCCAATCCCCATTGGATTTCAAGAACCAGACATGACACAGAGCGCTCCCGCCCGTACCATCAACACATGTATGACCACTTTAAACCAGGACTAGTAGCCATCACTCCCTGGGCAAACACCAAATGCTGCAAAACCCCTCCAGCCTAAACTCCAGCAGGGCACCCGATCCACCTGGCAAAACTCCTTTACATCCTGCTGAGAAAATCAGCCGCTATATTGTCCCTCTCAGGGATTGCCTCCACCAGAAACTGGAACGGTGGAGCTGGAGCGCCCACCTTGTCACCCTCCCACTGGTTGACTTAACCCGGTGTAGGTACTGCAGAGGAGAGTGATCGGTTTGGACGGTGAACTGCTTGCCGTATAAATAGGTGGCAAATTCTGAATTCCCCACACAAGTCCCCAAACATTCTTTTCAATGATGGGGTTGTTTAGTTCCGCATCCACCAACTTCTTGCTGGCGCACGCCACGGGCCACAATACCCCATCATGCTTTTGGAACAACCAGCTCCCAGTCCAGTCCTGACGCATCCGTTCTGAGGAAAAATGGCTTCCCCAGCACGGGCAACCTGCACACTGGTGGGGTAGAAAAACTGTCCTTCAACCTTCTGAAGGCCCTTCACAATCTTCGGTCCATCGGACCTGTCTAGGCTGCGTCCCTTTTGTCAGGTCTGTCAAAGGTAAGGCGTTTGTCGAGGAACCGGGGATGAACCGTCGGTTAAAAACAATCAACCCAAAAAACTCTTTACCTGCTTCTTGGTCTGGGGTCTTGGCGCATCCTTGATCTGACATGTCTTGTCCTCCACAGGCCGAATCTTCCCTTCCCCAATCACGTGGCCCAGATAACACTCTCGCCCTCCCAACTCACACTTGGTTGGTCGTGCTGACAACGAGCATTCTCTCTCAGCCGCTGAAATAGAGCACGCAAGATTTCTAGGTGTCGCTCTTCTGTCTCTGTAGCAACCAACACGTCGTCGATGAAGTTGTCGACATCCTCCTCCGGCAACGGACGAAGCAACTTCCTCATCAAGACCACTGGAGATGCGTAAGGTGACACGGAGGGCTCAATAACGTCTAATTTCTGCATAGCCTCCACCTCCTCCGGATCGTTTCCCTGCAAAGCGAACGGGACTTGTTTACGGCTTGGACCGAACTGGTACGTCGGACGACAATCTCACATGACTTTCTTCCAAGGTCGTACACGCTGGCAAGTCTGTAGGAACGTCGCCAAACTCCCGAGTGAGTCCCTTGACATCTGCAGCGAACATCGGGATCCTCTGCCAAAATGACGACATCCGCAGGTCCCTCAGTGGCTGTCAGCGGAATCAAGGGAATGTCCCATCCTATGGGAGCAGTCGGTGATTCCTCGTCTTCTTCCTCCACCACTACCGCTTGCACATTCACTGGGGGTTAGTAGCTCTGCAGGCCGCTCCACGAACTTCTTAAGCAGATTGGCATGGAACAACCTGCTCTTTGGCCCCATCTGGACCTTGTAGTCCACCTCACCAACCCTACCAGTCACATGGTAGGGGGCCCCCGCCAGGCCAGCTCCAGCTTGTTGTGTTTCAACGGCCGTTAAAACCAACACTCTAGACCGACTGGAAACGATCGTCCCCTCGCCCGGAGATCAAAGTGCCGCTTGTACACCCAGCAGCAGTGGCGACGTGTTCTGTGCCAAAGTACATGTCTCAGCAATCTTGTTCCTGAGGTCCACCACATACTCAATGGATGTCTTTAGCTCAGCCTCCTCAGGCGCACCCACGACTCCTTCAGTATCTGCATAGGTCCCGCACTGCTCGCCCATACAACAGTTCAAAGGGGGAAAACCCCGTGCTGGCCTGCGGTATTTCCCCGGTTTAGGCAAAAAGCAACGTGGTAGCCCCCGATCCACTCATCTGGCTTGTCCTTTTACCAAACGGCGCATCATCCTCTTAAGGGTCCCATTGAACCTTTCCACAAGTCCATTGCACTGAGCATGGTACGGCGTGGTATTCAAACCCTTTATGGCTAGCAGACGGTACACTTCCTTCATCACCTGCCAGTGAACTGGGATCCTCGATCCGTGAGCACCTGCTTGGGTATGCCAGTTCGTGACCACATGGTGAATGCAGCCTCGGCCACTCCTTGCCGTGATGTATCTTAAAGGCATCGCTTCCAGGTATCTGGTGGTGTAGTCTACCAGGGACAAGTATATACCGATGACCTCGTCCAAACTATCGGCGTCAACGGTCCGATCAGATCTAGGCCAACTTTGGTAAAAGGGTTCCTGCTCCCGAGGCATCTTGACCAAGGGTACCGGTGGAACCCGACCCCTGTCGATGGTGCGCTGACACTGCGGGCATGACTGGCAAAATCTCACGATGTCGGCGCAGATTCCTGGCCAGTAGAAGTGAGGCAGAATCCTGGACTTGGTCTTCGTGGTTCCAAGATGCCCTGACATGGGAACCTCGTGGCCCAAGCCCGCACTGTGGGCCCGGGTCTCTTTCGGTACACACACCTGAGTACATACTTCTGGGTTCCTAAACCTCCTGATCAGCACTCCCCCTTTTTTAAGGTAACTGACTTTCCCCCTCCTCATCCGGACCCCAGTCTTATCCTCGTATGCCTTCCTTGCTCTACTCAAGGTGGGGTCTTCTCCTTGTCCCTTGATCAACTCATCTGAAGTAGCGATTTAACAACTGACTCCTCAGGGACAATGGTCGCTGGGGTTCCTTGTCCTTCCGGGCCTGAGCTCTCGTCTGTACAACCGCGAGGGTGTCCGGCACAGCATAGACGGGAACTCGTTCTAAAGGTGCTCCTCGCTTCCGCTGGATAAAATTTCCCAAAGAGGACTTCTTCAACTGGACGCTCCATGACGAGGGCGCAGAAACTCCCTGTGACAACCCGGGGAGACGATGTCGACCAGCGCCACTGGTAGCGAACCCGACACGGGACTCAGCTAACGTGATCAGGACGGTATCTCCTGTGTACTGATCAGGATGTACCAGATGAGCAGCCACCACGGAATAAACCCGCTCCTGTGTCCCTAATCCCCTGTACCATAATGCCGTTGACCTGAATCTCGCACCCAGGGGAATAAGGCTTCTTGGCACATGACACACACAGCAAAGGGGGGGACTTCAACACATTTTTTAGCAGCCCCCGGCACATTAACTGCCCCTACCGTGTTACGACGTGGGCACTCCTCACTATGTGGCCTGTCTCCCCACACAGGAAACACTTTACTGTAGTCCTCGAGCGGGAGGGCTTGAGGGGCAGTGGTTGGGGTTTTCTGTTCTCGGTAGTCTGAGTCCTAGGCTGAGGCTCTGACTCCTTGGGGTATACGCGCCGTAACTCCTCTCTCTCCTTTCTGCAGTCGCGCCCCAGTCGCCTGGCCTCTGCCACCACAGTAGCCTCCGGGCCACCTCTGTCGCTGTTGCCGGGGAGACGCGACGCACCTCAGTGGTCAAGTCAGGGGTCAGGATCCGATACATCTGTTCCCGTAGGAACAAGTCCTGAGATCGGTCGCTGACTGTGGATCCTTCCTGCTGCCAGGCACCACAAATCCAGGCAGGCGATCATCCTGTCCAGCAGCTGCTCAAAGGTTTCGTCCTGCTCCTTCTTCATCGCCCGGAAGCGTTGCCGGTATGCCTCTGCGTCCAGCCGGAAAACTTAAGCAAAGCGCCTTGACCTGGCCGTAGTCAGTGAGATCCTGCGGGCGTAGTCTCAGCACTGCCTCCCTCGCCTTGCCCCTCAAGAGCGCCACCAACTCATTGACCACGACTTCTGCTTCCACCGGCACAAACTAGCCATCCCTCGAATGGGACAGATAGGCGTCGACATCTCTCCATCCCGCAACGGGTCAAGATGTACACTGGTGGCATCCGCCTGGTCTTCCTTCCTCTTGATCTCTTCCTCCCTTCTATTCTCGTCCCTCAGTGCCTGAGCTTCCTCCTTGAGAGCCCGCTCTCGCTCTCTATCCAGCCGATGCTGCTCCGCCTCACGCTTGTAAATAACTTCCTCGCGCTTGAGCCGCAACTCTTCCTCCTTGGCCTCGCGCTTAAGCCGCAACTCTTCCCCCTTGCGAGCCCCCTCTGTTTCCTGGCATCTCGCTTGAGACGTAACTCCTCTTCCCTTGCCTCCTGCTCTCTTTCCTGCGCATCTCGCTTGAGACGTAACTCCTTTTCCCTTGCCTCCTGCTCTCTTTCTGCCGGGCCACCTCGTCCAGGCGTCGACCAACAAAGTCCGCTAATCCCCTCCTGTAACCCCATGCTTCTACCTAACCGAACATATTGTCGGCCAAGGTGTCCAGCTGTTGCTCCGCCCTTAACCTCCTTCACTAGCTTACCTGCATGCTCCTTAACTACCGGAGACGTTGCCGCAGGAGTATGACTTCCTGAGCCCTTGGCCAGTTGTGAACGCAACTTACGGTCACTCGGGGTGTGCGACATACTGAATCTGGGCTATCCTACTCCAAACCGCGACTGACACGCACGATTACTACAGAGCACCAAACCTATGCGATTACCCGGAGAGAAAGTTAATAACCAAAACCAGTTGCTTTCCCAAAATTGCAATAAACCCCTGGAGTCAAACTCAGCCAATGTACGGACCTGAGCCCCAACTACGTATTACCTTTACACTCCCCAAGGGTGTGTGACACCGTGATAAAGGCAAGCTACCAAGCACAATTTCACCATGCTCAATGCTTAGCAAACATAGGCATACTCAACATCAACAAAGCATAGTCATCATCAACATCATCAATACAATGCAATAGCCCAACAACCAAAATTACACCATGATCATTTTCAAATCAACTCATACCCCGATCAAAGTTCTCTTGACATGGCCAGACATTACATCACAAATCACGCAGGGAGGGTCCACACAACCAACACGACACAGCATCAACCTAATACACAAAATATCCACTTTCATTACACACACAAACCCATGACAAAACAAACTACAGACAATAGCACATCACTTCCACACACTAACAATGGCAATTAGCAGGTCTTACACGCCTGAGTGCTCGTTGTCTATGCCTCCACCCTTACTAGGCACGCACCCTCCAACCACCCACTAAACTACCCCCCCCCTACTCTACCTAACCCAACACAAAGGTACCCCGCATCTCCACCAAGTTGTCAGACACGCTTTAAAGGGCTGAAGGGAAAACACCTATACTAACACCGCCCCTCTCATACAACACACCCACACAACGTTAACAAATTTAAAAATATTTATTTAATACGACACGCTGACGATCATGCACACACCACCATCCTGCACGATAGACCCTCCCCAACATCAACAGTACACAAAAACACGAAATATCCAACCAACAAGCACAAGCATACATCAAAACCAGGCTGCCAAGCAACCACCCACTGGTGACCAACAAGTCGCACAACTCTTAGATCACAATAATGGCACTTAAATTTGTCATGATGCACAAAACTTCCACCAAACGACCCCCACAAACCATATGAGTCATCAACTTATTGTCGTCTCAGATGCATGTCCAGGTGAAAAACTAGGCACACTGTAGCTTGTGGGACGCACAATTTAGATCAGTTAATCTGTTTTCGCTCACCACACCGTTGATGACGGAATAACGTGGACAAAAGCGACGACGACGACGATGCAGAGACGATGACACGCCATTGGGTTAAATAGTAAAAGTAGTCGAAGGTTATGCTGTAGAAACCCGCAATCACAGCCTAAGACACCAGACGACTAACGCCATGGAATCAGCTGCCCAAAAAATGTGGTTGTACGAGCCAGGATGAGTCTGCACCTCCACCAAACATGGGCGCGCGCGCTTCCCAGCACGCCCACAATGCGGCAGGGCTGCAAGCCTGGGTCGGCCTGGGTCAGCTCCGCCTGGGTCGGCCTGGGTCAGCTCCCCCTGGGTCGGCCCCTAGGCGTCACATCAGCCCAGCCGTCTGGTCAACACAGGGTGCTGCCCATCACACTGGAAGCGGTGGCACTAGCGAAAACGACACACCCGAGAACCTTGGACAAAACAACAACGTAGGGAGGCGCCACAACTGACTACACCCTACACATACTTTTACGTGGCGTCACCAGAATCACACCTTGATCTGAATCGTGACCCACTTCTACATAGAACAGAGACTTCACTTGGTGGGCCAGGAACAGCCTCCCGAAAACCACACCCCTCAGGTCCGAAAGACCCAATGCAAGAGTCCTGCTTGACACCCCAGCAGAGACAGAACTGAACTTAGCGCGCCCTGCGCGCTCGCTGGTAGAAAAAACGGACACTCACTCACATGACTTCACGTGCACAAGACAACACACACTGCACGGGACGAAACAAGATGCACAGGTTCTGGGTTTGACATTCGCTCAACCCCGGCGTTTAACGCACGGAAGTTCTGCTTACCAACCAACAGGGCGTCCGTTGAAACGCCAAACTAATAATAAATATAAAACATGTTCCCGGGTGTGTCACGTTCTCCCCCCTTCCACCCCCTCCTTCTCTATCTTTGATGCCACGTCACACAAAACAGAGCTCGGGTCATGACGGGTACACATACAAAAACAATGTAAAGAAATTCATGAGAATAATTCAAATGCATCATTAAATGACATTATTAGGTACCAGCACGCAATCTTTTCTGTGCTTCATATACTATACAGCCAAATTGGAGAGGACATGTTCTTTTCTTGTCGACAACAGTAATACTAACTTGAAATGACATGGATCGGTAAAATACTTTGGCTGGATAAGTTTTGTTCTGAAATGATGTAGTGCAGGGCAACATAACAAAACATGAACTTCATCTTCCCTTGCTAAACCACACAAACGGCATATCAATTCGACTTCGGCAGGGTCTGAATATCTTAAACGATGGCAGGCAATGTCAGAGCACCACCAAATCTAAATTTAGCCAACGTGCTCATAACATATCGATTCATTTTTATAGTAATATATGGTTCTAACTCATGAGTAGTCTTGAAATGTCTGTACTGTATGAATCTATCGCTGTGATTGACATGTTCATGCCAGTCCTGCCATCTACAGTCAATAATCCTCTCTTTAAAACATTTCAGAAACCTAGATACGCCCTGAACACCCTGGTTATCCCAAACAAATCCAAACCCATAAGAATTTATACACTGTCGTACCTTGGAAGCCCATGTTTTCTTACCATTATCATCTAGAAACAACAACATTCTGTATGCTTTAAAAGGTATCCTATTTTCATCCATTCTGGTCAGCTTCAACCAATATTTAATGCATTTTACATACGAGTTTAGATAAATTGGATACCTTCCTAGTTCACCATAAATCATGTCATTAGGAGTTCTGATGTCAACATTTAAGAAACGCTTTAATGTATATAAATGAACTTTCAAGAGAGAGAGAGAGAGAGAGAGAGAGAGGAGAGAGAGAGAGAGAGAGAGAGAGAGATTTCTGGCATCCGGAGGTCATGTCTTTTCGTTTCCACCTCAGGATTTTTCGAGCAATTTCAGTCGAATATTTATATTTTAACTTAATTCAATGTTTCATCAGTGTGTGAGCTTTCATGTTTGTCTTTGTAAGACGCTCTCTCTGTAGGCAAGTTGATTTACCTGCTTTCGTGCAATTGTTTTAGATTTTTTTTTCATTTTTCGTATTTATATATTTCCTTATTTATTCATTTGTTTGTTTATTTATTTATCAGTTTACTGTTGCTCGGGTGGAAGAGCTGTTTCCAAGCGGGTGGCCGTGAATGAATGGAAAACCTGGTAATCTCTTTCTGTAGAGCAAAACAGCTGTGTCAAATACTTGTTGTCCTCCTCCTACTCCCCATGCCTACCGGTCAAAAATAAAAGTACTTCTGGCCGATGTTCTTTGTCTGTTCTGTCAAAATAGACAATGCGTTTAGCCCGTTCCTTTTAAACTTGACAAGAACCACTTGTGGCCTGTGCCGCTACCACTCGCACCTGCAAAAAAAAAAAGTGGTCCTGGCCCATCTCATTCACGTCTGCTGACCAGAAATACCTCGCGGTCCACACCAGGCAAAAACAGAACATTTGTGGCCTTTTGATTTCTAGCCAAAAATATTTTTGAAGCCCAGACCATCCAAAACTAGAAGATTTGTAACCCATATTCTTGGCGCTTGTCTGCCAAAATTAAACGACTCGTGGCCCATATTCTTCATGCACCAAACAAAACTACAGTACGCGTGGGTCATGACAGCTAAACTGCAAATATTTGACGAGAAGAGAATACTCTTGATCATATTCTTGACCCTTACCTGCCAAAAATTCATCCATCCCACAGGCGTGTGCAGCAGTCATCAGTGTGGAGAGACTTGATTCGCTGGCGATGATGTCAGTGATGGTCCCATTGGCTGGCTCCATGGGTCCGTATAAGTAATAGATGATTCCATTGGTTGCTGGGTAAGATCGACTTTGGAAAGGAACCCCTTGAACTGTCAGCTTCTGTTGATGTTGTAGACAATGATGGCCAATGATTAGAGCATTCCTTTTGTTGACTCATATGTTTTGAACAAAGTGAGTCTGTGTATGCAGTCTGTTTTGGTGTTTGGCGTGTGTATGCGTGTGTATGCGCGTCTGTGTGTGTCGTGTATTCCTGTGTGTGTGTGTGTGTGTGTGTGTGTGTGTGTGTGTGTGTGTGTGTGTGTGTGTGAGAAAGAGAGAGAGAGAGAGTGCATTGGAAATGTCGACATTGCTATTTTGTTGGCTTTCATGAGTGCTAGCATAGCCAAATTTTGCAAAATGATAAATAAATGGAACTTTTTCTCCATGAAAATATCACCGAATGGCTATGTAGATATACCTCAATTTAATATACCCAACATTCTTACCCATACAACACTGAACGTTTCCTTTAATCAACATTTCAGTCACCTATTATCATTGCTTTACACAGTGGTTTAAAAGGTAAATGAAGTAATATGCAATATATCACAATGACTATTGTGTTATTTTCTATCAAGAGAGGGCAGTTCAATGTTGTTTTTTTCGCGCAGTTTACAGATTTTTTTAAATATTATAATGATACTAAACATAAAACCACGATATAGCACATCTGAATATACCAGATGTAGCTAAATGAATGCATCATATGTCATGAATCTAGCAAGCAAAGCAGCAAATAAAACAGTTTCTCCCGTTTCAATAATAACAGAGCTTTACAAAAATTATAGAAATGCGACGAAAATTTCACATTGTTGCCAAAATTATATATATATATATATATATATAAACGTCCTTAAAAAATCTGAAAAAGCTCAACCCCTTGGGGAACAACATTTGTTAAAAATATTATTATTTTTAGCACTTCATTTTAATAATATTTTTAACATATATATATATATATATATATATATATACACAATTATAAACAAAGCTTACTCATATGTCTTAGATTGAAGAAATAGGGGGACATATATATATATATATATATATATATATATGAAGAGCAAATAAAAACTCCAAATCCAGGTAAACAAGTGCAGGTTAACCATTCTTCAGTCGTTATAGTAATGACTTGGCAAAGATTTGAACTTTTAAAAAAATTAATTGAAGATGAAGAAAATGGGGGAATATATTATAACTATGAGAAGCCCTTCACTAGCAGCCTGATGAAACCATCGTAATCCCTCTCGAAGGCACATTTATTTGTATTGCTTGCTCCTAGGCCTTTCGTCCGCTGGATCGGACTCATCAGGGAGACACGGCTGATTGTGTCTGTGCTCTTGGTGTCAAATAGAGACACACCACAGTCCATAATTCTGTGGTATTCTCACCACCAAGGGTTCAAAAAAGAATCCAACAGTGCCCCCAAAGCAGCCGGTGAAGGGTAGTAAATGGAACAAAACAAAGGTGTGGAGAGGTAAAAAGTTGCTGAAAAACTAAAAGCATTATTCAAACAGTATAAAATGTAGGGGGCAATCTTTGAGCCTATGCTTGAGGATCCATTCAAGGATGCAAGGGAGATCAAAAGATATGGAACAGTCTGAGTGGTCAGCTCTGCTGTTCAATAACCCAAGCATTGTGATATATATATATATATATATATATATATATATATATATATATATATATATATATATATATATATATAAAGGATACAAAAATCATGGAAAAATCTGGGGGGGAAAGTATGCTTTATCAAAATATGACGTCAAGCTTGTGAAGAGCACATCTGGAGTACTTTGGCGACGTATCAGTGAAGGAAAGGCGAACGGATACCTAAGTGCCTGACTTGCCTAGATCTGCATTGTTCGTCCATCTCTCTTCGTAGAAGCCAAGAATAATTATGCCAGGAAAATCTGCTCGTTTCATTGATAAGCTCTTTCAATTTTCTAGCTTAGGTGGGTGTTCTTACATTCCAGGTGGCAAATGTGATCATTTTCCTTCTATGTATACTCAAATAATGTGATCATTTTTCTTCCATGTATACTCAAACATTACCTACCCCCACCCCCCACCCCTCCCCCACCATAGCACACTTTTCCCGTCCTCCCTGGTGGAGGTCAATGGATGGCGTGGTCATTGTACACCTGGTCTTCGATCTATCCAGTATGGTTTCCGTATTTTCATCTTCCATTGTGTTTCTTGGACAAGATCGAACACATCAGAGCTCATCCCTCTCGGGTCGGATTTTTGTTTGTTTGTTTGTTTGTTTTGTTGGGTTTACTCCCCACACGTGGCAGACAGTAATGGCCGGGTTCACGTGGTATCCAGTGGCAGGGGAGGTCACCTCTGACCTGACAATCTGTCAGTAATTGTTGCTCGTCCGTCGAGTCGACGAGGACCACTTCAGCCCTCGTGGGGTTGAGGGGAGTGAGACGATTTGTGGGTTCGCAGGTGGCTGATCAAGTCTATGCATGCATGACATGTGCGGAGACAGCTTGGACAGGGAATGTGGAAGACCTCCTGTCCCGCAAGCAGGGTCTCACTCAAACCTGCAATGTCGATGTTATGCCCGGCGAGTTCTTTTTCAGAAAGAGCTGTTTACCTCTGAGACCTGTTTACATCGTCTCTATTCAGGAGGGTGCGCACGTTCCACGTGCCGAGGGTGAGAGGAATAATCCTCGTCTTCTTCTTTGAGTTTCGACCACTGTAGTAGGGCCCCCTCCAGCTGCGGTAGGCTGGTTAGGGAAGGATAGAGCAGGCAAAGTTTAAGGCACCCTTTCTAGACCCTTCCTCATGCTATGGAGGTGAGCAGTGCTATCTTAAAAAGGGCTGCTCAATCGCTCAGGTAGCTGCCCAACTCCACCACTGCTCCGGTTCAGTGGATAATGACCACATGGCCTGAGCCGCCTGTGTGCAGGTTTGCAGCCACTGTTGCCATTATACCCACACCTGCCACTTCATCGCTTTCCCACACCACCACAGGACTAAGGGATGAGGTGAATAGTGATGGATGATGACGGGAGAAGTGACCTGCGCAGTGACTTTGTTAACAGTGAAGATGAGTTGCTCAATTCGTCGACCTCACTCCCTTTCCAAAACCATCTGAGTCTAGCAGCAAGACAGGGTCAAGACGGCTGGACACAGTCGGATGCAGTGGATGACCATGATTTCATTCGTGTCTCATCATACTCCATGCGCTCCACAATGCCTTGCTGGGAGTCGCCTTGCTGTTGTGAAATCAGTTTGTGATTTCCTCCGCGCAATCCGCCGAGTCCAGTCTTCACATGCTTAGGTAGACAAGTCCTACCTCACTGAGGGTTTGAGACCCGTCGGCGACCCTCACCTGGTTCTTCCAGCCTGCCAAAGCTGTTGCCCGGGGTGTGGCCGCCGTCGCAGGCTAACTGCTCCAGGGAACCACAGCTAAGTGCCTTGTGAAGACTAAAGATGGACTTGCAGCCCTAAGGACTTGGCAAGCACCCCCACCAGAGATGCTACCTCTTACGGACACCCCATACACCCCAGTCAGTAATTACTGACTTACCAAACAAGAATAAATAGATATTAGAATATAAAGTAATGAACGCATTTTCAAAAATGAACAATAAGTAAATACAACAAATAACCATACAAACATGTCACATCTCGAAATCGTAATGAGAACAAAGGAAAATCAACATAAATGACACACATTTCCTGCATAATTGTTGACCCGGATGTTCTCCCGTTGAGGGCAGTGAGCATGCGCTCATTGTAGAGCTCCTGACGAGAGATGGTCCCGTTGACGACGTGGAAGAGGAGGAGATCTTTTAGGGCCGGATCCTGCTTCAGCGAGGCCAGGCTCATGTGATTGGCCGCCAGGAAACGCATCAGATACGTGTCAGAGGGGATGAAGAGTGTAAATGGACCTGTGACAAAGCGTGCTGACGTCACTGAGGTTCGTTGTTGTCAGCAACAACGTTATCGTTGTCACATTGGGCAAACCTCAAGTTTAAGCCGGGGGACCTGTATTGGAAACCTGCGTAGACAGCTTCCCTGTGAAAAGAGCTTCTTTCCGGTAGGACCAAAATAGTTCAAGTATGCTTATTTGTGTCATTATTTGGCATTTGCTGAACATCCAGGGGGGGGGGGGGGGGGGGGGGGGGGGTTCTGATTAAATTCACTTTGATCTTTAAAGGAAAGAAAATATCAGAGAGAGAAAGTTATGCTTAAAGGCGAGTGAGTGTGGAAAGAAAGCGGTCCGTAAACGTGGCGTTCGCTGGACCTTGTCGTCATGATAATGGCGGCGGGTGTGGTGTTAGTAGGGGTGATGTTAAGAGTCGTCATCGTTGAAGTAGTGTACTACTATCACTGAGCACCAGTTATATCATCACGGCAATACACCTGCTTCTGCTTCTGTGTCTGGTAATATATTTTTCTTCCTTATGCTGTTCTTGGTATTAACAAGGCAATGTTGCTGCTCAGACAAGGTTTTTGCGACTGCTGTTGCTGTTGTGTCTGCTGCTGCTGCTGTTGTGTCTGCTGCTGCTGCTGCTGCTGCTGCTGCTGCTGCTGCTGTGGTGGCATTAGTGGTGTTTAATGGAGATGCTAATGATGATAATGATAAGACGATCCATGATGACTGTTTGGCCATGGTATTTGTGAATGATGATCATGATCACATTGATGATGACTGCAATAGGATTGAAGGTGATGGGAGGAGAAAATAAAAGAAAAAAAGAAAGGTGAAAATAGGATGAAAACGAACGTGCAGAAAACGGCGCCAGAACAGTCCTTCTGTTCTCCAGTAACGTGGCTGGCTAGGCTGTAAACAGCATCATTTCAGCTTCCCCCTCTGCCGCTACCACGGCATTATATCATTGTCTAACACCTTTTGCTCTCTCTCTCTCTCTCTCTCTCTCTCTCTCTCTCTCTCTGTACTATGTCATTGTCTCACACCTTTTGCGCTCTCTCTCTCTCTCTCTCTCTCTCTCTCTCTCTCTCTCTCTCTCTCTCTCTCTCCTCCTCCTCCTCCTCCTCCTCCTAGCCTCCTCTTCAACCTGTACTTCCTCCTCCTCCTTCTCCTAATCCTACCGTCCTCTTCAATCGCCACTTTCCTTTCCTCCTTCTCCTTTTCTTCTTCTTCTCCCCCTCCCCTTCCTCCTTTTCTTCTTCTTCTTCTCCTCTTCTTTTTCTTCTTCTTCTTCTCCTCCTCCTCCTCATCCTTCTTCTCCTTCTTCTCTCTCTCTCTCTCTCTCTCTCTCTCTCTCTCTCTCCTTCTGTCTCTCCCCTCTCTCTCTACCGCCCTCCCCCCCTCTCTCTCTCTCTCCCCACCACATCCCTTCCTCCCTCCCCCTCTCCCCCCTCTCTCTCCCCACCACCAACCCCTCTCACCTCCTCTCTCCACCCCCCCCCCTCTCTCTCTTTCTCTGTCTCTCTCAGTTTTCATTCAAAATTCCGTTCCAACCCCTAGCGTAACAAGCGTACCACCATTGTTGAGCGTGTCCATCAGGCCGGCAGTGGTCAGCAGGTCCGCCATCGTGGTGCCAGACACCGCATAACCAAGCGTCGTCGCGCCGTCAGCAGCCGACAGCATCCCCATCAGCAACGGCACGGCAGCCAACCACAGCATCTCAGTTTTGCAGTTCCGCACAGTCAAAGACCGAAAATCAACACGGGTATTGTGGTCTGTTCCAGCTTTCCTCCTATGTTCGAGAAGCGGGATATGGGGAGTGCACTCTGAACTCTTTTGCTTAGTTGCCAAGTGGGTGGAGATTATGCCGGTGGATTAGGCCCCAGGTGGGACGTGACCTTTTGACCCCTGTGGTAACCGGACGGTGGACCGAGGCTGAAAAGGAGGTTCATGTACGTGTCTTTGTGCTCGTCTTGATCACGTTCTTATCAGAGAAGTGGAGCTAGTCTCTGCAATAGAGCGTTGGTTTCCGCTCTAGATGTTCAGTCTAGTTTTGAAAGTTATATTTTTATGACTAAATCAACACATGGCCTTTTCAGCCCTTCGTTAAAAAAACATGTCCAGTGCTGCTGAAAAAAAATTATATATATAAATATCTATTTATTTATTTATAACAACTAATCATAGATTCTGCATTTTTATTTAATTCTTTTAGAACAGATGAAACTGAGCCATACCTGAGGCGCGAGGCATTCCGCGTAAATTTTTTCACTCCTATTTCACTAAAAAAGAAAGTATTAAGAAATTATGAAAACCATTTGAATGCAACAACAACAACAAAAGAAATTCCAAGCAAGCTATTTGGGCCAATGGA
The DNA here is from genome assembly GCA_018398815.1 of Conus ventricosus. Classification (NCBI taxonomy): domain Eukaryota; kingdom Metazoa; phylum Mollusca; class Gastropoda; order Neogastropoda; family Conidae; genus Conus; species Conus ventricosus. The sequence continues at coordinate 71,173,324 of CM031601.1, read as the reverse complement.
CACTGTATTGTGGACAGCTAGTGTCCATTCTGTACAGTAGGCAAAGACACTGGCATGTTATCGATTATAAGCAGCGGGGGAAAAACAAAAACCGTCTAGAACAGAGACAAGAGAAAATGTGACAAAGACATTTAAAAAAAAAAAACCCAATCGAACGAAACGAAAACCAACAACAGCGGACTACAGCAAAGAAAGGAGTTAAACAAAACAAAAAAAAAAGACAAAGTCAGAGAGAGTGATACATGTAGTAGTGAGTAACCCACTGGTGCACAATTTCCAGCAGAAGATACAGGTTGTAATGACAGAACCTCCTTCGCCCCACACGGGTCAAATGTCCGGACCTTTCCCCAGCCAAACGTTACTGGTAATACTAGGAAAATCATCAGCATCATCAGCATCATCTACATCATCCCCGCCGTCACAAACACCAACACAACCTTTCTCCATTTTCACTGTCACCATCGGCAAATCGACATCGTCAAGCCAAAATTTGTCTGAAAGTACACGAAAAAAAAAAACACCCACTGTCAACGAGTGTGATAAAAATAACAATAATGATAATTTTACCAGAAGGACACACTGCAATGCAGCTTCACTGGTTAATGTTTGTGGATAGTGACTGACGGCGTTTTGGTCTCGAAAGTAAATATGAAATGAGACAGGGAACAGTAAACAATAAACAAGAAACAGAGTAACTCTTGCTCCCACAAGAAAAGATAACTCCAAAGGAATGCTGCTTAAAACAATAAGTGCCCAGTCTTGTATCACATTGTCCGAGACGATTATCCCTATCAATTTACAACAACAACAAAAGTGAAAAGAAAGAAAAAAAGAAAGAAAGAATAAAGAGAAGGGTGAAAAGAAAGTAAAACCAGAACTGTCAAAGCAACCAATTCAAACAAAACAATGGACGTTGTAAAAGGAAAAAGGAAGAAATGGAGGGGGTGGGGGTGTAGATGGCCGAAGATGGCTGTTCGTGTTAAAAATATCAGTCATCTTATGAAACAAAACAAACAGATCTACCAGTTTGTTGTAGAATTACTTTATTTCATTTTTGCTCTGAAAGGGGACGGGAGTCAGAGAGTACACCTTGAGAGGGTTGTAGGGGAAGGAGGGGGGGGGGGGGGGTTCAAAGAGAGAGAAAAGGATGGGGAGGGGACTGAACGAGTATTGTTGATGAAGGTTTGGGTGAGTGAGCTGGAGGAGAATTGAAATGAGTGTTCATGCTCTCTCTCTCTCTCTCTCTCTCTCTCTCTCTCTCTCTCTCTCTCTCTCTGTCTCTGTCTCTCTCTGTCTCTCTCTGTCTCTCTCTGTCTCTCTCTCTCTCTCTCTCTCTCTCTCTCTCTCTCTCTCTCTCTCTCTCTCTCACCGTGTATCTTCAGGCCTATTCTCTTACTATCGACACGTAATGAGAACACAGAATTGAATTTAGCTAAGTATGTTTATGCAGCAAACAAGAGAATTCAGACAATAATATCTTGACGGTTTGTTTGTTTGTTTTTAAACTTACCGTATTTCATCATTTCATTTTGATTCGTATGATTCATGACATTTATTACATTTATGAAACCCCCTTCAGTATGGGGCTTTGGCCTTAATCTGAATAAAGATTTGCATTCGCATTCTCTCTGTCTCTCTGTCTCTCTGTCTCTGTCTCTGTCTCTCTCTCTCCTCTCTCTCTCTCTCTCTCTCTCTCTCTCTGACAGAAACTGACCTCGTCTCCAGAGGAGACAATTACAGCCCATCTCTTATCGAGCACGCTCTGCCAGGCGCACCTGTTTGGCGTCACTCTGTCTCACATCAAGCGCAGAGAATCTCCACTTTCCCATAACCGAGACTTCCGCCCACTGAAATCTGACTTGACCCGATTTTCTGTAGCCCTGGGTCTATCGTCGACTCCCAGTTCTCTCTTCTCTTCATCTTCTCCCAGTCAGTTTCTTTGCTTCTTACGATTCAGGATGCTTCGCCTGGGTGCAGGGATCGTGGCCTTGGCATGTGTGACGACGTGCCTTGCTATGCAGAGCGCGACGGACACGATCCGGAACGCCAACCAGACACGGTTTTTGGAGGTGTTGGAACAGGCGTTGGACCAGGGTCTGCTGGACCTGAACACTGGGGGTGAGAATCTCTCCCTCCTCCCCCATCCCAGTTTTCTTTTTCATCTAAATCGGTCAGATTTTCAACTTTCCTCTACGTCATATTCCGAAAGTCAGTAAAAAAAAAGAAAAAAGAATTAAACCATGATAATACTTAGTTTGCTGTCAATTTCAACAGAACGGTGTTTTCAACAATTTATTGTGCTGTTTTTCCCATTGTTGAATGTATGAGATGCTGAGGGGTAGCAGGACAGAGATCTTGCCTATTCACTTCTGTTGTTGTTGTTGTTGTTTAATTAATTTCAGTATTTATTTGTGTGTTAAAACGACTCTACGTTCTGATTATTGCTGATGCAGGTGTGTAGGTCTACATTCAGTCGGAGATGTATGTTGCCTTTGGCTCTCAAGACCTTAATCAACAGAGAGACCATAATAATGTGCGATGTCAACGCACTGTTCTCAAGAGCCAGAAACTGAGCGTGCGATGCAGTTCTGCTTTTGGCCATCCCCCCGTTGGTTGTCGCTGTTGTTGCTGCTGCCGCTGCTGTTGTTGCTGTTGCTGTTCCTGCCTTCATATTGTTATTGTTTTAAATAATTAATGTTCGCGTCGTTTCCTTCGTATTTAAGACAGTAATTTGGGTGGACAACCGGTGGTGCTCCTCTTCTCACTATGCTCTTTTGAACGCCAGGAGACAGAAGTGATAGTTCTCTGAAGTTTAATCGCGGTTTGCTCGTAACATTTTCAGACTGGTTATGTGCAAAATGTAGACGAATGAATGAATAAAGAAAGAAATACAAGCATACACATAAAGCAGTCAAAATACATATTGATCATTTTCATAGCTAAGGAGAACAGATAAACAAAATGGTAGTGTAGTGGATAATGCGCACTTTGTCTGCTTTTCTGTGTGTTTGTCTTTCTGTCTACCTCCTCCCTGTACAAATCTTCTGTTTTCATCCGATCATTTGTGAAGTTTGCATGGTGACTCAGTGGCGTACTGGACAGGTGAGGAGTGAATCTGTTTTGTGATAGGCAGTCACAATGTCAGTGTGACAATGTCCAGAAGCCAAGCGGGTCTGAGAAAAGCCACTGTCATCCGACTCATGGAAAGGTAACCCTCACATTCGAAACTGTCTAAGGTGGGGGGGGGGGGGGGGGGGGGGGGGGGGTTGCAGAGACGGAGACATGGAGAGGGAGGAAGGGAGGGGAAACAGGGAGACATGGGGAAAGGGGAGGGAAAGTAGGGGGATAAATCGGCTAATAAACATAAACGTAAATAAATTTATAAAGATGAAAAATTATCTTACTCAGTTTTGTTTCTTCGTCCAGGCCCCTACACCATTCTGGTTCCTACCAATGACGCCTTTGGTCAGATCCCCTCCGCGGATCTGGCGCTATTGACCAGTGACGCAACCACCCTCAGTAACGTCGTCAAATACCACGTCATCCAAGGGGAAGCCTTCAGTTGGATATAGACGACGGTCGCATCCTGCACACGCTCAACGGCCATTCGATCCGTGCCTACAAGACCGGACAGGTTGGGATGACTTGGGAACGCGGCGAAAAAGAAGCTGTCGGTTCTAGCGTGTCCTATAAATGTATTATGGAAAGCTGTTCTTTTTGTTTGTTTATTTATTGTTTATGTATTTATCTATATGTTTGTTCTAGTGTTCCCGTAGGAATGCCGGGAACCCTTTCAGTACATACATGTTATTTTATTTTACTTTTTAACATGCGCGCTGGTGACCTACTCGTTTTTGAGTGAACCAGTATTTTAGGAAGAAGAAGAGAAGAAGCTTTCCCGCCTTCCGGGGTTATGCGCGAGTTACTTCCTGTTTCCTGTTACTCACTTAGAATGCCCCCTCCTCCCCCCCCCCCCCCCCCCCCCCTCTTTTTTTTCTTTTTTTTATAGTCTTTCTATACTGTTGTCTACAGTTCTCCTCATTTTTGTGGATCATTTTCCTGTCTTTTTTCTTCTTTTTCTTCTCTCTCCTCCCCCCCCCCCCCCCCCCCCCCTTTTTTTTCCATTCTTTAACAATTTTTTCCCTCTGGAAGCTAGTTCATGACCTACCAATCAGCGTTTTGTTCCAATGTTACGACTAGGTCGTATCGAATGTACCCATCGTCCAAAGTGGATACCAGCTGTCCCTTTCACAAGTGCTTGTTTGTCCCTTATGGACTTTTCGTGTGCTGTTGTGACGTTGATATGTCTTTCATTCAATTTTAACGATTTTTTTAGGGGGGGGGGGGCGGGGGGGGGTTAATAAATTAAGGAGCAAGCCCGGCTTTCTCAGTGCAGCCTGATGTTATACATTGTACGATGTCGATAGTTTAGCTACCATGTCATGACAGCTTTTATTGTTGGGCGGTCTCATTTGTTTTGTGACTGGAAGGCGGTTTCTGTTTGTTTCTTCGTTTGTTTCTTCGTTTTCTTTTTCCCTGTGTCCGTTTGGCAGACAGCCCCGGTGTTTGGCAGACAGCCTCGAAAGCCGTGTTTGGCAGACAGCCCTCGGAAAGCCGTGTTTGGCAGACAGCCCTCGGAAAGCGTGTTGGCGACACCTCGAACGTGTTTGGCAGACAGCCCTCGGAAAGCCTGTTGGCAGACAGCCTCGGAAGCGTGTTTGGCAGACAGCCCTCGGAAAGCCGTGTTTGGCAGACAGCCCTCGGAAAGCCGTGTGTGGTCGGTAGAGTGTCGGTCATTAAAAACATGAACCGTAGAAAGTGAGATCATCGAAAAACAAACTTTAATGAAGACTGACTTACTGATTGTTCAACCGCGTGGGGAGAGGAGAGGGGGGGGGGGGGGGCGCGAGGAGGATTGTTTTCGTCTGCAAGTGTTGGTTTGTGCGTCCGTCAGTAACATCACTGCAGACATTCCGCCCCAGCTGATTCCAGTCTCTCTCACAGCTGGGACGGACTAGCAGGGTCAGGCTCCATCTCAGCCATCAGTGTGGTGAGCAAGCTATGCATGTCCTGCGTTCGGTCACCACTGGGGGGTTAAGTGAAGGATCCATTGTCTCTTGCTCCCATCGCCAAACGGTTCAGGACTCGTATCTCTCCGCCACTACAGCATGCTGCTTCTGCATGGCTATCCATTCACCTAGCGGGCAAGTCACACACGCGGAGACAAGAGGCACACAAATCATAGAAGGACTCCCTAAGACACACACACGTGCGCACGCGTTGCGCGCACTCACACACACACACACACACACACACACACACACACACACACACACACACACACACACACACACACACAAGTGTTTAGTGCATTTAGACTAAAAAGTAGACAAATCTTGGTTTTGTTTAATGTATTTCGGCCTTTCAAGGACTAGACTAAAACCTTAGTTCTATGTAGGCCTTTTGAAAGGAAGTCGACAGATAAATTGTGTTGCTGTTTTTGTTGTTGTTGCTATTGTTGTTGTTGTTGTTGTTTAGGGGAAGGGGTATTCAAGGTAAAAGCTCGCACTTAGATTCCTTCCGTTTATTATGGATTGTGTTCTTATGGTGTACGGTGAATTAGGCAGGTACCCTTTATATATTGATAGTGCCATGAAAGCAATGCGTTACTGGTTTAAACTGCAAAAGTTACCAATTGCAAGAATACCAAAACAAGGATATGAAATGGAAAAAGCAAGAATGTTGCAATCCTCAAGACATTCTAATATACATTCAAACTGGGCAAAGTCTATAAACAATTGTCTTGATTCACACGGTTTTTCTTTTGTCTGGCTTAACGGTGGAGTTGGCCACGAAAAGTTGTTTCTACGGGAACTAAAGCAACGAATGATTGATTGCTATCAGCAAGAGTGGAACACCAAACTGTCAAATAGTGACAGGTATTCTACTTATCGTTTGTTTAAATCATTACTACAGCCTGAAAAGTATCTTGCAGATATTACAATCCCAAAGTTTCGAAAAGTTCTTGTAAGGTTTCAACTATGAATAAGTGATATAAAAGTCCACGACAGATATAAAAATAACTCAAAAAGCTGCCCTTTTTGTGACAAAACTGAAGATGAATTACACTTTTTGCTGGAATGTCCATCATATCAAGATTTAAGAAATAAGTATAACATGAAATATGTAACAAATGTACACGGGCCATTGTTGAAGTTTTTGCTGCAAAACAAGAAAAGGGACGTAATTCGTTCTGTTGCGATGTAT
>CM031601.1:71159557-71162057 GCA_018398815.1 Conus ventricosus | reverse complement strand
TGTTGCAGTGCTACATTCTGTTGCGCTGAATTGTAATGCAGTGTGTTGTATCATATTGTGTAGCATTGTTTATTTATTTCTGTGTGTGTGTGTGTGTGTGTGTGTGTGTGTGTGTGTGTGTGTGTGTGTGTGATTGTGTGTGTGTGCTCGACGTCTCTAATTGAGTGTTAACTTGTTTCTGTTACTTTTGTTTGTTTGTTCGTTTCTTTGTTTGTTTTGTTGTGTTGTGTCGAGTTGCATTGCTTTATGCCGCAGTGTGTTGTGTTACTTTGTGTCATATTGTGTTGCTTTGTGTTGCGTTGCGTTGCCTTGTGTTTGTACTGTGTCATGGCGTGGTGTGTTGTGTTGTATTGTACCATGTCTTATCGGGTCGCATCGTGTCGTGTCATGTCATTTTACATCGTGTTGTGTTGCATCACATTGTGTGGCATGATGTTTTGTTGCATTGCGTTGTGTCGCGTGTGTTGTGTGGCATCGTGTACGTTGCATTGTGTAATTTCGTATTGTGTCATGTTGCATTGTAGCGTGTTGCGTTGTATTACGAGATGTTGCATTGTGTCATGTGGTATCGTATCGCAATGTGTCGTGTTTTGTGTGTTGTATCATGATATGTTGTACTGTGTTGTGTGGTGGCGCGGCATTGTGTCATGTTGTATTGCATCGTAATGTGTCGTGTTTTGTGTGTTGCATCATGACATATTGTACTGTGTTGTGTGGTGGTGCTGCATTGTGTCATGTTGTATTCCATCGTAATGTGTCGTGTTTTGTGTGCTGTATCATGACATGTTGTATTGTGTTGTGGTGCGCGGCACTGTGTCATGCTGCAGTGTGTCATGTTGCAGTGTGTTGTGTTGCGTTGTGTTGTATCATGTTGCATTCTGTTGTGTTGCGTTGTGCCGTGTATTTTGTGTGTTGTGTCGTGTCCTGTCGTGTCGTGTCATGTCGTGGCGTTGTCGTGGCGTGTAACGTTGTGTAACGTTGTGTCTTACTGCATTATTTTATGTTGCGTTATGTTTTGTTGCAGTGAGTTATGTTCTGTCGCGTTGCGTTACGCTGAATTTTGAGTTGTGTTGTCTTGTACTGTGTTCACTGCACTGCTTTGCGCTACTTTGTATCTTACCGTATGACATCGATCTGCACTGTGTACACATGTGTTGTGTTGTATTGTATCATACTGTTTTATGTTTCATTGCATTTACAGTGTTGCAGTGGAGTGGAGGGGAGCGGAGTGCAGTGCAGTGCGGTGTAGTGTAGCCTAGTCTAGTGTAGCGAAGTATTGTGTAGTGTTGTGTTGTATAGTAACTGTGTAGTATAGCGTAGTATGGTATGGTGCTGTGCGGTGTGGTGTGGTGTGCTTGGGTGTAGTGCGGTGTGGTAGTGTGATGTGTGGTGTGGTGCTGTGCAATGTGGTGTGATGTGGTGGGGTGGGGTGCGGTGTGGTAGTGTGATGTGTGGTGTGGTGCTTTGCAGTGTAGTATGGTGTGGTGTGGTGCTATGCAATGTGGTGTGATGTGGTGGGGTTTAGTGCGGTGTGGTAGTGTGATGTGTGGTGTGGTGTGGTGCAGTGTGGTATGGTGTGGTGTGGCGCTGTGCAGTGTGGTGTGGTGTGGTATGGTAGTGTGATGTGTGGTGGTGATGTGGTGTGGGTTGGGCTGGAGAGGTTGGAAAGTGACGGGGGGCTAGGCTTGGGTTGAGTTGGGTTGGGTGAGATGAAATGGGGTGTGGTGCCCTGCCCGAAAACAACGTCTGCTTTGTTGAAAACATTCTGTTTTTCCTCAGAACAATCGCTTTCTCCATGACAAAATTAACTCAGGCGTATCGTTTCACTGCAAATAATCTGACTGTCTCAACAGCTGGATGATCGAACGGTGTTGAGAAGAAGAGGAAATGTTTTGAATGGCGGACCATAGGGCCCAGTCTTATCTAATGTTATCACAGTAGTAATATGTACCGATCAGCCTTTCTCCATTTCTTCATCACCTCTGTCACCAGACACGGACATTCACCTGAATCACATCGCTGAACTGGAACAGGCAGACATTGACTGCGATAATGGCGTCGTCCACATCATTGATCACGTGCTCATTCCGTCGTCGCTGGGAGCTATTATTGGCTGAGCGCATCCACGTCAGCGGAAGTTCGCGTGAAGTCTTGAGATTTTTTTTTTTTCTCTGAAGATCGCTCCCAGTGTCAGCCGAGACGTTTTGATCGAACTGTTTGATATATAGCAGTTTTATGTGAATAAAAGCTGCAGATGTCATTACAAAGACTTTAAAGCGAAATGTATGGAAATATATGTGTGTCCGTTTGTGTGTAGGTGAGTGCGTGCGCATATGTCCCTGCGTGTGTGTGTGTGTGTGTGTGTGTGTGTGTGTGTGTGTGTGTGTGTGTGTGTGTGTGTGTCTGTGCCCGCGTGCGCGCATGTCACATACCTTCACTTATGCACACACAGACACCTACATAGACAATCGCTCAGAGACACACTCAGACACACACTCAG
>CM031601.1:71152057-71154557 GCA_018398815.1 Conus ventricosus | reverse complement strand
TCTGGATCTTTCGCCCCCAGACTCTCTCTGAAAACCTTTTAAAAGTTTTTGTTTTTTTCGAGGGTCTCCCCGCGAACCTGCTGTTTAAAAGACTTTTACATCCCCTTATTCAGAAAAAAAAAGAAAATATTATAAAGACCGTTTAGATCTACTGCAGAGCAAACATCGATTTCCTTGCCTTTCTATGTCCAACCAAAGATAGTACTCCAGCGGAGATGAACATTACACACAACATTCTGTCTCCAGGCCTGTTAAAAAAAAAAGGTAATAGGTCTCCCTTCATCAGCGTAACTTGGTCTTTTCCCTATAAGCCTACATACCATGACATCCCATACACAAAGTTTCTGGTTATACAAAACACAAGCAGATAATGTGTTGTGCTTGAAACATGATAAACACATATGCTGCTAGTGAAGTATAGGGCCTGTTTCATTTATAATATGTTTCCCTTCCTCTTCATTCCCCTTTTCTTTATATATATATAAAACTAGAGTTAAGATGCCACTCAGAATGCTAAAAGTGCTCAACCAAGTAGGGAGCGACATACCAGTTTAAAATAAGGTTTTAAACCTTTTCCATTTTAAAATCTTAGAAAGAAATCGAAAATTTGCTAACGTGGTTATCATTGTGAGCTTGACGTCATTGTAGGGTTCATAGAAAAACGTCATTATACTGATAATGATCTCTGCAATAATAATAATAATAATAAAATAATAATAATAATAATAATGTATAATACGTATATAGCGCATTTCTTGTTGTACAACTCAAAGCGCTTACATCCACCATTTGCACTTATTCATGCAATATTCATGCACACAGCAAAAAGAAAATACACAATGGCAGACGCACCTACATGCCTCACCGAACTAGTTGTGCAATGCATCCCCCCCCCCCCCCCCCCCCCCCCTCCGCTCCTCCCAGACGTCTTAGAAAGAAATTGAAAATTTGCGAACGTGGTTATCATTGTGAGCTTGACGTCATGTAGGGTTCATAGAAAAACGTCATTTTACTGATGATGATCTCTGCAATGCGTCACTGTCAATAACATCGATAAAGCAATCGCCGAAATATTTGCAGTCCGGAAAAGTGTTGTTGTTTTGTTTTCTTGTGTATGATATATATAATATATATATATATATATATATATATATAATTATATATATATATATGTGTGTGTGTGTGTGTGTGTGTGTGTGTATGTATGTATGTATAAAATGAATACTAAAACAAGTTGAACGTCTTTTCCCACAGGGACACGACGTTCAACTTGTTTTAGTATTCATTTTATTCAAATCATCCTGTTGACGTCGTTTTGTTGAGGCGCGGTGTGAGTTTTAGTGAGAATTTGCTGTGATATATATTAATAAAATATTAGTATAATTATATATAAATAATATATATATATAATATATAATAAAAGTAGGGTTAGGACTTCTCACGCCTTAAAGCAGGGGGAGGCAGGGGGAGGGATCACGACAACGCCTCAGGGGCGAACCGTATGACGCAGGATGGTCGGTGATGGCATCCCCTGATCGATGTGACTTCCCCATTAAAAAAAAAAGCAGTCAGCTCCCCTTGAAAGGCCCGAAGTGTTATTGCTTCACCCTTACCAGCTGATCATGACAGACTCTTTAGACTGCTTCATTAATACTTAAACAATGAAAGTTGGGGATTTGTAGGTGGTTTTGTTATTGGTTTGTAAATTATTTATTTCTAGGTTAATGTTAAAGATGCTTAATTGGCCAAATGGATCCAAGGTGGAAACATCCTTTTACCTGTGTTATTGCTGGTCCTACAGGAAGTGGTAAGACAGTATGGGTCACGCAATTTTTGAACTTTATAAAGGACATGATGACACCATACCCTGAGGAGGTTGTTTGGTGCTATGGCGAATGGCAACCTACCTACTCTCAGTTACCAGCAGTCACCTTTAATGAAGGATTACCAAACGTAGACAAACTGGATGGTCGTAAACGGCGTCTCGTGATTCTGGATGACCTAATGAGTGAGACTGATGACCGAGTCACCAAGTTGTTTACTAAGGGTAGTCATCATCGCGACATGAGTGTCATGTATATTGTTCAAAATTTGTTTGGGAAGAACAAAGAGCAGCGTACCATCAGTTTAAATAGTCATTATCTGGTGGTGTTTAAAAATCCCCGTGATGCTTCCCAGATTACGCATCTAGGCAAGCAGATGTACCCTGGTAAACTGAAGTACGTTCAGGAGGCCTTTAAAGACGCCACCTCCCAACCTCATGGTTATTTGGTCTTTGACCTTTGCCAACACACGCCGGATCACCTGCGCCTTAGAACGAGCGTGTTTCCTTTTGAACGTCAGGTGGTATATGTTCAAAAGTGATAACAGGGTACTATGTCCGCGAGACTGAAGAGAAACGCACCCATGCTCCGATTGCTGATGGGCCAACCCTGTGGTGAAAGCCATTATTAAGAGCCTCTCCGACCATGGAATAAGCATCTCGTAAAGAGCTCTTCCC
>CM031601.1:71140395-71151957 GCA_018398815.1 Conus ventricosus | reverse complement strand
CAAACTTAAACATCCTGGTTCCAAGCAGACGACTCCATGTGTCGCGTCAGCCAATTAGGACAGCGAAGAGGCTATTTTTAGTCTTCAGGGGAAACAGCACCGTCCAGCAGCAGACAAAGGGGCTGGACGACGCTCAATAGGTCTGGCCAGACGGATCTAAGCGTCTGGGTCAGACTGATCAGCCAATTTGCAGGACCAAGCGCTGACAGTTAAGTCAGACGTCGCCAGTTGAAGTAGGAAGGGGAAAGGTATTGTGTGGTGGGGGTGAAATCAAGCTAATTAATTAAATGACCCATTGACCACCACAGAGAGCAAGGCCGGTAGATGTGACTTTGACCATTTGAATGTCCAATGGAATTAGAGGGGAGGTAACCTCATTTATAAGGCGGGAGAAAAAATGACCAATGGTACTCACCCTTTGACAGTAGGAACGGGGATAAGAAAGTGAGGGGGGTGAGAGAGGCCCAAGAAGAGGAAGAGAACGGAGAGAGAGAGAAGAGGAAGAGGCCCTGGGTGTGGCTCTGCAGAGAGCGAGAGTTTGAAGGAGGAGTGAAGAGAACCGATTTTGAAGCATTAGCACCAGATGAGTTGCAGAGGAAGGACTAAGGAGAGATGTTGAGAGAGAAGAGTTGCTAACTGATGAAGGAAAAAAAAAGAAAAAGAAAAGAAAAGAAAAGCAACCATGTCCATTTGATAGAGCAGACTGAGAGAGGAGAGAGTGCAATGCGTTAATGCAGGAAGAAAGAAAGGAGAACAGATCGATGTCTGGTAGTCACTGTTCAATCTGACTTGGGGGTTTTGACCTCATACTGGCCGCGCCACTTCATCAGCAGTCCAACCTGACCAGCGCCAGCGGTCTAACCTGACCAGTGTCGCAGTCCAATCTGGGCCAGTGCCAGCAGTTAACCTGACCAGTGCCAGCGTCCCAACCTGACCAGTACCAGCAGTTGTGTCGTGACTGGTGTTTGTGAAAGTCACAGTGAAAAGAAAAGAAAAAAAAGAAGAAAAGGAAAAACAGTATTGTAATTTGTCCTAAGATCACCCGGCCAGGTAAGTAGAATTTTTATACCCGGGTTTGTTATGATGTTTAGATAATGGTTTTGTGAAGTTTAGGGAAAAAAGAATGTTTTATTCTGTTGACTTCATGTGCATTTATTTTTGTTCTGATTATGTGTAGTAAAGTTATAGATTTACTAGTGGCTTGATGTGCGAAAGCATGATATATTTAATGGAGATTGAACAAGCTGTGGTGTGTTTGGGCTGTGCGCTAGTCCTTCCCCATGACATACCCCCCGAGGTTGACAATTTATGGCGAGCCTCAGGATATTCTGGCCCATTTATTTTAATTGTTCAACTTCTCAGAGAGGACGCGGGTGGGATTAGTTTGTAAACCTAAGACAAGGTGGTTACTGTATGTTTCCAAGTAGTTAAAAACTAGGCTTGGCATTGCTCCAAGATAGTTCACACTAGGCTGGCAATTCGCCCCAGAGTACTATTTGCAAGATTGCTTAATTCGCTCTCATAGTTGGGTCAGGGCCTAGGCGTCTTATAAAACTATTTACGTTGTCCCAAGCTAATATCTCATTCATAGGATTGTGGGTTTACGTTTACTCGTGTCGGGGAACCACCAGTTTGGCTGGTCGTGTAGTAAAACCTTGTAAAAAAAAAAATGAGTATATGGGCGAAAAGAACACCCCATTGACAACTGTGAGCGTCGCTCGTGATTTAGGCTTCCGGGAGAAGAGTTGCGAGCATTCGTTGAAACCCCAAAAAAGATGGAAAGAGATGAGCGAGGGGGAAAGACGCGTGTCGCAGTTGAATGTAGCAGAGCAGGAAAAGGCTAAAGAAGCGCAGGAAACAGAAGATAGGGAAACGCAAGGAAACAGAAAAGATTAAGGATTCAATTAGAGTTAGAGAGTGAGGAATACAGAGGGAGACCACCGTTTATGGTAGTTCGTTTCCAGTGACCTGTGGGGCAGTATGCCCCCGACCAAAGTTGCCAAAAATTTTTGGAAGGACAGATTCGATTGATGCGTACATCAGTCGTTTTGAAACGTTTGCTATTAGTCAGGGTTGGCCTTCAAAGAAATGGGCAGTCATTTTGTCAGCGCTATTGACGGTGTAAAGGGATTACGGGTTTTCACTGCATTACCAGCAGACCAACAATTGATTTGGTGCTGTTGAAGGAGTCTTTTGATGAAGGGGTTGACCTCACAGGGAAGGGTTTAGAAAGAAATTTCGATCAGCTAGATTACAAGCAGTGAAACGTACACCCCAGTTTGGTTTCAGTTTAGATCATATTTTGAGAAGTGGTTAGAGTTGAGTGGTACGAGAAAGGAGTTCGCCTGAATTTAAAGAGCTGGTTATGAAAGAACAAATTTTGTCCAGGTTGCAGTCCAGAGTTTTAAAATACATTTGAAGGGGGACAGCCAGAGACAGCAGGAGGTTGCTGATGTTAGCGGAGGTGTATAGGGGCCACGTTTGGGGATAAGGGGCGGAGAAACAGGTGCCAGGACAGGTGAGAAGAGTGCCAAAGGGGACTAGAAAAGTTTTTCTGGCCAAGTTTGCAAACCCAGTGGTGGGGCAGAAAGGAGGACAAGGGACAATAGGTGTTCATTTGTCACAAGAAGGGACATGTGGGGAGGGATTGTCGCGTGAGGTTCCAGAAGGCAGCAGCCTTGCAAGAGGTTGATAGGGTCGCCGGGGTAAACGACCTGCAGTGGAACCCAAAGGGTTCCAATCTGAAGAGGGGTGGAGTGCGGCCTATGGCTAGCACTGGACAGCAGTCAGTGTCAGGGATGGAGGGCACTAGGCTGAGTGGTTCGTTACCAGTGGAAGAAGGGGTGGGTTGGCCAGCAGAGGGTGAAAGTGTTACGGGACACTGGTTTTCATGTGGTGTAGTAGAACAACGCTGGTCGAGGGAAAAGGGGGTTTGAAGGGCAAATCCAGACCTGTACTCTAATCGAGGCACTTGAGGGAGTTCCAGTTGCTAAAAAGAAGTACGTACCCCCTTCCTTCTCAGGCGAGTTTGTCTGCGCTGGTGGGTGGAGAAACCCTTCTGATTTGATCATTGGAAATATTCCAGGGGCAGGGATCGGGGGATCCTAGTTGTTGGACCTACAGGGGCAGCGTTCAAACCGGAGCAAGAAGGAGGAAAAGGTTGATTTAAACGTTAGTCGTTCCAGCAAGGAAGTCAGGCATAGATGTGTCGCCTGATGAGTTTAGGGCAGCGCAGGAGACAAGACCCTTCGCTCGTGAAGTCTTGGGAGTTGGCAAGGGTGGAGAGAAACAGGTGGTTAGAGGAGGTGAGACAGAATTTCTGGTGAAAGGCGGGTTGTTGTACCGAGTGTTCACAAGGGGAGACAGGTAGGTGACAACTCAGTTAGAGGTACCAGCATGTTATCGTGACACTGTCATGTCAGTGGGTTATGAGTCGCTCATGACGGGTCATCTCGGCACCGGCAAACAGCCGACCGAATCTTTGATGATTTTCACTGGCCAGGGGCAATGGCAGACATAAAGCGTTTTGCATGTCATGTGATGTGTGTCAAAGGTCAGCCACAAGAGGGTGAAGAGGAAGGCGCCTCTTAAACAGCCCCTTTAATTGACACACCATTCAGGAGAGTGGCTGTTGATCTGATGGGCCCATCTCGCCCTGTTCAAAGGTGGGCACAGGTATGTGTTGACGCTCGTGGATTACGCGACCAGATATCCAGAAGCAGTCGCATTGAAAGGCGTAGATACGCAACAGGTCGCTGAAGGGTTAGTGGACATCTTTTCTCGCGTGGGTGTGCATCACAAATTCTCAGTGACAGGGGTCACAGTTCACCTCAGGCGTGATGAGGAGGTCAACAGGCTGCTAGGGATCACACAGCTTCTCACTACCCCATACCATCCACAGTGTAATGGCTTGGTGGAAAGATTCAATGGTGTGCTGAAGGGCATCTTAAAGAAACTCTGTGAGGAAAGACCACGGATTGGGATCGCTACATTCCAGTGGCATTGTTCGCCTACAGGAAGCCCTCAGGAGAGCACAGGCTTTTCACACCATTTGAGCTGCTGTATGGGCGGACAGTTCGGGGACCAGTGTGTATTCTCAAGAGCTGTGGTCCGGAGAACAGGAGTCAGAAGAGTCCAAACCACTATCAGTATGTGGTGGACTTACGCAATAGGCTAGAGGAGACGTGTAAGGTTGCAAGGGAAAGTTTGCAGAGGCTAGGTCGTGCAGAAGAGCAATATGACAGGAAGGTGAGGAAGCAATTCCTCAAGGTGGGAGATCAAGTGCTGTTACTGCTTCCCACGGATCACAACAAGCTGCTGATGCATTGGAAGGGACCATTCACCATCATTGAGAAGGTAGATCAGGACTACCGAATTGATGTGAATGGGAAACCAAAACTTTTCCATGCGAATCTGCTCTGCAAAATATATTCAGCGTGAGACTCAGCACAAGGCGCAGCAGCAATCATTGATGGAGGCGAAGGAGACCCAGCAGAAAAGGTGAGATTTTGTTGCCTGAGTTTCCAGGAGAAGAGTCATACAGGATGTGTCCTGTATGAAGGCTAGACAGTAGGAGACAGGAGGAAGTTAGGGGGCTCCTAAAACAGTATAGGGCGTCCCTGACTGATAAACCAGGCAGGCAAACTCTAGAGACCTGTACGGTGGGGGGTAACATCCCCAAAACCCGTACATGTGAAACCCTACCCGATCCCGTATGCCACAACGAGGGGATCGAGGAGGAGGTGGAAAGATGTTGGACCTTGGGGTGATTGAACCGTCCAAATCATCGTATAGTGCACCCGTGTCTTAGTGAGGAAAAATTCAGGGGGCACGTTTCTGTGTTGACTATAGAGTTAAACAGTGTCACCAAGGTCGATGCAGAAGTCATACCGAACGTGGAAGACCTGTTCGTCGGGTGCGTAGCGAAATTTCACTACGTATCTAAAGCACTACCAGTTATTAGCCCTACGACCATGATCTACGTGTCGTAAACCATACGACCCTTTAAGACTACTTGTCTTTTATCACTACAATTGACCATGTATCGAAAAAGCTATTCATGTTCGCGTTCTCTAAAATACGTGCTATATCGCTTTCCCCGTTTCCCTCTACAGCAGAAATAAAGAAAAATGTGACAACGGCCCGTTTGTATGGGGATGGTATAGCCCAATCATTTACTGGATAATGTCAGTAGGTCCCCATAGGGGAGGCGCTATATGTTCCCCCTGTCTATTTTCCCCCCCAGGCCCTATGTTCCCCCACCTCCATATTCCCCAGGTCTATGTTCCCCCACCTCCATATTTCCCCAGGTCAATGTTCACACCACCTACCTACCGTGCCGTACGTTACTCGTGCCGTACGTGCCCCTCGTGCCGTACGTAATCTCGTTCGTACGTGACCGGATTGTCACACTTGGTTACAGAATCTAAGTTGTATCCTGACTAGATATGTTGCAATGTTCATATCTTATGCTTTAAACCCGAGAAAAGAGACGGAATACATTTAAATTTTGTCACAAGATTGTATTGATCCTTTCTTTGCTTTGTTTTGTTTTTCTCTGTTTTTGGGTGACAGGAGTCATTGTTACTCATTATTTGTTGTTCACTTACAGTTCTTTAGTTAATGTGTCAGTACACGCTTTGTTTCCATAGCTATACGGGTTGGTGACCTTACGTTAAAATTCCTGAGTCCCTGAGTATATGTGGATGGTTTAGTGCGTCAAAATATATTTTTGTAAATCATTTCTTTCCTAGTTCATCCCTCCTCCACGTTATATAGGCCAAGGCCCCTGGCCTAAGACCAAGTTACATATTAAAAAAAAATGTTCCGAGTTTCCGAGTTGTATTAAATTTACGATAATTGAAATTACCAAAATACAGAAATCGAGAGAGGGGAGAGAAGAGAGAGAGAGGAGGGGAAGAGAGGAGAGAGAGAGAGAGAGATAATTAGAGAGATAGATAATTGAGAGAGGACAATGACCGAGGACACCCGATAATTGGGAGAGAGAGAGAGGAGAGGAGGAGGAGAGAGAGGAGGGAGAGATGCGGAGACAGAAGATGCGGGAGACAGAGATTCAGAGGGGACAAAAAGAGAAACTAAGAACTCCTCTCTCTCTCTCTTCCTTTTCTCCCCTCCCTCTATCCCCTCCCTCCTTCCCTCCTCTCTCCCCTCCCTTCCCCTCTCCCCTCCCTCTCCCCCCCCTCTCCCCTCCCTCTCTCTCTCCCCCTTCTCTCTCCCTCTCTCTCTCCCTCTCTTCTCCCTCCCTCCCCCCTCCCCTTCCTCCCTCTCTCCCCCCCTCCCTCTCTCCCTCTTCCCCCCCCTCCCCCTCCCTCTCTCCCCCCCCCTCCCTCCCTCCCCTCCCTCCCTCCCCCCTCCCCCCCTCCCTCCCTCCCTCCCCCTCCCCCCTCCCTCTCCCTCCCCCTCCCTCCCTGCCTCTCTCTCTCTCAACAAGTTGGGCAGGAAGGCATTGTGCTGAAACAGTATCGGTATTTAATTGTTTGAGTAATAGGCCTAGTCTGTCCAATACAAAAATCTGCGCTGCCAGTGCAGCAGTTCTAAATTTCATCATGTAGAGCTATTCCCACGTAGTGCTAAAGAAAGAAATAGAAAACAAAACACACGAAAGTATGTAAAAGCTACTGCCACCGTGTGCTAGAAAGGGACAGTAGCCAATAGAGATCGCAAGTCAGCCTTCGAGCTTCTTTCTCCTTCTTTGCCATCTATATAGAGCTAATCAGAAATGTCCATTAGTGACAGAGGGCAGTCGCTTTTTAGCTACTTTTCTTTTACTTCTCGTAGTGCCAAAACAAGGTGAGGTTTGAAATAGTAGTGCTATTGCTACATGACTAAGCGAAGACTCTCTCTCTCTCTCTCCTCTCTCTCTCTCTCTCTCTCTCTCTCTCTCTCTCTCCTCTCTCTCTCTCTCTCTCCTCATTAGTATTTATTCATGGGATATTCAGGAAAATTTTTAAGGAGCAACAAAAACAAAAACAAAACAAAACAAACAAACAAAGAAATACAAACAAAACAAACAAAAAGAAAACATAGGCATTACTTTTAAATTTTAGACATCTGTGACACTTAATTGGAATGGGGGAGAGGAGAGGGGAGAGAGAGAGAGAGAGAGGGAGAGAGAGAGAGAGAGGAGAGAGAGAAGGAGAGAGAGGAGAGAGAGAGAGTGAGAGAGATGAAGTGTGAAATGCAAAAATTCACTTCGTCCGAAAATCGATTTTCATCAAATTATTGTCAATAGGCCGATAATCAATAACCAGGTTTCAAATAAACGCCTGATAATCGATTATCGAACCGGGGTTTTTGATTTCTCACCTTGTATGATTTTGGTAAATAATTTGCAATAAAATTGATTTTTGGCCCGTTAAATTTTATTATCGGGGCCGGTTATTAATTTCCGGGTAATTTGCACCTGGTTATTGATTATCGGGTTTGTTTGGTAAGTAATTTGCACATTAAAATCGATTTTCGTACCTGAAAATCGTTTTCGTGAAATGCACACAATTCACTTTTTCCCGGCCGAAATCAATCTTCATAGTATGAAAATCAATTTTATAAGCAAAATTACTTACCAAATGGCCCAAAAAATCAAAACCAGGTGCAAATAACGTCTGTAATCGATTAGCGGGGCCGGTTATTGAATTTTACACCTAACATTGATTTAGTAAATAAATTTTTCACATAAAATTGATTTTCGGCCCCTTATTGATTGTTGGGGCCCGTTATTGATTACCGGCGTAATTTGCACCTGGTTATTGATTATTGGGCCTATTGGTAAGTAATTTGCACAGAAAGGCGATTTTCATACTATGAAAATTGATTTTCGGCCGGAAAATGAATTCTGTGAATTTCACGCTTCAGAGGAGATAGAGAGAAAGAGAGAGAGAGGAGAGAGAGGAGAGAGGAGAAAGGGGAGAGAGAGAGAGAGTGAGAGAGGGGGAGAGAGAGAGAGAGAGTTTTTATATGTGTATCTGTCATGCCTTAAAAAAAATACCAACAATAGCAAAAAAAAAATTAGAAGGAGAGAGAGAGAGAGAGGAGTGAGAGAGAGAGAGAGAGAGAGCGAAGAGCGAGAGAGAGAGAACGAACGAACGAATTTTATTTTCAGGGGTATGGATAAGCATCACTGCTTTTTTACATCCAGCCCTCCGGTGCCAAAGAAATTTAAGAAAGGAAAGGAAAACACAACAACAAAATATTGATTATTTAAAATAATGGAAAATCTTAAATATGAATTTTGAAATACAAAGGATACAAAATCTTTGTCAGAGGGTACACCGACGAGGTGTGGGAGACGGTGGGGGTGGGAGTGGGATGGGGGGGTGGGGGACAATTAAGATGAAGGGCGGGGGGAGAAAAGGAGAATGAATAAAGAAAATGGAAATTTACACAGAACAGTTTTTGGTAATCTTTGGGCAAAGTGGTGTAAGATCAGGCAAGATACATCAAGTACGTGAAAGATTGGATTTAAACTTACTAGTGTTTGGTTCGTTTTTCAGTTTTTCTGGGATATTATTCCCCAGCCAAACCCCCCAGAATAAGCAAGGGTTGATTTGCATAAATTAATTTGATGGGAAAGGGAGATTTTTTTTTGCGAATGGGCGATGATCATTTTGAAGTAAATATATTCCTTAAATAGGAAAGGAGCACTGCCGTGTATTTTATGCATAAAGAGTGCTTTGTTGTACAATGTTTGGTCTTAAATGGAAGGATACCTGCTCGTTCTAATCGGGTTGCCCTAGCGAGGGTTCATCAATTGTTATTTTGACAGCTCTCTTATATATACTAGTCAATGGTTTAAGCAACTTATTGCTCCCAGAGTGTCGAGGGATAGTCAATATTTGGTTGAATATAAGATTGAAAAAAATAATATGGGGAAAAGAGAGAGAGAGAGAGAGGGGAGAAGGGGAGAGAGGAGAGAGAGAGAGAGCGTTATAGTAAATGTCAGTTATTTGGCTGCGTCGCAGCAGGTTTAACAAATGGGGGTGGACGAGAGAGAATGGTCGAAAGAAAGTGTGTCTGTCATGCCTTAAAACAATACCAACAATAGCAAAAAGAAATTAAAAAAGGGGAGAGAGAGAGAGAGGGGAGGAGAGAGAGAGAGGGGAAGAGAGAGAGAGAGAGAGCTGAATAATATTTTACCAGTATTCGTATACTATTTTGGGGTGACAGGAAGAGAAGAGAGGAGAGAGAGAGAGAGAGAGAGAGAGAGAGAGAGGGGAGAGAGGGGGAGAGAGAGAGAGAGAAATTGATGACATTGCGCACGTGCGCGCGCCAAACACACACACCACACACACGCACGCCAGCACACGCACACACGCCCCACACACACACACACACACACACACACACACACCACACACACGCACACACATACTGACATTCTTTCGTAATTTGTTTCATTTTTTTTTAATCGTAGTGATACAGAGTGAGATAGAGACGTAGCGATAAAGACGGTGTCTGGAAATCGTAGTGGTAATCATAAATTTGTTGTATAGGTACAAGTTATGAAGTGAAAAACGTCTTGCGAATGACACTGTAGTGATATCGGGTAATAGTCGTTTGGGTATGTAGTTGTGTTCCGTAGAGCTTTAGCCCGTTAGTGATATTGACACGTAGTGATTACGGATGTCCCCGTTCGCTCAGGTTTTGCCACAAGCAAGAGCAAGTATTTCACCAGGATAGATCTGAGCAAGGGTTTTTGGCAAATAGCCTTGAGTGAGGGGCTCAAAAGAAGTCACAGCATTTTCCCCTCCTATGGGGCTATACCCGTGGCGAGTACTTCCTTTTGGTATGGTCAATGCACTGCAGTTTTCTCTCGGATGATGAGGAAGTTATTGACGGGTTTGGAAGGGGTAGTGAATTTCATGGATGACATTTGATAGCATCTGAGACATGGGAGGAGCATATGAGGCAGCTAGGAGCCAAATTTTAGAGAGGTTGGGACGAGCCAATCTCACAGCCGCACCAACAAAGTGCCAGATTGGTTTTCCAAGCCTGGAGTTTTCCCAGGTTTTGTTGTTGGAGGCGACACAAAGCGCCGAAAAGGGAAAGGTGGAGAAGATGATGCATTCAGAGAGACCAAAGACCAAAACAGAAGTCAGGAGTCTGCTAGGTTTTATTGGTTTCTACAGGGAGTTTGTACCAAATTTCGCAGCAATCACGAGTCCTCTCAGTGATTTGGTCAAGGCAGGGAAACCGGCAGTGGTCGAGTGGTCAGACGCTGCAGAGCAAGCACTGCAGACAGTGCTAGAACGACTAGGTTCCCGTCCCATCTTGAAGCTACCGGATATGTCCAAACCATTTTTGTTGCGTACAGATGCATCAGGTGGTGGAGTAGGTGCAGTATTGTTGCAGGAACACGAAGGGGTCGAGTTTCCTGTGAAGTATGCTAGCAGGAAGCTGACGAAGTGTGAAGAAGGGTACGCAACGGTAGAGAAGGAGTGTTTGGCTGTCATGTGGGCCATGCAGAAATTTCACAAATACTTGTATGGGAAAGAGTTCGTAGTAGAGACTGATCATCAACCACTCAAATGCCTGCAGGAGGCGCAGCTGAAAAACAGCAGGGTGCTGCGTTGGGCAATGGCACTGCAGCCCTACAGGTATCGAGTTCAGTACATTCCAGGTCGACAGAATGTAGGAGCTGACTATTTAAGTCGTGTGGTCTAGTAGCAAGCTGCAACTCAGAGGAAGTCAGTCATATCCGGGGTGCATAGCTACTTTGTAAATAATATGTGTTGATTACAGTGAGATTGAGTGGATATGGGTTCATTCCCATTTGGCTATGGTTCATATTTTCTGTGTGAGATTTGTTCTTGTAAATGTAGTTATGTTGGAGCATACAGTCGCTTGTGTAGTAATGCACTGTTTGCAATAAGTGAGGATGGAGATTCCTCAGTGAGGTGTCATGGATCGTGATCATATCAGATTGTGCTTTTCATAATAATTGTGAAGAGAAGATGTGGCAAATCCACAGGTAGGGGAATTGCATAGGTGCGCACAGAGGTTATCAGAAAATGAGTTGAAAAAAAAAAGGCAAAAGCGCACGTCAATGATAACCCATTGGGGTGATATTTACGAGTGATACATGCTGATAAATGGTAAACCGTTGTGTAAATAATTTTGCAAAAACTTGCATGTGTAGCTGTGGTGTCAGCAAATTCGGTTGTTGTTTTTTTGTACCGTTGTTTTGAGACAATGCTGAGCATAGTCTTTTGCAAGGGGGAAATTGTCACGGACAAAAATAGAAAAACCGAATTCGTGGTCAGTCGCCAACCAGTTCAATTGGACATAAGTCCAAACTTAAACATCCTGGTTCCAAGCAGACGACTCCATGTGTCGCGTCAGCCAATTAGGCACAGCGAAGAGGCTATTTTTAGTCTTCACGGAGACAGCACCGTCCGCAGACAGACTAAGTGGCTGGACCGACGTCTCAAAGGTCTGCCAGACGGATCTTAGGTCGGGTCAGACTGATCAGCCATTGCGACCAGCGCTGCAGTTAGTCAGACATCGCCGGTTGAAGTAGGAAGGGGAAGGTATGGTGTGGTGGGT
>CM031601.1:71129958-71134958 GCA_018398815.1 Conus ventricosus | reverse complement strand
GATAGTTAAATACGGTTGGGCATTGTTCCAAAAGTTAAACTGGGCTTGGCATTTCAGCCCCGATATTATTTCGCACAATTGCCTATAATTTCGCTCTCAAGTTGGGTCGGGGCGCGGGGCTCTTATAAAAACAAATTACGTTTCCCCAAGTAAATATCATTCTGGGATTGGCTACACTCACTCGGTGGGTAACCACCAGTTTGCGCGTTTGTTACAAAATCTTGTTAAAAAAAAAAAAAAAAAAAAAAAAAAAAAAAGAAATATAATGGCGGAAAAAAAGAACACCCCTATTGAACAACTTTTGAGTGTCGCCGGATTTATTTTACCGGGAATGGTTCGTGCATTCGTTGAAAACCAACAAAAGATGGAAAGAATGAGCGGGGGAAAGACGCCGTATGCAGTAGAGCGGGGAAAACAGAAAAAAAAGGGGAAACGCAGGAAAAGAAAAATGAAGCAGAAACGAAAAAATAAGGGAAGCGCAGAAACAGAAAAAAATGAAGCGGAAACAGAAGGTTTAAAAGCTGGGAAAACGCAGGAAACAGAAAGAAGAAGCAGGAAACGGGAAAAGAAAAAGGGTTTAAATTTAGGGGAGAAAGTGGAATAAAAAAGGGAGACCCCCGGGGATGGTATTCAGTTCCATACCTGTGCGCGCATGCCCCCGACCCAATTTCCCAAAAACCTCTGAAGGAACCGATTCATTGAGCTACACAGCGGTTCAAACTTTTTGCGCCCATCGGGGTTGGGGCCCCCAGAAGAGTGGGCAGCATTTTGGGGCGTTACGAGGGGTAAGGCATTACAGATTTTCACTCGTTCCCAGCAAACAACTCTGATTTGGGCGCTGTGAAGGAACATTGATGAAGGGATTTGCCCACAGAGGGGGGGTTTTCAGGAAGAAATTTCGTTCAGCTAAATTAAAACGGTGAAACGTCTTTCATTTTGGGTCACTTTAATCACATTTTGAAAATGGTTGGGTTTGGCGTAAAAGAAGGGGTTCGCTGAATTAAAAGAGCTAGTTATGAAGGAACGTTTTTCGGGTTGCGGCCCTGATTTAAACCTACATTGAAAAAAGGGGCACCAGAACGCAAAGTTGTTGAAGTTTCGCAAGGTTATAGAGAGGCACGTTGGGCACTAAGGTGCAGGAGAAACAGTGCTAGGCACGGTGAAAGAGTGCAAGAGACTAGGAGATTTTTTCTGCAAAGTCTGCAAACCCATGGGGGGGCAGAAAAGGGCAAAGGGACATTATTTTTTCATTTGTCCAAAAAGGGGGCTTTGGGGCGAGGGACGCCCATGGGGTTTTCCAAAAGGCAGCAGCCTTCAAGAGGGGGATAAGGGTCCAAGGGGAAACCCCGCGGGGAACCAAAAGGGATTCAGTCTAAAGGGGGGAGTGCACTTAGGGCTACACGGACGGGGCATCAGTGTCGGGGATGGAGGGCACACTAGGGGTTCGTTACCGGGGAAGAAGGGGTGGATTGGGCCCAAAAGGGGGTAAAGTTTTTTCGAGACACGGTTTTCATGCGGGGTATACGAAAAAACGTGGTCGAAAAAGGGGGATTTGACAGGGCAAACCCAGCCCGACCTAATCGATGGCACTGTGAGGAGTTTCCAGTTGCTAAATAAAGTACGAACCCCTTACTTCTCAGGCGGTTGTCTGCTTTGGGATGGAGAAACCCCTTCAGATTTGATCATTGGAATTTCCGGGGAAAGGGGATCCGGGGGATCCTGAGTTGTTGACTTACAGGGGCGCATTCGACACGGAGCAAGAAAGGAAAAGTTGTTAAACCCGTTGGTTTTCCAGAAAGGAAGTCGGCATAGATGTGTCGCCTGATGATTTTACAGCACGGAAAAAAGCCCCTTCGCCGTGAAGTTTGGGGGTTTGGCAAAGGGGGGAGAGAAACAGGGGTTAAGGAGGGAGACAGAATTTCTTGTGAAAGGCGGCGTTGTACCGAGTTTTTCCCCAAAGGGGAAGACAGGTAAGGTGCCACTCAGAAAGGGGTACCAGCGTGTTATCGTACCTGTCATGTCATGGGTCACGAGTCGCTCATGGCGGTCATCTGGCACCAGAAAAACACAAACCCGATCTTTGAGACTTTCCCATTGGCCAGGAGCAATGGCAGAAAAAGCGGTTCTGCATTCTGTGATGTGTAAAAGGGAGCCAAAAAGGGGGGTAAAGAGAAGGCGCCTTTTAAAACCCCCTTTTAAAATTGACACCCCGTTCGGGAGAGTGGCTGTTGATCTGATTGGGGCCCAAATCGCGCCCTGTTCCAAAGGGGGGCACGGGTAGTTTGACATTTTGGGGACTACGCCCAGATCCCCAAAAGGGGTTTGCATTGAAGGGCGAGATACGCAACAGGTCGTAAAAGGGCTGGTAGACATCTTTTCTCGCGGGGGGCCAGCCCCAAAAATTCCGTGACGGGGGGTTCCAGTTCCCCAGGCGTGTGAGGGGGGTCAACAGCTGCTGGGGTAAAACCCTGCTCCTACCCCTCCCATCCACAATGCAAGGTTGGGGGAAAAGATTCAACGGTGGCTGAAGGGCATTTTAAAAAGCTCTGTGAAAAAAGGCCCCGCAGAGGGACCCAAATTTCCAGGGGCACGTTCCCTACAGGGGGGCCCCTCGGGAAAGCACAGTTTTTTCGCCATTTGGTGCTGTAGGGCGGACAGTTGGGGGCCCGGTTGCTTTCCCAAAAGAGCTGTGGTCCGGAGAACAATCCGAAAAAGTCAAAACCACAACAGAATTGTAACTTAAAAAAGGTCGAGAACATTAAGGTCGCAAGGGAGAGTTTGCAGGAGGCGGGTCGCCGAAAAGCAGATAAAGAAGGAGGAAAAATTTCCCTCAAGGTAGATAAAAGCCTTTTACTGCCCCCACGGATCAAAACAAGTGCTGATGCTTTGGGAAAGGGACCATTCCCCTCATTGAAAAGGTGATCAGGACTACCCAATCGATGTGAAAGGGGGAAACAAAACTTTTCCTGCAAAATTTACTCCCAAAAATTCAGCGGGGAGTCAGCACATAGGCGCAGCACAATCATTGATGAGGGGAGGGGGACCCGCGAAGAAGGAAGATTTTTTTGCCTATTTCCGGGGGGAAGAGTCAACAGGATGTGTCACTGTAAGAAGGGCTAGACAGAGGGGACGAGGGAAATTGGGCTCCTAGAAAAGTTAAAGGGGGGTCCCTACGATAAACCAGGGAGGGCAAATCTAGGACAGTACGGTGGAGTTGAATCACGAAAACCCTACATTGAAGCCACCCGACCCTATGCCACCAACAAGTACGAGGAGGAGGAGAAAAAATTTGGGCCTGGGGGGATTGAACCCTCCAAATCATATAAAAGTGCACCCCTGTCTTGGAGAAAAAGTCAGGTGAGCTCGATTTTTGTCGACTTTGAGTCGAACAGGCACAAAAGGGCGATGCAATATACCCAACATGGGAAACCTGTTCGCTCGTCGCCCGCAAGAGCCAGTATTTCACCAGGGTCGATCTGAGCAAGGGTTTCTGGCAAATAGCCTTGAGGGGGACTCAAGGAAATCACAGCATTTTCCCCCCTTGGGCTATCCCTGGGAGATCCCTTTTTGGGGTGGTCAACGCACCTGCGCTTTTTCCCCGATGTGGGAAAACTATTGACGGGGGTTTGGGAAGGGGTTTGAATTCATGGATGACTTCTGAAGCCGAGACCTGGGGGGACATATGAGGCAGCTGGGCATTTTTGGAATTTTAGACAAGGGGAATCCACAGCCGCCAAAAAATGCCGGTTTTGGTTTTTCCCAAACCGGAGTTCCCAGGTTTTTTTGTCGGAGGGACACAAAACACCGGGAAAAAGGGGAAAAGGGGAGAAATGATAATTTAAGGCCAAAAAACCCAAAAAAAAGTCAATCTCTAGGGTTTTTTTGGGTTCTAAGGGGGTTTGTCCCAAACTTTTCTGCAAACACGAGTCCCCTCAGTGATTTGGGAAGGCAGGGAAACGGCGGGTCGAGTGGTCAACGCTGCACAGCAAGCACTGCCGCGGGGTTTGGGAAAAAAAAGTTTCCCCCCTCCCATCTTGAAGCTACCAATATTCCAAAACCCTTTTTTTTGCGGACGAGCATCAGTTTGGGGAGGGGCGGTATTGTTACAGGGGAAAGAAGGGGGCATTTCCTGTAATTGCAGCAGGGAATTACAAAAATGTGAAGAAGGGGACCAACGGGGGGGAAAGGGATGTTTAGCTGCGTTGGGCCGGCAGAATTTCCCCAAATACTTTTTGGGAAGAGTTCGTGATAGAGACAGATCACCCCCACTCAAATTCCTCAGGAGGGACAGCTGAAAAACAGCAGTTCTGCTTGGGGGAATGGCATGCCCCCCTCAGGACCGAGTGCAGTACATTCCCCGGTGACAGAAGTCGGGGCTGACTATTTAAGCCGTGTATCTAGCAAGCGCAACTCAAGAAAGCGGTTGGGGGTGGGGGGGGTTGAAAGGTGTTGTTGGGGTTTTATTGGGTTCTTGTTGTATGGTTCATATTTTTTGTTGAATTTGTTCATTTTTCTTTGGGATTGTTCAATATTTTTTTGTTGGAGCATAAGTCCTTTTAGTGAGCTTTATTTCAAAAAGTGGGTAGTTTAGGGTGTTGGGGGGGTGTAATTAAATTGTGTTTTTGAATTTTGGGGATGGGAAAAGAGGTAAAATTGCTTGCCAAAGGCGTTCTAAAAAAGAGTTGAAAAAAACGCAAGAGCGCACGTCACTGATAACCATTGGAGGGTATTCAAATGAGTATTTTTAACTTATAAACGTTGGTTTAAAGTATTTTTAAAAAATTTGCACGTGTAGCTGTGTGTCAGCAAATTCGGTTTTGTCTTTTTTTTACCGTTTTTTGAGACAATGCGGAGCTGGTCTTTTGCAAGGGGGGAAAATTTTCACGGACAAAAAAAAGGAAAAAAACCCAACTTGGGGGGGTCGCCCAACCAAATTTTTTTTGGACTTTAAACCAAACCAGCATCTTGGGGCCACGTAGACCGGGGCCCTGGTTCGGGTC
>CM031601.1:71122458-71124958 GCA_018398815.1 Conus ventricosus | reverse complement strand
GAGAAATTCGTCTGAAAAGTGATAGGTACAGAGAAGCACAAAGACAATATTCGTCTACAACGTCACTGGTATAGAGCGGCCTAGAGGAACATTCTTTACAAAATGATCGGTAAATTGAACAGTGAGAAATGCGACTAAAACGTTATAGGTAGAAAGAAGCACACAGAGAAATTCGTCTTCAAAGTGACAGGTAAAGAGAAACAGTTTAGAAATTCGTGTACAGTGAGAAATGCGGCTAAAAAGTTATAGGTAGAGAAAAGCATAAAGATAAATTCGCCTACAAAATCACAGGTAGACAGAAGAACAGTGAGAAATTCGTATACAAAGTGAGACGAAAGAGAAGAACAGTCAGAAATGCGTGTTAAACGTGATAGGAAAATGAAAGCGCGTAGTGAGAAATTCGTCTGTAAAGTTCATAAGGTCGACCAAAATGAAAAATTCGTCTACAAAGCGATAGGTAGATAGTAGAACAGTGTAAAATTCGCCTACAAAATGACAAGCAGAGAGAGAAAAAATTGTCTACGAGCTGAAAGGTGTCATGTTGTACATTAGCTGATATTTGGACATGTTCAGCTTCAACGTTTGTGTGCTAATTTGTATTTGTGCGAAGAACCAAACATTAAGCGCTGATAACTGATGATGATAATGATGATGATGATAGTAATAATAATAGCAATGATGATGATGGTAATAATGTTAATGAATAACAACAACGACAAAATAATATTGTTAGTAGTATCATTGTTATAAAATCCATCATTGTAAAAATACAAAAGGCAAAAAACACCAACAAAAGAAACGATTGAATAAATATCCTGTGACACTGGCTCAAAAGATCGTTTTCACTGTCGGCCAGGTATGCGAGCCATCCCCAGTCCCATGGTGTAGTGGTTAGTGTGGCACACAAGCGGACCGGAAGAATGTGAGTTCGAGACACACCACAAGCATTTATCTGTGGAGTCTTTTGGTCCCAGCCAGCTCCTAGAGCTGTGTGTATGCTATGGACTCCAACGGGTTGACCGGAATATCACAGGTCCACATTTGCAGAATTCATCTTGTTCCTCGTCAGTAATGGACTGCACGCGGCTGTGCTCTGTCCAGAATGATTCTGAGCATTACTTTAATGGCATGGATGATCAAACTGATAGTACAGTAGATCTGGCAGTACTGGATAATTTCCTTTCTTGAGGAGCGTGACGATTAACGATTCTTCATCTTCTTCGTTCACTCAGACAGGAACCCCGGAGGCACTGACGAAGGCTGCTGTACGGCGGAAGCCCTCCAGTGATCCATGAAGCTTTTCCCTTGTTGATGTGTTGGCAGGTCAGGTCTCTGCACCTAGCTTTTTATGCCATGGGGCTGTACCGCACGGGCAACTTGAAGACTTGCCAACATGGAATTTTGGATTAGTGACTGAGTTCATGGCGTGGAGCCATTCCTCATGTGTGCTAGATTAAAAAAAAATTTTTTCAATTTGTAGATGGCATTAAGCATATGACATTCCGCCTCTTCGCTATGTTGAAGAATTCTGCATGGATGTCGTCGATGCCTGCAGCCTTCCCACAATTCAGTGGTTCCGCTGCAGCTTTTGACTCTCACGGAATGTCGGGTCGTCATTCTCATTTGAAGAATCCCCGTCCTCTTGGATCTCCGTTGCTCTGTGTAGCAAAGTTTGAAGCAACATCCAGACCACCTTTTAAATGACGTCTTATTCCTATGCTGGGCAGTAGCCGCTTGTGTCCGCGTGTGCTGACTTTACGTCGCTATACTTGGTCAAGTCTTTCACAGTCTTACAAGCTTTTTGGTGCCGTTTTCTGTTTTGTTTTGTTTTGTTCTCCGTTGGTCCTCACGCTGTTTCGATCCAGCTTTACTTGCTTTAAACAAAATCACAGATCCTGTTGTTTGCATCAGTTTATTATCCCCCCCCCCCCCGGTCTTCTTGAGTTATTTTTCAGCTCCTGTTTGTTACTATGTAACATCGATTTGTCAGAAGATCTGGGAGACAAAACAGTGGGCCCACAGAATGGACTCAATCACTCATCATCCCCTGCCAAAAAGGGAAATCTACGCCAATGCCAGAACTACAGAACAATAAGTCTCATTAGCCACACCAGTAAAATCATGCTCAGAGTCATCTTGAATCGACTGAAGAAAGAGCGGAAGAACACCTGGCGGAAGCTGGATTCAGGGCAGCAGAAGCACAGTAGAACAGATCTTCACCTGCCGGATACTGATGGAGAAACATCTGCAACATCAGAGAGACCTGTTCCGCACTCATTGACTTTAGGAAAGCGTTTGACAGGGTGTGGCACAAGGGTCTGTGGCAGGTGCTCAGAAAGTTTGGCATAGAGAGGGTCTCGTCCAAACCATCCAGCGCTGTATAACACCGCCAGCAGCGCAGTCCTCCTCAACAACCAGATTGGGGACTACTTCAAGACCACAGTTGGAGTCCGTCAGGCTGCCTGCTACCCGATGTCATCTTTCCTGGAAAATCACTGCC
>CM031601.1:71115268-71121458 GCA_018398815.1 Conus ventricosus | reverse complement strand
TATTTGTTTATATAGCATACGAAAATAGACACCTTTTGCTACATATGTTTCATAGACAGCTTTTTTCTTCTTTTTTCTTTTTTTTTTGGAAGGGGGGGGGGGGAAGGAGTGCGAGGAGAGGTTACAAGGGGTCTACCGACTGAGGTAAAACTGTTTATTCATTGCATTGTCTCCCTGTTGCAGTGAAGGTACTATTTTGCTTTACAATGTTTCACGTCAAAATCATTCCCGAAAGTTTTGTTCACGTACACCCGACACTTCATAAAAAGAAAAATGTCTTCACGTTAACAATCCTGCCGAACGACATTCATCTTGCGGACCTGCGTCGTTGCCAGAATGACGTCACGGAGGCTGTCCACGTGATTGGAAGCAGTTGGGCGTGTCAAACTGACCCTCCAACCGTGACTGATTGCCGCTGCCGGTCTTTGGGTCTCTGCCTTCAGGCAGCAGCAGAGGCAGCAGTTCGCCCACCCACTCCCGGGGCCACCCTCCATCAGTCAGTGCGTGCTGATACGGCTCACAGGACGTTAATCTCGGTATTCGGCGACAGCTTCAGCAGCTGGCCTCATTGATGACAATGACTGAATGGAGATGAATTGGGGAGGGGAGGGGTGGGGGTGGGTGGGGTGGGGGCAGTTGACTGCAGCTGCCGTTGAGAGCCGTTGACGTGAAAGACTCCAACGACGTGATGGAAGCAGATCAGCAGAAATGCCTGGAGTATGACGTCAGAGAGGGAGAGAGAGAAGGGGGGGGGTGGGGGGGGGTCGGAGAAATGAGGTGAGGTGTGATATGTAACACGTTATCCATTTCGTTCCGGGGGGAGGGGGGGGGGGGTAATTATGCGCGCGGGATTTTTCATTTTTGATATTTCTGGGGGGGGAGGGAGTGTGGACAAAGTTATATGTAGGCCTTTGATGATTTATATTTCTCATTTAATAACTTAAAAAAACATGTCTAACTTCCCTAGTGCCCGGATGCTATTTATAGACATGGAGGAATACGCGTGTTTGGAATGGTATAAAGAGGCGTGAGAGCAGGAAGTGGAGATGACTTGAGGATGCAGGGTAGATAAACGTGTCATGCATGCCGGTTTGTGTTCAAAGCGCAGTCCACTCACAGATATTCTTAGTTTGAAGTTCAACGTCTGTTGTCTTCTCCATCACACTGTCAGCAGCTGTACGTTTGTGTGCTACCGTCTAATTGTGACGTGTAGCCTCGTCATTAGAGATGATGGTGATCTCCCCTGCGAAGGCAAGTTCGCACAGGCCGGAAGTTTGGGTCATCCTGTCCTGTGGACACAGCTCTGAAGATGTTAGACTTGATTTTCATAAAGGATTGAAACAGACTGCGACGTTACTAAAAAAAAAACAGACCCGAACACAGAGAAACAGACAAACCAGAGTGCCGAGTAACGCTTATTTAATACATAGTAACAAACAGGAGCTGAAAATCACTCAAAAACGGCCGGGGGGGGGGGGGGGATAGGGGGGGATAAACTGATGCAAAATCTGTGACTAAATTTGTTTTTTCAAAAAGCAAAGTAAAGCTGGATCGAAAACCAGCATGGAGGACACGGAGAACAAAACAAAACAAAAGAGAAAACGGCACCAAGAAAGCTTGTAAGACTGTGAAAGACTTGACCAAGTATAGCGACGTAAAGTCAGCACCACGTAGGACACAAGACGGCTACTGCCCAGCACAGCAAGAAGGCGTCATTAAAAAGGTGGTCTGGATGTTGCTTCAAACTTTGCTACACAGAGCAACGGAGATCCAAGAGGACGGGGATTCTTCAAATGAGAATGACGACCCGACATTCCGTGAGAGGTCAAAAGCTGCAGCGGAACCACTGAATTGTGGGAAGGCTGCAGGCATCGACGACATGCATGCAGAATTCTTCAACATAGCGAAGAGGCGGAATGTCATAATGCTTAATGCCATCTACAAATTGAAAAAGATTTTTTTTTTAATCTAGCACACTGAGAATGGCTCCACGCCATGAACCAGTCACTAATCCCAAAATTCCATGTTGGCAAGTCTTCAAGTTGCCCGTGCGGTACAGCCCCAATGACATAAAAAGCTAGGTGCAGAGACCTGACCTGCCAACACATCAACAAGGGAAAAGCTTCATGGATCACTGGAGGGCTTCCGCCGTACAGCAGCCTTCGTCAGTGCCTCCGGGGTTCCTGTCTGAGAAGAAGAAGAAGAATCACTAATCGTCACACTCTTCAAGAAAGGAAATTACCCAACACTGCCAGATCTTCTGCACTGCTTGATCATCCATGCCATTAAAGTAACGTCCAGAATCATTCTGGACAGAGCACAGCTGCGTGCAGTCCATTATTGAGGATGAATTCTGCAAATGTGGACCTGTGAAATTCGTTGGAGTCCATAGCATACACACAGCTCTAGGAGCTGGCTGGGACCAAAACCTCCACAGATAAATGCCTCTGGTGTGTCTCGAACTCACATTCTTCCGGCCCGCTAGTGTGCCACACTAACCACTACACCATGGGGACTGGAGATGGCTCGCATATCTTGCCGACAGTCAAAACGATCTTTTGAGCGAATGTCAGAGGATATTCATTCAATAGTTTGTTGTTTTATGTGTTTGTTTAGTTGGTATTATAATTGTCGTTGTTGTATTCATTAATCTCATTACCATCATCATCATTGTTGTTATTATTACTATCATCAGCAGCAGCAATCATCATCATCATCATCATCATCTTCATCATCATCATCATCATCATCATCATCATCATCATCATCATCATCATTATCATCATCAATTATCAGCGTTTAATGTTTGGTTCTTCGCGCAATTACGAATTAGCACACAAACATTGAAGCTGAACATGTCCAAATTATCAGCTAATGTACAACATGACACCTTTCAGGTTGTAGACAATTTTTTTCTCTCTCTGCTTGTCATTTTGTAGGCGATATTTTACACTGTTTTACTATCTACCTATCGCTTTGTAGACGAATTTTTCATTTTTATTGACCTACTAACTTCACAGACGAATTTCTCACTGCGCGCTTCCTTTACCTATCACGTTTTAGACGCATTTCTGACTGTTCTTCTCTTTTCATATCACTTTGTATACGAATTTCTCACTGTTCTTCTGATTACCTGTGATTTTGTAGATGAATTTCTCTTTATGCTTTTCTCTACCTATAACCTTTAGCCGCATTTCTCACTGTACACGAATTCTCACTGTTCTTTTCTTTACCTGTCACTTTGAAGACGTGCTTCTTTCTACCTATAACGTTTTAGACGCATTTCTCACTGTTCAATTTACCGATCATTTTGTACATGAATGTTCCTCTAGGCCGCTCTATACCAGTGACGTTGTAGACGAATATTGTCTTTGTGCTTCTCTGTACCTATTACTTTTCAGACGAATTTCTCACTATTTGCTACTATCACTTTTCAACAGAACATTCCTCTGTGCCTCTCTATACCAGTCACGTTGTGGGCAAAGTCTCTCCGTGTTTCTCTCTATCACTATGACTTTGTAGACGAATTTCTCCTTCAGCTTCGTGTGAACCAATTGCTTGCTGTGCTACTCTCTAGCGGTTACGTTGTAGACGAGCATCTCACAATGCTTCTCTCTACCAACCACGTTGTATACGATTCCCCCCCCCCTCCCCCCGCCCTGTGATTCTATCAATGCGTTGTGGATTGATTTATCACTGTGTTTCTCTTTATCAGTCACGTTGTGTACGAATTTTTCACTGTGAATTATGAATACGTTATAGGGACGAATCTCTGACTGTGCCTCTGTTTGCCAGTCACGATGCGGACGAATTTTTCACAGTGCTTCTTAGGCCGCTGCAGACGAATTTCTTCCATGATCCTCTCTCTGTTCATCACTTTGTACACGACTTTCTCATCGTGCTTCCCACTCCCAATCAAACTGCACACACTGCTTTTGTTTACTTCTCACTTTGAAGACGAGTTCTCTCAACCTGTCGTTTTGTAGACGAATTTCTCATTGTGCCTCTCTCTACAAGTCAAGTTGTACACGGTGCTTCTGCTTGCTTGTCACTTTGGAGAACGAATTCTTATTGCACTTATGACTGTGAGCCTTTGTTTTTCTTTTTCATTTGTCTTTTGCTATGAACCACATTTTCTAATTACCATCAAACGTGGCACATACAAATAGAGGCGACACTCTGGCGAAATTTTCATGTGAACTATTGCAAACTTCTCACTTTGTCTTTCACTCCGTCAGTCTCTGAGTATAACTGAGCTCAGCTTTCTTCGCACATAAGTTTGATCTGTTGTTGTTGGAGCGGCAAAGCAGGTGTGGTGCGCTGTGTTAGTTTGATCTGTTGTTGTTGGAGCGGCAAAGCAGGTGTGGGGGCGCTGTGTTAGTTTGATCTGTTGTTGTTGGAGCGCCAAAGCAGGTGTGGTGCGCTGTGTTAGTTTGATCTGTTGTTGTTGGAGCGCCAAAGCAGGTGTGGTGCGCTGTGTTAGTTTGATCTGTTGACGTTGGAGCGGCAAAGCAGGTGTGGTGCGCTGTGTTAGTTTGATCTGTTGACGTTGGAGCGGCAAAGCAGGTGTGGTGGGCTGTGTTAGTTTGATCTGTTGTTGGAGCGGCAAAGCAGGTGTGGTGCGCTGTGTTAGTTTGATCTGTTGACGTTGGAGCGGCAAAGCAGGTGTGGTGCGCTGGTGTTAGTTTGATCTGTTGTTGGAGCGGCAAAGCAGGTGTGGTGCGCTGTGTTCGTTTGATCTGTTGTTGGAGCGGCAAAGCAGGTGTGGTGCGCTGTGTTCGTTTGATCTGTTGTTGGAGCGGCAAAGCAGGTGTGGTGCGCTGTGTTAGTTTGATCTGTTGTTGGAGCGCCAAAGCAGGTGTGGTGCGCTGTGTTAGTTTGATCTGTTGTTGTTGGAGCGCCAAAGCAGGTGTGGTGCGCTGTGTTAGTTTGATCTGTTGTTGGAGCGGCAAAGCAGGTGTGGTGCGCTGTGTTAGTTTGATCTGTTGTTGTTGGAGCGCCAAAGCAGGTGTGGTGCGCTGTGTTAGTTTGATCTGTTGTTGTTGGAGCGCCAAAGCAGGTGTGGTGCGCTGTGTTAGTTTGATCTGTTGTTGGAGCGGCAAAGCAGGTGTGGTGCGCTGTGTTGCAGTTGCCTTCAGCAAAACTACCTGCAGTTCCGGTGGCGATCCCATGATGCCATGCTGTGGAATGCCCGGATGGCGTTGCCTCAGTTTCGCATGGTGACCTGCAGCCCAAGAACTGTTCCCCCGAAGGCGACGAAGAAGGCTACTTTGGTGTGGTGTGTGTGGTGTGTGTGGTGTGTGTGTGTGTGTGTGTGTGTGTGGTGCGTGCGTGCGTGCGTGCGTGCGTGCGTGCGTGCGTGCGTGCGTGCGTGCGTGCGTGCGTGCGTGCGTGTGTGTGTGTGTGTGTGTTTGTGTGTGTGTCTGTGTGTGTGTGTGTCTTTATGTCCGTGTGTGTGTGTATGTGTGTGCGTGTGTGTTTTAGACAGAGACAGAGTCAGACCGAGAGACAGACACAGAGAAATGGAGACTGTCTGTGTGTGTGTGCACCTTTGTGTGTGTGTAAGCCTGTGTGTGTGTGTGCGCGCGCGCGTGTGTTCAAGACAGAAAAAGAGTCGGACAGAGAGAGAGAGAGAGGAAGACTCTGTGTGTGTGTGTGTGTGTGTGTGTGTGTGTGTGTGTGTGTGTGTGTGTGTGTGTGTGTGCACATTTGTGTGTGTGTGTGTGTGCGCACCTTTGTGTGTGTGTGCATGTGGCGTACGTGGTGTGTGTGTGTGTGTGTGTGTGTGTGTGTGTGTGTGTGTGTGTGTGTGTGAGGGGCAGAGGAGAAAGTGATAGAGAGGCAGGGGGTAACGAAGGGAAAGTGGTTGTTTTTTCTATTCTGTTTCATTACAGTGCATTAGTTTCTTATCCATAGTCCTCTATTTAACTGTCACATTGAAAACAATCATTGTGATAAATGTCTTTTAAATGATTCTAGAAAAAGGTTAGTACTATTGAAAACAAATCATTGTGATAAATGTCTTTTAAATGATTCTAGAAAAAGGTTAGTACTATTTATCATTCCCAGTGCTAACCAGACTGCATACTCAATGCTCCAATCCGCTATGTTTTGGTGATTTTTTTCCCTTGTTCTTATTCCCTATATTTTCTGATTGATTAGGTTTCCCTTTCTCTCATTTAAAAAAAGA
>CM031601.1:71100268-71105268 GCA_018398815.1 Conus ventricosus | reverse complement strand
TCATGGAAATGTTCATCATACTTTACTTTGCGCAACACGAATTGGCCAAAAAGATTTCTCTCCCCAAAAATTGTCTATAATTTTTGTCAAATGATGTCTTCTACTAATCGAAAACAAACGCTTCTATTGTCAAAGTATAATAGATTATCTCAAGTGTTGTAAATTGTTGGTCTATGTCAGCATTGACTGGCAATTGATGTTTCATTTTGGCTTCTTTGTTTTCCTTTTCCTGTTATTGCTTTAAACACACTCTTCCTCCATACCCCAAAAGGGGCAAAAGGAATAAATATTGTATTGTATTTTATTGTGTGTGTGTGTGTTTGGTGTGTGTCCGTGTGTGTGCGTCCGTGTGTGTGTGTGTGTGGTGGTGTGTGTGTGTGTGTGTGTGTGTGTGTGTGTGGTGTGTGTGTGTGTGTGTGCGCGCGCGCGTGCGTGCGTGTGTGTGTGTGTGTGTGTCCGTGTGTGTGTGTTGTGTGTGTGTGTGTCCGTATGTGTATGTGTGTCCGTGCGTGCGCGTGTGTTAGCGGAGTTGAAAGGGGGGGGTCTCAAAAAGTGGACAAAAATCTAGATAACTGCCAATCCCTAGGCGGTTTACAGAATTCGTGGAACCGCTCAGCCCATCACATGTGTTTCATGTGTATGTGACCGCCATGGAAGCTAAAGACAATGTCCACAAAGACTCCGTCTCGGAATCAGCCTCTTTCAGTGAAACTAAAGACAATGTCCACAAAGACTCCGTCTCGGAATCACCTCTTTCAGTGAAACTAAAGACAATGTCCACACAGACTCGTCTCGGAATCAGCCTCTTTCAGTGAAATAAAGACATTTCCAGACTCAGTACGAATATGCTTTTTCAGTGAAACTAAAGACAATGTCAACAGACTCAGTCTCTGATCACTCTTTCATGAAACTAAAGACAATGTCACACGATAGTTCTGAATCGCTCTTCAGTGAAACTAACGACAATGTCGATTCATCTCGAATCAGCCTCTTTCAGTGAAACTAGACAATGTCACACAGGACTCAGTCCGGAATCAGCTCTTCAGTGAAATAAAGACAATGTCCAGCGAGGAGTGGGGGTGGGGGTGAATAGGGCCTCTTTCAGTGAAACAAGACAATTCCAAAGACATCAATTCTGATCAGCCTTTCAAGTGAAATAAAGAGCGAATGCACACAGACTCGGTTCGGAAGCGGGCCTATCAGTTAAATATCCAGGGGCATCTTCGAGCTACAGGCAGCGAAGAGTGTTTTTGAAAGCTTATGGCTGAGTAACTGGTTTCTTCAATTGAGTGTGCGCCATGGTTTTGTTAGACGTCTGGGTTGCATTCAGTGCAGACTTGTTGGTGTGAAGGGGGTGGGGTTATGTGTGTGGGAAGGAACGGTGGGGAGGGGGGGGGGGTGGGGGGGGTGAGGGAGGGGACGAATAAGAAATTACTTATGTCAAGGGTAGGCGGATGGAGGTTGAGGGGCCGAAGAGTGAGGGGGGGAGAGTGAGGGGGGGGTGAGGGGAGGTGAGGGGGGAGGAGGTGAGGGGGGAGGAGGTGAGGGGGGGAGGTGAGGGGGGAGGTGAGGGGGGAGGAGAGGGGGGGGAGGAGGGAGATAGATACCAGCACACCAGAAGTCTCACAGAGGACAAACCTGTCATTGTCCTCTCACCGTGTGTGGTGTGTGTGTGTGTGTGTGTGTGTGGTGTGTGTGTGTGTGTGTGTTTTGTGTGTGTGTGGTTTGTGTGTGTGCGTGTGTTGTGCGTGCGTGTGCGTGTGTGTGTGTGTGTGTGTGTGTGTGTGTGTGTGTGGTGTGTGTGTGTGTGGGTGGGTGTAGTGTTTTGCACAATATTTATGTTTTCACGGGCCTTTAACGAAGTGGTTGTGGAAGAGAGGAACATGATGGCGCCGTAAACTAGTATGCCCACGTGTCTAAACACAAATAATCGCATACACAAGGTGAAAAGTAATTTCTTATTCAATGCAGAATACGAATCGACCCATGAATTTTCTCTTCGGGCCCTTACAAATCACCGACACAGAAAATGCACAAAAAATGCTTACTTGCCAAAATGACGACTTATGACCTTTATCTGAAGAGAAGTGTGTTGTGCACTTTGCATGTTATTTGTGAAATGTTTGGATATGTTGGTCGAAACTGCACTGGTCTGTTTGGTTTTGTGTGTTAAACTAGCATAAGTTTGCACATGTTTTGTGTGATTGTTTGTGTTTTCGACTTCTTCCCCAGTAATGTGGGAGTCTATTTCATCTCCATGCATGGCCACAGAAACTTGCCCATAAACCTTGTGTGTGTGGTGTGTGTGGGGTGTGTGTGTGTGTGTGTGTGTGTGTGTTGTGTCTGATGTTTTGTGTGTGTCTGTGTGCGTGTGTGTGTCTGTCTGTTTTGCCTGTCTTTTTGTCTGTCTGTCTGTCTGTCTTGTCTGTCTGTCTCTCTCTCTCTCTCATCTCTCTCTCTCCTCTTTTCTCTCTCCTCTCTCTCTCTCTCTCCTCTCTCTCTCTCTCTCTCTCTCCTCTCGCCGTTCATCCACATCCATTTTGCACCCAGTTTGAAAAGACAAGCGACTGTTCGTTCTTTGTTTCGTCGTCTTGAATGTAAGTTTGTCTTGTATGAAGAAGACCAAAGAGGTCGAAACGCGTCGTGTTTGTCATGAAATTGGTTTTTTTTCTTTCGTTCGGTGGCACGGTAAGTTTTCTTTTAAGTTAGTTTGTCTGTCTGCTTGTCTGTCTGAGTGTCTGCTTGTCTGTCAGTCTTGTCTGAGTGTCTGTCTGTCTGACTGACTGTCTGTCCGTTGCCTGCCTGCCTGTCTGTCTGTCCGTCTGCCTGTCTGTTCTGGCTGTCTGTCTGTATCTCTGACTGACTGTCTGTCTGTCTACTGTCTGTCCGTTTGCCTGCCTGCCTGTCTGTCTGTCTGACTGACTGTCAGTTTGTCTGTCCGTCTGTCTGTCAGAAGGGCCCGGGTGAACGGCAGCATGTCCAGGTTGTACGGGGAGAAGCGAGCCCAGACCGTGGACAACGTGTCCCGCTGTGCCTTCCCCGCCGTCTACGTCTTCTTCTGCCTCCTCTACTTCACCATCTTCCTCCTCTGATCGTGCCTCCACCGACCTGGAGACCCATCCTCACCAGGCCGCCTACCACCCGCCCCCCACCCCCACCCCCACCCCTCTTCTTCCTCATCAACCACCGCATGGCAGTTCCGTCACCACGCCCCCCTCAGTCTTCAGCCTCTGATCAACGACGCTCATCGACAACCCTCCCTCCTCCTCCCCCGTCTCCAAGACACCCGCCATCCTCTTTAGCATCGTCACGTCCCGTGTTCCAAGTGGCTGTCACTGTCTTCAGCCTCTCATCAGCTAGCTCTTTCCAGCATCGACACTGCCCTGTCCACAGGACACCTGTCACCTGGGACGTCTTCAGTTGTTCTGTCCTGGGGACTTGTACGTTGTTGTTACTTAAGCTCTCTGATGAAGTGCTGTCTGTGTGAGTTGTGTTGTTACTAAGCTCTCTGTATGAAGTGCTGTCTGTGTGAACTGGATAGACTGTTTGCATGCTCCCTGTGGATTGTCGGTGCCGGACTTCGTCGGGATAAGCCCCCCCCCCCCCCCCCCCTCCGGTGTGCTGTGGTTGGGGAGCCAAGAGGAGCGGCGTGGGAGCAGTGCCACGCAAGTGGATGTGGAAGAGAAGACAGGGTGGGGGGGGGGGGGGGGGGGGGAGAAGGGTCGTCATCGTCGAAAATGCACGATGTTCTTCAAGACATTATTTGCCTCTCTCCTCTCGACGTCTTGAGTGCTTGTGCCGTGTGTGCGTCTGGGTCTTGAATGTCGGGTGAAGGTCAACACTAAGGTCTTGTCTGTCTGTAAGGTCAACGCTGCTCATGCTGAGGTCCACCTCTCTCTCCTCTCTTCTCTCTCTCCCCTCTCTCTCTCTCTCTCTCTCCTCTCTCTCTCTCTCTCTCTCTCCTCTCTCTCTCTCTCTCTCTCTCTGTCCTTCGATTTCATCTGCTCTTCGTGACTTTTGTTTAGACTTTATAATCATCATGCGTGCAGCCTGGAGACGACTGCTGAAGCTTGATTAAAGACAAAGACCTCAGACCGTAGAGCAGACAGTGAAGAGTAGAACCTTGTGGTGTGTGTGTGTGTGTGTGTGTGTGTGTGAAACCTCAGCCCCTCTGTCTCTTTCTACTTGTCCGTCTTCCATTGATAGCACGTGGTCATGATGTCAGGGTTGCCCCTCTTCAGTGCATGGCACGTGGTCATGACGTCAGGCTGCCCTCTTCAGTGCATGGCACGTGGTCATGACGTCAGGGATGCCCCTCTTCAGTGCATGGCACGTGGTCATGACGTCAGGGCTGGCCCCTCTTCAGTGCATGGCACGTGTCATGACGTCAGGGCTGCCCGTCGTCAAGCATGGCACGGTCATGACGTCTGGCTGCCCTCGTCAATGCATGGCACGTGGTCATGACGTCAGGCTGCCCCTCTCAGTGCATGGCACGTGGTCATGACGCCAG
The DNA here is from genome assembly GCA_018398815.1 of Conus ventricosus. Lineage (NCBI taxonomy): Eukaryota > Metazoa > Mollusca > Gastropoda > Neogastropoda > Conidae > Conus > Conus ventricosus. The sequence goes on along the minus strand of CM031601.1, from coordinate 71,100,758 downwards.
GCTGCCCCTCATCAGTGCATGGCACGTGGTCATGACGTCAGGGCTGCCCCCTCTTCAGTGCATGGCACGTGGTCATGACGTCAGGCTGCCTCTCTTCAATGCATGGCACTGTCATGACGTCAGGGCTGCCCTTCTTCAATGCATGCACGTGTCATGACGTCAGGGCTGCCCCTCTTCAGTGCATGGCACGTGGTCATGACGTCAGGCTGCCCCTCTTCAATGCATGCCACGTGGTCATGACGTCAGGGCTGCCCCTCTTCAATGCATGCACTGGTCATGACGTCAGGGCTGCCCTTCTTCAATGCATGGCACGTGTCATGACGTCAGGGCTGCCCTTCTTCACTGCATGGCACGTGCCCGGCCCAGACAGCAAGGGTCCTAGGGCCCACCTAGGGCCCACCTAGGTTCTGGCTACATCCAGCTTGTCCAAGCTGAAGCTAGCTAGAACCTTGGTGGACCCTAGTACCCTTGCTGTAAGGGTGGTCATGAC
>CM031601.1:71092768-71095268 GCA_018398815.1 Conus ventricosus | reverse complement strand
TGTGGGTGTTGCCCTGAACCACGTGGTCGACTCTCTCCCATCTCACTTGACGAATGCCTCTCTCTGTGTGGGTGTTGCCCTGAACCACGTGGTCGACTCTCTCCCATCTCACTTGACGAATGCCTCTCTCTGTGTGGGTGTTGCCCTGAACCACGTGGTCGACTCTCTCCCATCTCACTTGACGAATGCCTCTCTCTGTGTGGTGTTGCCTGAACCACGTGGTCGACTCTCTCCCATCTCACTTGACGAATGACTCTCTCTGTGTGGGTGTTGCCCTGAACCACGTGGTCGACTCTCTCCCATCTCACTTGACGAATGCCTCTCTCTGTGTGGGTGTTGCCCTGAACCACGTGTCGACTCTCTCCCATCTCACTTGACGATGCCTCTCTCTGTGTGGGTGTTGCCTGAACCACGTGGTCGACTCTCTCCCATCTCACTTGACGAATGCCTCTCTCTGTGTGGGTGTTGCCCTGAACCACGTGGTCGACTCTCTCCCATCTCACTTGACGAATGCCTCTCTCTGTGTGGGTGTTGCCCTGAACCACGTGGTCGACTCTCTCCCATCTCACTTGCCGAATGCCTCTCTCTGTGTGGGTGTTGCCCTGAACCACGTGGTCGACTCTCTCCCATCTCACTTGACGAATGCCTCTCTCTGTGTGGGTGTTGCCCTGAACCACGTGGTCGACTCTCTCCCATCTCACTTGACGAATGCCTCTCTCTGTGTGGGTGTTGCCCTGAACCACGTGGTCGACTCTCTCCCATCTCACTTGACGAATGCCTCTCTCTGTGTGGGTGTTGCCCTGAACCACGTGGTCGACTCTCTCCCATCTCACTTGACGAATGCCTCTCTCTGTGTGGGTGTTGCCCTGAACCACGTGGTCGACTCTCTCCCATCTCACTTGACGAATGCCTCTCTCTGTGTGGGTGTTGCCCTGAACCACGTGGTCGACTCTCTCCCATCTCACTTGACGAATGCCTCTCTCTGTGTGGGTGTTGCCCTGAACCACGTGGTCGACTCTCTCCCATCTCACTTGACGAATGCCTCTCTCTGTGTGGGTGTTGCCCTGAACCACGTGGTCGACTCTCTCCCATCTCACTTGACGAATGCCTCTCTCTGTGTGGGTGTTGCCCTGAACCACGTGGTCGACTCTCTCCCATCTCACTTGACGAATGCCTCTCTCTGTGTGGGTGTTGCCCTGAACCACGTGGTCGACTCTCTCCCATCTCACTTGACGAATGCCTCTCTCTGTGTGGGTGTTGCCCTGAACCACGTGGTCGACTCTCTCCCATCTCACTTGACGAATGCCTCTCTCTGTGTGGGTGTTGCCCTGAACCACGTGGTCGACTCTCTCCCATCTCACTTGACGAATGCCTCTCTCTGTGTGGGTGTTGCCCTGAACCACGTGGTCGACTCTCTCCCATCTCACTTGACGAATGCCTCACTCTGTGTGGGTGTTGCCCTGAACCACGTGGTCGACTCTCTCCCATCTCACTTGACGAATGCCTCTCTCTGTGTGGTGTTGCCCTGAACCACGTGGTCGACTCTCTCCCATCTCACTTGACGAATGCCTCTCTCTGTGTGGGTGTTGCCCTGAACCACGTGGTCGACTCTCTCCCATCTCACTTGACGAATGCCTCTCTCTGTGTGGGTGTTGCCCAGGTTTTCTGACCCACACTGCTGGTGTGTGTTGTGTTGTGAAAGGCAGCGTAGGATCCTGAAAAGTAATCCAAGTCTGAATCGAACCCCATTCCATCATCATCGAACCCCATTCCATCATCATCCTCATCGTCATTGAGCATTATTAGACGGCACAAGTCTCCACTTCTATGGCCCTTCATGCCGTGCCCTTCTGGTGACCACAGTGACGATGTCATTCATGACCATCACCAGTTGCTGGTGACCATAGTGACCATGTCATTCATGACCATCACCAGTTGCTGGTGACCACAGTGACCATTTCATTCATGACCATCACCAGTTGCTGGTGACCACAGTGACCATGTCATTCATGACCATCACCAGTCTGGTGACCACAGTGACCATGTCATTCATGACCATCACCAGTTGCTGGTGACCACAGTGACCATTTCATTCATGACCATCACCAGTTGCTGGTGACCACAGTGACCATGTCATTCATGACCATCACCAGTTGCTGGTGACCACAGTGACCATTTCATTCATGGCCATCATCAGTTTCTGTCAAACATGCGGGTGTCGGCAGCTTCATTAGAACTGTTCTGGGATGGACGTGTCGGTGTCAGCCTGAAGGGGACGCTCGTTCACGCCGGTTCTATGGCGAGCCAATGATTGTCCCGGGTAGCGGTGTGCATATGGTGGATTAGAACAGATGCTGTTGATCACCGCTAATGTGACTCTACAGGAGAACGGGGTCTCTTTTTGTGGGTTGCCTCTCGGCGACCTGATGTTTGCATGTCCCTGTGTCAAAACGAAACCATGTTACCCCAGATAGGAATTTCCTCTGTCAGATATGACCGA
>CM031601.1:71052768-71085268 GCA_018398815.1 Conus ventricosus | reverse complement strand
TCAAAAGTAGAATCAAATGAAATAAGATAGAAATAGAAACAGAGTAGGGCGTTGGGATACGGAGAGAGGGAGTGAGAAGGGCACAGGAAAATGGCCGCCTGCAGCACGGTTGAAAGGGTTTGCCCCGCCTAGTTTGAGAATATCTGTTCAAAGAAGGGAGGAAATATTCAGAAATAGATTGATTAGTCTGCAGCACGGTGCAGTGTGTGCGTGTTTTTATGACACGTTCAGTTGATCACTTAACAGTGTGTTGTAACTAAACAATGTTGTACTTCTCTGCACAGTGGACGTTTTGTGGACTTTAAACAAAAACCTTGGGCATGACAGGAACGAGTCCGCTTTGGCGTTTTGTTTGTTTGTTCGTTATGTTTGTTTGTTTGTGTACTTTTTTTTTTACACTACTGACGGTCCTTGAAAATGGTTATCCGTGCATTGCTAACTTATGTTTTGTCTGTCTAATGTGAATCTAAATGGTGTGTGTGTGTCTGTGTGGATTTGTGTCTTCTAATTTTTCATAGCTGACTAGATAATGATACTGTCTAATATGGACACTGCCTCTCTTTTTGTAGTATCTGTTTGTCTATGGGGCCTTTAAGTTGTGTGTCATAGACGAACTGTTGGAAAGGGTGTCTTTTTCCTGTCTGTTTGTTTGTTTGGGGGTTGGATTTTTTTGTTTGTTTGTTTGTTTGGCTTTTTCTTGTTTTTTTTTTTGTTTGTTGTTTTGTTTTTTTGTTTTTTTGTTGTTGTTGTTTTTTTTTTAGGGGGTGTTAACTGATTCTCCCGTTTCGCGCCTAGCTGTTTTGATTTGTTACTTAATATGTATTGTTTGTTTTTTGTTGTTTTTTCCTTTTTAAAAGACAATCAGCGTGCATATAATCAAGGGAGGAAAGTATTACAGCAGGCTGTCAATGTTTGAAATGTCCGTGAAAAACTAAGTGTTTGACAGTGTACGTTTGCAGAACTTCCATCACAACTACATCGAGGTGAAGTAGAGAAGGGTAAGGGGGGGGAGGGGAGGGGGTGGAAGTAGGTTTCAACTTCAGATTTAACGCCAACACCGACTCACATACGATGAGAGGGCTGACGAAGTTCATGATCGCAGAAAGAGGAGGGGGGGAGGGAGGGGGCTGTCCTATAACTATTACATTATACCACCAGAGCGACAACACAATAAGATGGGGGTAGCAAAACCAGCAACGTCATGGTAGGAAGCAACGTGATTGGTGCGACATGAGGCCTAACCCGGCGCTCCCATGAGAGAGAGAGAGAGAGCCGATAACGAAGGAGTGACAGGTCACACACCACAATTAGGTTTGTGCACTAACACACTGTGTAATCCACGTAAGCGGTTTGAAGCCTGTCATAAATTTGAGCCAGCAGTTAATGTTAAACTGATAATTGATCAAAAGAACAGCTCCCCAACAATTTTGTTTTCGTGTATTTCTTTTTTCTTTTCTTTTCTTCTTCTTCTTTTTTTTTTTTTTTTTTTTTTTTTTTTGGGGTGGGGGGGGCGATTTTTCACCTATGAGATCACAAACAATCTTCAAATACATGCCTTCCCCTTCGTTGTCACACATTTCAGGCCTTTGCACTCACCCGTGACCCTATCCTTTTGCGCCAGGTGGGTTCTCCTAAATAGTCCCATTCTTTGATTTTAATCTGTCTGCTTGAAACAACCTGGCTTGTACCTTGATGGCCATACAAAAAAATGAGGAGAATCAACTTCCAGACTTCATAGAAATTCTCAAAACAATCTAACTGCGCCAGTCTATAAATACTCTGTTCCTTAAGCAAGGCCTTGGCGTATTAATTTTTGGTGTGCAGCCAGAATCAAAACGTGTACCATGCCTTCCAATCACAGCTTTCATCACGTGACTTAAATTAAAACCCCACCAATCAACGCCAAGCTTTGCTCTGTTCCCGATAGCGCACGGATCTCTATTCACCGTGGGCCGAATTTCGGTAATGGCTGACCGCGATACTCCCTGACTGGGGACGGCAATTTGTCAAACAAAATTTAGCCTCTGGGGTTGGTTGTCATCAAGGGTGTGTTTCCTCCCCCCCCCCCTCCTCTCTCTCTCTCTCTCTCTCTCTCTCTCTCTCTGTGTGTTGTGTGTGTGTGTGTGTGTATGTGTGTGGTGTGTGTGTGTAATCAGAGCATACTACATTACCGAGATACGACACTTGGGGGTTTTCCGTAAGACCGCGGACTAGGTTACGGCCCTTAGTCAGCACGTGTAAACTCAGCTCCAACATAGCGACGCGCAAGAAGCAAGGAGGCGAAGCCTGCAGCGCTATCGGTTGTTCAAACGCTCGCAACAAAATCGATTGTGAAGGGCTGGCATTTTTTCGTTTTCCAAAGGATGAAGAAAGGCATGTACAAACTTTATTGCATTTTATTAATTATTGGCAGAGTAAACCACGTAAGCAATACCGTATACGGTGGGACTATGCATCTGGTGCAACTTGATCTAGTCTAGATCAAGTTTATAGTATGACTATGAAGCCACATGGGCAGATTTTTAACAGTTTTTTATATATATGTAAGGAAAGAGCAATGCGCATACCTTGTTTCTTCTAGAAATCATTAAGCCTACTGGCTTATTTACAGTCCCGTTAGCTAAACAACTAGGCAGCGGGGAAAACCAGACCACGCATACCGTGCCCTCACATGGCCAGTGATGTTTATGTTGATAATGACAGTGCCGACACACGTGTTTCATCACCGAATCTCTCTCTGTCTCTCTCTCTCTGTCTCTCTCTCTGTCTCTCTCTCTTCTCTGTCTCTCTCTCTCTCTCTCTCTGCGTGCAGTTGCATGGCTTGTGTGTGTACAACCTTGAGTTAATCTGACAATAAATTGGTTTCAGTCAGTGTGTGTGTGGTGTGTGTGTGTGTGTGTGGTGTGAGAGAGAGAGAGAGAGAGAGAGAGAGAGAGAGAGAGAGAGAGAGAGAGAGGAGAGAGAGAAAACCATTACTAACCCCCCTCCACCCCCAGCATACTCGTGTGTAAACCTACATGTATCAATGACCGTTTCATGTCTAGGCCTATCTCGTCGCAATCTCTATTTGAGGTTGATGTGTGTATTTGAAATTGTGTGCTTCTTCTTTGCTCGTATTTTAAAGAAGACATTTTTTGCAAATTTTTTGCAGACTGTTTGGAAAATGCAACCAGTTTTGTTTTAATCCATCTTGTATTGATGGCAGAACTTTTTTCTATGTTTTGTGGGATGAGACGGACTGCATTACCCCCTCCCACCCCCCACCTCCACCCCTTTCATTATGCCATTGTTGGACGTTGTTATAAACTGACACAACACAATTAAAGTTTGATTTGGAGACAAATAAATGGTCTTTTTTTTAAATTTAGAACAAGCCACAAACTCTCTCTCTCTCTCCCCACCCCACCTTCACCCATCTTACCACAGTCATGCACACACACACACACACACACACACACACACACACACACACACTATACATACATAAAAATACATGCGTATGCATGCACACATGCAGTGCACACACGCACCTACATGCACAAGCACACAAACACAAGGAGGGCCAAAAAAATGTGTAGAGGCATTTGAATCTGTCGTCACAAACTGCTGAAGCAGTTCAGGTAAAGTTATGACAACAAATGCGGCCCGACGGGCGTCGTTGTTTTCATCACGGCAACGTTTTCACATAGCAGCCGCGAGCCTGCAGCCCGCGCCGACTAAGGGAGATAATCGACTGAACGGACTTGTAGGCTGTAAGAGGCAGTGTCGTATCTCGGTAATGTAGTATGCTCTGGTGTAATACACTTCCCATTCACATTAGGAAATTTACAGAGTGGATTGTTCTGGAGAAGGGATCGTCGTCTCAGCGTGGGGTCAATATAGCTGTTAACGTCTACCCAACCTTTTAATCCCCCACCTCCACCCTTCCCTTCATCATCATCCTTACCCATTTAACCCCCTCCTCCACTCCTTCCTCCTTCTTAGCTATACACCCACCACCAATCTCTCTGTCTCTCATTCTCTCTCTCTCCTCTCTCTCTCTCTCTCTCTCTCTCTCTCTCTCTCTGTGAATATTGAAATGATCTTAAACCAACTGTCCGTGGGGTCCAAATGATTGGAACGCTAGCTCTTGAGGAAGTTCGAAGTGTTGATATAAACGCTGTGGTGACCGACCATGACGTTCTTTAACTGACTGTGGACGTACACGGACACGCGTTTAAACAAAGTTTGCATGTAGCCACTGGTATATAAAGCATCTACAGCGGTGACACAATACGACATACTGTGAGGACCGTGGAATAGTGTAAACACACCAAATAGATTTGGGGGAAGGAGGGGGCTGGTGTAAATTTTTCACTTTCGTTTGACTAAAGCATCATGATTACCTGCAGGAGTGCCATTGTGCTTTGTACTGCCGACAAAGTTGTTTGAAATGTGACTTTTACCTCTTTTGACTATTCTGAAAATGAACCACCACGTCATACCGAACTCGTGGGAGGTTGTGTAGCATCCCATTCTGCCGTCTCGCCATGATCGGTAGAATCGAGTAGTTCTCAATTGTGGGCCTTCTCCTCTCCCCTTCCCTGTGTCTCACGGCTGCCCGGTGACCTGCCAGTGCCCGGGACACTCGTGCTGTGCCCCCCGGCAGACTGCCCTGCCCACGGGCTGGACCCCCAACACCAAAGCTTTGGTCATGTCCGGAAGGCCTGGACCTCAAGGCGGAAAACATCGTCCCTTCCTTACGTCACTCCGATCTGACGTCACTTCCTGTGCTGGAAGAACTGACCCTGACCTTCGCTCATTTGGAGACCTGCAGGAGGACGCTCTGACTCTCTCGGGGAGCTGAAGAGGCTCAGTCTCCACGACAACCAGTTGAAAATCCTGACGCCTCGGACGTTCTCCCGTCTGGACAAGCTGGATGTCCTTGACCTCACCAACAACGAGGGGTGCGTCGTTCAGGGTGACGTCTTGGGCAGCTGAAGTCGATGAGGACGTTGTACCTGGGCGGCATGGTCTGAGGGAGGTCCCGTCCCGCTGGTTCAAATCCATGTCTGATCTGGAGAGTCTCGATCTGCACAGTAACCGGATCGAAGCATTGGAGTCGGATTTTCTTCAAGATTGGTCCGTGTCAAGGTATGTGGCCGTTAACATCGTTGCATGGTTGTCTGGGTAGCTTAGAAACATACGGGTGTAGGGATGGGGGAGAGGGGGTTAATGAAGACGGGGATGGGGGAAGACTGATCGATCAATGCATCTATACAAGTCGACTCTTTCGTTAACTAGCTGGATTGTGGAGTTATCGTTTTGTCTGGAAGTGAGGACGTTTGGATTCATAGCACAGAAAGAAGTCCTCAGATAGAAAGAAAAAGGAAGTAAGAAAGAAAAAGTTTTTTTTTTAAGAAAGGAAAGACTCGGCAAAAAGAACACATGTGCAAAACAAGACTTTCTCTATTGTTCTGAAAGATATGAAAATGTCAACAACAAAAATCCTTTAAAAAAAAAAGGGGGGGGGGGGGGGGGGGGGGGGGGGGGGGGGGGGGGGGGGGGGGGGGGGGGGGGGGAACAACAACCCTGGTCTGTGCTTATTATCCCTTGTCCGTTTTTCAGTGTGACTATTTACCCTCTTTCGAGCATTGTGACAATGAATCACTACGTCATACCGACCTCATGAGGTGGTGTGCATTTCGTTTCTGCCACCTGATGTTGTGTGTCATTAGCACAGAGAAAGGACATCTTTTCTGTCACATGTACCATTAAATATTCCCCCCTCCCCCCCTCCTCTCTCTCCTCTCATCTCTCTCTCTCTCTCTCATCTCTCTCTCTCTCTCTCACACACACACACACACACACACACACACACACACAAGCACCATGTATGGTCACGTCTTCTGATTGGTGCAGAAAACGATGGGTATTCTTTCTGACTGTTGCTCGACAGACAGTACAATAATCATGTAATGAAACAGCCTGCCCATTAAAACGTTTGTCTTCTCATCTGCCCTCTCCGTGTTGACGACGTGTGAATGTGTGTGTGTGTGTGTGTGTGTGTGTGTGTGTGTGTGTGCGAGCATGCGTGCGTGCATGCGTGCGTGCGTGTGTATGTGTGTGTTCTCTGCGTGATAGCACTTCTAGGCGAAAATAACATGAATTTAGGCATGAATTTAGTTTCCATGCATGGTGGGAAAAAAATTCTTTAGAGTTCATCGTGCGATTTTTGTTTTATTGTTGATTTCGAGAAAAGGCAACAATGGCATCAACACATTTTTTCATGTTTCAAGCGGCATGTCCAGCTGGGAGGGGAGAGGAGGGGTTAGCGCGCATATACGTGTACTTTCCTACCGTACACTGTGTGTGTGTGGTGTGTGTGTGTGGTGTTAATCGAGTATTAACCCCATTACTCGTCGCAAATAGTTTCTGCTGGTTCGTAAATTGTTGCCCTTGGCACTAAGGGGTTGCGAAAGCTAATGCCAACAAATTTTCTCTCTCTCTCTCTCTCTCTCTCTCTCTCTCTCTCTCTCTCTCTCTCCCTCTCCCTCTCCCTCTCTCTCTCTCTCTCTCTCTCTCAGAATATCTCGGTGATTTACAGAAATTAGGAGAGTTCAGTTCAGTGCTGAATTTGACGTCTGTCCATCACCGATAACATTAGACAATAAGCAGCTATACAATCTAAACTAACACTCACAAAACATTCTCTGTGAATACAGAATTATATGTATATATCAGTAGAGTGGTTTGTTTTTACATCTGTCAATCACAGATAATGTTAGACAATAAGCAGCTCTACAATTTACATGAAGTGATTCTCACATGACTCCCACAACCCAGCAAACAGATCTGAAACACTAACATCAGTTGAAAACTTTATAGGAAAATGTAGCAGCTTCAGTTTAAGCAACCACCGCTGCAATATCAATAATGCAGGGATCATACAACACAAAATATTCTGAAAGTGATTCACGTTAAGATCTTTCTCCTCGTAAATGGTTGGACTGAAACCGACATTAACATTACGGGAGTCCTCCAAGTTTGAATTAAAGCGGGAGGAGGGTGTGGAGGTGGTTCATCTTCCAAATTTAAAAAAAAAAAGGGGGGGGGGAGTGAGGGGAAGAGGGACACATTTTCTCCAAATTTTCATTTTAAAAAATGGGAAAAGGGGAAGGGAGTGGAGTGAAGAGGGACTCATCTTCTAAAGTGTCATAAAAGCTAAAAGCCGGGGGGGGGGGGGGGGGTGAAGGGGGACTTATCGTCTGAATTTTTTTTTTTATAAAAGCGGAAAAGTAGGGGTAGGGGAGAGGAGGGGGAGGTATGGTTAAGTATGAGGGTAGGGAAGTGAGAGACTCTCACCATGAATTGATTTTGTTCACATTTTTCGCTTCATAATATCGGGGGTGTGGGTGGGAGGGCAGAAGATAGCGTGGCTGGCTATTCCTGTATTTTCTTCTGTCAATCAGTTCGGTTCTGCCCAGCTGCGCATACATATTGATCCTCCCTTGGAAAAATACGGTCAAGTGCAGGAAAGTGTGTGCTGTGTGAAAGATGCTTTCTCTGCATAGAGTGAGTGCGCCGCGCGCGCGCGCGCACCCACACACACACACACACACACACACACACACACACACACAACACACACCGCGCACCACACACCACCACGCACGCACGCACACCGCACGGCACGCCACACTCATCACACCACACACACACACACACACACACACCATCACACAACCACATGCACATGCACATATTTACGAGCAAATCTCTCTCCACTCTTCTCTCCTCTCTCTCTCTCTTATTTGTACAAACACGCACGAGCGCGCGGAGCGCGCACGCGCACTCTTCTCCTCTCCAATACATCTTCTCTCTCTCTCAGTTGCAACAGATCTTTGTCAAACACCTCATGGCGCAGTTGAGAATTCGGTGCAAATCACAGTCGTGTGACCGTGTTGCACGTGCCTCCGTCTCACACTGCTGTATGAGCAACCAGTCTGTGCACACACCTGTGGACCTACCTGGGTCGGAACAACGTGGAGGAGAAGAATCACTTCGGCACCAAAAAACGAATACGTTTATCATCAGTGGTCTTCGCAGAAGTTTCTAATTGTGAGGACATTCGATGTTGGGCATAACTACTGTTCATCCACTGTGTTTTTCTGCTGTAAATGCGGAGAATTCACTTTCTGGAACTTGCATAGGTAAGTTCAACTCTCTGGAGAATGCGGCTGGACTGAACTTAGAACATCAGACCAATGTGAATAACTTCCAAACAGAATGGCGAACTTACAACATCAGGACCAATATGAATAACTTCCAAACAGAATGGCGAACTTACAACATCAGGACCAATGTGAATAACTTCCAAACAGAATGGCGAACTTACAACATCAGGACCAGTGTGAATATCGCTTGGTGTCGGCTCACGCCTGTGTTGACAGTGATTGACAGCTACCTCAATGGGTAGGTTATTCGTGTGTGTGTGTGTGTGTGTGTGTGTGTGTGTGTGTGTTTGCGCTTGCATATGTGTGTGTGTGTGTGTGTGTGTGTGTGTGTGTGTGTGTGTTTGCGCTTGCATATGTGTGTGTGTGGTTCCGTTTAATATCCTGTTACACATACCTTGTACAGAACTAATTAAGATAATTTTCACAATGTTGTCAGAATATAGCCATCAAGCAAGCAAGCAAGCGCACACACACACACACACACACACACACACACACACACACACACACACGACACACACACGCGCGCGCACACACACACACACACACACCACACACACACACACACACACACAGAGGCGGGGGGCGGTTGCTATCTATCGATCAAGCACCATCCCAATGTTCTTTTTTTTTTCTTTTTTTTTCACGGTTGATTTTTTGTCTGTGTAACACACACAGACAGAGAAATGAAACTGTTTTTTTTTTTTTTTAAACCAAAGGGATGACGCTGAATCGAAAGATAGCCTCTCCCCTCCCCCTCCAACACATACACACGCGCGCGCGCGCGCGGGCAGGCACACACACCGGGGGGAGGGGGGGGGGTGGCGAGGTTGAAGTGGGGATTAGGCTGGAGAGGAAAGGGGCTGTTGGATAGTGTGGAGGGGGAAAAATGGAGGGAGGGATCAGAAAGAAATTCTTGAAGTACCTGCCGTGAGTCATGTGCGTGAGTTGTTGTTTCTTGATTTTCGCATCCATCTATGAAAAATCATTAAGACCAGACAGACTATGTAGGCGTGCGTGCGCTCCGCGCGCGCGCGTGTGTGTGTGTGCGCATGCGCGCGTGCATTTGTTTTAATTGCCGTTGATATTTATTCTTCAGTTTAACATCTATCCACATTAACAAGATACACATGCGCTCCCGGATTTGTGTGTGTGATTTTTGTGTGTGTTTCGCGCGCGCGCGCACGGGGGAACGCATTGGGGCTTGTGTGTATGTGTGCGTGCGCGCGCGCGCGTGCGTGTGTGGAGGGGATAATTATTGTCTTGTTTCTTATTCAATTTAACGTCTGTCGACATAAGTGATATTAAACACAGGCAGATGTATGTGTGTATGTTTGCACGCACGCGCATGTTCGTGTATGTGTGCTATGTTATAATACGCTGGTGGTTTTGTTGTTGTTGTTTGTCCTGTTGCTTTTGTTGTGTGTGTCAGTATTAGTGTGTGTGTAATGTGCACGCACATGTGTGCTTGTGGACAGCAGTTCTATGGATTTATTTTGCCGATTTCAGTACAAGACTAGTAATCGATTTTTCCTTGAATTAGTAAACACTGTTCATCAATCAAATAAAGAAATAGTCAAGATTTATAGATAACAAGAAGGTAAATAGAAGTCAATCGATCAGGCAGTCGGGCAGTTTGTTAATCAGTCATTTAATGATTCGTTCATTCACCCTTTAATGAAGTACAAAGTCTGTCCGTAGTTTCTCTTGCAGCGCCTTCAAACAGTTCGCACCGGCATGAAAAGTACAGCGCCTTCAAACAGTTCGCACCAGCAGGAAAAGTACAGCGCCTTCAAACGGTTGGCACCGGCATGAAAAGTAAAACGATGGCACTTCATTGATGAGCAGCCACTTGCAGTGAACAAAACGGATCGCAAACTGTTCAGATCCCTTTTGGCAAGATTTCCGCCCCTTCCCCTCTGTCTGGCTTCTTGTCTCCAAAGGCAGGAAAACCAAATTAAATCGGGAAGAGAAAAGAAATGAATGTTGGAAATAACTCATTTTGTACCATCTTCATCTGTACAAGAGCTTCTTCCTGTTACATGTTAAAGCTGTTGAATTGAATTCTCATGGCATTGTATCTCCCCTAGCTTTTAAGAACGTTGTCAATATTTACTGCATCTGCATATGCTCCATGGATCTTTGACTGCACGAAACTCTTTACTGTGGAGAGCAGAGGGCGCGAAGAAAAATCTTCCCCTTTGTTCATGCCTTCCTTTCCGACCTTCGTCCTTTATTTTCAGAAAAAAAAATTCACTGGCCTTTCTGACATCGTCCTCGTCATCCTTTGTTATCCATTTCCCCATCTTTCGTTTTTCTCACCATGTCTTCATCCATCTTTCCGTTCTGATAATGTCATCATCCATCTGTCGTTTCTCATAATCTCCTCATCCGTCTTTCCTTTCTCATAATGTCCTCATCCATCTTTCCGTTCTGATAATGTCATCATCCATCTGTCGTTTCTCATAATCTCCTCATCCGTCTTTCCTTTCTCATAATGTCCTCATCCATCTTTCCTTTCTGATAATGTCATCATCCATCTGTCGTTTCTCATAATCTCCTCATCCGTCTTTCCTTTCTCATAGTGTCCTCATCCATCTTTCCTTTCTGATAATGTTATCATCCATTCTCATACTGTCCTCATCCATTTATCCTTTCTGATAATGTCCTCGTCTATATTTCCTTTTTCATGATGTCCTCATCTGTGTTTCCTTTCTCATGATGTCCTCATCCATCTTTCCTCTCTCGGAGTTCTTCCCCATCTTTTCTTTCTCATGATATCTTCTATGCATCTTTACTGTCCTCATCATGTCTGTGTTCACCATTCGTTTTTCATTCTGCCCACAGTCATTTTTCCTCTGCCGTATACCTCTCTCCCATTTTATCTGTCTCGTCTTGTCCTCAGCTATCTTTTCTCTCCCTTGATCCCTCGGTGTCATCAGTAGTCTATCCTTTGTGATGATGTCCTCATCCATCCTACCTTCTACAGTTTGCCTTCACACAGCTTTGTTTTCTCACTATGTCCTCATCTGTACAGCTGTGGTAAAAAAAATGTCCGTGACCATCTTTTCTTTCTTACGATTTCCTAATCCATTTTCCTTCTGCAAAATATGCTTATCCATATTTTCTTCCTTGTGACGTCTTCTTCCGTCTGTCCTTTTGATGATGTTCTTGTTCATCTTTCTTTACTAATGATGCCTTTGTCTATTTTCCTTTCTCACTATATCCGAGTGTACCTTTCCCATCTCATGATCACCTCATTTTATCCCCTCCTTATGACATCAGCTATCTTTCATTTCCAATAGTTTTGCGTAAATTGTTTACAGATATTTTCATTCTGCACACACACACACACACACACACACACACACACACAACACACACACATACACACCACAACCACCCACCATCACCACTACCACCCACCATACCACCACGTAATAGTCCTTGTATACGGAAAATAACATACATTTTGATGTGAAAACTTTTTCATGACGAAACTTGGCAGTCAACGGGGGGCATTAGGAGATGGAAAGCGGAGCTGCTTTTCTATTTTTCATTCCAGCCGATCTGCAATCATTTCAATCATTCCAGCCGATCTGCAATCATTTCAATCATTCCAGCCGATCTGCAATCATTTCAATGAGAATGTCACTGTCTTTGGTTTGTACCCTCCCCACGCCCCCCCCCTCCCCCCCCCTCCCCCCCCCCCCCCCCCCCCCCCCCCCCCCCCCCCCCCCCCCCCCCCCCCCCCCCCCCCTCTCCAGCGCTCCTTTTGCACTAAACTGTGTAACTGTTAAACCATGTAGTTGCTCTTCTCGTCTCCGTATGATCATATTGGATTTGTGATATGGGATGGGATGCACATATTTATCACACTCAGCAGTGATCGTGGACTTCAGAAGCTCTTGTGAAACGATCGTCTGTTTAGCTCCCTGCTCCATGAACTGTCTCTCCCCTCCCCCTCCCCCCCCCCTTATTTTTTTCTTTTTCTTTCTTTCCTTTTGTTTCTTTCTTTCCATGCCTTTCATACATCTGTCCCTTCTGTAGCATGTTAACAACACAAGCCAAGAATGAGATTGTCTCAATGGGTGAGCAGTCTGGCTCTACTGGTGGACGACACTCTCGTTTCAAAACAGCTCTCTTCCCTTGCATCAGTCGCACCTTCCACGTCGAGGGGGGGAAAATCGATTCCTTCCGTTCCTATCCTAATGAAAAAGCTGTCTGTACTTTGATGCGCTCCTTTGGTCAGTGTACACCAGGTAACGAACAATCTCTTCTGGCCCTGAGGATCCAGCCTCAGTACAATCCAGAACAGTGCTGCACGTCGTGTTTTCGGGTCCTCTTACCGTGCTTGTGTTGCACCTGTCCTTTTTGTCCCCCATCGCTGGTCGTACGTTGAACAACAGATATATTCCAATCTGTCTTCTCTCGTTTAAGTCGTTTGAAGACTAAGATTCTGCGTGTCACTTTGAACCCCTCAGTCTGTCCACACTTCTCCATCTTCGTTCTGCGGCCGACATTAATATCTACAGACTCCCTTCTTTTAGTCATTAAAGAACAAGCAGGCTAGCTCTTGCTCCATTGATGAAATGAATACACGCCCATAACCCCAAACGAATGCTGCCAACGACACCCAATCGCATGGCGGACATGACAGGAGAGAGTGCACAGAACAAACAAGGAGACATCCTCTTTAATAAAAAAAAAAATAAATAAATAAAAAAAGGATGTTCCCAGCGTGCCCATATACCGTGTACCCGACACATACACACAGCAACAACAACCGCAGAAAATTATATGGCCAACGTTCTTCTTTCTGACATCCACATGTCCTTCGTTTAAGCATAAATCCTACGGCCAGCGTTTTCCTTTTAATACTACGGTCCCTCCATCCGTAACCAGATCCCTTTATGTCTTCGCCGAGCAGACCTGACCACAAGTTTTACAGCTACCCGAATAATTATTGTTTCTTCGAAGAAGCGTTCTGACCCTGTGTGTGTGTGTGTGTGTGTGTGTGTGTGTGTGTGTGTGCGTGTGCGCGCGCTTGTGCATGCATGTGCATTTGAAATGTACGTGCTCAGCGCTATTGTTGACAAAATGTTGTTAGATCGTCTTGTCATGACTCGTGATGCGCAGGGCATATAGCAGCAGCAGCAGCAGCAGCGGCAGTTGTGGTAATAGCAGTTGTCGTTACTGTTGTAGCGAGAGTAGTGGCGTAGCACTACCAGGAACAGCGGTACTAGAAATAGCAGGATTTGTTGTAAGCGAAAAATAATACTGATAATTGCGATAGGTGTAATGTTGCTAGAAATTACTGCCACTGTCGTAATTTTCAGTGTTTTTTTATTCATTCATGTCACTCAGTGCTATGATTCACGGTGAAACCCATTTCCCTCCCCCACCCCCACCCCCACCCCCATCCTGCTGTCTCCTTCTACCCTCTTCCTCTTTTTCATAAAAACCGTACCAATTTGGAAACATGTGGGAAACATGTTTAGTCTGCTGCTTTTTTTTTTCACAAAGTGTAAAGCAGGTATGGTGTATGGAATATGTTATTCAGCAAAGTAAACAAACATATGCAAACGCTTTGCGCTCTACACTGTACCAATTAACGTCGATTTCACAATTGATTTGAACCCTTTCTGTTCGTTTGAAGAGTTTCAAATTCGATTCTGACAGGGTTTGAAATGGTTTACATGAAATAAGGTCTACATTCTGACAGGTATATGATGCCATTTCACGGGTTGTTAGGTGCGATCCTGAGACAATGTTTTCTTTATTGTGACAGCTTTGAAAGTTTCAGAACGGTTGATAGAAAAGGCCATTTCAAATGAGGTCAAAGATATCAAATAGTGACTATGTTATTGACAAATTTCCGCATGATTAATATGAAATGAAATTTAAAACGAGGTCGGAGGGGGGGGATTGACCTATATTCTTACAAGCTTCAACATGATTCATATTAAACGAAATTTTAAGCAAGTTCATGGGAATTAAATGGTGACTATGTTCTGACAGGTTTGAGTATAGTTGGTGTGATGTGGCATTTAAAACGAGGTGTTGGGAACTCTGACATCTTTCAGCACGCTTAACAAAACAGTTAACAAAAATTAAATTTTGTGCAGGAAAATTTGGTTGATTGTTCACACTTTATATAAGTTTTAGTGTAGTCAATGAGGAATAAACTCAGAAAAGGAGTCAAGAGATTAGTAACAACCAACCAAACAGTGTGACATGCTCCGCAGTGTAAAAACAAACAAAAAACGGGGGGGGGGGGGGGGGGGGGGGCACCGAACACCTTCCCAGTGCCGCTAACATCTCGTTCAGCTGGCACACAATAAATACATAAACAAATACGCATAGGACCACACTGAACACTTTCCTCAGTTACCAACAGTCAGGGACTGGCAAGACAAAGCGTATGATTATATCTAGTGTCAGGTTAAGCTCAAAAAGAGAGAAAAAGATCGCCTTTTTCCACCTTACTTGTTTGCATTTATAGGGCATAGCATCGAGTGCTGAAAGGGCTGTTGTAACTTGGAAACTTTTAGCTATCTTAAAAGAGTTCTCTATAGCATCGAATGCAGAAAGGGCTGTTGTAACTTTGAAACTTTTAGCTATCTTAAAAGAGTTCTCTATAGCATCGAGTGCAGAAAGGGCTGTTGTAACTTGGAAACTTTTAGCTATCTTAAAAGAGTTCTCTATAGCATCGAATGCAGAAAGGGCTGTTGTAACCTTGAAACTTTTAGCTATCTTAAAAGAGTTCTCTATAGCATCGAGTGCAGAAAGGGCTGTTGTAACTTGGAAACTTTTAGCTATCTTAAAAGAGTTCTCTATAGCATCGAATGCAGAAAGGGCTGTTGTAACTTTGAAACTTTTAGCTACCTTAAAAGAGTTCTCTATAGCATCGAATGCAGAAAGGGCTGTTGTAACTTTGAAACTTTTAGCTACCTTAAAAGAGTTCTCTATATAGCATCGAATGCAGAAAGGGCTGTTGTAACTTTGAAACTTTTAGGTATCTTAAAAGAGTTCTCTATTGCATCGAATGCAGAAAGGGCTGTAACTTGGAAACTTTTAGCTATCTTAAAAGAGTTCTCTATAGCATCGAATGCAGAAAGGGCTGTTGTAACTTGGAAACTTTTAGCTATCTTAAAAGAGTTCTCTATAGCATCGAATGCAGAAAGGGCTGTTGTAACTTGGAAACTTTTAGCTATCTTAAAAGAGTTCTCTATATAGCATCGAATGCAGAAAGGCTGTTGTAACTTTGAAACTTTTAGCTATCTTAAAAGAGTTCTCTATATAGCATCGAATGCAGAAAGGCTGTTGTAACTTTGAAACTCTTGGGTATGGGTATCTGAAGAGTTCTCGTAATGGTAATTGTTTAATCAGATAGGTGGTTTGTTAGCGATTACACACACACGCGCGCGCGCGCGCGCATGCGCGCCGGACAGAAACGGACGAACGGACGGACACACACACACACACACGCACACACACACACACACACCACACACACACACACACACACACACACACACAGAAGAGAAAGACAGACAGTCAGACAGACACACAGACAGAAAGACAGACACACTGACTGACTGAGCCAGCCGGACTGACAGACAGCGACATACGTAGTGAGAATGAGAGAGAGAGAGAGAATGAGAGAGAGAGAGAGAGAGAGAGAGAGAGAGAGAGAGAGAGAGAGAGAGAGAGAGGGACAGACAGACAGATAGCGACGAACGAACGGAGACAGACAGACGGACGGACGGGCGGATGGTGAGAGGAGAGAGAGGAGAGAGAGAGAGAGAGAGAGAGAGAGAGATTCTATTTCCGCCCCATCATGACCTTTTCCTCACTTATTCTCACGATCTGTCATCAAACCCGACTTCCTGCCCTTTGAGACAAGTTTCAACAATCAACCCCCCTTGGTGGACGTCCGCCCGAACCCTCGGGCACCGGGATCACCCCCAGTGCCATCAACTGGTGGTTCCTAAGCACCCTCCCTCCTAAATGTCCCCCTCTGTCAACTTTAGACTGGGGTCAACAGAGGGTGCCATCTCTTTAGCTCCAGAAATAAGTGATCCTCTGCCCACCAAAGAATGTCCTAAGCCACAAGTGCTCAACAACAACACACAAAAATATCCTCCACAGCTAACAGAGCCATTGACGCAGTCAGATGGTAATAAATACACCTAAAGACTCGTAAATGCCGTATTACTTTTGGACCGGAAAGTTAATGTTATCGTCGAATAAAGGGCGATGGCGTGGGGGGGGGGGGGGAGAGGGGGCTCCACCCTCACAAGGCCAGTGGCGCAGTCAGATGGTATTAACTACGCTTAATGACTCGTGAAAGCTGGTTAGTGGACTAAAAAGAAAGTTTAAGTAATCATCGAATCAAGTGGGATTGAAAGGGGGGGGGGGGGGGTCTCCACAGCTAACAAGGCCAATGGCGCAGTCATATGGTATTGAATACACCTAATGACTCGTGAATGCTTTGTTGTGTGGACTATAAAAAAGGTGAATGTTATCATCGAATATAGGAAGAAAAACTCCACAGCTAGCAGGGCCAATGGCGCAGTCAGATGGTATTAAATACGCCTAATGACTCGTGAATGCTCTGTTAGGTGGACTTTAAAAAAAAGTTGATAACATCATCGAATAAAGGGAGGGGACTTAGTGGCTGAGAGGGCCAATGGCGCAGTCAGGTGGTATTAAATACGCCTAATGACTCGTGAATGCCCTGTTAGGTGGACTAAAAAAAAAAAGTTGATATGATCCTCTGATAAAAGGAGGGGGGTAGACTACATAGCTAGCAGGGCCAATGGCGCAGTCAGATGGTATTAAATACGCCTAATGACTCGTGAATGCCCAGTTAGGTGGCCTAAAAAGTTGATATCATCCAATGAGCGGGGGGAGGGGGACAACACAGCTAACAAGGCCAGTGGCTCGGTCAGATGGTTCTATATACATCTAAAGACTCGTGAATGCTATATCACGTTGATAATAAGTCAATGTAATCATCAAAGTAGGAGGAAAAACCTTCACAGCTAGCAGGGCCAATGGCGCAGTCAGATGGTATTAAATACGCCTAATGACTCGTGAATGCCCTGCTACGTGGACTTAAAAATGGTTAATGTCATCGTTTAATTCTGGGGTAAAACAAACAAACAAACAAACAAAAAACAGCTAACAGACCCAATGGCGCAATTAGATGGTACTAAATACTCCTAATGACGCGTGAATGCCCTGTTAGGTGGACAAGGCTAAAGCTACCACTTAATGACATCTTTAAAAAAGAAAAAGAGTAACAGCATGTAGCCGCCGGAAGCACGTGCGAGGGTCAGATGACCATCGCCAGCTCAGGTCGGGTCACGGACTTCTAGAATCTTGGACAGGTGGCACCCTGTGTTGGTCCCAAGACGAGGGTGGAGCCAAAGAGACTTGAGAGGGCGGGTCGGCGGAACCGCCGTTTGATGACACTCGGGGTGATCTTTGGTGCCCGGCTGGGGTTCGGGGGTCGTCTGTCAAGGGGGGTTGTATTGTTGGAATCTGTCTCAAAGGGAGGATGAGGGTGTTGAAGATGGATTGGAGAATAACTGGGGAGAAAGTCTGGGTCTGAAATAGAAGCTGTGAGTGCATGAACGTAGGTACACACACACACACACACACACACACACACACACACACACACACACACACCCACCCACTCTCTCTCTCTCTCTCTCTCTCTCTCTTCTCTCTCTCTCTCTCTCTCTCTCTCTCTCTCGTGCATATACATGTACACACATGCGCATGCCGCAAACACACACACAGCACGCGCGCGCGCGCAGACACGCACGCACGCAGGCACACACTCTAACGCACACGCACACTTTTCACACTATTTTGGAATCTTTTAATATTCGATGTTACTTGTATTGTGCATTCGGAATATTGTATATATTTTCCAAACCGCGTCAGTAGAATTTTGATTTTCAAACTTAGCGAGAGAGGGAGGAAAGGGGTGGGGGTTGGGTTTCATGAAACCCACACAGCATAACTGCATACAATAGAATGTTCAGCCTCTTAATTGCATCGATCAATTAATGAGGACTATAGTAGATCGCGGAGGACTGCATACAGCAGAATAGCTACAGGCCTATGTGTTTCAAAGCTGAATTTGTGATTTCATATACCAAGATAAAGCCGTAGGCCTATGTGTACATAGGTGAATCAGTATTGACGACACACAATTGGATTAAAGCTGTAAGCCATACAATGGGATTAACGCTATAAGCCATACAATGGGATTAAAGCTGTAGGCCATACAATGGGATTAACGCTATAAGCCATCCAATGGGATTAACGCTATAAGCCATACAATGGGATTAAAGCTATAGGCCATACAATGGGATTAAAGCTATAAGCCATACAATGGGATTAACGCTATAAACCATTCAATGGGATTAAAGCTATAAGCCGTACAATGGGATTAAAGCTATAGGCCATACAATGGGATTAAAGCTATAGGCCATACAATGGGATTAAAGCTATAAGCCTGTGTATTTCACAGTAATTGATACCCGAAGGTCTCATACATTAAGATAAACTGTGTTCTGTTACAGTTGTGAATCATTGGGGATTGCATAACACAATATATAGTCACAGACCTGTGTATTATTGCAGTGAATGATTAGGAACAGTAATGATATGATAAAAATGCAGGACCTGTATTTGCGACGGTGAATCAAGGTGAAACATTTCTGTTCTCCGCTAGCTTGCTAACCCTGTCTCTTTCCATTTCACTTAGTCTGTGTACTATTGATGAACTCGGCTATAAGGCAACGCCCTCTGAAACTTCCGCCCCTCCACCCCTTCCCGTCCCCCTGTTTCAAATGTTCTCTAAAGTTTGAACACTTTGAACTCTGTTTGCACGAATGGGCAAAACATTTGTTTTTACATTTCCTTTGACCTGTAGTCCTTGTCCACTGCTTGAGAAAAGGTCGGTGCTGGCGACAGTTGATTTTTCGCGTCCGGCGAGGATGGAGGGGAGGGGGTTGGGATGGGGGGGGGGGGGGAGATCATTTGATTCGGTGGGACGGGAGATATTTGATTCGGAGGTTTCTTTCAAGGTGTAAAAGTGTGTAGCGTGCAGGCCGTATGGTAAAAAACATTCTTGATAGTTGTTGCATTATTTCCATCCGACTACGAAAGTGACATCTGCCAACACCTCTCCCACCCTTATGCTATTTCCTATATTCCAGCCCACCTCTTCCCCTACCATTCCCTTTGCCTTTTCAGAAATTGGATCCACCTGGCTTTCTGCCCTTTTGGCTCCCGCAATTCACCCCACATCTCCCAACCCACCTACCACACAACCACCCACACCACACACACACACCACACACCACACACACACCCAACCACACACCACACACCACACACACCCACACACACACACACACACACACACACACACAACACACCACCACACACACCACACCACACACACACACACACACACACACACACCACACACACACCACACACACACACACACACACACCACACACACACACACCACACACACCACACACACACACACACTCCACACCACACACACACCCCCACACACACACACCACACACCACACACACACCCACACCACACACCCACACACACCACACACACACACACACACATCCACTCCACACACTCCACACCACACCACACCACACACACAACCACCACCACACACCACACACACACCACCACACACACCACACACACACCACACACACCACCCACACCACACACACACACACACACACACACAACACACACCACACACAGGGACCGCGTGGGCACTGCTGTTGTTTGGCAACACAAAGGGCAATGGCAGCTAGTATCAAATCTGCAAGCGACGGTGCTGTAAGCGAATTAATAGAATTGTCGATTTTTTTTTCCTATGAAACGAAGTAGTTGTCAAGTCTTTGACGTCATATGTTCTAAATCTACCATTTAAGTCATTTCTTCCTGATCACATTGTTCCATAGGCCTAATGTCGAACATCTTTGGGCTTTCGTCTTCGTCCTGCCTGTTGTTTAACTGGTGTTACTAAGTATCTCTCATGACTTTGGGCATGTCATACGCCACAATTCGCTGCCCAAAACAGTCCTCCAGGGCACGCTGGAAGGACGAAGGGGACGACAAGCCAAATGCTGGATGGACAACATCAAAGAATGGACCAGGATGGATGGCCCCACGCTGATCAGACAGGCAGAGGACAGGGCCGGATGGCGGTGCCTGGCTTCGAGAGAGTCTCATCTCTCCTCTACGCCCATCATGGGCAAGAGAATGATGTGATGATGACTAAGTATCTAAGAGCCCACTTAATCCCTTCCGAACGTCTGTCCTCCCCCCCCCCCCCCCCCCCCCACCCCCCCCCCCCACCCATTCCCTCAGAGACCTTATGGCTGTTTATTCACTAAAGCACCCCCACTTTCTTTCCTTCTGTTCATGAAGCGGAAGCTCACGATATCCTGGAGGAAAGGCTACTTAGGGGCCACGAAGCTCATTCCGCACTGGCTTACATTCTCCGAGTATCCTGGAAACAACTTTGCAATCTTGCCAGCGCATTCTTCTGTAAGGAGTGTCTCAATGATACGGTTCTAAAACCTGCTTGACCGTCCCTTTAATGTGTTTATTGTGCACCTCGGTCATCTTGGTCACCCTGTGAGCTAGTGTGCAGCACACCTGTCGCCTAGAACATGCCTCATACACAGGAAAGCCCATGCCAAAGGAAGGAGTGGGGTGGGGATAGGGCTCTTTTCGTATAAACTGCGCGAGATTGTGCTCGTTAAGTCCTTTTTCTTTCGCTTATTTGACTGTTTGGTCTCAAAGTCGTTTTGTTGTTGTTGTTGTTGTTTTGTTTTTGTTTTGTTTTTGTTTGCCTCTGTGGTCCATTTGCCTCTGTGGTCCATTTTTTAATCTGTGTTGTAAACACTCTGTATGCTTTTTAAAATTAGCCCATAGAAATTCAGGGGACAGAGGGGGAGGTGACGATCCTTCAGTGTACATTGTGCCCCTGTCTTCTGGAAATACGGTGCGAGTAATTTCTTCCTTTGCGTCATTCTCTTTAACTTTTTCTTTATGAAAGTTGAGTTTAACTTCTTTTTTTCTCAGTATCGTTGCGAACCCTTTTCTGTATGTGTGGTCTGTTCATTTTTCCGTTGTCTGGAATGCATTTTAACTTAGTAATATGCAAGTTCTTTTCCTGTAATCTGGTGACTAGATAGAGTTGAACCACTGGAACAGGCACTCGCTGTCTATTCTGCGGAGCTGTTCACTAATTGGGCATTTTGATTGTATCTTTGTTGCATTGGAAATTTCTCAAAAGGATTTTTTTTATCCGTTTTTAAAAAAAATCCGAGGCGACATGATCTGAGTGGTTTGTGCACTTAATATGGCTGAGTTTTATTCGAGTGAAGGATTGCAGCATGGAAACGGATGCCATAAATAGATGTACCCGTAAACCGTATATACATTTGAGTTTTCCCTTGACGGGAGTGACTTCTTGGCTATATTGTTTGTTTGTTTGCTTGTGTTTTGCTTCTTTGTTTGCTTGCATTTCGTTTGTTTGTTTTTGGTAAGTGTTGACAGCCCTGTAAATATACTCTCTGTGATGTGCTCGAGCTGTACTGAAACTTGTCCGTGCCTATCTCCGATACTGCCATTCCAGTTTTGTGTCTGATAATGCTTTCAGCTTTGAGTAATCTTTCTCCTTAAAGCGCTACTGTTCTTTCCGCGGTGACGGGGAAGCCGGTGTGCTAACACTTTGTTGTTTTCCACTACATACTCGGACCAGCATGGCCTGACAAGACCTTCCGGCGTTTGCGTCCAGGGATCTCTGGAGCTGTTGTTTAACGTTTGCTAAAGACACTTTCTCATAGACTGATAGGACGTGCGCGTGTTTGCTCACACACACACACACACACACACACACACACACACACACACACACACCACACAAGCGCGCGCACACACGCACGCGCGAGCGCGCACACGCACACACACACACACACACCACACACACACACACATAGAGTGTCCTGGCCGTTTTCTCTCGTTTTACGTTCCACATGCTATGCTCACTTCTTGCGTGACATTTTTGCTTCAGGGCTAACTTCCATTTTACCTCGCTGTACCAAAGGTCAACAGACAGGCTGCCATGTAAGTGCCCCCTGATTCACCGTTTCCTTTCAAGAGGTAGTCAACACCGTGCGTGTATCTCTTCTTTTTCAGTGACCTAGTTTCTGCACCTGGTTGAGTTAGCCTTTGTTTCAGGTTTTGTGCTGTTCACTCTTTCTGAGTGTAACCAAGGTGCAGCTCAGTGTTATTCCGTTGCCGTTCTGTGAAACACTTCGCTTCTGATACCGCTGTTAGTAATCAAACAGTTTTTGTTTTTGTTTTTTACATTGCTGCGATTACTTTTGTGATACCAGTGGCAGAATCCAACAATGTTTCATTACTGAGATTTCTTGCGCATCCATCAAAACTAGTATTACAGCTGATTCAGCATCCATCAAACTAGTATTACAGCTGATTCAGCGTCCATCAAACTAGTATTACAGCTGATTCAGCATCCATCAAACTAGTATTACAGCTGATTCAGCATCCATCAAACTAGTATTACAGCTGATTCAGCATCCATAAAACTAGTATTACAGCTGATTCAGCATCCATCAAACTAGTATTACAGCTGATTCAGTATCGCATCAAACTAGTATTACAGCTGATGATTCAGCATCCTCAAACTAGTATTACAGCTGATTCAGCATCCCTCAAACTAGTATTACAGCTGATTCAGCATCCATCAAACTAGTATTACAGCTGATTCAGCATCCATCAAACTAATATTACAGTCGATTCAGCATCCATCAAACTAGTATTGCAGCTGATTCAGCATCCATCAAACCAATATTACAGCTGATTCAGCATCCATCAAACTAGTATTACAGCTGATTCAGCGTCCATCAAACTAGTATTACAGCTGATTCAGTATAGACCCTGTGCAGTGAAGTGACACCGGGCTAGGTTCGGTGTGAGGTCATATTCAGGCTGAGCGTCGACACTCACCAAAGTTCTGTGGTGTCATTTTCCCCCAGTTTGTCCATCACTGGATTATTCTCACGCTGTTCTATTTTCATGCACTCTATCGTTCTCGTGCTGCTCTCGCCTTTTCCTTCTCCTGAACCCTTCTTTTGTCCATCTCACGCTACCGTCCTGTCCACCGTACGTCATTTTCACATTCTCCTCTTCGCCTCCTCTTCATGGATATTATGTCATTTCATCCCACCTTTCATTCATAATTGTTCTCCTTTCATGCTTTGTCCACTATTCCGATATTATGTCATTTCATCCCACCTTTCATTCATAATTGTCTCCTTTCATGCTTTGTCCACTATTCCGATATTATGTCATTTCATCCCACCTTTCATTCATAATTGTCTCCTTTCATGCTTTGTCCACTATTCCGATATTATGTCATTTCATCCCACCTTTCATTCATAATTGTCTCCTTTCATGCTTTGTCCACTATTCTTACGTTCCGTTTTTATCCCGCCCATTATACGTTCTTCTTACGTTCTTATTATCTCGTCCGAACTATTTTTCATCATTTTCCTCATTTCTTAATCCTTGGCAAAGAGTGATTACAAAACTTTAAATATTCTTCCTTTTAAAGATAGACTTCATTTCAACAAATGCGTATGCATGTACAATGTAATGAATGGATCAGCTCCGAAGAAAATCACCGAAAGCTCTGCCACCAATAGAAATAGACATACACATAAACTGTCTTTTCCCAGACCCCGAGGTAATCTTTATCAATCAAGCTTTCTATACACTGGAGGGATCGCACGAAACAATTTGTCTTCCTCTTTCAATCATGTCCCTCAAAACAGGCATTTAATATAGCACTAAAAAAACAATCTGATGGAAACTCTATGCAACAATTAAAGGTCATGCCCCTTCTCTCCTCTCTCCTCTCTCTCTCTCTCTCTCCTCTCTCTCTCTCTCTCTCTTCTCTTTGAAATTATGTTCCGAGATTTGTTTCTTATTATTTCATATGTTTTGATTGTTTTTTAATGCTTTATTAAATGCCTGTTTTGAGGGACACACACACAAACAATCGGTCGTTAAAGTCAGCAACGGACACTTCCCTACGTCCCATTTTCTAGTACAATTAGGCATTTCAAATCCATATCGAGTAAGAATTCTTGTCATGAAAAAAAAGTTGACCAAGTGACATTTCGTGCGTGCGTGTGTGTGTGTGCGTGTGAGTGCGTGAGTGTGTGCGTGCGCGCGCGCTCGTACGTGCGTGCGTGTGTGTGTGTTATTCATTAGAAGAAGATTGTTTTATCAGAACTTGCACATTTCTGGAGAAATAATGTCAGGAACATAAAGTAAGTAAATTAAAATGTTCATTAAGTAGATAAGTAGAATATATGGCTTCGATTATGTAATGAAATACGATCAGGCTAGGATATGTGTGTGTGTATGTATATAGATAGATATGTAAATAGATAGATAGATAGATATACGAGAGAGAGAGAAAGACCATTCGTTCTTTCATTTACCTGTTAAATTAATCTATTTCTCCGGTTTGGGAGTTACTTGTTGAGTTCTCTGAATAGTCGATTACCGTCGTTATTTCCCGATTTAATCATTTTAGGTATTTTTCCTCTATGCAGTATGTTGCAGTGTGTATGGCCTGAGATGTGGTAATCACGATTAAACCAGTGGAAAGTTTCTTTTTTGTTCGTTTGTTTGTTTTGTGTGTGTGTGTGTGTGTGTGTGTGTGTGTGTGTGTGTGTGTGTGTGTGTGTGTGTGTGTGTGTTGGGGGGGGGGGGTTTTGTTTCTTTGTTTGTTTTTCTTTTCTTTGTACATATACAGTTTCAATGTTTTACATTGAAATTAATGTCACATAGAATTGCAACAACAGTTCTTTGTTTGTTTGTTTACCTTTCCCCTCAACCCTCCACCATCCCCTGCGATGTTTTTAGACGAGTTTATGCACTTTTCCTTCTTCCGTATACACTTTGTGACCTTTTTTTAGTATATTTTCCCCTTCATTCCTTTCTTTCTTTTGGTTTGGGTGGTGTGCGCGCGCGCGCGTGTTTGTGTGTGTGTGTGTGTGTGTGTGTGTGTGTGTGTGTGTGTGTGTGTGTGTGTGTGTGTGTGCGTTTTCGTGCGTTTGCCTGCTCGATCGGTCGCTGGTTCAATCATTCATTCGGTCAGTTGGTCGTTCAGTCGGTCAGTTGGTCGTTCAGTCGGTCAGGGGGTCGTTCAGTCATTCATTAGGTCAGTCGGTCGTTCAGTCGGTCGGGGGTCGTTCAGTCGGTCAGGGGGTCGTTCAGTCATTCATTAGGTCAGTCGGTCGCTGACACCTTCATTCGTTCACTCGGTCATTCAGTCATTGGGTCGTACATCTGTTCCGTCGATCGCTCGTTCAGTCATTCATTCGTTCAGTCATTTATTCGCTCTGTTAGTCAGCTGGTCGTTCAGTCATTGGGTCGTACATCTGTTCCGTCGATCGCTCATTCAGTCATTCATTCGTTCAGTCATTCATTCGTTCAGTCATTTATTCGCTCTGTTAGTCAGCTGGTCGTTCAGTCATTCATTCGTTCAGTCATTTATTCGCTCTGTTAGTCAGTTGGTCGTTCAATCATTCATTCGTTCAGTCGCTCAGTCGGTCGTTTAGTCATTCATTCGTTCAGTCATTCGTTCGTTCAGTCATTTATTCGTTCAGTCGGTCGTTCAGTCATTCATTCTTTCAGTCGGTCGTTCATTCATTCGTTCATTTGGTCGTTCAGTCATTCATTTCGGTGCGGTCGGCCTTTCAGTCATTCGTTCGCTCAGTCGGTCAGTCGGTCGTTCAGTCATTCATTCGTACAGTCGGTCAGTCTGTCGTTCCGTCATTCTTTCGTTCAGTCGGTTAGTCGCTCGTTCAGTCATTCATTCGTTCAGTCGGGCAGTCGGTCGGTCAGTCATTCATTCATTCTTTCAGTTGGTCGTTCATTCGTTCACTCGGTCAGACGATCGTTCAGTCATTCATTCGTTCAGTCGGTTAGTCAGTTCAGTCAGTCATTCGTTCAGTCGGTTAGTCAGTTCACTCAGTCAGTCGATTGTTCAGTCAGTCATTCGTTCAGTCGGTTAGTCAGTTCACTCAGTCAGTCGATTGTTCAGTCATTCAGTCGTTCAGTCGGTTAGTCAGTTCACTCAGTCAGTCGATTGTTCAGTCATTCATTCGTTCAGTCGTCGGGCGTCCGGTGAGGCACAGGTGCAGTGCATGACATGGGAGGGTGCGGGGTGGGGGATGGGGGGGGGTACGCGGGGCCCGGGGTCGTGACAAGGATGGGCGTACGTGGAAGGGGGGGGGGGGGGGAGGCAAAACAAGGTAAGACGTGTGGGTATACGTGGGGCGGATGCAGAGTATGGCATGAGTACGGGGTCGTGGATGCAGCTCACAACATGGTTGCAGGTATAAAAGACGGGAATACAGCGTAAGACATGGGTGGGAGCATAGGCGGGGGTGTCGAGGGGAGGGAAGAATGCAGATGCAAAACATAACGTGGTCAGGGGTACGGAGGGTGCGGATGTAGGGTGTAACATGGGTGAGGGTGCAGATGCAGGATGTAACATGGGTGGCGGAACAGGGGGTGCGGATGTAGGGTAACATGGGTGAGGGTGCAGATGCAGGATGTAACATAGGTGGGGGTGCAGGGGGTGCGGATGCAGGGTGTAACATGGGTGGGGGTACAAGGGGTGCGGATGTAGGGTGTAACATGGGTGAGGGTGCAGATGCAGGATGTAACATAGGTGGGGGTGCAGGGGGTGAGGATGCAGGGGGTGACATGGATGGAGGTACAGAGGGTGCGGATATGGGTGTAACATGGGTGGGGGTACAGAGGGTGCGGATGCAGGGTGTAACATGGGTGGGGGTACAGAGGGTGCGGATGCAGGGTGTAACATGGGTGGGGGTACAGAGGGTGCGGATGCAGGGTGTAACATGGGTGGGGGTACAGAGGGTGCGGATGCAGGGTGTAACATGGGTGGGGGTACAGAGGGTGCGGATGCAGGGTGTAACATGGGTGGGGGTACAGAGGGTGCGGATGCAGGGTGTAACATGGGTGGGGGTACAGAGGGTGCGGATGCAGGGTGTAACATGGGTGGGGGTACAGAGGGTGCGGATGCAGGGTGTAACATGGGTGGGGGTACAGAGGGTGCGGATGCAGGGTGTAACATGGGTGGGGGTACAGAGGGTGCGGATGCAGGGTGTAACATGGGTGGGGGTACAGAGGGTGCGGATGCAGGGTGGTAACATGGGTGGGGGTACAGAGGGTGCGGATGCAGGGTGTAACATGGGTGGGGGTACAGAGGGTGCGGATGCAGGGTGTAACATGGGTGGGGGTACAGAGGGTGCGGATGCAGGGTGTAACATGGGTGGGGGTACAGAGGGTGCGGATGCAGGGTGTAACATGGGTGGGGGTACAGAGGGTGCGGATGCAGGGTGTAACATGGGTGGGGGTACAGAGGGTGCGGATGCAGGGTGTAACATGGGTGGGGGTACAGAGGGTGCGGATGCAGGGTGTGTAACATGGGTGGGGTACAGAGGGTGCGGATGCAGGCTGTAACATGGGTGGGGTACAGAGGGTGCGGATGCAGGGTGCAACATGGGTGGGGGTATAGGGGGTGTGGATGCAGGGTGTAACATGGGTGTGGGTACAGAGGGTGCGGATGCAGGGTGTAACATGGGTGGGGTACAGAGGGTGTGGATGCAGGGTGTAACATGGGTGGGGGTACAGAGGGTGCGGATGCAGGGTGTAACATGGGTGGGGATGCAGAAGGTGTGGATGCAGGGTGTAACATGGTGGGGGGTAAGGGGTGCGGATGCAGGGTGTAACATGGGTGGGGGTACAAAGGGTGCGGATGCGGGGGTAACATGGGTGGGGGTACAGAGGGTGCGGATGCAGGGTGTAACATGGGTGGGGGTACAGAGGGTGCGGATGCAGGGTGTAACATGGGTGGGGGTGCAGAGGGTGGGGATGCAGGGTGTAACATGGGTGGGGATGCAGAGGGTGTGGATGCAGGGTGTAACATGGGTGTGGGTACAGAGGGTGTGCATGCAGGGTGTAACATGGGTGGGAGAACAGGGCGTGCGGATGCAGGGTGTAACATGGGTGGGGGTACAGAGGGTGCGGATGCGGGGTAACATGGGGTACAGAGGGTGCGGATGCAGGGTTTAACATGGGTGGGGGTACAGGGGGTGCGGATGCAGGGTGTAACATGGGTGGGGTACAGAGGGTGCGGATGCAGGGTGTAACATGGGTGGGGGTACAGAGGGTGCGGATGGAGGGTGTAACATGGGTGGGAGAACAGGGGGTGCGGATGCAGGGTGTAACATGGGTGGGGGTACAGAGGGTGCGGATGCAGGGTGTAACATGGGTGGGGGTACAGGGGGTGTGGATGCAGGGTGTAACATGGTGGGGGTACAGAGGGTGCGGATGCAGGGTGTAACATGGGTGTGGGTACAGAGGATGCGGATGCAGGGTGTAATATATGGGTGTGGGTACAGAGGGTGCGGATGCAGGGTGTAACATGGGTGGGGGTACAGAGGGTGCGGATGCAGGGTGTAACAAGGGTGGGGGTACAGAGGGTGCGGATGCAGGGTTGTAACAAGGGTGGGGGTACAGAGGGTGGGGATGCAGGGTGTAACAAGGGTGTGAGGACAGGAAAGCGCAGATTTCAGAGCTGACGTGGATGGTGGTAGGGGGTGCGGATTTCAGGTCATGACAGAGGTTTCCTGGGGGGGGGGGGGGGGGGGGGGGGCTAGAATTTAGGGCGTGACATGAGTGGGAATATGGGGGATACGGGTTTCTGCACCTGCCCTGAGTGAGGATGAAGGACATGACATGGTGGGCGTACTGGGGCAGAGGGAGCGCGAATGAAGGTTGTGAGTGTGATGCCTTGTTGAAGCAGACGGGTGGGGTGTGACATGGTGGGCGTATTGGATGGATGGGGCTCGGATGAAGGTCTTGACGTGGTACGGGCGTCTTGTGGGGCAGAGGCGGCGTGAAGGAAGGGCGTGACATGGTTGACTTACTTGGACAGAGAAAGCAGACGGGCAGCGTGACATGATGGACACAGGGGGGCAAGGGGGTATTGACGCAGGACGTGCGTGACACGAATAGGCGTTTGGGGCAGATGGAGAGGGGGGGGGGGGGATGAAAGGCATTACACGGTGGGTGTTTTGTTCTGGAGGGGGCGCTTATGAAGGGCGTGACATGGGCGTATTGGGTTAGAGGGGGAGCGGTTAAAGCGCGGACATGGGCGTATTGGGTCATAGGGGAAGCAGATAAAGCACGTGACATGGGCGTATTGGGTCAGAGGAGAAGCAGATAAAGCACATGACATGGGGGTATTGGGTCAGATGGGGAGCGGATAAAGCACTCGACATGGGCGTATTGGGTCAGGGGGGGAGCGGATCAAGCACGTGACATGGGCGTATTGGGTCAAAGGGGAAGCAGATAAAGCACGTGACATGGGCGTATTGGGTCGGGGGGGGGGGGCAGATAAAACACGTGACATGGGCGTATTGGGGTCGGGGGGGGGGGCAGATAAAACACGTGACATGGGCGTATTGGGTCAGAGGGGAAGTAGATAGAACATGTGACATGGACGTATTGGGTCAGAGGGGGAGCAGATGAAACACGTGACATGGGCGTATAAGTCAGGGGGGGGGGCAGATAAAACACGTGACATTGGTGTATTAGTCAGAGGGGGAGCAGATAAAACACTGACATGGGCGTAGTAGGTCAGAGGGGGAGCGGATACAGCGCGTGACATGGGCGTATTGGGTCAGAGGGGGAGCAGATAAAACACGTGACATGGGCGTATTGGGTCAGAGGGGAGCGGATACAGCGCGTGACATGGGCGTATTAAGTCAGAGGGGGAGTGGATACAGTGCATGACATGGCCGTATTGGGTCAGAGGGGGAGTGGATACAGTGCGTGACATGGCTGTATTAGTCAGAGGTGGAGCGGATACAGTGCGTGACATGGGCGTATTAGGTCAGAGGGGGAGCAGATGAAACACGTGACATGGGCGTATAAGTCAGAGTGGGATCAGATAAAACACGTGACATTGGTGTATTAGGTCAGAGGGGGAGCAGATAAAACACGTGACATGGGCGTAGTAGGTCAGAGGCGGAGTATATAAAACACGTGACATGGGCGTATTAGGTCAGAGGGGGAGCGGATACAGCGCGTGACATGGCCGTATTGGGTCGGGAGGGGGGGGGCAGATAAAGTGCGTGACATGGGCATATTGGGTCAGAGCGCGAGCAGATACAGCGCGTGACATGGCCGTATTAGGTCAGAGGGAAGCGGATATAAGCACGTGACATGGCCATGTTAGGTCAGAGGGGGAGCGGATACAGCGTGTGACATGGCCGTATTGGGTCAGAGAGGGGGGGGGGGGCAGATAAAGCGCGTGACATAGGCATATTGGGTCAGAGGGGGAGCGGATACAGCACGTGACATGGGGTGTATTGGATCAGGGGAGAGCAGATAGAGTGCATTGACATGGGCGTATTGGGTCAGAGAGGGGGGGGGCAGATAAAGCGCGTGACATAGGCATATTGGGTCAGAGGGGGCGCAGATCAAGCGCGTGACATGGGCGTATTGGGTCAGAGGGGGAGTGGATACAGCGCGTGACATGGGTGTATTGGATCGGGGGGGGGGGGGGGGCAGATAAAGCACGTGACATGGGCGTATTGGGTCAGAGGGGGCGCAGATCAAGCGCGTGAGATGGGCGTATTGGGTTGGGAGGGAGGGGGGGAGATAAAGCGCGTGATATGGGCGTATTGAGTCGGGGTAGGGGGGGGGGGGCAGATAAAGCGTGTGACATGGGCGTATTGGGGCTGAAGGGGCAGAGGCAGGGCGCGACGTGGGTGTCTTGGTGCAGAGGGGGCACAGATGAAGGGCGTGACACAGTGGGCGTATTGGGGAGAGGGGGCGAGGATAAAGGGCGTGACATGGGGGTCTTATTGGTGCAGAGGGGCCACAGATGAAGGGGTGACATGGGGGTCTTATTGGTGCAGGAGGGGCACAGATGAAGGGTGTGACATGGGGGTCTTACTGGTGCAGAGGGGGCACAGATGAAGGGCGTGACATGGGGTCTTATTGGTGCAGAGGGGGGCACAGATGAAGGGCGTGACATGGGGGTCTTATTGGTGCAGAGG
The DNA here is from genome assembly GCA_018398815.1 of Conus ventricosus. Taxonomy (NCBI): domain Eukaryota; kingdom Metazoa; phylum Mollusca; class Gastropoda; order Neogastropoda; family Conidae; genus Conus; species Conus ventricosus. The sequence goes on along the minus strand of CM031601.1, from coordinate 71,053,764 downwards.
GGGCACAGATGAAGGGCGTGACATGGGGGTCTTATTGGTGCAGAGGGGGCACAGATGAAGGGCGTGACATGGGGGTCTATAGGGTCAGAGGGGCCACAGATGAAGGGCGTGACATGGGGTCTTATTGGTGCAGAGGGGGCACAGATGAAGGGTGTGACATGGGGGTCTTATTGGTGCAGAGGGGGCACAGATGAAGGGCGTGACATGGGGGTCTTATAGGGCAGAGGGGGCCACAGATGAAGGGCGTGACATGGGGGTCATATTGGTGCAGAGGGGGCACAGGTGAAGGGCGTGACATGGGGGTCTTATTGGTGCAGAGGGGGCACAGATGAAGGGGTGACATGGGGGTTTTACTGGTGCAGAGGGGGCACAGATGAAGGGTGTGACATGGGGGTCTTATTGGTGCAGAGGGGGCACAGATGAAGGGCGTGACATGGGGGTCTTATAGGGGCAGAGGGGCCACAGATGAAGGGCGTGACATGGGGGTCATATTGGTGCAGAGGGGGCACAGATGAAGGGCGTGACATGGGGGTCTTATTGGTGCAGAGGGGGCACAGATGAAGGGCGTGACATGGGGGTCTTATAGGTCAGAGGGGCCACAGATGAAGGGCGTGACATGGGGGTCTTATAGGGGCAGAGGGGCCACAGATGAAGGGCGTGACATGGGGGTTTATTGGTGCAGAGGGGGCACAGATGAAGGGCGTGACATGGGGGTCGTATGGTGCAGAGGGGGCACAGATGAAGGGCGTGACATGGGGGTCTTAGTGGTGCAGAGGGGCACAGATGAAGGGCGTGAATGGGGGGTCTCATAGGGCAGAGGGGGCACAGATGAAGGGCGTGACATGGGGGGTCTTATGGGCAGAGGGGGCACAGATGAAGGGCGTGACATGGGGGTCTTATAGGGGAAAGATGGAAAGGCGGTAAATGGGTGTGTATGGGAAGGGGACACGGATGAACGATGAATGGGGGGTTTAGGGGCAGAGGGGGCACAGATGA
>CM031601.1:71042587-71052668 GCA_018398815.1 Conus ventricosus | reverse complement strand
CAAGTCTAAAACTTTTTCTCGCTTGCAAGAGGTCGAAAAGTTAAAAAGTTTGGGAGTTGAAGGTGAGAACTAAACACGGGCGTCGTCACCTCCAGGACAAGTCAAGAGAGGGTAAACACCCTCTCCCTTCAGACAAGTCCGCACACACACACACACACACACACACACACACACACACACACACACACACACACACACACAGAGAGAGAGAGAGAGAGAGAGAGAGGAGAGAGAGAGAGAGGAAGAGAGAGAGAGAAGAGAAAGAGAAAGAGAGAGAGAGAACCGTCTCGAACAGCAGGGACAAGCAAAGACACACCAAGTCGGACGGGGTGTACTCCTGTTTTTGATTTTGGATGCAGGCTCAAAGCTGTGTTCAGAGAAGATGACGTCAGTCCTCCGTTCAGCGTGCCTTTTTTTCAGTGACAACACAACACACAATCTCAGCATGCTCGTTCCAGCACTCACCATCGCTTCTATCAAAAGTTTCATTTTCTTACTGTCATTCACCATCGCCACTGTCAAAATGTTCGTCTCATGGCTGTCATCTTATAAGACACATTCACAATCGCCACCGACAAACTTTTAATCTTTCATTACCATTTCCAGCTAGACATCTATGGGATAAGTGCTGCTTTTAAAACGCTTTATGTTCTTACTGTCATTTCCAACAAGACATATCACCGCTGACAAACGTTTCTTCTGAATACCGTCATTTTCATTGGGACATTCACTATCTCGACAAAGAGAAATTTCCTTTTAATCTTGTCATTTCCAATCGGACATTCATCTTCACCCAAAACAAACCTTTTTTGTCTTTATACTGTCATTTCCAATTAGACATTCATCTTCACCCAAAAAAAACAAAATACGTCTTTACACCGTCATTTCCAATCAGACATTCATCTTCACCCAAAACAAACCTTTTTGTCTTTGTATGGGTATGTGTGTGTATATATATATATATGTATGTGTGTGAGTGTACAAATGTGTGTATATATGTGTGCATATGTATGTATATGTATAGTAGAAAGAAACTCGTGGAGAGCGTGGCAGCAGAGAGTCCTCAGAAGAGAAGCCCCCTTCAAGCAAGTGTTTCGGCCCTTATCTCCTGACACTCTAGGGGGGTGGGCCACACCCGGTTCATGACTCCGGATGTCCTCTGCTGCCCTTTTTTTTCCCCCCCATCTTGGGACGAGCCATGGCTGGGATTCGAACCCATGACCCTCTGGACATGCTCATTTTCTACTTAATGACTCGCGCTTTAACCACTGAGCCACAGGGACACCTGATATTTGTAGGGAAATTAAGCCTTATGAAGTTCACTTTTGTTCCTCCTTGACCAGATCCAGCTTGAACATCTCTCTGCCGCTTCTGCCATTGCTTTCAGGGCTCTGGTTTTTTCCTTCCCTGCAACTGAGAGCTGTTTCATGAGGCTGTATGCAGACGTTCCTACAAATCCCCTAGCTCCAATTTCTGCAGTGAGGACTTTGACCTGATAGCCTTTTCTCCTCAGGCTGTTTGCCAGATCAGCATACTTTTCAGTCTTGTAGATTTGAGCTGCCTCCATTCTGTTCTCATATGGCACCGTGAGCTCGATCATGATCAGCTGCTTGGTTGATTTGGAGTGGACTACTATGTCTGGTCTCATGCCACTCTTGCTGATGATCTCTGGGTGACTCTTCCATTCTGGGAGGTCTGCAGTGCACTCCCAGTCATCTGCCCCATCCAGCAGACTCTGCCTGCATGTTTCGAGTGGCACTGTTGTTCTTGGCCATGATTTGCTGCCTCCTGCCGTGAAGAATGTATATATATATAAAATTATATATATATAAATATATATATATATATATATATATATATATATATATATGTATGTATATGTGTATATATGTATGTATATATGTGTGTATTATATATGTATGTATATGTGTGTATGTATATATATTTTGGTATGTGTTATGTGTGTATGTATATGTATGTGTACATAGTATGTATATGTGTGGGCATATATGTATGTGTGTATATATGTGTATGTATATATGTGTGTACATATATGTCTGTGTATATGTGTATGCACGCGTGTAATATTATATATATATATATATATAATATATATATATATATATATATATAGATATATATATGTGTGTGTGTATATGTGTGTGTGTGTATGTATATGTACATGCATGTGTATATGCATGTTTGTATATGCATGGGGTGTGTGTGAATGTGTGTGCATATATATGTATATATATGTATGTATATGTGTGTGTATATGTATATTATATATAATATATATATATATATATATATATTATATATATATATATATAATATATGTATGTATGTATATGTATGTGTATATATTATTATTATATTGGGTATTTATATAGCGCCTATCCTCGGTCACAGACCAAGCTCTAAGCGCTTTACAATAACACCTACCTCACTCACTCAACGGCTGCCTACCCAGGTAGAGCCGGCGAAGAGCAGCCTACTGGCGCTCATTCAGTCGTTTCCCGTACCATTCAAATATCAGTCACTCATTTTCATTTATCTCATTTATTCCTCCAGTTTCTCAGTCACTCATTTTCATTTATCTCATTATTCCTCCATGTATGTATGTGTGTGTATGTATATATATATTGTGTGTATGTATTGTATGTATATGTGTGTATATATGTATGTATGTGTGTATATATATATGTGTGTGTGTATATGTATGTATACTGTTAGTTAGGCAGAATTATCTACCACTGCAGATATTGAATGCTTATCTCCCCCTATTTCTTCAATCTAAGACATAAGAGCAAGCTTTGTTTATAATTCAATATTTCTTGCAGTCATTGCAACACCAAGCTGCTCTGTAAGTTGCTGGAATGGTGCTCGGTACTTATCCTTGGAATTTATTAGTTTGTTGTATATATATATATATATATATATATATATATATTATATATTGAATTATAAACAAAGCTTGCTCTCATGTCTTAGATTAAAGAAATAGGGGGAGATACGCATTCCTATCTGCAGTGGTAGATGATTCTGCCTAACTAACAGTATGTGCATGAGTGGGTGAAGGGGAAAAAATAAATAAAATAAATGCTTCTCAAAATGAGCCTTCAGCAAGCTTATATTCTCCAAGGGGGAGACATCCTCTCATAGGGAGGGAAACTCACTAACATATAAACTCCTGGTCATATACGATATTTCGAAACTTGGTGGTTTCTCCTCAGTGACCGCGGAAAGTGGTAATTGACTCCTCTGCCTTCTCAGTTTTAAGAAGAATGCAATCCCAGAAAAGGCAGAAAGGAATTTATTAGTTTGTTGTATATATATATATATATATATATATTATATATATATATATATATAATAAATGTAATACATTATGTGACAAATAGTGAATATAGGTACATGACAAAAAAGAAGGGACAAGGTAAACAATGGGAAAGAAAGAACTAGAACGAAGTGCATTTGTTGTTGTTGTATCTGTGTTGTTGTTGGTGTTGTTGTTGTTGTTGTTGTTGTTGGTTTTTGTTGTTTTAAAAAAAATTCCTTTCTATTTGATTTGAATATATGTATTAGGAATGTGGTGAAAATATTCCTTTTCTATTTGAATGTATGTAAGATATAAAAAATGAAATAAAAAAGTTTTAAAAAAAAACCAAACCTTTTTGTCTTTACACTGTCATTTTCAATCTGACACTCATTATCACTACTGACAAACCATTTATCTAACTACTCTTATTTCAACTGACACAGTTTATTATTGCAAACAAACCTTTCATGTCAATTCTGTTATTTCTAACAAAACACCAATCATTACCGAAAACAATCTAAATATTGTAATTTCCAGCAAGACATTCATCATTACTGTAAACAATATAACAATTGTCATCTCCAACAAAATATTCATTATCACCGAAAACAACGTAAAAGCTGTCAGTTCCAACAAGACATCCATCATTACCGAAAACAATCTGAATGCTGTCATTTCCAATAAGACATTCATCATTACCGAAAACAATCTAAATGTTGTCATTTCCAATAAGACATTCATCATTACCGAAAACAATCTAAATGTTGTTTCCAACAAGACACTCATCATTACCGAAAACAATTTAACTGCTGTAATTTAAAACAGGATAATCATCGTTACGGAAAGGAATCTTAGTGTTGTAGGTTACAAAAAGGACAGTCATGATTAATGCAAACGATCTAAATATTGTCATTTCCATCAAGATATTCATCATTACTGAAAACAATCTAAATGCTGTCATTTACGACAAGGTACTCATCATTACCAAAAACAATCTAAATTTTGTAATTTACAAAAAGACAGTCATAATTGACGAAATCAATACAACATCATCATTTACAACAGATATTGATCATGACCGAAAACATGTTATCATTTACAACAAGAATTAATCATTACCGAAAACAATCTAAACATAATCATTTATAACAAAATATTCATCATTACTGAAAACAATCTAAATATTACCAATTACAACGAGGCATTCATCATCACTATCATCAAAGTTCTAGTTTTAATATCGTCATTTTTAACAAGACATTCACCGTAAGCACCTCAGAACTGTTTGTCTTGATATTGTCATTTCCGACGAGATATTCGTTATCACCACAAAAAGCCCTTTACATCTAAACACTGTTATTTCCAACGGAAAATATATCATCGCCACTAACAAACCTTTCATCTTAATACTGTCATTTCCAATGAGACATTCATCATTGCCATGACAAACATGTCATCTTATCATTAAGATATCAAACGGGGTATTTTCAGATGACTTTATTTCAATTTTTGCAGGAGCCATTCAGAACAGTCCACACATGTTCAAATCCTGATACACAAAAACGTCAAAATAAGCCAAATCTCAAGCAAACAGACCAACAGATGTCCAAAGAATGATCAGTTCAATAAGACAAAACACACTAACGCGAAAAGAAAACCATTGGACAATGATATTGAAAGTGAGCTATGAACCATTCCATATGTAGGAGTATATACTGGTTCATAACTCAATTTCAATTTCATTGTGTAATTGTTAGGAATTAGGAATATTCTTTTCATTAAAACATGTATATTGCTCTTATGTATACGCCATACATGTAAATGTTTACACACTAATGTATATTGAGCTTAGTCTTTCCCTGCACTTTTGCTTGGGCATGAATTTGCTCCAAGTAAAATGAGGCTGAGTTATGCTTCAATTTCCACCAGTAAAATGAGGCTGAGTTATGCTTCAATTTCCACCAGTAAAATGAGGCCGAGTTATGCTTCAATTTCCACCAGTTTGCATTCTTTGTTTACAGATATTTTAGTGGAATTTCTGTGGACTTAACAATATTTTAGGTTTACAACGGGGAGATTTTATCTGTTTCACGCCCGACTTTCATTAATTCCTTCAACACGTTCAACTAACGCCTCCCCCCCCCCCTTATTTCATATTTGAAACTGAAGAATTTTTGCAAGCAGAACAGCAAAGTCTAGATTTCATAAGACCCATTGAGAGTATTAGTGTGGAACAACGTACTGTTCCGTGTAAAGAAATAAAAAAAGTCAGACTAAGATACCGGTCTTTGATCTTGTAAAGGACCAGTTTGCAGACAGCATTAGCACGTACACCTCGCCAAACTACATGTTCCATGCTGTCCTTCATTCCCTGTCAAACCATGATCTGTTATCAAGTCTCATGCCTCAAAGGTGTCAGCCCTACACCTGTAGGTAAAATCCAAAGTGTTGTCGATGTGTACACCGTCTTGTCTCATCCCATGCCACGCTGTGAAGCTTTCATTGTAGAAGACACTTCAATTATTCTGGCGGTGCCATCGTGCTGCCTGGCACTTCCCATTCAGAACCTGTCTGATGTCAGGCGGCTGCTGTTCACGGCTGCTCACGCGAGTTCTTAACCAACTTTGTGACTGTAAAATGGTCCACGGTGTGGTCAGACCTGTCACCACCATGATTTGATTTCAGCCTGGTGTACACGTGCCTCTCCTCGCCTCGTCCGACCTCAGTATTTCCCGCCTTTCCAAACGGGGCGAGAAACTTAACGAACGGAAAGCCAACAGCAGGCATAGCGCGGCCATCAGTTTTGCAGGGCACTAAACGGTCACTCCCAATTCCGGCAGGCCTAATCTGCCGTCCCCAGCGCCAACAGCTCCCCTGGGCGTAGTCACAGATCAACTGGAAGTCGTTGCTGGCGACTGGAGCAGTGTGAGGCAGACATACGGAGCCAGGTGAAGGTGGTAGTTTATGCCTAGGGCAACCGTTATTGAAGAACCTGCCACTGAACGGTCAGAGCGTTGGCCCGTCGAGCTGATTGATGGTTGTGAGTTCGACTCACTCGTGGTGTCGGATTTTTACGGATGCCAAACTTTCTCTAACGCTCGTCAGCACGGACATAGTGAGCCCCCGACACTTCACGTGTGGCGACTTCATCAGTTCTGGACATTAAGTTAGATTGGTTGAGCGTGTAGCAGACTGAGGAGACGCCAAGTATCCTGTCAAACCCACAAAGACATCTGTGTGTGTGTGTGTGTGGTGTGTGTGTGTGTGTGTGTGTTGTGTGTGTTGTTGTGTGTGTGGTGTGTTGTGTGTTGGTGTGTGTGTGTGTGTGGTGTGTTTGTGTGGTGTGTGGTGTGGGGGGGGGGGGGGAGTGAGGGTGTGAGAGAGCTTCAGGCGCGGTGTGCACAACGGAAATGTGTGAAAAAAGAAGCAGCCAACTTGTTGCTCTTTTTGTGCTATCTACCAATCTATCTACCTGTCTGTCTATCTGTCCATCTGTGTGTCTATCTATCTATCTACCTATCTATCATCTATCTATCTATCTATCTATCTATACTATCTATCTATCTATCTATCTATCTATCTATCTATCTATCTTATCTATATCTATCTATCTATCTACCTATCTATCTATATGTCTGTCTATCTTATCTATCTATCTTGTCCGTCTGTCTGTCTTCTGTCTATCTTTTCCCATCTCGTCTGTTTATCATCTATCTACCTATCTATCTATATGTCTGTCTGTCTGTCTGTCTTCTATCTATCTATCTATCTATCTATCTATCTATCTACATCTATCTATCTATCTATCTATCCGTCTGTCTGTCTGTCGTCTGTCTGTCTATCTATCTGTCTTCTATCTATCTATCTTCTATCTATCTATCTATCTATCTATCTATCTACCTACCCATTCATCTATCGATCTATCTGTCTATCTATCTAGAGAGAAAATTATCAAGTTAGAGCCCACACCTCACCGCACCACACACAAAAAAAAGCAAAGCAAACACACCCCACACACACACACACACACACACACACACACACACACACACACAGAGGAAAAAATAAAAGAAAACGATTTGGACAGACTTTGCCGAATAATCTGGAGATGAAAACAAGCTGGTAATAACTTCCCACACGGACAACTTCAATACATCAATTCCAGCTTTGGACACAAGGGCTTGTTCAGATTAAAATGCTTCACAGCAAACAGCCCCAATGTTTTCAACAGGATTTTGCATCACCATTTTCAGAAGTGTCTTTTTAACACACACACACACCACACACACACAGACACACAGACACACACACACACACACACACATACACACACAGACACCACACACATACACACACACATACACACCACACAGACACCACAGACACACACACAAAACACACAACACACACACACTACCTTACTCATCCATTGTTGGGCAGACATCTAACGCACATGAAAAAAAAAACCACCACGGAGAAATAAAAAATACATAATCACGAAGGAAGACACATTCACACACATATACACTGAAAACAAAAAACAAACTAAAACCATAAAAATGAAAGGGGGGCGGGGACACACACACACACACACACACACACACACACACACACACACACACAACACACACACACACACACACTACCTGTACTCATCCATTGTTGGGCAGACATCTAACGCACATGAAAAGAAAACACCACGGAGAAATAAAAAATACATAATCACGAAGGAAGACACATTCACACACATACGCACTGAAAAAAACAAACAAACAAACAAAACAAAACCATAAAAATGAAAGGGGGGCGGGGACACACACACAAAACACACACACACACACACACACACACACACACACACACACACACACACACACACACACACTGAAAACAAAACGAACAAAGAAACAAAGCAAAAAAAAAAAAAAAACTAACATAAAAAGAATAGGGGACGGTAGAAGGGGGCACAGACAGAGTGAAAAGCGGGGCCGACAGAGGTGGCGCGCTGTGGGTCTAGTGAGAATCTAACGCAGGGGGCCAAGGACGTGGGGTGGGGTGGGGGGGTGGGGCTGTAGGGAGGTGGATAAAGGCGTATATAATTGTAGACATATGGACGTACACTGTATACCAAGTACACAATAATGGGCCAAATGGATGGAGATGGATTGCAGTACACAAAAATGGGCCAAATGGATGGAGATGGAATTGGAGCATGTCACACTCGTAAGAGATTTAACGTAAGAATAGGACCGAAGTGTAAAGAAAGTCCGTTAAAAAAAACGGTTAAAACTCGTTCTACACAAATCATCAACAGACCACCCCAATCCCCACTGCATCTCGATCCTCTAAAGCGCATCCAGACCCACCCCACCCCACGCCTCAACACACAATACTTGCACATAACCTGAATGAGCCTATGGGAGACAGCGGAAGAAAGAAGCCCAGGCGAGACAGATAACAAAAGGCACCTGGCTCTAATAATAATAATAATAATAATAATGAATACTTATATAGCGCCTATTCTCGGCTAGAGGCCAAGCTCTAAGCGCTTTACAATCAACACTCGTTTAACCACACGGGCTGCCTACCTGGGTAGTGCCGACTGAAGAGCTGCCAGCTGGCGTTCATTTAGTCGTTTCCCGTGTCATCCAGTCAGTATCGTTCAATATCGATCCTCATTTTCCTTACTTCCTTCATTCTTTCCATTTCTCACGCACGGTGCATGCTATGTGTAACGTGTCATCCATACCAACGGCCAAACTGGCCTACTCTTCCGAAAGTTGGTGATGGGATTTTACGTGTGTGCAAGATGTTATGCGTGCGTTCACACACGGAACCTCGGTTTATAGTCTCATTCGAAGGACTGTATGGGAAATGGAGTCAGAACCAATGTTAACTCCGAGGGAAAAACCCCCCTGTACCGAAACGCCCCGGCGGAGGTTCAAACCCGCAACCCCAGGATCACCAAGATTACGAGTCCGGCGCTCTACCAACTGAGCTATTCCGGGTCTCTAGGCTTAATCTAACTAACCTAAGCCTAACTCCCCGCCTAACCCTAACTGTGTAGAACCTTGTGTGCTTGAAGTGTGTGTGTGTGGCGGGCAGCGAAGCTTTCTGCTCCTTCCTCCATCGACAAAGAGAAGAAAGTCCCACCGTTCGTGTCAGTATAGAAGCCTCGCTTTCTATCGCTCACGTTGAATGACGTCATCGTTCTGTAAATGGTCTGTAACCTCGCAATGATGCCATGGTCTTCACACGATTCGCGGACATTCATGACTTTGTCTCTCGTGTACGCAGAGAACGCGCGCATAGAGGAAGTGAAAGGTCAGAGGGTGGAAACGACGACTTCAAAGTGGTGTTGTCTTTCGTGGTGCCAACCCGCGTGTGCGGACGTTGGCATCAGCGACACTGGAACCACAACCCTGATTCCTCCATCTCTGCAGTCCGCCTTCTCTTCATGTTAACGAACAAGTCCACATCACGTCAAGCTGCGATCCAGACGGGGATAATCACCACGGAAAAGTGGACGCAGTGATCGTGTCTGGCACCACGCTGGTAGGACTCACCACCAGAACAACAATACGTCCAGACCGGCAGTCAAAAGCGGCGCCGTTCATGTTCAGTTCCGATGGAATTTGAACTCGCGATGTTGGACGGCAAAGTCAGTGCTTGGCCACTGGGCCCCATGGCGGAAGTGGAGCGGGTTCCGTTCTGGCATACCGCCTCTGAGGTGAAAAAGTCAAGACATACGTTGACCTG
>CM031601.1:71007587-71037587 GCA_018398815.1 Conus ventricosus | reverse complement strand
ACAACGTGTGTGTTTATGGCAAGAATTTCAAAATACAGCAAATAAGAAAATTCAAAGCCACGTGAATCTGCTGCTGAATGAAAGTACTTTTCCTGTTTGGTTGTGACAATAATTCTAGATCAGATAGAATCTTTGATTTAATTCTGTTACATACCAATTTCTATATATACGATGTGTAAATATGACAAGGATTCACCGTTACTTCAGGTTTTCATCGTGTATTTGAAAGCTAAATACGAAACAGAAAAGTAATGCTGCTTAATGCGCTTGTCTTCAACATGTCATTCGCAAAGTTTGTTACCAGTAGTCCCCCTTTCTTAACTGGTTGTTGTTGTCGTACCCTGGCAAAAAGGGACTCCAGGGATCATCCGAAGTACTTGGACACTATGGTACAAAGCGCATCAGCTGGGGATGAGAACATTACGCGTGTGACCGTTTTTGAATTACCCCGCCGGTGGGCAGCCACACTCCGACTTCGGGGGATTTGGGAGACTGATAATGTTATGCTAGGAGCTGTCACAACTGAAGTAACTTAAGTACTGCATTAATTTTCAGGGCTTCCAAATGATATGGCAACGGCCAGTTAATTATTTTTTTTTAAAAATCTCGGTTTGATGAATTTATTTGCTTGTTTCTGTCATTTTGATTTTTTCCCCTTTAACAATTATTTTGTATTGTTTGTCGTTTGTGGTTATAATTATTATTGTATACGTCTGTGATTAGACAAAGAACTAGTGCGATGCTCTTTAAGGGACTGAAGTTGTTATCATTTTATTAGTATAATTAGTAGTAATAGCAGTAGTAGCAGTCGTAATAGTACTAGTGACGTGATGGTAGTAGCGGTAAAAATAGTGTTGATAATCACAGTAGTAACATGGTGATGATGTTGAAATGATGATGATGATGATTATGATGATAAGGATGGTGATCATAATGATTATGTTTAGTTGCTGTTATCATTGTCATAATACTTTGTCCCTTATTTGTAATTTGTGTATTTGTTTTTGAAACAAAATATGATTCATTAAAAAAATGTGGGTGTTTATGGGTGCTCCTCTGTGTGTGTGTGTGTGTGTGTGTGTGTGTGTGTGTGTGTGTGTGTGTATGTATGTGTGTGTGTGTGTGTGTGTGTGTGTGTGTGTGTGTGTGTGTGTGTGTTGTGTGTGTGTGTGTGTTTGACTCACAGAGAGAGAGAGACAGAAATTTAGCATTCGAACGCTCCCCTCTCCCCGCGCACTTCTACTTTCACCGTCTCTCTAATTTTCCATTTTTATGGTGTGCGTGAAAAAAAAATCGAGCCATCTTCGAGAAAATCCGATCCATGAAATCTCTCATCCACTGCACTCACATTCTGCCGACACCGTCTGGCACTGGTTTCTGACGCAAATCTGTTCTGTGGCAGCCCCCTTTCGTCAAGTGGTTGCCCTGTCCGACTCCCGTCTCGCTGTCTCACCCCTGCCCCACACCCTTGGCTCTTGGGCACACCAACACATGACCCCTGCCCCTCCCCCGCCCCGCCCTCCCGAAACCCTCACCCGTCTTCTTCAGCTCTGAAGTGTCTAGCTCGGTCTTCGTCTCTTCTACACAAACTGCAGCTTTTTTTCCGCTCAGCTCATCGAGACACACCATGTCAGTACTATACGTAGCTGAAAAAACCCGGAACTGATAACTTCGAAACTCCGTAGAGCGATTAGAAAGTCTCTCTCTCTCTCTCTCTCTCTCTCTCTCTCTCTCTCTCTCTCTCTCTCTTAAAGATAATGAAAAGGTAGCCTTGCTTTTTTTTTTCTTTCAAGGCAGCATGTTAAAATTCCTTTGAGGCACAAACACACATATATCAGCACTGCTCGTAACACCTTGGATATTCAGGAGATGACGCAAAATCAGTTATTTAGACTTGGAATTTGGGTTTCTTTCCGCAGAGTCCTTGGAACACAGCATGAATCTTACTTTAAAAAAGACGAAAAAGAAGAAAACCATGAAGATAATGTACATTTGTTGTAAATGTGACGATTGCTGTATGTGTCCCTCCCTGTACCTGTCGTATATCTGAAGATTTAATAATAATTCATTAATGATAGATATTTTCCTACGTATCTCTTAGTCATACTTTTACAGCTGTTTTCAACGAACAGCCGACAGTGAGTGAGTGAGTGAGTGAGTGAGTGGTGTGTGTGTGTGTGTGTGTGTGGTGTGTGTGTGTGTGTGTGTGTGTGTTGTGTGAGAGAGAGAGAGAGAGAGAGAGAGAGAGAGAGAGTGTGTGTGTGTGTGTGTGTGTGTGTGTGTGTGTGGAGAGAGAGAGAGAGAGAGAGAGAGAGAGAGAGAGAGAGAGGAGAGAGAGAGAAGAGAAGAGAGAGAGAGAGTGGCATTATGGTTTGATTCTTTAGTTGCAAATACATCAATAGTGCACGAAGTTTACATAATACACACCGGAGCAAGAAAAGGGGCGTAATTAGAACGACCTTAATGTCAAAGCTTATAATTATTTCAGTGATTTTAACATCGAATCATATATTTCGGTGATTTAATATGAGGAAAAAAAAGTGTTTGAAAAAGAATTGCACTGACCTTTACATTTCGATGTAATAGCTTTCTAAGAGTACACACCTTCCGCCGAATTCGATAGGTTAAGTGACCTATAAGGTCAAAAGGCGTCACGTTTTGTCTTGTAACTTGTTCGTCCCCTTTGTCTGGCGGATTGATTTTAATTTTTCTCGAAAAAAAGCTTTAATTTCCGCTTGCAGTCACTTGACTTTCAAACTGAAAAGACAAAATTACAAGATTAAGAACACAACACTTCTATCTTTGACTGGATGAGATTTTCTATCAGCAAAGAAAGTAATTACACAGCAACGCTTTGGACAATAAAACCCGACAATTTATTGTTCTAGAGTATACTAAATATAAGCAACGGTCCAATTGATTTCGAAGTACAAGTTAGCCCCGCTTCTCCTCATCTTTTTTTTGTGTCGATAAAACATTTTGTGAGGAGGTGTGTGTGTGGTGTGTGGTGTGAATGGACGTTATTAAGACATGGTTTAGACATCAATTTCGATTTTTTTTCCTTAAATGCAGATGTTTTAGTAATGCACTATACACTATACACACATAATCAACACACACGGGTCGCGCGCGCGCACACATAACACAAGGGCAGGCACGATTGCAGACCCACTGTTTCAAGACTTGGAAATACTTGTATCTGAATATCAATGGATGAGCGCTCTCGTCCCAATATGAAAATGTGCACAGGTTACCAGTGCATGGGTGGCGCTTTGGAAATGAAAGAGGCGACAGATTTATTTGTATGTGCTTCTTAATCTGCCCTTTCTATGAGATACAGTTATAAGAACATTAATCAGACACACACGTACGCACTCTACATGCACGCGCTTATATACAAGCGCTGGCACCTGAGCACATGAACGCATTCACTCATATATACGATTACACAGACAGACAGACACACAAACACACACGCACGCACGCACGCACGCACCACCTTAGCGTGGAATCAAGCTTGCAAAGAATCAAGCTTAAAGCCGAGCTGATGATTTGAAGATCTGTAGGATATCCATGTGAATGTATTGCTTGCTGTACGTTTGTATATTTCTGCATAGACAGGCCCATTGGAAAGAGCTAAAATTCTGTGTCTCCTCCCTCCCCCCCCCCCTTTTTCGGGAAGGAAAGAGGACAGGCTTGCTTGTGTGTGTGTTGTGGTGGTGTGTGTGTGTGTGTGTGTGTGACAGAAACAGACAATGAGGGTGAGAGAGAGAGAGAGAAGTGGATCACTTGACTGGTTTTCAACTTATTACTGATGACAAAACAACTACAGATAACAAAAATAAAAACAAATATCCAGTAAATGAAAACAGATAGAGCATAAATGAAAATAAAACTGACAAGATCGAGAACCAAAAAAAAGTCAAAGGAAAGAACTTTGGAGAGATAATCAACTTTAAACCAATTTGACATAATCATTCTGTGTGAAGAGAAGATCGACCCGTTGACAAATCTTAGAAATAAAAAAAAAATCGAAGGGACACAGACACCGTTGGGAAGTTGTCAGCGTGGCGGACTCCCAGCTGGGAGGTCGTGGGTTCGATTCCCATCAGAGCCATTTATTTTGCTGCCCCGACCGGCTCCTGTTCAGAGTTGACTTTGCCATCAGTTGGGAGTTTCATCCACCTAAGGGATGCGTCTCTGAAACCGTTTCCGAAATGTCCTGACCAAAATTGCAAGTCATTGTATCTCTCGGGCCTGGTTGACGCCTGGATATATTATGAAAGCAAGTGCACAGTACAGCCCTGTCATGTAGTCTAAGACCAGAATGGAAATCCGCAGCAACATCTCATCATCCTCAACCTTATAGGTCAGCATTAAAAAAATAAGTCTCAAATTCTTTGGGCCTTTATGCCCTGCCCTCATGGTGACCTCAAGTTTTGATTGCTTTTTCACGTCTGTGGCTTTGGTTTGCTTTGGGGTCACGGTATCACCAAGTTCATGGGGAATGTCACTGGACGGACGTGGTGGCGCCCTCCAGAGGACAGCTCCCTCGCGCCGGCTCCGCGACTAAACAATTACTATCGTCAGTAGGGGCTTAATAGCTGGTGTCCTGCATATGTTGGATCGGAACAGGCAGCACTGACCACCACCGAAGTCACTCGGCAGCAGTGCAGTGTCTCCTCTGGTGGGTTGCCTCATGACGACTTGAAACGGACTGCTCCGTGTAGATTGCCAATGCTGGAGCTGTGGCTGGTCGGGTCGGGCCGGGCTGTGAACGAGGAGTCGGAGTGAGCGGTGTGGGTGCAGTTCACCTCAGGTGGAGCAGAAGATGGGACAGGCAAAAAGAAAAAAAAAAGAAACAGAAAAAAAAAGTATGAGGATTAAAGATCTAAAGAAGGATGGACATCTCAGGGACAGGCAATAACGAAGCTCTTGTGTTCCATGGTAGAAAGACACATTGACAGCAAGCATTATGTTCCAGCTGATAACATCCGAAGGCCTTGTACTATGAGTCTAACGGGGGAAAAGACGCAGGCAGAGACAAAGGGGGTTCTGTAGTTTCAGCGAAGGGTACGTAAGGCATCGTGCTGATGCGGCGAAGTTCACAACAGGAAGGAGAGTATCGCTCATCACTAAACCCGTTCAAGAACTAACACGTTCAGTTGTACGGACAACCAATTCTGGCAGAAGAAGGAACAAAATAACACAAGCCAAACAGCGATAGAGTGTGTTACGATGGGCTTTTTTTCCGTGCAAACAGCAACAACAACAACAACCTGTTCACTTGTTGATGAATGAATGGACAGGGGGTGAAACGGCTTGCGAAACCACGCCCCGACTGTGTGGGGAGGGGGTGGAATAGGGGAAG
Source organism: Conus ventricosus (assembly GCA_018398815.1). NCBI lineage: Eukaryota > Metazoa > Mollusca > Gastropoda > Neogastropoda > Conidae > Conus > Conus ventricosus. The sequence continues at coordinate 71,032,216 of CM031601.1, read as the reverse complement.
AGATGAGACAGCAGGCAGAAAAAAAAAGAAGAAACGCACGTAGAAGCACGTAAACATATTCTTTCACGTACACACGCACAGACCTACGTGTGTATGCACGCGCGCACTAACACACACACACACACACCACACACAACACACAACACACACACACACACACGCACACACACACACCACACACACAACAACCACACACAAGCGCAAAGCTCGCACGCACGTACACCCCCCCCCCTCCCCACACACACACAAAAGATATCCATCTATCCCCGTCTCCCTGACGATACCGGCATGTTCGTCTGTCTGCAAACATTGTCGTCAACACCGATGGAATGTTGCATTTTTATCCCAGCATACAGTTCTCTCCGGTCACGTGGTCTGACGTGGTTCTTTGCATCTTTGTCAATTGCACGTCACAGGTACGTCATCCAATCAAAACTCCGCATGATGGAGTGAAAAGTTGTCAACAGGTCCTGATTCGACTCCATGTTCAAACATTACCAAGTCAAAGATCACCAAGATTGTTTATTCACCCGGGGGCACAATCTCGACTCGCCTTCTCCTCCTCCCCACCCCCTTCTCCCCCCTGTCCCGCCGAGTCGACTCGTTTTTTTGTGTGTTCTTTACTGAAGAGATTAAAACCTTTTACAAAGAGCACAACGGAAGAGAGAGAAAGAGACTTGTCAGCTTCAACACACAATTCACATTGTAATGCAGTGTAAACAGTGTCTGCAATTCAACATGAATCACATCAGTACAAATACGATCTTAAAAGATGGTTAGCACTTAAGACTGTTGTTTGAAGATGTTAGCAGTGAGGACTGTTGTTAGTTAGCAGTGAGGATGCTGGTGGGAAAATGTTAAGCGAGGACTGCTGGTGGAAGATGTTAGCAGGAGGACTGCTAGTGGAAGATGTCAGCAGTGAGGACTGTGTTTGATTTTAGCAGTGAGGACCGCTGGTGGAAGATGTTAGCAGGAGGACTGTTGTTAGTGTTAGCAGTGAGGACCCCTGGTGGAAGATGTTAGCAGTGAGGACTGCTGGTGGAAGAGTTAGCAGTGAGGAATGCTGTGGAAGATTTTAGCAGTGATTACTGCTGGTGGGAAGATGTTAGCAGTGAGACTGTTGTTAGATGTTAGCAGTGAGGACGGGTTTTTAGATGTTAGCAGTGAGGACTGCTGGTGGAAATGTTAGCAGTGAGGACGCTGGTGGAAGATTTACCAGTGAGGGTGCTGGGGGAAGATGTTAGCAGTGAGGACTGCTGGTGGAAGATGTTAGCAGTGAGGACTTTCTGGTGAAGTGTCAGCAGTGAGGACGCCGGTGGAAGATGTTAGCAGTGAGGACTGTTGTTAGATGTTAGCATGAGGACCGCTGGTGGAAGATGTTAGCAGTGAGGACTGTTGTTAATGTTGGCAGTGAGGCCCGCTGGTGGAAGATGTTAGCAGTGAGGACTGTTGTTAGATGTTAGCAGTGAGGACCGCTGGGGGAAGATGTTAGCAGTGGGATGCTGGGGGAAGATGTTAGCAGTGAGGACTGCTGGTGGAAGATGTTAGCAGTGATTACTGCTGGTGGAAGATGTTTTGCAGTGAGGACTGTTGGTTAGTGTTAGCAGTGAGGACTGTTGGTTTTGATGTTAGCAGTGAGGACTGCTGGTGGAAGATGTTAGCAGTGGGACTGCTGGTGGAAGATGTTACCAGTGAGACTGCTGGTGGAAGATTTTAGCAGTGAGGACTGTGGTGGAAGATTTAGCAGTGAGGACTGCTGGTGGAAGATGTCAGCAGTGAGGCTGCCGGTGGAAGATGTTAGCAGTGAGGACTGTTGTTAGATGTTAGCATGAGGACCCCGGTGGAAGATGTTAGCAGGAGGACTGTTGTTAATGTTAGCAAGTGAGGACCGCTGGTGGAAGATGTTAGCGTGAGGGCTGCTGGTGGAAGATGTTAGCAATGAGGATGCTGGTGGAAGATGTTAGCAGTGATTACTGCTGGTGGAAGATGTTAGCAGTGAGGCTGTTGTTTTGATGTTAGCAGTGAGGACTGTTGTTAGTTTTAGCAGTGAGGACTGCTGGTGGAAGATGTTTAGCAGTGAGGACTGCTGGTGGAAGATGTTACCAGTGAGGACTGCTGGTGGAAGATGTTAGCAGTGAGGACTGTTGGTGGAAGATGTTAGCAGTGAGGATGCTGGGGAAGATGTTAGCAGTGAGGACTGCTGGGGGAAGTTTTTAGCAGTGAGGACTTGGGGGAAGATGTTAGCAGTGAGGACTGTGGTGGAAGATGTTTGCAGTGAGGACTGCTGGTGGAAGATGTTAGCAGTGAGGACTCTCGTGGAAGATGTTAGCAGTGAGGACCCCTGGTGGAAGATGTTAGCAGTGAGGATGCCGGTGGGAAAATGTTAGCAGTGAGGACTGCTGGTGGAAGATGTTAGCAGTGAGACTGCTGGTGGAAGATGTTAGCAGTGAGGACTGCCGGTGGAAGATGTTAGCAGTGAGGACGCTGGTGGAAGAGGTTAGCAGTGATTAAATGCTGGTGGAAGATGTTTGCAGTGAGGACTGCTGGTGGAAGATATTTGCAGCGAGACTGCTGGGGAAGATGTTAGCAGTGAGGAAACCCCTGGTGGAAGATGTTAGCATAAGGACTGCCGGGGGAAGATTTTTAGCAGTGAGGACTGCTGGTGAAGATGTTAGCAGTGAGGACTGCTGGTGGAAGATGTCAGCAGTGAGGACTGCCGGTGGAAGATGTTAGCAGTGAGGGCTGCTGGTGGAAGATGTTAGCAGTGATTACTGCTGGTGGAAGTGTTACCAGTGAGGACTGTTGTGGAAGTGTTAGCAGTGAGGACTGGGTGGTGGAAGATATTAGCAGCGAGACTGCTGGTGGAAGAGTTAGCAGTGAGGCCGCTGGTGGAAGATGTTAGCAGTGAGGACTGCTTGAAAGATGTTAACAGTGAGGACTGCTGGTGGAAGATGTTTGCAGTTGAGGACTGCTGGTGGAAGATGTTAACAGTTTATTACTGCTGGGGGAAAATGTTAGCAGTGATTACTGCGGTGGAAGATGTTAAACAGTGAGGACTGCTAGTGGAAGATGCTACAAATGAGGACTTGTGGTGGAAGATGTTACGTGAGGACGGCTGGTGGAAGATGGCAGCAGTGAGGACTGCTGGTGGAAGAGTTAACAGCGGACTGCGGGGATGATGGTAGCAGTGAGGACTGCTGGTGGAAGATATTGGCAGTGAGGACTGTGGTGGAAGATATTTGGGAGTGAGGACTGCTAGTGGAAGATGTTTGCAGTGAGGACTGCTAGTGGAAGATGTTAGCAGTGAGGACTGCTGGTGAAAGATGTTACCGTGAGGACTGCTGTGGAAGATGTTAGCAGTGGGGACTGCTGGTGGAAGATGTTTTAAAAGTGATTACTGCTGGTGGAAGATGTTAGCAGTGATTACTGTGGGGAAAATGTTTAGCAGTGAGGACTGCTAGTGGGAAAATGTACAAGTGAGGACTGCTGGTGGAAATGTTAGCAGTGATTACTGCTGGTGGAAGATGTTAGCAGTGAGGACTGTAGTGGAAGATGCTACAAGTGAGGACTTGTGGTGGAAGATGTTAGCAGTGAGGACGGCTGGTGGAAGATGGCAGCAGTGAGGATGCTGGTGGAAGATGTTAACAGCGGGGACTGTGGTAGATGATGGTAGCAGTGAGGGCTGCTGGGGGAAGATATTGGCAGTGAGACTGCTGGTGGAAGATATTGGCAGTGAGGACTGCTAGGAAGATTTTTTGCAGTGAGGACTGCTAGTGGAAGATGTTAGCGTGGGGACTGCTGGGAAAGATGTTACCAGTGAGGGGCTGCTGGTGGAAGATGTTGCAGTGGGGACTGCTGGTGGAAGATTTTTAACAGTGATTACTGCTGGTGGAAGATGTTAGCAGTGATTACTGCTGGTGGAAGATGTTAGCAGTGAGGAAATGCTAGTGGAAAAATGCTACAAGTGAGGACTGCTGGGGGAAGATGTTAGCAGTGAGGACTGCTGTTTGGGAAGATGTTACCCGTGAGGACTGCTGGTGGAAGATGTTAACAGTGAGGGGTTTCTGGTGGAAGATGTTAGCAGTGATTACTGCTGGTGGAAGATGTTGCAGTGAGGACTGCTAGTGGAAGGGTGCTACAAGTGAGGACTGCTGGGGAAGATGTTTTGCAGCGAGGATGTGGTGGAAAATGTTAGCAGTGAGGACTGTGGTGGAAGATGGCAGCAGTGAGGACTGCTGGTGGAAGATGTTAACAGTGAGGACTGCTGGTGGAAGATGTTAACAGTAATTCTTGCTGGTGGAAGATGTTAACAGTGAGGACTGTTGTTAGATGTTAGCATGAGACTTTCTGGTGGAAGATGTTAGCAGTGAGGATTGCCGGTGGAAGATGTTAGCAGTGGGACTGTTGTTAGATGTTAGCATTTAGGGCTGCTGGTGGAAGATGTTACAAGTGAGGACTGCTGGTGGAAGATGTTACAAGTAGGACTGCTGGTGGGAAAATGTTAGCAGTGAGGACTGTGGTGGAAGATGTTAGCAGTGAGGACTGCTGTGGAAGATGTTAGCAGTGAGGACTGTTGGTGGAGGATTTAGCAGTGAGGACTTTCTGGGGGAAAATATTGGCAGTGAGGATGCTGTGGAAGAGTTAGCAGTGAGGACCGCTAATGGAAGATGTTAGCATTAGGACTGCTGGGGGAAGATGTTAGCAGTGAGGATTTCTGGGGGAAGATGTTAGCAGTGAGATTGCTGGTGGAAGATGTTAGCAGTGAGGACTTTGGGGGAAGATGTTAGCAAATGAGGACTGCTGGGGGAAGATGTTTTGCAGTGAGGGCTGCTGTGGAAGATGTTGCAGTGAGGATTGCTGGTGGAAGATGTTAGCAGTGAGGACTTGTGGTGGAGATGTTAGCAGTGAGGACGGCTGGTGGAAAATGGCAGCAGTGAGGAATGCTGGGGGAAGATTTAACAGCGAGATGCTGGTAGATGATGGTAGCAGTGAGGGGGCAGCTGGTGGAAGATATTGGCAGTGAGGATGCTGGTGGAAGTATTGGCAGTGAGGACTGCTAGTGGAAGATTTTTTGCAGTGAGGACTGCTGGTGGGAAAATGTTAGCATGAGGACTGCTGGTGGAAGATATTGGCAGTGAGGACTGCTAAATGGAAAATGTTAGCAGTGAGGACTGCGGTAGGGATGGTAGCAGTGGGGACTGCTGGGGGAAGATATTGGCAGTGAGGACTGCTGGCGGGGAAAATGTTAGCAGTGAGGACTTGTGGGAAGATGTTAGCAGTGAGGACGCTAGTGGAAGATTAACGTGATTTCTGCTGGTGGAAGATGGCAGCAGTGAGGCTGCTAGTGGAAGATGTTAGCAGTGAGGACTGTGTAGAGGGTGTTAGCAGTGAGACTGCTGGTGGAGATTTGGCAGTGAGGATGCTGGTGGAAAATATTGGCAGTGAGGACTGCTGGTAGAGGATGGTAGCAGCCAGAATTGCTAGCCGGGAGTACTCAGTGTCTGACAAGTTGCATTCAGAGCGAACATCGGAAGTCCCCGTTTGTTGAATGATAGGCGAAGTCCTGGCTACATCCGAATCTACCTCCTAAGACAGGATAGTCCACGGACAGACAGAAGCTGGCCTTCAAAGGCTTATCTTCTCATACCAAGATTAGTACAGAGACCGCCGATTCCTCTTGACGAACCGAAGCAGCCTTTCACTGGGTCATATTCTCACACGAAGATGAATATAGATATCGCCGAAGCCTTTTTGTAGTTCTAGTCACAAACAGTACATCTATTGTTTATAGGGATTTGTCAAAACACTTTGACTGTTTATCCTTTGTGAGTTGGGGGGAGGGGGGGGGGACATGGTCTAGTTCGCTCGGAAAAGTAAAAAAAAAAAAGGGGGGAAAAACTGTAAGCTAGACTATTCTAACAGGGGGAAAATAAACTGGATGGACACTGTAAGTGTCGACGCGATTCGCTCAAGATCACTGGGGATACAGCGACGAAGTGTGTAAGTGAGAGTGGGTGTGTAAGAAAGGAACTCTGCAAGCAAGGATGTTTTGTTCGTCGTTGTGTTACAGCTAAAGGGACCACATTGCGTGGAACTTACACGTGAACTAGTGACCTTCTGCTTTATTGATCGTCCCTAAGTGCTCTCGCCCTTTCAAGCGTTTCTTGCGGTACTACCACTCTTTAACAGAACACACTCATACACTTTGTTAGTAAAGCGTTGATGCTGTATGCACGAATCCGGCAATATGAATCACACCCGGTGTGTTTCTACAGCCAGTTTAAAGAGGCAAATTTAGACAGGGGCGTGGGGCAATATTTACTGGGGGTTTAGTGTTTACAAAATCAGACATTGACGTGTACAATATTTACAGGGGGGGGGGGGGGGGGGGGGGGGGGGGGGGGGGGTTTGGTGTTTACAAAATTAGACACGGACGTGCACAATATTTACGCGGGGTTATTGTTTACAAAATCAGACATGGACGTGTACAATATTTACTGGGGGGTTAGTGTTTATAAAATCAGACATGACGTGTACATATGTACGGGGATTTAGTGTTTATAAAATTAGACGTGGACGTGTACAATATTTACCGGAGGTTTAGTGTTTAGAAAATCAGACATGGGACGTGTACACATATTACCGGCGGTTTAGTGTTTACACAATCAGACATGGACGTGTACAATATTTACCGGGTTTTAGTGTTTATAAGATTAGACATGGACGTGTACCATATTTACGGGGGTTTAGTGTTTATCAAATTAGACATGGATTGTGTACAATATTTACCCGTTTACAAAATCAGACATGGACGTGTACAATATTTACCGGGGTTTAGTGTTTATGATATTAGACATGGACGTGTACAATATTTACCCGTTTACAATAATCAGACATGGGCAATACAATATCTACTGGGGGTTAGTGTTTACAAAAAGTTTACAGGGGATTTAGTGGTGTACAAAAGTAGACATAGACGTGTACAATATTTACCAGGGGTTTAATGTGTACAAAATTAGACATAGACGAGTAACAATTTACCAGGGGTTTCGTGTTGTACAATAATTAGACATAGACGTGTACGATATATATACGGGGGTTATGTGTGTACAAAATTAGACATAGACGTGTACTATATTTACTGGGGGTTTAGTGTTTACAAAATTAGCCATAGAAGTGTATAACATTTACGGGGGTTTAGTGTTTATCAAATTAGACATGGATATGTACAATATTTACGGGGGTTTAGTGCTTATAAAATTAGACATAGACGTGTACAAAATTTACCCATTTACAAAATCAGACATAGACGTGTACAATATCTACCGGGGGTTAGTGTTTACAAAATTAGACATGGACGTGTCAATATTTACGGGAGTTTAGTGTGTACAAAAGTAGCACTGGAAGTGTACATATTTACCAGGGGTTTAGTGTATACAAAATTAGACACAGGCGTGTACAATATTTACCAGGGGTTTAGTGTGGTACAACATTAGTCTTAGTTACCGGGGGTTTAGTGAGTTCAAAATTAGACATAGACGTGTACAGTATTTACCGGGGGTTCAGTGTTTACAAAATTAGACATAGACGTGTACAACATTTACCACCGAGGGTTTACTGTGTACAAAGTTAGACATGGATATGTACAATATTTACCAGGGTTTTAATGTTTACAAAATTCATCACATTGACTATGAAGCAGAACATGCACGCATATTTCTAGTACATTATAGCACAGAGAGAGAGAGAGAGAGGAGAGAGAGAGAGAGAGAGAGAGAGAGAGAGAGTGGGGAACATCAGGCATATCTCATTCATTATTGAATTTTCGCCAGAGGCATTCTGAAGGGAGACTCAGCTGAAATGTACGAGAAGGTCTGAGAGAGCCAGGAGGGAGTTCTCTGCCCCTGCCTTAGCCCTGATGCTCGTCGGGTCAATCGCCAGAGACTAACATCAGGACGATAACTCAACCGCTTCCTTTCTGAGCTTTTTTTTCTTTCCGATTTAGTCTTTGTTTCTGCTTTCACTCTCCCTCGATCGAACAGAGAGAGAGAGGGGAGAGAGAGAGAGAGATGAGAGAGAGAGAGGAGAGAGAGAGAGAGAGAGAGAGTGTGTGTGTGTGTGTGTGTGTGTTTCTCTCTCTATCTCTGTCTGTGGTGTGTGTGTGTGTGTGTGTGTGTGTGTGTGTGTGTGGTGTGTGTGTGTGTGTGTGTGTTGTGGTGTATCTGTGGTGTGTGTGTGTGTGTGTGTTTGTGTGTGTGTGTGTTGTGTTGTGTGTGTTGTGTTGTGTGGTGTGGTGTGTATGTGTGGTGTGGTGTGTGTGTGTGTGTAGTGTGTGTGTGTGTGGGTGTGTGTGTGGTATGTGTGTGTGTGTGTGTGTGTGTGTGTGTGTGTGTGTGTAGTAGTATGTCTGTATCTTTGTCTGTGCACACGCGCGCCCCTTTACGATGACAAATCGGGTTTCGCAGATGACGAACCCGTGGGGACTTCAACTTTACGGTGGGGCAGACTCGGTTTTGCGCCCGCTTGGGACACCCCCACCTTTCACGTGGTTATCGCCGTGTCTCCCCTCCTTCCGGTGCGTCTCCAGCGGACTGGCCACAATCTCTCCTCCCTACCCCGCACCCTCCCTCTTCCTATCACTCTCCATTTCCGTTTCCACCCTTCCTTTTGTCTGTCACTGTTCCGCCGATAGCGCTATCTCATCTTTACGCCATGGAGTGAATTGATCCCCGTGACGTTGGGCTCCCCTGGTCATGTCCTGCGTCTCCCCCCCCCCCCCACCCCCCCCCCCCCCCCCCATCCATCCCCCACTCCCGTGCTGCCTCTCTCTGCTGATCAGAAGCATGTACAGTGTGCTGGCTGTACTGCCCCCCCCCCTTCCCCCTCCCCTCCCTGATATCAAACCCTCAAGAGTGTGGGTCCTGCGTTTAAACACATTATACGCCATGTGCATAGAACGGGACAGGAAAGGTTCTCAAGGAACCTCACTCCACCGACTGCATTCTTCACTTCCGCTAACGCTGACTGGGGAGGTGGAGGTGGGGGCGGGGGGGGGGGGGGGGTGGAAGGATGGAGAAGGGGGGACGGGAGGGTGGGGGGTGGTGGTGAGAGAAGCCAAGGTCGGTCACATGGATTCATGTACCGAGAGAGTCCTTACTGAGACAACGTCCCGCAGCTAGCCATGACTTATTGTAGATATGATTTTTGTCGGAACACTGATCTTGTGTGATGACTTTACTGAGCAGGAAAGGCAGCAGACACCCCCCCCCCCCCTACACAACACACACACCCCTCCCCAACCCCCTCCCCCTCCCACCCCTGTCCCGTCCCCTCGGGTTTTATGTTTCGAGACGAGTGCCCAGACCTCGTCGAGACTGATGCTGTTGTTGGTGGTGTGGATAACGTTTGATGCTTTGTCCACTTCAGATGATCCTGATGTAGACGCTGGCCGAAAGGCAACGAATGAACGGGGGAAGGTTGTGCAGCGAGGATGAATGTTGGATGACATGCCTCACGTGGGCTGAGACACAAAGTTACTGCCTTTTAATACGAAGACGAACATGCGTGAAGACCGATCAAGACTGCCAGCCAGTTATTAAAATGATAACGAGTAATCACAAGTACCGCATCAAACACAGAAACCCTCATTTTCTTCCGTTATCAAATATTCGCCCGTCCATTTCACACAGAGCGTTGTTTCAATGTCCTGGAAAGGTTATTTGCATTTTGTGCATGTATGTCTGCATGCATGTATGTATGTTTGTATATATGCTTGCATTGGGAGCCGGAATAGCTCAGTTGGTAGAGCGTCTGACTCGTAATCTTGGTGATCCTGGGGTTGCGGGTTCGAACCTCCGCCAGGGCGTTTCGGTACAGGGGGATTTTTCCCTCGGAGTTAACATTGGTTCTGACTCCATTTCCCATACAGTCCTTCGAATGAGACTATAAACCGAGGTTCCGTGTGTGAACGCATGCATAACATCTTGCACACACGTAAAATCCCATCACCAACTTTCGGAAGAGTAGGCCAGTTTGGCCGTTGGTATGGATGACACGTTACACATAACATGCACCCTGCGTGAGAAATGGAAAGAATGAAGAAAGTAAGGAAAATGAGTGATCGATATTGATGATACTGACTAGATGACACGGGAACGACTGAATGAAGCGCCAGCTGGCAGCTCTTCAGTCGGCACTACCAGGTAGGCAGCCCGTTGTGTAAACGAGTGTGGATTGTAAAGCGCTTAGAGCTTGGCCTCTAGCCGAGAATAGGCGCTATATAAGTATTCATTATTATTATTATTATTATGTATGTATCTATGATTCATTTATGTGTGTGCGCGCGCGCTTGTGTGTGTATGTGCAATATGTCTGTGTGCGTGCGTGCGCGGGGTGTATGCATGCGTGCGTGTGCGTGCGTATATGTGTGTTTGTGTATGCGAGTATGTGTGCATGCGCGTGCGTGTGTGTGTGTGTGTGTGTGTGTGTGAGCGCGCACGTGTGTGTGTATGAGGAAGTCTGCCAAAGCTGCTGCATTTAAAAGAAGCGTGCCTGTCCGCCGCGCAAAACTAACCTTTTCTTTCCTAACCCCCCCCCCCTCCCTCCCACCACTCTCCGTTCCCATTTGTCTCCCTTTTCGTCATGTTATCACTGGCTCCACACCCCCCCCCCCCCCCCCGACCCTCCACCCCTCCCGGCCCTTACCTGATCTTGTAGATGACCGTGCCGTTGCTGTAGAGGTGCAGCATCTTGTTGGGCACGGTGACGCTGTGGAAGGAGGCGTGCTTCTCGTTGCTGAAGTAGAGGTCGGGCACCCAGAACTTCTCCATCAGCTTGGAGTCCAGCTCCAGGTACTCGGAGGCGATCAGCCCGTGGAAACTGCAGGCGGGAGTCGTTCCACTCCTGGGTCACGAAGGCGTTCACCGAGAAGTCCTGCCAGCAGGATGAGAAGAAGAGGAAGAAAAAACAAAGTAGTAGTAGTGTTTTGGTCGTCGTCGTCATCGGCGTCGTCGTTATCGTCCTCCTCCTTCTCCTCATCGTTAAGCATCTATCATCATCATCATCTATCATCATCATCACTGTCAACATCCTCCTCCTCCTCCTCATCGTCAGCAGCAGCAGTAGCAGTCGCTGTGGTAATAGCGGTGGTAATGTTGTGGTAGTGGTGGTGGTTGGAATAGTAATGGTGGTGGTGGTGTAGCGGTACTGGTGGTGGTGGTTGTAGCAGTAGTAATGGTGGTAGTGATGGTTATGGTAGTGGTGGTAATAGTAGTTGTAGTAGTAGCAGTAGTAGTAGTAGCAGTAGTAGAAGTAGTAGTAGTAGTAGCAATGGTAGTAATAGCTAAGCCAGCCGCAGTGGCCGTAATCATAATAGTAGCAGAAGCAACAGTAGTAGTGATAGTACTGCTAGTATAACAGCAACAGTAACAGTAGTGGCAGCAGCAGCAGCAATGGTAGTAGAAATAGCGGCAGTAGCAGCAGCATGCAACAATAGTAGTAGTGGCAGCAGCATCAGTGGCAATAGTAGTAATGGCAGCAGTGGCAATAGTAGAAGTAATGGCAGCAGTGGCAATAGTAGCAGTAATGGCAGCCCGTGGCAATAGTAGTAGTAATGGCAGCAGTGGCAATAGTAGTAGCAATGGCAGCAGTGGCAATAGTAGTAATGGCAGCAGTGGCAATAGTAGTAGTAATGGCAGCAGTGGCAATAGTAGCAGTAATGGCAGCAGTGGCAATAGTAGCAGTAATGGCAGCAGTGGCAATAGTAGTAGTAATGGCAGCAGTGGCAATAGTAGTAGTAATGGCAGCAGTGGCAATAGTAGTAGTAATGGCAGCAGTGGCAATAGTAGTAGTAATGGCAGCAATGGCAATAGTAGTAATGACAGCAGTGGCATTAGTAGTAATGGCAGCAGTGGCAATAGTAGTAGTAATGACAGCAGTGGCAATAGTAGTAGTAATGGCAGCAGTGGCAATAGTAGTAGTAATGGCAGCAGTGGCAATAGTGGTAGTAATGGCAGCAGTGGCAATAGTAGTAATGACAGCAGTGGCATTAGTAGTAATGGCAGCAGTGGCAATAGTAGTAATGGCAGCAGTGACAATAATAGTAATGGCAGCAGTGGCAATGTAGTAGTAATGGCAGCAGTGGCATAGTAGTAGTAATGGCAGCAGTGGCAATAGTAGTAGTAATGGCAGCAGTGGCAATAGTGGTAGTAATGGCAGCAGTGGCAATAGTAGTAGTAATGGCAGCAGTGGCAATAGTAGTAGCAATTGCAGCAGTGGCAATAGTAGTAGCAATTGCAGCAGTGGCAATAGTAGTAGTAATGGCCAGCAGTGGCATAGTAGTAGTAATGGCAGCAGTGGCAATAGTAGTAGTAATGGTAGCAGTGGCAATAGTAGTAGTAATGACAGCAGTGGCAATTAGAAGTAATGGCAGCAGTGGCAATAGTAGTAGCAATGGCAGCAGTGGCAATAGTAGTAGTAATGGCAGCAGTGGCAATAGTAGTAGCAATGGCAGCAGTGGAAATAGTAGTAGTAATGGCAGCAGTGGCAATAGTAGAAGTAATGGCAGCAGTGGCAATAGTAGAAGTAATGGCAGCAGTGGCAATAGTAGAAGTAATGGCAGCAGTGGCAATAGTTGTAGCAATGGCAGCAGTGGCAATAGTAGTAGCAATGGCAGCAGTGGCAATAGCAGTAGTAATGGCAGCAGGGGGCAATAGTAGTAGTAATGGCAGCAGTGGCAATAGTAGTAGTAATGGCAGCAGTGGCAATAGTAGTAGCAATGGGCAGCAGTGGCAATAGTAGTAGTAATGGCAGCAGTGGCAATAGTAGTAGTAATGGCAGCATGGGCAATAGTAGTAGCAATGGCAGCAGTGGCAATAGTAGTAGCAATGGCAGCAGTGGCAATAGTAGTAGTAATGGCAGCAGTGGCAATAGTAGTAGTAATGGCCAGCAGTGGCAATAGTAGAAGTAATGGCAGCAGTGGCAATAGTAGTAGTAATGGTAGCAGTGGCATTAGTAGTAGCAATGGCAGCAGTGGCAATAGTAGTAGTAATGGCAGCAGTGGCAATAGTAGTAGCAATGGCAGCAGTGGCAATAGTAGTAGTAATGGCAGCAGTGGCAATAGTAGTAGTAATGGCAGCAGTGGCAATAGTAGAAGTAATGGCAGCAGTGGCAATAGTAGTAGTAATGGTAGCAGTGGCAATAGTAGTAGCAATGGCAGCAGTGGCAATAGTAGTAGTAATGGCAGCAGTGGCAATAGTAGTAATGGCAGCAGTGGCAATAGTAGAAGTAATGGCAGCAGTGGCAATAGTAGCAATGGCAGCAGTGGCAATAGTAGAAGTAATGGCAGCAGTGGCAATAGTAGTAATGGCAGCAGTGGCAATAGTAGAAGTAATGGCAGCAGTGGCAATAGTAGCAATGACAGCAGTGGCAATAGTAGTAGCAATGGCAGCAGTGGGAGCAACAGCAGCAGCAGCAGTCGTAGTAAATAGTATTGGTAGTCGTCGTCGCCGTCGTCGTCGTCGTCGTCGTAGTAGTAGTAGTAACACTTGGAGCATCCCCTCCTCGCAGTGTAAGTTCCAAACGAAAAGTGTACATCGCTGCCAACCTTTGGAAAGCGAAATCGTAATCTGTAGGAGAACAGAGGGGGTGGGGGGGGGGGGGGGTAGGTGGTAGGGGGATGAGAGGAAGATTGACTCTCTTTTCTGACATCGTGACGAGGGGTGGAGGTAGTCAACTGACGCAGCAACTTCTTATCGAATAGAAATGGCTGTGTACAACCTCATAGAGAAGACTGTAGTCACATTACAATACAAAGAATTTGCAACGCACCGTGCTGTTTCCCTTTTTTCTGTTCGTTTCAGCGTCCCTCCCCCCCCCCCCCCCCAGCGTTATATTGAAATAATGAAGAAATACAAAGCATTTCTACAGATATTAAAAAAAGAAAAAAGAAGTCACGACAAAGTAATTATGCGCCGCCGTCTTGACAATATTTAAAATTATGCAAATGGACGATCATAACGACGTAGGAGAGTTTCACGAACTGCATCGAGAAAACAGCAACAACAACAACAACAACAACAACAACACAACAACAACAAACACAAGGAAATCCAGCAATTAAGATTCCACCACAACGGGAACAGGGTCAAAATGACACCACCAACGGGCGAAATGTTGCCCAGGTGTGGCGGCTTGTTCCCCGCAGTAGTTCAGTGTCCCACGAGTGCCTAGCGCTGCCCATCTCCTCTCGGCGTGTCCTGCGGCATGCTGGGTATTCTGCGTTTCCGCAAGCTACCAATCAGTGACGTGTAGGGCGGAACCTTAAACGTGTGCGTGGCCGGTCCTCGGCACGCGTGTGGCCACAGAGAATCCCGTCTCGGAGAGGTCGGCGCATCACTGTACTGACATGAAAGATCAGCACAAAAAAAAAAAAAAAAAAAAAAAAATCTCGTTTTTACCCTCCAGCTGCTTTTGGGACTCGAACCCCATACTCCACCAGACTGAGAAACAATGTTCGGACCACCTGACAGTTGCACTGATCAGCATAAAACACAAACAAACACACTTTTTTCAGCGACATATTTTCCTTTCGCGCTTTCTTTTCGTTTTACTTTTCTAGCCTTCACCGACTGTTTTGGAGTGCCGTTGCAGTGTGTGTGTGTGTGTGTGTGGATGTGTGCGTGTGAGTGAGTGAGTGTGTGTGAGTGAGTGAGTGAGTGAGTGTAACATGATTTCTCGCAGTTTGATATATTTCCCTGTGCACAGTCAGTCCCGTGGCGCGCCATCGCCTCTCAGCCCCCTCCTCTCCTGCTTGGCCTCCGACAACTCGGGACCCACTGTGTTGTGCCCTTGACACAGTGAGCGATCAGTGATCAAGCGCCTGCTCACTGGAGCATGCTTGGACCCACTGTGTTGTGCCATTGACACAGTGAGCGATCAGTGATCAAGCGCCTGCTCACTGGAGCATGCTTGTCAAGCGTGGCACGGAGGGCAGAGGTCAGCTGACAGGCCGATGGCTCGCTCAGTATGGCCGTGGTCAGATCAGATTTCAAAGCCTCCATATTGATAGCAGAAATTTTCCCAACTTCCTTGTAAGTCTTTGGAACGCGGGCCTAACGATATCTAATTCATACTTCACAGCATAATGATCCGAATCTAGGTTATTGTCAACGGTTGAGGATTTCAGAAGATGATCGCTGTCTCTGTAGACTACCCAGTCTACTATGTTAACCTGTTTGTTCATCATTTCATTCACGGACTGCTGGAGTCCAAAAGTATCTAAAATTTCTAACACCTCGGGCGTGTATCCAACTGTGGACTTATTGAAATGGAAGTTGAAGTCGCCGATCAATAACAATGTTCCTGGAAGGTCATTTACAAATTCAAGAAAGTCTGGAAGTTCGTTGACAAACATGCTGGGCGTAAATTTGTTCTTTCTACTGGGTACTGGTCTGTAAATCCCAAAATGTTAGTGACAGGAGCGCTAGGTAGGGACAGTTTAAGATGAACAAGTTCAAACGTCCAATGTTGAAAATCAAAAGAAGAGTCAAAAGAGCAATAGGGGAGCAGCTTATCCGAGATGACGAAGGCGATTCCGCCCCCGCAGGTCGTGGTGGGGCGGGGGAAGGACTTGGTGGTATAGCAGCTGGGGCCAGGTCACGTAGCTTTGGTTCATCGCCGCTTTCCTTGAACCACGTTTCCGTTACGCAAAGAATGTCGATATCATTGGAGAGTATAAAGTCATTTACAGCAGATCGTTTCTTTTTACAGGTATTACTAAGTGTCTGGGCATTGAAAACTGTCAGCGAAAATATGTGTTATAAATATGAAAACCCTTCACTAGCCGCAGGAGGGAACCATCGTAATCCTCTCGAAGGCAGATCTATAGGTATTGCCTGCGCCTAGGCCTTTCGTCCGCTGGATCAGACTCATCAGGGAGACACGGCTGATTGTGTCTGTGCTCTTGGCGTCAATAGAGACACACCACAGTCCGTAATTCTGTGGTGTTATCCCCACCAAGGGTTCAAAAAGAACCCAACAGCACCCTCAAAGCAGCCAGAGAAAGGTAGTAAATAAACCAAAACGAAAATGTGGAGAGGAAAAAAGTTGCTGAAAGACTAAAAACATCATGCAAACAGTAAATAAATGTAGGGGTCAATCTTTGAGCCTATGCTTGAGGATCCATTTAAGGATCGAAGGGACATCATAAGATATGGAACAGTCTAAGTGGTCAGCTCAGCTGTTCAATAACCAAGACAGCCAAAACTCAACGTGTGTGGAATATCAAAGACATTAACATCAGTTTGATGTATACTTTTGCCGTTGGTATGTCAGAATGGAGTTGTCGTTCGTTTAATATATATATATATATATATATATATATATATATATATATATATATATATATATATATATATATATATATTAAACGAACGAGAGAGAGAGAGAGAGCGAGAGTGATGTATATATATATATATATATATAATATATATAATATATATATATACATCACTCTCGCTCTCTCTCTCTCTCTCTCTCTATATATATATATATATATATATCTCTCTCTCTCTCTCTCTCTCTCTCTTATATTTATATATATATATATATATATATATAATTATATATATATATATATATATATATTATATATATATAGAGAGAGAGAGAGAGAGAGAGAGAGAGAGAGAGATATTAAACATCGTTTTAAAGTGTTTCCTTCGAAGCAAAAGGCAACAACAGCCAGAGAAGAGAAAACATGGATGACAGAATGAACGACAACTCCATTCTGGCATACCAACAGGCAGAGGTATAACATCAAACTGATGTTAATGTCTTTAATATTCCACACACGTTGAGTTTTGGCTGTCTTTCCGATAAAGACGTTTCTGCTGGAACCAGCGAGGGTTTTTTTTTTTTTTGCTTTTTCTTTTCGGTTTGTTTGCATCGTAATTTCCTCCCAGGATATTATCAACTGATATGAAATGGATTGATGTAGACAACGCAGACTGACACGCACAGACTCGTGGAATGCATCATCCCGACGTCTCCCCCCTTGATAGAACGCTGGAGGACACGAACATTTCAGCTCCTCCCTCACACTAGGAGACGCTACAGCGCACGGAGGAGTCCATCCATATAAGCTAATTCACATCTGTCACACCAAGACACCTGAAATACGCACAGGATGACAGTAAACCGTATTAACGCAGACCTCTGTCTACCTGTCTGTCTCTCCGTCATTCATTCATTCATTCAGTATGTCTGTCTGTCTTTCCCTCTCCCCCCCCTCTCTCCTTCCGTGTGTGTGTGTGTGTGTGTGTGTGTGTGTGTGTGTGTGTGTGTGTGTGTGTGTGTGCGTGTGTGTGTGTGTGTGTGTCATTCATTTAACGTCTTTCCACTAATCGTGATATTAGACGGTATGTGTGTGCGTGTGTGTGCGTGTGAGAGTGTGTGTGTGCGTGCGTGCGTGCTCGCGCGCGCACGTGTGTGTGTGGTGTGTGTGTGTGTGTGTGTGTGTGTGTGTGTGTGTGTGTGTGTGTGTGTGTGTGTGTTGTGCGTGTGTTTTACTTGTCTCCGCATTCTACTTAGAGCTTCATTCTGTTAAACAAAAGGTGTCCTCAGATGGCGCCACGTCTTGAGAAGGTCTGGAAGGGAACACCAAGTGCCGTCACGTGCTGAGAAGGCCTGGAGGGGAACACCAAGTGCCGTCATGTTCTGAGAAGGTTTGGAAGGGAACACCAAGTGCCGCCACGCCTTGAGAAGGTCTGGAAGGGAAACACCAAGTGCCGTCACGTGCTGAGAAGGCCTGGAGGGGAACACCAAGTGCCGCCATGTTCTGAGAAGGTTGGAAGGGAACACCAAGTGCCGCCATGTTCTGAGAAGGTCTGGAAGGAACACCAAGTGCCGCAATGTTCTGAGAAGGTCTGGAAGGGAACATTAAGTGCCGCCATGTTCTGAGAAGGTCTGGAGGGAACACCAAGTGCCGCCCTGTTCTGAGAAGTTCTGGAAGGGAACACCAAGTGTCGTCACGTGCTGAGAAGGTCTGGAAGGGAACATTAAGTGCCGCCATGTCATGAGAAGGTGTCTGGAAGGGAACACCAAGTGCCGCCATGTCATGAGAAGGTCTGGAAGGGAACATTAAGTGCCGCCATGTTCTGAGAAGGTCTGGAAGGGAACATTAAGTGCCGCCATGTTCTGATAAGGTCTGGCAGGGAACACCAAGTGCCGTCACGTGCTGAGAAGGCCCGGAAGGGAACACCAAGTGCCGCCATGTTCTGAGAAGGTTGGAAGGGAACACCAAGTGCTGCTATGTCATGAGAAGGTCTGGAAGGGAACACAAGTGCCGCCATGTTCTGAGAAGGTCTGGAAGGGAACAGCAAGTGCCGCCATGTGCTGAGAAGGTCTGGAAGGGAACAGCAAGTGCCGCCATGTTCTGAGAAGGTCTGGAAGGGAACACCAAGTGCCGCCATGTGCTGAGAAGGTCTGGAAGGGAACAGCAAGTGCCGCGAAGAGCAGACACAGTCATATAATTTTCAGGTCTGGAGGTGGCACTTCAAGAATCCAGGATTTTTTTTCTTTTTTAACAGAAAAAAAGGGAAATTTTGAGACGTTGAGATCTTTCCTCTATGATGCTACGAACATAATTGTCACTTGTGTGTGTGTGTGTGTGTGTGGTGTGTGTGGTCCGATATATGCACGTAAAAATCAGCTAAGCATTCAGACTTGGGAGGTTCGGTCGCTAGTCCTTAGCATCAAAGCACGGAAGTTCAGCACTGATTAACGGCAAACTCCACTGAATGTGACAAGAGATCAAAGGAAACGACAAGGCAATGCCGCGGATGGCGACCGAACGAACTCCCACAACAGCCCGAACGTGGCCGAGGTCGAGAGGTCAGAATGCCCGGATGGTGTGCCGAGAGTCCCTGGCTCCAGTCCCAAATGGACTTTCAGCCCTACCACTGGTCCAGTGGGTAAACAGCTAGGGGACGAACACATGAATGAATCACATGACAAGCAGAAAGAAGGAAACGACTTGGGAAGAGCTCGGGGTGGAGGCCTAAAGCAGATGCTGAAGAAAGCATTAACCTAGGACGCTGGTCTGACCTTGACCCTGAGCACAGCACACGGAAACGATAACCAGATAGTACCCGGATGCTGTATGAGTACTGACGGTGTTGTGTTGTTGTCTTTTGTTTTTTTGTTTGTTTTTTGTTGTTTTTGCGTTAAGTTCTAGCCATGAGATAGAGTTGTGTTGTTCGTAGTATCGTTTTTGTCCCCATCAAAACGAATTTGTATGTATAAAACTCGTGCGGTCATTTTCTGTTTTCAAACTGTACTGAACATTTTTGATTGGTTCATCCCACGTTCTACCAAAACGGCTGACACAATGCGACAGACAAATCTGAATCAGTGGTATAACCCGCTCCCCTCCCCCTTCCCTCCCACGCCCTTCCCTTCATACACTCTTCTCCCTCTAAATTTCTCCAAATGGGGATTTTGATACTTACAACTCCCACTCCCCACCTACAGTATAGGCAATTATCATATTAATTTATATCTGTAACATGTGAAGTAATGAAGGGCGCATGCGCTTAACACACCCCGCACAACACACACACAGAGAGAGAGAGAGAGAGAGAGAGAGAGAGAAGAGAGAGAGAGAGAGAGAGAAGAGAGAGAGAATTTGGACAACTGATAGTTTTATTGACAATAGCCTGATGGCCTTCATGCCAAGGAGGCAATTAATAGCGTCCTTGTAAATGGCACACAAAAATATACGACACACACACACACACACACACACACACACACACACACACACCACACACACACAAAACAAAGAAACGGTCCAAAAATGAAACTGCACTACAGCATTCTATCTGCAGTCAAAACAAATGTAGCTTAATGCATTACAGACAAAGCATACGTCAATACTAAATCACATTAAATTTAATCAAGGACCATCCGACGGTAATAACGAGATGGTCAGATGTATCGAAATCATAACAATTTGTAAAACTAAATGTTATCAGCCTAGAATTGGTCACCGGTTCTTGTTCGTAATTCGGAAACTGCTTCACGAGGAAAGAATTTTCTTCCTATGTTCATATGCTTCGGCAATCAACTTCGGAGCGTCTTGAGAGAGAGAGAGAGAGAGAGATGAGAGAGAAGAGAGAGAAAGAGAGAGAGAGAGAGAGAGAGAGAGAGAGAGAGAGAGCAAGCGAGAGAGAGAGAGGGAGAGAGCGAGAGGGAGAGAGAGAGAGAGAGGGAAGAGAGAGAGAGAGAGAGATAGAGAGAGAGAGAGAGAGGGGAGGGAGAAAGCGAGAGAGACCGAAGAGAGAGAGAGAGAGAGAGAGAGAGGAGAGAGAGAGAGGAGAGAGAGAGAGAGAGAGAGAGAGAGAGAGAGCATCACAGTAATAACGGGCCAGAAGTTTGCCCACGCTCTTCATCCGTCAACACAGCGCTTTCAGCCGTTAAAAACGGACGATGCTCTATTCATTTCAAGGAAGTCTCCTGGCCGACACGTCAGGGCAGGGCAGGCCATTTTCAAACCATCAAAGCGCAGTGACCAATCATTTTATCCATTACAGCGCAGTGACCAACATTTTAATCCATTACAGCGCAGTGACCAATCATTTTATCCGTTAGGGGAGCTGGGAGGAGCGTGGTTAGAAAATGGAGTGGGAGTGGAATGGGAGGGGGGTGGGGGGTGGAGACGAAGAGATCCACCCTATTAAAAACAAACAACACCCCAAAACATTGCTTGTTTGTTGTTTTTTCTTTCAGTTTGAACCGTCCACATCAGCTTCTGAATTTACATGATGATTTATTGAAACCCGTGAAGAAGTTTACAACGTTCGACCGATCATAGAACATCACATGTATAAATCATAAACATAACCAGCCACCGTGGCGAAGTGGTTAGCGTCGCGGACTCCGGCTGGGATGTCGCGGGTTCAAATCCATCAGTCATGTGGGATTTTTCTGCCCGACCGGCTCCTACCCAGAGTTGAGTCTGCTAGGGGCTCATTTGGGAAGACTGGGACCACACAGTCGAGTTTCATCCACTGAATGGATGCGTCTCTGAGAGTGTTGCTCAAATTTCCTGAACAACACTGCAGGTGTCTGCATCTCTCGGGCCTGTTGACGTCGGGATATATTATGAAAGGAAGCGTAGAGTACAGCCCTGTCACGCAGTCTCAGACCGAAATGGAAATCCGTAGCATCATCTTTATCATTCTCATTCTCATCGATCAGCATGAAAATAAGTCTCAAATTCTTTGGCCCTTCATGCCCTGCTCTCATGGTGGCCTCAGTTTCGATGTCCTCTCCACGTCTGTGACCTTGGTTTGGTTTCGTCGGGGTCACCGGTATCGCGAGTCCATGGAGGTGTCGTTGGACGGACGTGGTGGCGCCCTCCGGAGGGGGAGCTCACCCACGCTGGCTCCGCGACTAAGCAATTGTCGTCAGTAGGGGGCTTAGCAGGTGGTGTCCTGCGTATGTTGGATCAGAACAGGCGCCACTGAACACCACCGAAGTGACTCGGCAGCAGTGCAGTGTCTCCTCTGGTGGGTTGCCTTTTGACGACTTAACATTGACTGCTCCCTGTGGATTGCCGCTGCGGGGGCTGCGACGGGACTGACGGGACTGTGGCTGTGGACGGGGTGTCGGAACGAGCGGCGTGGGTGCACTGCCACTGAGGTGGCACAGAAGTTGGGACAGCAAAAAAGAAGAAAAAAAATCATAAACATAGGTCGACATGAAAAAGAGAGAGTGAGTTTGAAAAGCCAGTCTCGTTAACTCCGCTTTCTTTCCTTTCAAAACCCATTTCATTTCCATGTCTAATGCAGAGAAAAAGGGTAGAGTTACCTTAGATAGTACTAAATTCTGATTGGCCTTTCGATTTATGCACAATAAAACGGAAGCGCTCTTTCCGAAAGAGTTGTAGATCCGGGGAGGGGAAAGGGGGAGGGGGAGGGAGAAGGGGAGGATGGAGTTCCCGAGGTGAGAGGTGAGAGAACAGGACAGGAAACGTTTTATGGGTCAATAGAATTCTAAAATGCTGACGCCACAGAAACCAATTCGTTAACATTTTTTTCTTGATTTTATTTATCCACGGTCACATTTTACATCTGCCTCCACAGGCCACAAAATACCGATTCTGTCCAAACGTTTTAGCCGAATGGACGGTAACATTTTCGGTCTTTTATGACCGTTTTCGGCGTTTTCCCCCGACAGCTGAAGCAAAACAACACCCCTGGGATATACGACAGAGTTGAGGTGCCATGGGTTCATATGGGAAAGCACGAAACGCTGTCGAATCTCATCCACTTAGTGGACGAGTCTCTGCAAGCGTGGCTCACATTTCCTGCAACGCTGCAGTTGTCTGAAATCTCCCCGCTGCAGTTGTCTGCATCTCCCCGCTGCAGTTGTCTGCATCTCCCCGCTGCAGTTGTTGCATCGCCCCGCCGGGTTGACACCAGGATTACACCCATGAAAGAAAGTACAGCCTTGTCACGTGGTGCAGGACCACCATGGAACTCCCTCGCGTCAGACTGATCCTCTCAGCCACTCGACCACTTGAATTCCGAATTCTTTTTGCATTGCTCTCGTGGTGACTTTTTGCATTGCTCTCATGGTGACTTTTTGCATTGCTCTCGTGGTGACTTTTTGCATTGCTCTCATGGTGACTTTTTGCATTGCTCTCGTGGTGACTTTTTGCATTGCTCTCGTGGTGACTTTTTGCATTGCTCTCGTGGTGACTTTTTGCATTGCTCTCGTGTGACTTTTGCATTGCTCTCGTGGTGACTTTTTGCACTGCTCTCGTGGTGACTTTTTGCATTGCTCTCGTGGTGACTTTTTGCATTGCTCTCATGGTGACTTTTTGCATTGCTCTCGTGGTGACTTTTTGCATTGCCCTGTGGTGACTTTTTGTTTCCATTTCGTCTATTCGTCATGCCCTTGCTGAGGTATGCGTCAAAAATCGTCATAACGCCTTTGAATGCATGTAGCTGCCCCTACGGAAAGGAACACTCATTCGCTTCT
Organism: Conus ventricosus; assembly: GCA_018398815.1. NCBI lineage: Eukaryota > Metazoa > Mollusca > Gastropoda > Neogastropoda > Conidae > Conus > Conus ventricosus. The sequence continues at coordinate 71,009,170 of CM031601.1, read as the reverse complement.
AGCTACAGAACTAAGCAATTACTGTCATCGGTAGGGGGTTCAGAGGGTGGTGTTCCACGCATGGTGGATCAGCACAGGCACCACTGAACACCACCGAACTTGGCGCGACAGCAGTGCAGCGTCTCCTCCAGTGGGTTTGCGTGCAGACGACCTGAGGGAAATTGGTCTGTGGACTGCCAGAGCCGAGGGTAAGAGGAATGAGCTGACGGGAGTCATGGCACAGAAGGTGCACGAAAGACAGAACACACACACACACACACACACACACACACACACACACACACACACACACACACCATGCACACACGCGCGCGCAAACACAGACACAGACACAGACACACACTCACACAAACAAAAAGAAAAAAAATCACCCTCCAAACACAACACACTAACCTCTCCCCGCTCATTTACAATGACATAATTATGATGTAAGCACGACTGCCGCAAAATTAAACAACACTCACACAAACACGCACGCGTGCGCACACAAACACACACATGCACATTCTTCTTCTTCCTAATATACTGGTTCACTCAAAAACGAGGTCACATGCACGCACAAAACACACACAAACACGCACGCACGCACCCCCCCCCCCACACACAACACACACTCTCCCTTATATGGCCGTGCATGCGGGATGAAAGATCATGGCACAGCCGAAAGGTACGGGTCGATTTTCTTATTTCCTCTTGAACCAAATAACGTCCCGATGTGGGTCCGCCGTGCTGTGTCTGTCTGAGCTGGGGATGGGGTTGGGTAGGTGAGAATGGGGTGGGGGGTGGGGGTGGGGTGTCGCACGTGCACCATGCTTCAGTCCAGGCCCCTCACGACAGTGGACAAGCAGGCAACTCACCATTCTATCACACTGAATGGCGTGGTAATTTTTGTTTTCTCTCTGCTTGTCTAGTCCTCGTTCTACTCATTATTTTTCCATCTCCATCAGGACATGGGGAAGACAGCAAGGAGACAGAGGAGATGGACAGGAGGTGGGGGTGGGGGCGGGATGGAGGCTGAGGTTGGGGGAAGTAAGGGTTTAAGCTAGAAGCTATGATTGCACACACCTGTGTACAGAGAGAGAGAGAGAGAGAGAGAGAGAGAGAGAGAGGAGGGAGGGTGGGAGGAAAGGAGAGAGGTAGAGAGGGAGAGAAAAATGAGTGGGAGGGGGAAAGTGAGAGGGGAGAGAAAGAGAGAGAGGGAATGAGAGAGAGAAAGAATAAGACAGAGAGAGAGAGAGAGAGAGAGAGAGAGAGAGAGAGAGGGTGGGAGAGAGAGAGGGTGGGGAGAGAGAGAGAGAGAGCGGGGAGAGAGAGAGAGAGAGAGAGAGAGAGAGAGCGAGAGAGAGAATGAGAGAGAGGGAGGGAGGAGAGAGAGAGAGGGAGAGAGAGAGAGAGAGAGAAATTGTGCGTGCGTGCGTGCGTGCGTGCGTGCGCGCACTGGACCTTCACTACTACAAGAAAAACACCAACACTCATCAGCATGTCGTGTTAGTATTGTTGTTGCATCCGCGGAAGATATGAAAAATTACATGCCGCGTTCGTCAAATTCACGCTGTCACGCTTTAAGCAGTATACATGGATAA
>CM031601.1:70975087-71005087 GCA_018398815.1 Conus ventricosus | reverse complement strand
TAGAAAACCATAGTGCCCATCACACAGTCACTGACTATAGAAAACCATAGTGCCCATCACACAGTCACTGACTATAGAAAACCATAGTGCCCATCACACAGTCACTGACTATAGAAAACCACAGTGCCCATCACACAGTCACTGACTATAGAAAACCATAGTGCCCATCACACAGTCACTGACTATAGAAAACACAGTGCCCATCACACAGTCACTGACTATAGAAAACCATAGTGCCCATCACACAGTCACTGACTACAGAAAACCATAGTGCCCATCACACAGTCACTGATACATGAAAACACAGTGCCTCACACAGTCATGACTATAGAAAACTATAGTGCCCATCACACAGTCACTGACTATAGAAAAACCATAGTGCCCATCACACAGTCACTGACTATAAAAAAACCATAGTGCCTATCACACAGTCACTGACTATAGAAAACCATAGTGCCTATCACACAGTCACTGACTATAGAAAACCATAGTGCCCATCACACAGTCACTGACTATAGAAAACCATAGTGCCCATCACACAGTCACTGACTATAGAAAACCATAGTGCCCATCACACAGTCACTGACTATAGAAAACCATAGTGCCCATGAGCGCTTCGCTGATGATGGAAAACGACACTGTCCATCTACCGGTATAGCAACGGGAGTAGACCGTCGTGACGTTCATTGAGCGACATGATGTCATAAAGCGGCGTAACATAAACAAGACAGATCCACGTGCTCCGTGACGCATAGTTTCAATGACGCCATCTTTCAGTGACGCGTCCGCTGTCCATACCGCGCTGCTCTATGAAAATCACCAGCACTATGTTCTGAATTCAGCAAATACTCCACGCGCAAACGTGATCCTGTCAAGCATTAGATTGTCGAGAACACTGCGAATGCTGTCGCTAAACGTATATCATTTTCGCACTTTAAACCCGGGAATCCTGTTCTTTATCCCCCCCCCCCTCCCCTCCCCTCCACCCCCGTACATGAATATTCTCTCATCTTGTATTTGTTACGTGTTCAGACACTAACACGGAACACTCGTTCTCAAGTAAAATGATGGACAGTTTCATGAGGTACCGTATCCATGGAAGCGTGATGCAACGTTAAATGTCACATTGCCGCATGCCTGGGAAAACACACACACACACACACACACACACAACACACTTCGTACAAAATTCCAAGAAATTTACAATGCACTTGTGGAGCAGTCGACAGTTTCAATACTCTGCATTTTCTTTTTAATTGTTCCTATTTTAACTCAACTCTCTCCAATTTCCGACAAAAAGATTCCCTATGCATTTTCCAGAATCTTCACGCCTTTTTTTTACATTTGTAATTCGTTGATGTTAAGCCCAGTTGGCTCGTTTGTGTAAATATTTCCAGGGATTTTTGTTGTTGTTGTTGCTGTAATTTATCTTTTAAATTGTTACATTTAGAACAGTATTTTCATTTTAATTGTCAAAGTCGCACACGCACACGGACGCGCGCGCGCGCGCACACACACACACATACACACACACACACACACACACACACACACACACACACACACACACACACACTCGTACGTAGGCCTATACTAGCATTTTGCATACACTATTTCCATTTCTCTCATCTACTCATTTCTGCATTATTTTGTCTAATATCACTTAAAGTAAACAGACGTTAAATTGAAGGAACTAAACAACACACACACACACACACACACACACACACACCACACACACACCACACACACACACACACAACCTTATCAATCGTTATGCTTTTCGTGCATGATGAACACAAGTGAAACAGTTGTTTATTTTTTTTTTCTTGATGTGTGAACAGTGTAACAATTCTTCCATTTTTTTACCGCAACAGCCGAACGGGATCATGCTGTTCTGATTTAATTTTCAGCCAAACTGCTTGGTTAATAAAAATCGTTTTTCCATTTTCAATTAATATGTCTTAAGTCTAGGCTGCTTTTTCCAACCACGAAAGGCGAAAGGTAATAAACAACTATGATTTGTTCGACATCAACCTGGAGATTAACGGGAGAAGACAAAAGAATAATAAGAAGATAAAGATGAAAAAGGAAAAAAGGAGGAGAAGAAGAATGATAATAAACAGATAACTGTTTCAACGATTCTTTAATGGGCAAAATAGTTAGGGACACTGAAGACCGTGTACATTTCGGGAAATTAAAGAAAGGGAAAGAAAGTCACCACCTCAACCAAAAAGAAGCGAATCCAAGGGACAATGAAAATAACACGTAAAATGAAGTAAAACACTTCCAATGTGTAATTCTAAAAACTGTAATTCAATTTTGCTGTCTACCATTAATAATGTACATATTACGAAAACACAGACATACACTTGCGTGCACATACACACGCATGGCACACACACACACACACACACACACACACACACACACACACAACACACACACACACACACACACACACACACACATGCGCCTTACGCGCACATATGTGCACCCCCCCCCCCCCCCCCACACACACACACATCCACATCCAAACATATGCACACTTCAAATTTCCTCGGTAATTCAATCTCATTTAGCTTTTTATCATTGCGTTTTATTCAAATTCATTTTTTGTCCGGTGAAGAAGAAGAAGAAGAACAAGAAGAAGAAGAAGAAGAAGAAAGAAGAAGAAGAAGAAAATTTGGTCAAAGTGAACATGTACAGCCGTAAGCAGAACTATAGGCAAAAAGTCCATGATACTTTTCAAACTCATATAGACAGGGTGGGGAGGGGGGGCTGGAGAAAAATAAAATAAAAAAGGGATGTGAACATTGTAGATTTTGAAATCTGACATGAAACTAATTCTATCCATAAACGATGAACACCTAAAAAAACGGACAAGGTTTTTCATCACATTACTTTATGGACTATATCTTATAAGTAACAGGCGTAGAATGACCAAAATAAAGCCTGTTATCTGACGCTTCTTCAAAAACAAACAAACAAACAAAAAACCCTTATGACTTCAATAAAGCTGAAAAACACTTGCACTCTGTGGAAATGAAGGGCGTGGGAATGAGCAGAAAGTGGTATCCACATGAAACAATCATTGATGTGCCTACTGACATGAGTTACGAAAAGAAGGGGAACCATACCAGCAACGCAGAAACAAACGATAGGTGGTAAGGGCAGGATCTAGACACATCAAGATAAAGAAGATCAGCCAATGTGTGTTAAAACCCCGACCACAGTATCCTGCAAGGTTTCGTCATGTCCACGGGCTTGCTGTTCGTGTGCCCTGAACATGAAAAGAAAAACAACAAGAACCACATTTGTTACTTCTCTCCCTCCCCCCCCTCCCCACCAGGACACCTCCCCTCCTCCCCAATTATTCAATTCAACTATGTAAACGCTTGAAGTGTGGCCTTTCTTTATCTGTTGACTTGATTTTGATTCTTTCGATCCCTAACCCTTCCCAATTTGCATTTGTTTGCCTGTCTTTATGTTGATATTTTGGTCTGTGCTAGTGTTGAAATGTGAGAAGAAGAAGAAGAAGAAGAAGAAAGAAGAAGAAAGAAGAAGAAGAGGAGAAGAAGAAGAAGAAGAAGAAGAAGAAGAAAAAAAGGGAGAAGAAGAAGCAGAAGCAGCAGAGAAAGACGAAGAAGAGAAGCAGAAGAAGAAGAGAAGAAAGAGAAGACGAAGAAAGAGAATAAGAAGAAGACGATGACAAAGAAGGGATGATCAAGTAGAGCAGGAGGCATGAGGCAAAGCACGCAGCAGCGCTCTTTTTGGACAGATCATCCTGATTTCCAGCAGATCAGCAACCAAGGTTTTTTTTCCAGCCAAAAAAGTGATAATTGTCCTCTGATAAGGGCATTTAAAGGGCTGATCTGCGAATATCGAGCTTAGAGTGGGGAAAAACATTAGAGGGCAGCCAGCACAAGCGGCAACAAGCATGTGGTGATCTTGGTCCTAGCATCACTGTGCAATGAGACCCCTCCCTGTATAAAGATAACAAAAATAAGATGATGATGACGACATAGAAAAAAATAAGAAGAGGAGGAGGAGGAGAGGAGGAGGAGGAGGAGGAGGGGAGGAGAAGAGAAGAAGAAGAAGAAGAAGAAGAAGAGAGAGGAGGGGGAGGGGGAGAGAGGATGAAGAGGAAAACGAGATGCAGGAGGAGGAGAGGAGAAGGAGAGAGGAGGAGGAGGAGGAGGAGGAGGAGGAGGAGAAGTGGAAGAAGATGAAAAAGAAGAAGAAGAAGAAGAAGAAGAAGATAACGATGACGTAAAGAAGAAGAAGAAGAAGAAGAAGAAGAAAAAGAAGAAGAAGAAGAAGAGGAAAAGAAGAAGAAGAAAAGAAGAAGAAGGAGGAGGAGGAGGAGGAGGAGAGGAGAGGAAAGAAGAAGAAGAAGAAGAAGAAGAAGAAGAGAAGATAACGATGGTCGTGAAAAGAAGAAGAAGAGAAGAAGAAGAAGAGAAGAAGAAGAAGAAGAAGAAGAAGAAGAAGACAAAGGAGGAGGAGGAGTAGGAGGAGGAGGGAAGAGAAAGAGGAGGAGGGGGAGCAGAGAAGAAGAAAAAAAAAGAAGAAGGTAACGATGATCGTAAAGAAGAAGAAGAAGAAGAAGAAGAAGAAGAAGAAGAAGAAGGAGGAGGAGGAGGAGGAGGACGAGAGGAGAAGGAGGAGGAGAGGACGAGAGGAGAAGAGGAAGAAGAAGAAAAAGAAGAAGAAGAAGAAGAAGAAGAAAAAGAAGAAGAAGAAAGGATGAACAATTAAAGAGTGGACAGGCGCCGGGCAACCGTTCGGCACCTGAGTCTTTCCGGACAGATTATATTGATTTCCATCCGATTAACCCCGAGGGGCGTTTCTCTCAACGCTCAGAAGTTAAGAGTCCCCTGACGAAAGGCCTCAAAAGAAGCGCATGGCGATCATCTGAGCGTTGAGAGGGCAAGAAATAGAAGGCTGCACAGACAACGCCGGCGCCAGTCATCCGAGTGATTTGGGTCCTAATGTCACAGGGCAAAGAGACCCCCCCCCCCTCTCCCGCCTTACTGCTACTCCGGACAATACAGATTAGCCCATGGACTCGTTCTTTCTCCCCGGAATTTAGGCTATTTTTTCTGACCGTAGGGCTGTCAGGTATGCTTGAAAATGCCCCCCCCCCCTCCCTGTACGTCCCTTCTCTGTCTGTCTACCCCATCTGCCACAATCATTTTCATCAACAAGAAAAGATCATCCACAGCTCAGCATGTCTCACTACTACACCGCCTCTCCTCCCCCCCCCCCCACACCCACACCCAGGCGCGCGCGCATGCCTTACACGTTTCTGTTTGAAAACAAGGGTCTTACATGAAAAGTAAGCAGACACAACGTGGATTACACCTCGGCATATGATACATTGATTATCACCTCGGCATATGATACATTGATTACACATCGACATATGATACATTCGTGACAAAAAAAAGTCTGCCTGTACCTTTTGTGTGCCTTCTGTCTGAATGTGTTAGATGAATAGGCACCGCAAACAGTATCAGCTTGGAATCATGTGCATATAACCCTTTCATCATAGGAGCAAAAATCATCTTCGCTATTATCTAAAGCATCATAAAATGGGTGAAACGACAGTGTAAGAAATACTGATTGAAAATCTTGAAAAAAAAATACACAAGTAAAGTTGTGTAACATGGAGTCAATGGAGCGAGGAACTATTCCATTAGCTCCTTCAAAGCCATGAATGCCACACAAAACTGTACAATGACATTCAGATGCGTGAGCATACCTCAATACATCTATGACTGAGCTCTCCCTCTTCATACACACAAGAGAGAGAGAGAGAGAGAGAGAGAGAGAGAGAGAGAGAGAGAGGGGAAAGAGAGAAGTCGGAATGAAATATATGGTTTTCAGAAAAAAATATATATGGGAATGAAAGATATGGTTTCCAGGAAAATGTATAGGGGAATTATGAGCTGGAGCCTTTTTTGGTGCAAGATGCAAGAGTCCCAAGTCCGGCGCTCCAAAGAGACTTGTTCTGAAAATTTCACATTGTTGATATGATTTCAGAATTCTGAAAAATGGATCCTGGTGTACTGCCAGGTTCATCACTTGCCACAACACAGGCCAAGGAACAGGGTAAGGGGGTCGTTTACCACGGAAAGTATGCGCTAACTTTAAGTGTCCCCAATGGACAATATGGGTCAACCCTACATATCCCACCATGGACAATACGGGGTGACCTTTGGGTGTGTACCAAAACGGACGATGCGGACTAACCCCGTAACTGCCACATTTTGGACAATATGGGCTTGCCTTAATTGTCGCACAATGGGCAATATCGGCTAACCTTGTGTAACCCACTATCGACAAAATGGACTACTGATTTCTGTCCCATTATAGACAATATGATCAAGTACTGACCGTCTCATGAACAATATGATCAAGTACCGACTGCCTCATCACGAACAATATGATCAAGTACCGACTGCCTCATCACGAACAATATGATCAAGTACCGACTGCCTCATCACGAACAATATGATCAAGTACCGACTGCCTCATCACGAACAATATGATCAAGTACCGACTGCCTCATCACGAACAATATGATCAAGTACCGACTGCCTCATCACGAACAATATGATCAAGTACCGACTGCCTCATCATGAACAATATGATCAAGTACCGACTGCCCCATCATGAACAATATGATCAAGTACCGACTGCCTCATCATGAACAATATGATCAAGTACCGACTGCCTCATCACGAACAATATGATCAAGTACCGACTGCCTCATCATGAACAATATGATCAAGTACCGACTGCCTCATCATGAACAATATGATCAAGTACCGACTGCCTCATCATGAACAATATGATCAAGTACCGACTGCCTCATCATGAACAATATGATCAAGTACCGACTGCCTCATCATGAACAATATGATCAAGTACCGACTGCCTCATCATGAACATATGATCAAGTACCCGACTGCCTCATCATGAACAATATGATCAAGTACCGACTGCCTCATCACGAACAATATGATCAAGTACCGACTGCCTCATCATGAACAATATGATCAAGTACCGACTGCCTCATCATGAACAATATGATCAAGTACCGACTGCCTCATCACGAACAATATGATCAAGTTACCGCTGCCTCATCACGAACAATATGATCAAGTACCGACTGCCACATCATGAACAATATGATCAAGTACCGACTGCCCCATCATGAACAATATGATCAAGTACCGACTGCCTCATCATGAACAATATGATCAAGTACCCACTGCCTCATCACGAACAATATGATCAAGTACCGACTGCCTCATCATGAACATATGATCAAGTACCGACTGCCTCATCATGAACAATATGATCAAGTACCGACTGCCTCATCCTGAACAATATGATCAAGTACCGACTGCCTCATCATGAACAATATGATCAAGTACCGACTGCCTCATCATGAACAATATGATCAAGTACCGACTGCCTCATCATGAACAATATGATCAAGTACCGACTGCCTCATCATGAACAATATGATCAAGTACCGACTGCCTCATCATGAACAATATGATCAAGTACGACTGCCTCATCATGAACAGTATGATCAAGTACCGACTGCCTCATAATGAACAATATGATCAAGTACCGACTGCCTCATCATGAACAATATGATCAAGTACCGACTGCCTCATCCTGAACAATATGATCAAGTACCGACTGCCTCATCCTGAACAATATGATCAAGTACCGACTGCCTCATCATGAACAATATGATCAAGTACCGACTGCCTCATCATGAACAATATGATCAAGTACCGACTGCCTCATCATGAACAATATGATCAAGTACCGACTGCCTCATCATGAACAATGGGGACTTTCTGTGAAGTGAGGCGACTGCAGGCGGAAATGTAGACAAATTTGAAAAAAACGATTTATAAGGCTCCGCCGAAAAACAAATCACTATCATCATTATTATTATTATTATTATTAATCCTGTCAGTATTATTATCATCATCATCATTGCTACCTCGGCTCACACATTGTCTCCTTCCTGACAGCCTCGTTTTCATTCCATGCCCATCTTGCGCTGAACTGGATGAAGACAGGGGTTCGCTAGTTCATTTTTCGCTGTCCTGAGTGTTGTGTATCTTGCCTGAAGAAGAACTGAGAGGTCGAAACGCGTCGTGTTTTTGTCTTGTGATTCGTTTGTCTGCGTGCTTCGGCGGAGCCCTGTAAATCATGTTTCAAAATGGACTAGCCTTAACTATCTCACCACGCAATATGGGCTTCCCTGTAGTGCTCCCCGGGGCTTTCTCATTCTGTCCCGGGGGACAGGCAGGACTGGGAGGCCATTAGGGGCTAAGACACCAGGTGTGGACACAGCGAGCGCGTGGTGTGAGCGGTCAGGGGCTCGGTAGAGGCTGGCTCTCAGCAGTTTTTATCACTGTCAGAGCAATTACAGTTTCTGCCCCTATTGTTCCTCTTGCTTGCATAAGGGAAGATTCTTGGCTTGGGAGACATTAATTCCTTGATGCCAAACTACAGGTCAATGAATGAGAGACAGGCGGGAAGAGAGCGAGCGAGCGAGCGAGAGAGAGAGAGAGAGAGAGAGAAGAGAGAGAGAGAGGAGAGAGAGAGAGAGAGAGAGAGAGAGCGAGAGAGAGAGAGAGGGTCAAGGAGAGAGAGCGAGAGAGACAGAGAGAGGGGGGGTAGGGAGACAGAGAGCGAGGAGGGATGAAGGAGTAAAAAAAAACAGAGAGAGAGAGAGAGAGAGAGAGAGAGAGAGAGAGAGAGAGAGAGAGAGAGAGAGAGAGAGAGAGAGAGAAATGTTTTAGTCCATTTTAGGGACGTCAAATGATACGCACATGAACCGAGAACTAAGGGTAAACAGTTTTGCACGAGGCTTGATAAAAAACAGTTTTCATGAATGTGCAGGTGTGAAAATGGGACGAAATACTCGCTCTCTGGCCACTTGCTGACTTTGCTTTTTGATGGCCATTCAAAACACGAAACAAAACAAAAACAAAAACAAAAAAGAATAATAAAAGAAAGAAAATAGCAGGGTAAATAAAGGAGTTCTAAGATTGTTTAAGACGTACAAGTATTTTGGAAATCTCTCAAAAAACTATTGAATGAAAAATGTGAACACACGTATAATGTTGGAATTTCATGTGAACTAGTAATTTTCGGAGTGGATGAATACCTAAAAGTGGATTCTATCTTAGAGTTTATTGTAATGTTTGCCAAGATGTACATTTATAGTGCAAAATGGAAAAGAATCTTCCAGATATATTTGTTTTCCAAAGACAATTAAATGCCAGATATAAGATTGAAGAATATAAACGCTAAAATTAACTATAATCTAACATATTTCAATAGTACCTGGAACGCATATAAACCAATTCTCTTTCTATAAACAGCAGTTTACTAAACGAGAAAGGGAGAAAAGAAAGGGGAAAAAGGGGGGGGGGGGGGGGGGGGGGAATTTCTACTCTCAAACACAAACAATGATTGTTGTGATCTTAAAATTAATTCAAATGTGCCTCTGTAGAATTTTCTATTGAATGGACGATTGCCTCGATCTAAAAAATATTTAAGGGACTAGGGGAAAGGATAAAGAGAGAAAAGAAAAATGTATTGTTCTTTCCCACCCTTCCCAAGTTAATATTATGCACAAGTTATTTCAGCTCTTCTTCTTTTCAAAACTATGGTGATGATTATTGATACACGGCTGTGTTATATGCATACCTATATATATATATATATATATATATATAATATATATATATATATATATAATTATATATAATATATATGTACGTATACATGTATGTATGCATAGACATATATATGCATATATGTTTGCATCTCTCTCTTTCTCTCTCTCTCTCTCTCTTTATGTGTGTGTGTGTGTGTGTGTGTGTGTGTGTGTGTGTGTGTGTGTGTGTGTGTGTGTGTGTGTGTGTGTGTGCGCGCGAATGTGTTTATGTTTATATAAGTGAAAGTATGTATACGTGGATATATATTGACTTGTTTGTTTGTTATCGTTTAGTTGACTTTTTCTGCAGCAACTGGAACGGAAGTAGTTGTGATTTGTCTCTGCGCACTGTCCTGTTTTTGCACGCCTGTCAACTCTTGTAATTTTGCATTTAAAAAAAAAAAAAGATTGTTTAAGACATCACTTTTAAAAGGGCTTTTAAAAACTAAAAAGTTTCGACTTTCGTTTTCCGGCAGATTTGTGTAACTGACAATCACTACGCTGTCTGCAGCTAATCTAACGCTAAAAGACATCATCAATCGAAAGTCTCAACAGTATGATGGTGTGTTGTAATGCAAATCAAACATATCCAGCGGAAAATTTAAATTATTGAAAGAAGGTCAGGACTGTGAAGGGCTCCCGGCATCTGTTTAGGAAATGCGATCATTTGTGTCAAGGCCTGTGGTGAGAGTGTCCACCTGCCTCGCTGGCAATCAGCAATATCTTTTTTACTGTAGCAGAGAACTAAAAGGTCAGCATTATTTTGGCGATATCGGATAATCATTGTGCCACAGCCAAAGATTTCGCTTCGAGATGCGAACCATTTTCTGTTACCGTTCACAACATCGAATGCATAGCGTACCGCGCCAAGCGACTGGCTGAGTCAGAAGGTACTGACCAATCAGAATGGAGCATACAGGTTGTACGGTCTGAGCCGCTTGCTGACAAACTAGCTGACGAGAATGAACTGTCGGGTACAGACGAAGATAAAGGACATGTCCTTATAAAGCCTCAGGCTGACGGAACATTCAACTCACTCTGACCAAGGAATCAAGAGCGGTGGAGACTGTGTGCACGTCTTTTATTTTTTTATTTTTTTTCTTCAAATAACTGTTTCTTTTTGTTTGATGCTTAATGGATTCCAATTTATTGCCAACTGAAGGCAGCTAGAAAAAAATAAGATGATCTTGTCTCACAGGGGACGAGTCAGAATTTTTCTCAGCAAAGAGAGAGGAGAGAGAGAGAGAGAGAGAGAGAGAGAGAGAGAGAGAGAGAGAGAGATAGAGAGAGAGAGACAGAGACAGACACACACACACACAGAGACACAGAGAGAGAGAGAGACAGACAGACAGAGAGAGAGAGAGAGAGAGAGGAGAGAGAGAGAGAGAGAGAGAGAGAGAGAGAGAGAGAGAGAGAGAGAGAGAGAGAGAGAGAGAGAGAGACGGACGGACAGAAAGAGAGACTGCGTGGAATCCAATTCTCCTGCAGAGCTAGCTAGTGGACGGAGACAGCAAAATTCTCTCAGCATATTAATATTGCCCATGGTCAACAGAGCCGGGGCCAATACCCAGCAGCGCTGCGGGCTGCATTTAGGCACTTTTAGCATAGAGAACAATATGATCAAGTATCGACTGCCTCATCATGAACAATATGATCAAGTACCGACTGCCTCATCCTGAACAATATGATCAAGTACCGACTGCCTCATCATGAACAATATGATCAAGTACCGACAGCCTCATCATGAACATATGATCAAGTACCGACTGCCTCATCATGAACAATATGATCAAGTACCGACTGCCTCATCACGAACAATATGATCAAGTACCGACTGCCTCATCATGAACAATATGATCAAGTACCGACTGCCTCATCCTGAACAATATGATCAAGTACCGACTGCCTCATCATGAACAATATGATCAAGTACCGACTGCCTCATCCTGAACAATATGATCAAGTACCGACTGCCTCATCCTGAACAATATGATCAAGTACCGACTGCCTCATCCTGAACAATATGATCAAGTACCGACTGCCTCATCCTGAACAATATGATCAAGTACCGACTGCCTCATCCTGAACAATATGATCAAGTACCGACTGCCTCATTACGAACAATATGATCAAGTACCGTCTGCCTCATCATGAACAATATGATCAAGTACGACTGCCTCATCATGAACAATATGATCAAGTACCGACTGCCTCATCATGAACAATATGATCAAGTACCCACTGCTCATCATGAACAATATGATCAAGTACTGACTGCCTCATCATGAACAATATGATCAAGTACCGACTGCCTCATCATGAACAATATGATCAAGTACCGACTGCCTCATCATGAACAATATGATCAAGTACCGACTGCCTCATCATGAACAATATGATCAAGTACCGACTGCCTCATCATGAACAATATGATCAAGTACCAACTGCCTCATCATGAACAATATGATCAAGTACCGACTGCCTCATCATGAACAATATGATCAAGTACCAACTGCCTCATCATGAACATATGATCAAGTACCGACTGCCTCATCATGAACAATATGATCAAGTACCGACTGCCTCATCATGAACAATATGATCAAGTACCGACTGCCTCATCATGAACAATATGATCAAGTACCGACTGCCTCATCATGAACAATATGATCAAGTACCGACTGCCTCATCATGAACAATATGATCAAGTACCGACTGCCTCATCATGAACAATATGATCAAGTACCGACTGCCTCATCATGAACAATATGATCAAGTACCGACTGCCTCATCATGAACAATATGATCAAGTACCGACTGCCTCATCATGAACAATATGATCAAGTACCGACTGCCTCATCATGAACAATATGATCAAGTACCGACTGCCTCATCATGAACAATATGATAAAGTACCGACTGCCTCATCATGAACAATATGATCAAGTACCGACTGCCTCATCCTGAACAATATGATCAAGTACCGACTGCCTCATCATGAACAATATGATCAAGTACCGACTGCCTCATCATGAACAATATGGTCAAGTACCGACTGCCTCATCATGAACAATATGGTCAAGTACCGACTGCCTCATCATGAACAATATGATCAAGTACCGACTGCCTCATCCTGAACAATATGATCAAGTACGACTGCCTCATCCTGAACAATATGATCAAGTACCGACTGCCTCATCATGAACAATATGATCAAGTACCGACTGCCTCATCATGAACAATATGATCAAGTACCGACTGCCTCATCATGAACAATATGATCAAGTACCCACTGCCTCATCATGAACAATATGATCAAGTACCGACTGCCTCATCATGAACAATATGATCAAGTACCGACTGCCTCATCATGAACAATATGATCAAGTACCGACTGCCTCATCATGAACAATATGATCAAGTACCGACTGCCTCATCATGAACAATATGATCAAGTACCGACTGCCTCATCATGAACAATATGATCAAGTACCCACTGCCTCATCATGAACAATATGATCAAGTACCCACTGCCTCATCATGAACAATATGATCAAGTAGCCACTGCCTCATCATGAACAATATGATCAAGTACCGACTGCCTCATCATGAACAATATGATCAAGTACCCACTTCCTCATCACGAACAATATGATCAAGTACCGACTGCCTCATCATGAACAATATGATCAAGTACCGACTGCCTCATCATGAACAATATGATCAAGTACCGACTGCCTCATCATGAACAATATGATCAAGTACCGACTGCCTCATCATGAACAACATGATCAAGTACCGACTGCCTCATCATGAACAATATGATCAAGTACCGACTGCCTCATCATGAACAATATGATCAAGTACCGACTGCCTCATCATGAACAATATGATCAAGTACCGACTGCCTCATCATGAACAATATGATCAAGTACCGACTGCCTCATCATGAACAATGTGGACTTTCTGTGAAGTGAGGCGACTGCAGGCGGAAATGTAGACAAATTTGAAAAAAACGATTTATAAGGCTCTGCCGAAAAACAAATCACTATCATCATCATTAATATTATTATTATTAATCCTGTCAGTATTATTATCATCATCATCATTGCTACCTCGGCTAACACATGGTCTCCTTCCCGACAGCCTCGTTTTCATTCCATGCCCATCTTGCGCTGAACTGGATGAAGACAGGGGTTCGCTAGTTCATTTTTTCGCTGTCCTGAGTGTTGTGTATCTTGCCTGAAGAAGACCTGAGAGGTCGAAACGCGTCGTGTTTTTGTCTTGTGATTCGTTTGTCTGCGTTCTTCGGCGGAGCCCTGTAAATCATGTTTCAAAATGGACTAGCCTTAACTGTCTCACCACGCAATATGGGCTTTTCTGTAGCGCTCCAGGGGCTTTCTCATTCTGTCCCGGGGGACAGGCAGGACTGGGAGGCCATTAGGGGCTAAGACACCAGGGTGTGGACACAGCGAGCGCGTGGTGTGAGCGTCAGGGGCCCGGTTAGATGCTGGCTCTCAGCAGTTTTATCACTGTCAGAGCAGATTACAGCTTTTTGATGGCCATTCAAAAAACAAATCAAAACAAAACAAAAAATAAATAAAAGAAAGAAAAAAGCAGGGTAAATAAAGGAGTTCTAAGATCGTTTAAAACATCACTTTTAAAAGGGCTTTTAAAAACTAAAAAGTTTCGACTTTCGTTTTCCGGCAGGTTTGTGTAACTGACAATCACTACGCTGTCTGCAGCTAATCTAACGCTAAAAGACATCATCAATCGAAAGTCTCAACAGTATGATGGTGTGTTGTAATGCAAATCAAACATATCCAGCGGAACATTTAAATTATTGAAAGAAGGTCAGGACTGTGAAGTGATCCCGGCATTTGTTTAGGAAACGCGATCATTTGTGTCAGACCTGTGGTGAGAGTGTCCACCTGCCTCGCTGGCAATCAGCAATATCTTTTTTACTGTAGCAGAGAACTAAAAGGTCAGCATTATTTTGGCGATATCGGATAATCATCGCGCGACAACCAAAGATTTCGCTTTGAGGTGCAAACCATTTTCAGTTACCGTTCACGACATCGAATGCACAGCGTACCGCGCCAAGCGATGGCTGAGTCAGAAGGCACTGACCAATCAGAATGGAGCATACAGGTTGTACGGTCTGAGCCGCTTGCTGACAAACTGGCAGACGAGAATGAACTGTCGGGTACAGACGAAGATAAAGGACATGTCCTTATAAAGCCTCAGGCTGACGGAACATTCAACTCACTCTGACCAAGGAATCAAGATCGGCGGAGACTGTTGCACGTCTTTTTTTTCTTTTCCAAATAACTTTCTTTTCGTTTGATGCTTAATTGAATTCCAATTTATTGCCAACTGAAGGCAGCTAGAAAAAAAAAGATGATCTTGTCTCACGGGGGGGCGAGTCAGAAATTTTCTCAGAAGGAGAGAGAGAGAGAGAGAGAGAGAGAGAGAGAGAGAGAGAGAGAGAGAGAGAGAGGTACACACAACAAAC
Organism: Conus ventricosus; assembly: GCA_018398815.1. NCBI lineage: Eukaryota > Metazoa > Mollusca > Gastropoda > Neogastropoda > Conidae > Conus > Conus ventricosus. Next base: position 70,989,806 of record CM031601.1, on the reverse strand, counting down.
ACACACACACACAACACACATACAGAGACAGACAGACAGAGAGAGAGAGAGAGAGAGAGAGAGAGAGAGAGAGAGAGAGAGAGAGACAGACAGACAGACAGACAGACAGACAGACAGAGACAGAGAGACGGACGGACAGAAAGAGAGTTGCATGGAATCCATTCTCTGCAGAGCTAGCTAGTGGAACGAGACAGCAAAATTCTCTCAGCAGATTATATATTGCCCATGGTCAACAGAGCCGGGGCCAATACCCAGCAGCGCTGGGGCTGCATTTAGGCACTTTCAGCGTAGAGAGGCAACAAAGCGAAAAAACTAATTTACACACACCCACAGCGTGTGAAATCACTCAGAGGGAGCAAACATTAATTAACTCCTCCACATATACGCAAGCGCGTTGAACACACACACACCACACACACACACACACACACACACCACCTCCTTCCCATATATGCATGCACGCGCCGGTGGTAGCACACACAGACACTAAATTATATCACACACACACGCGCGCGCGCGACGCACGCATGCACATACGCACACACAAGCACACCCGCATGCGCAAAAATGATCACACACACACACACACACCACACACACACACACACACACACACACACACACACACACACACACACACATTCTCTCTCTCTCTCTGTTTCTTCATTTTCATTATTTTATTATTCAAGTTTCTTTGTTTTGTTAGGATGGCTTGATGTAAAAACGCAGTTTCTCTGCTTATTCAATATTCCATCTGGAAATAAAATTTTGACTTTTTTTTTTACTTGACTCTCTCATCCCCCCCCCCCCCTCCCCACCACCACCACACTTTCAGTGGGCTACATTCCGTGCACGCGTTACCCTGACTGATATTGGGGTAAACATGGCTGACAGCAGCCGCCCCTGCTGTCTTCATCAAATCTCCTGTCTGGAAACTAGACCAACCACGTGGGTTTTAGGCCCGCCGACCACGGAGGCCCACAACAAGGCTGGCGATTTTAAAAGGATGACCAACAAGAAGCAGTAACAGGATGAGCACCATCATACGGGTAAAAAGACGACTAGAAAAGGATGGTAAAAAGACGGCAGGATACAGAAAGTTAAAAGAACGGTAAAAAATGAAAAAAAAAAACCGACAAAAACGACCAAAAAAATGTCAAAATGAAACTTTCTTTTGTTATAAAACGAAATAGACGAACTGACAGTTGATTTGTTGGTGATATTCACAAAACTGTCTTAGCGACATTTTAATATTTTTTTTTTATAAACAAGTAAAGCATGTTCATGGACAACTGTTCTTCCTCGCTTTCTGCAAAAGGCCCCCCTACTCCTGGAAATGTGTCTGTCTGTTTGATTTGTGTTAGGTGGTCCGTCAGTCTGTCCGAAATTGATCATGCTCTCCGGGGTTCATCACATGTGAAATGTGCATGATTTGTCAGTTAAATTTTACTGAATCAAGAGATGTGGCTCTGACACTGATGTAATATACTGGATATCTTGGGAGTCGTTCACAGCAGACAATAATCACATGCAGACCTCAGACCACTTTTCAATGATGGGCGATGACGAACACTCCTAAGTCGCTGCCTCTCGGTTTGGCCTGACGCCTGGTAAATTAGGGGGTAAGCGGTTGGACTAGTCGGCTGGAGTCAGTATCCTGTGACGGGTGATACAAAAAACCGCTCACCCCCGAAGACGAAACGGGCTACCTCAACGGTGGGATTAAAAAACGGTCACACACGCCAAAGTCTCATCATTTAAAGGACCTCAGAGTTCTAGCCAGAAACAATGAAAAAAGAAAAACAAACAGAAAGAACTGGAACAACATATCTGTTTTGGGAATGTAGGGCACGTGAACCGTCTAAAACAGCACTGCCCTGGAATCACCCTACGTGACTGATGGGGTGAAGAAACAAAAACAAACCAAAACATGCAACATACGTCAAAGGGAGACAAAACGCTCTCCATATATGCATGGGCGCACATTTCGTTGTCCCGACGCGTTTTGTGGTCGGCGACAAAACATGCCTGCATGTCAACACGAGTGGTCGTGGGCTGGCCACAATGTGTGCCGAACACTGTCATAAACACGTGCGTCCAAAAGCGTGCAGCTTTGTCAATCCACGTTTCAAACACCGTCACATGGGGGCCGGAACAGCTCGCTTGGCAGAGCGCCGGACTCGTAAATCTTGTGACCCTGGAGTTACGGGTTCGAAATCTCCCCCGGGGCCTTTTTGGGGTTTTACAGGGGGATTTTCCCCTGGGAGTAACATTGGTCTGACTCCGTTCCCAGTAACCCTTTCGAATAAGACTATAAACCGAAGTTCCGTGTGTGAACGCACCAAAAACACCTTGCACACAGGGAAAACCCCATCACCAGCTTCCGAAGAAAGGCCAGTTTGGCCGCTGGTAGGGATGACAAACGTTACACATAGCATGCACTCTTTCCCCGATGTTGGAGTGTGGCTGCCTTATGGCGGGATAAAAAAAAAAACCGGCCACCCCACACAAAAAACTCCACCCCTTAGTTGGTTTAAATGAAATCAAACCCTCACCTGTCTATACAGGGGTGTCTGCAGGAGTATCAGCCTGCGTGCGCAGAAAGAAAGAAACACCGTCACATAAATCAGTTTTGCTGCCTCTGACGATGGTTCAAATCGGTTCTAGAATCGAAACCAGGTCAGGGTCTGAAAGTTACCAAAGAACAAAATTTTAAAAACAAATTAATGAAATGGTCGGTCGCCATATTTTATGATGACGATAATGATGGTGACTATTTGTTCTCGGTGAATGCTGTCGATTGATCCCCGTCGTCGGTAAGTCTAGTTATTGAATCCTGTCCTAAGCAGTTACTGTTGCTATCACCATCACAATTATCATCATTTTCTATGATTATCATCATCAGCATCATCATCATCATCATAAACACCATCATCTCATTTCTATGATAATTATCATCAGCATCATCATCGTCGTAGTCATCATCATCATCTCATCATCATCCATCATCATCATCATCATATCATTATCATCATCAATCACTATTACGTGCTACGATTATGAAACGCAACCTGACTTACCATGCTCTGTTCATTGATGGAGTCGATACTGTTGAGTACAGTGCGACGAAAAACTTTGGTGTTTTGGGCCTGAAAATCCGTTATCATCATCGTCGTCATTCATCGCCACTCTCACCACCATAATTACCTTCATCTCAGCACATAGAAACCGAGAAGGGTTTATTCGAAGAATCGTAACGCTGTTCTGTAGCTGAATTCTGTGGCTACATGAAGCTATAACTACAACAATGATAGATTATTTCAACACTTAGTCATTTATCTACACCCGTACCGACGTCAAAAACGAAAAGTTTAACCAGCTTCTCTGTTCTAACAGTCTCATTAACTATGTACAGCTATAGCAATAACAAACAACAAAGATGAAAAACAGCTAGCTTTTTATATTATTAGATTTTTCCTTCGCTATCTACGGCTGTAACAACGACTGATAGCTATGGTTAGTTAAACATTTCTCTTCGTTACTTTATAATGTATCCACGGCCAAAAGTGTAACTGAGAATAGTGGCCTGATTTACAAGAAATTACACCCTAATACATTTGTCGTTATCAAGCTATCAATCCTAACAAACTTGTCAACAAACTATCACATCCTAACATACTTGTCTTTTTTCCTACAACCGCAGAAAACAACAAACACGATGGCATTAACCATCTTTTTTTCTCTGAGCAGACTTGCTCCTTTTCTACAGAAAAAAGCAGCACTGGCAACAAGATCGGATTTGTCCACCCGCAGCAGGTGGGACCAGTGGTCAGCATCCTATGCAGGGATCTGGGAGCAGGGTTCCAGCCCCATTAAAAAAAAAAAACAAACACCATTATAAAGGTGATCAACCTTCCTTGCCTCGACTAGCTCTTGCACATAAGCTTGGGGGCTAAACAGCAAGACCGTCTCCACTCAGCCAGCTGCATCCACTCGGCTAGTGTACATTTGGAGTTTTATCCACATTTCCTTGTAATTGCTGCATCCTGTCCGATCTTCTATAAATGCAGGAAGCACTGAGTACGACGTAAAGATCCCCGTTAAGGGAGAAGAGTACAGTATTGTCACAAAAACGGGGGGCGGGTGCACTTTCGCCGGTGGATTTCGCCGAGTGGACCACTGCCACGTGACTACTGCAACTTTCGAGAGAGTTAATGTATCCGGGGCTGCATGTTAAAAGAACTTTTTTATTTATTTTTAAAAAATAAATCTGTTATCACTCTAGCGCTGAACATGATCTTGAACTCATAGCGTAGTTCATAAATACTTCATATAACATTATTTCCTATCATATGTTTTTATTACAGCTGACTAAATCGTTCTGAAGTTCATTTCGTTAAACATTAAATGAAAAGAGAGAGGAGAGAGTCATCCATTCGATTTCACATATTTATGTATACTTTTCATAACACGGCATTATTGTTACATTAACGGCATTACGCGTGTGTGTGTACATATGTATGCGAGTGTGCGCGCGCGCGCGCGCGCGCGTGTGTCGTGCGTAAGCGTGTGTGTGTGTGTGTTGTGGTGTGTGTGTGTGTGTGTGTGTGTTGTGTGTGTTGTGTGAGAGAGAGAGAAGAGAGAGAGAGAGAGAGAGATGAGAGAAGAGAGAGAGAGAGACCCAAAAGCAGATTCATAACTACCTAGATCGAAGTCCGGGGGGACAGCGTTTCATAGGAGTCGGCAGGGCGTTGACAAATTCAGTTCTGAAACAACAGAAAAGGGGAAGACGGTGAAGGTCAAGCTACTCAAAAAAAAAAAGTAATCTGTAATTCACCTTTAATATCATTCAGGGTCACGTGGAAGGTCAAACATGACAGATGCTACAATATGATCAGTAAATCAAATCTCACCAACACTCTGAATTTCAGTCTCGGGAACGGGAGTAAAACAGTGAAAAACAAGATTCCTTGAATTTACAAATTTTTGGGTTTGTCATTTGGGGTGTTCTGAACTGGGACGTGGAAAGGCGCGTAAATGACACGCTCAGTGAAAATGACACGCTTCAGTGAAAATGACACGCTTCAGGGGATTGTATGTCCCCGAAAACCAGCCTGAAAGAACCTCACGAAAGCGTTCGGCCAACAACCGAATTAGTTTCTGGAGGCGGGAAAAATAGTCTTTCTTTTCAAAGATTTGATAACATTAAGATAATTTAGGTTCTTAAAATAAGAAAGATAAAGAGATCTGCTTTAGTTTGGATAGCCTTGCTTGAGGACTCACGAATATAAAGATCAAGGCAGGACCTGTATGTTTGAGAAAAGTTCGTCCATCGACACTGGGGCTTCCAAATCAAGTGAATGTCGAATAAAGTGTGCACCTGGAAGTGGGTTCCGTTCACTGGGGAGGATTCAGCTTGGAACGCCCAAACGCTGTCAGTCACATTGTTGTCTGCAGTCAGCCAAATTGGTTTATTGTGTTGCAGTCAGCCAGGTTGTCATTGTTGTCGGCAGTCAGCCAAGTTGTTCATTGTTTTCGCAGTCACCAAGTTGTTCATTGTTTGTCGGCAGTCAGCCAAGTTGTTCATTGTTGTCGGCAGTCAGCCAAGTTGTTAAATTTTTGTCGGCAGTCAGCCCAAATTTTGGGCATTGTGTCGGCAGTCAGCCAAGTTGTTCACTGTTGTCTGCAATCAGCCAAGTTGTTTACTGTTGTCTGCAGTCAGCCAAGTTGTTCATTGTTGTCGGCAGTCAGCCAAGTTGTTTTATTGTTGTCTGCAGTCAGCAAGTTGTTCATGTTGTTGCAGTCAGCCAAGTTGTTCATTGTTGTCTGCAGTCAGCCAAGTTGTTCATTGTTGTCTGCAGTCAGCCCAAATTGTTCTCAGAAAGAGAAGCCGCATGACGAAACGTTCCCCTTTTTCATTCATGTAGGAAAGCTCGGACTTGAAGGGTCCATATGATGATATGACGACTAAACCACGCGAGGAATGAAACATGCAGAAATCACATCCTGGACCCCCAGTACATTCTGTAGGGTTGTGTCACACGACGATTTTCCCTTTAAAACACGTTGTTTTCAAAAATCCATATCATGTACTATGTAGTTGTATTTATTAGTAGTCAGTGACAGAGTTAACGGGGTGTGCGTGTTGTGTGTGTGTGTGTGTGTGTGTGTGTGTGTGGGGCACCCCGCGCGCGTCTGTCTGTTGTCTGTCCCGTCTGTCTGTGTTTTTCTCAGAGAGAAGAAAGAGAAAGAAAGAGTGAATGATATAATAATAATAGATTTCCAAGGATAACAAAATAACGAATAAGATATTTCTCCATCTTGATCTGGTCTCTTCAGAGACGAGGGAAACTAATACACGAACACTCATACAGAGGGGAGAGAGAGAGAGAGAGAGAGAGAGAGAGGAGAGAAGAGAGGAGAGAGAGAGGAGAAAAGACACAATTTTATTGCCATTAGCAAAGGCCCTGTGGCAAGGGGGTATCATGAGTCACTTTATCAACAGCGACTAAAGGAAACCCAAATGCAAAGACCTTTTTTTCCTTCACCCTACATTTTAACTTACAAAAAAGGATCAACGAATGAAGCACCAATCCATCCACACGAACTCCCCCCCCTCTCTCCACACCGACCACACACACACACAAAACACACACCACAAAACACACACACACACACACAAACACACCAACACCATACACAACACACACACAAGCACGCGTGTCGTGCGCGCACGCGCACAAAAATTACCATTGACATATAGACTATCAGGTTACAGTAAGTGAAATATATTTTCATTCGTTATATTCTTTTTACGAAAAATACTAGTTCTGCAATATACTTTCGCAAAGGGTATTATAGTGTTTCGTTTCCACTTGATAAAACGCTATCAAATCTTTCTTTTTCAGCACTGATTCACCGAAGATGTTACAACCTCTGCGGATATTGTCGTATGCGGGACAATCAACACAAAATTTTCATTCTCAACACTGTCTCTTTCTCTACACATTTGACATGATTATTATTCGATTTCTCGAACCAGCTTTGGTTTGCATTAAGACCCAGCGTTCTGGTTCGAAATTTTTCTAAAACTAATCTATGCCATTTTTGCGTTATGATTTTAAGATATTTTTCTGCTTCGAGATTATTTTAAATGAGAGTAACCAGTCGTATTTATATTTCCATCCATGCCCGCATGCCAGCTTTTTTTATAAGTACAAATTAAACGGTCCTTGAATTCAGAAATAAATTGTGCCTTATTAAACCCACTCCTTGTGACAACCAAACATGCCAAAACCCTCTCTGTCAATATTTTCTTAATACAGGAGGCCCAGTTAAATTTTCCATTTCATGTTGCAGCATGAGCATTTATACGCCTGAGCACAGAGTCTGGTTATTGGTAGGTTTACCCAATTTCAGCCAATATTGAATACATCTAACATAAGTTATAATAAATAGAGGGTATCGTCCGCTTTCGCCATAAAAACCCTTTATTAGAGGCGTGCAAATGTACGTGGATAATACGTTTTATCGCATAAGTATGAACTTTTTCCATTTGGCTATTATCCAACATTCCCCAGACTTCAGATGCATATATCAAAATAGGGTGATCTGTGAATCGAATAATTTCCCAAAAAAGATTCACACGTTTGAGTTCAATTTTTTCATAGTCCTAGAATATCCATGAACCTCTCTTTCCTTTCTGCACATCTCAAGCCAACCCTTAATCAAGCTTAATTTTGTCGTGAATAACAAAACCCCAAAGGGATTATTGCTACTTGTCACTCTAATTCTGCTCCACCATAAAACCATTTTCGTATTTTGATAAGTAACCACCATTTCTGAAAACCATTACATTAGTTTTTGTTTAGGTTCACCGTTTAATTTGAACCTATCTGATTCTCTTTCAGTGTGTCTAACTGATTTTGCAACCAATAGGGGTATCTGTAGGGGGGATAACATCATCAGCGAAAAGCATTAGAAATAAGTCAGCAGCACCGGCAACTTTGAATTCCATGTTTCCCTTCCCCTGTATCTCTATCGCTAATTCGTTTATGAAGAATGAGGAGAGAGGAAAAGATAGAGAGAGAGAGAGAGAGAGAGAGAGAGAGGAAGAGAGAGAGAGAGAGAGTTAGAGTTCAGTAACTTGATTTTTTCATCGATATAGCGGTTCAGTCAAATTCGTACCAGTACAATGTACCTTTTTGGGCCCGTCTGGATAGTACCGGATCGTAGAGCTGGCACTAAATTTCAGATCTGTTTTCGCAGATTGACGCTAGGACATTCGCCACAATTTCAATCCTTCGACAACTTTTCTCTTTCATTTTTTTATCTTAACTTACTTACTTACTTAAATCACTTACTTACTTACTTACTTACTTACTTAATACTCGCTTACTTACAGCTTAACTAATTAATTCATTCATTCATTTGTGCACAGAGTTACGACAAAATTAAGGCCACCGCGCGGCTCTCGCAGCTGGCATTCTTTTATTTCTTTACCCCCCTGACCCTGGGCAAATTAGCTGAAACTTGACACAAAACAACAAACGTCCACTGTGGATTGTACTCGCGTATTATCGCGACGGCTGAAACAGAACACTGTCTGTCTTGGAGCCTATTACATCTTTCCTTTGGGTACTTTAAGTTTCTCAGCTACGTTCATGATGCAGCAGAGACGCCCCTTGAGGAAACGGAAACTGGGCCGACCGGGAGTCTTGTGCGCCAAGTGGTAAGTCATGTGGCGAATTCCAGCGGCTTTACCTAGTGACCGCAAGGAAATTTACATCACTGACTGACTTAACGTGACCGAATATCGAGAGAGGAGAGAGAGAGAGAGGAGAGAGAGAGAGAGAGAGAGAGAGAGAGAGAGAGAGAGAGAGAGAGAGAGAGAGAGACAGAGAGGAGGGGTGGGAAGAGAGAGAGAGAGAGAAGAGAGAGAGAGAGAGAGAGAGAAAGAGAGAGAAAGAAAGAGAGAGAGAGAGAGAGAGGAGAGAGAGAGAGGAGAGGAGAGAAGAGAGAGAGAGAGAGAGAGAGAGAGAGAGAGAGAAGAGAGAGAGAGAGAGAAACATCAATAAACACGAAGTTGAAACGTCCAGTCTTTCATGCAGCTTCCGCCCCCCCCCCCCCCCCCCCCCCCCCCCCCCCCCCCCCCCCCCTTAAAATGCTCTTCATCTGCGATACGAAGGAATAATACAGTCTCTGAGGACTACATAAGTAAAGATAAAAGGTATGAATAGTAATTATGAACAGCCAATATTTCTACCCCCCCCCTCCCACACACACACGCGCGTGCGCGCGCGCGTACACGTTCTCTGATTAGTAGACCAAGCCGTTGGAAATCTTATTCACATTGTGATGAGTCCAGCGTGGTCTCCATTCAGGAGTGATCGGCCCTACAAGATGTGGGTACTCTGAAGCGAGACATGGTCGTCTACGTGTGACATTTCACACAGAAATGATCAGCGAAGAACTTCAAAACAAGGCTTTGCAGCATTCAGAAGGAAACTTTCGTTCACTGGAATGGAATTTCATTTTCCTGACACATTTTGAAACTTTACCGAAAATGAGAAGAAGAACAAACGGTTCAGTAAACTATAGTTCACAGAAGGCAGAAGTCTTTCCCCTTAGCATGGATTCTCTATTTTCCTCTTGAAAGTAGACGCACATATTTACTCCGTTTATTCCACCCATTTGTCTATTCATAAGCTCCTAATCGATCGTCCATCCATAACACTTCGTAATCAGCCCTCAACCTACAAAACGTGGATAGATTTCGTTCAGACCTGTGAAACGGAAATCAGGAAGCGGAGATTCGTCTGACCATGGAAAATCAGTGTACGTCAATTTAGAATCGAGCTCAGTCAGTCATTCCCCTGACCGCTGGGGTCGTTGGAGGGGGGGGGGGGGGGGGGGGGGGGGGGGGGGGGCGTGATGAGGCAGCCGCCGTTTCTCTCCAGCTGCCTCATTACGTCCTCATCACATAGAGTCGAGTTACACTCATCTGAATTGCAGATTTTAGCATCCTAACTTTTGACAACCCAAGACTAGCTTCGGTCAGTTTCACTTCGTCGTGGTCGTCAATGACACCATTGGCAAAATTCTTCGTTTTTCTAACCCCGGGTCACGCTGCTTGTTACGTTTCCTGTTGATTATGCACTTCTCACTTTTTCCCTTCTCGTCGTGTTAAACATTGTGTTATGGGCCTTTTAATCACTTTTTAGTCCCCTGCCCCGCTGTTTTGTGTTACACTGTTAGGTTCGGTACGGGTTTAGGGACTTCTACTGTCTTTCTTCTCTGTCGTGTAATCTTTGTTATGGTCCCCTTTTGTTAGCATTTCCCTTTTTGGGCTCTGTTGTGGAAACGCTCTTAGCATTGGGTGCGGGTTTAAAGATGTATCCCCGTTATTTTTGCCCGCGATGTCTAGCTGGTGTCACCCCAATTGCCTATGATTCGAAAGAATAGCCTTTCTATTCTGGGTATTTTCATCTTTTTTGACACACAAAACACCACACCACGCCCACCCCACACACGCACGCCCACACAAACACACACAGCACGCGCGGCGCACCACGCACACACCACACACCACACACACACACACACCACACCACAACACACACACGTTATATTCTTTTTTGTCTATGTGGAGGTAGCCCATAAGTAAAAAAAACCCAAAAAAACCCCAAACATAGTGGCGAAAATTCAACAGAAGTATACAGAAACCGGTGCGGGGCCGCGCGCGTGGTTTTTTGGGGTTGGGGTGGTTTGTGTGTGTGTGTGGTGTTGTGGTGTGTGGTGTGGTGTGGGTGTTTGTGTGTAATTGTTTGTAAAAACTGTTTTAGAGAAGGAGAGAGAGAGAGAGAGAGAGAAGAGAGAGAGAGACAGACAGACAGACAGGGAGAAGAAAAAACGGAGAGAGAGAGAGGAGAGGGGAAGAGAGAGGGAGAGAGAGAGAAAAGGGGGGAACAGGAGAGAGAGAGAGAGAGAGAAGACACAGAGAAACAGGAGAGAGAAGAGCAGAGAGAGAAAACAAGATAGAGAGAGTGTGGTAAAAAAATGAATTCCCGTGAAGCACAAGGAATGTTTTTTTATCCCATCCAAGAGGGTTGAATGATGGAGTGAAATAAGTGAAACGGGAGCGGGAGGGCGAACCAAGGGGGAGAATGCAAGAAACCCCGAGGGCTGACAGTGGCGCACCCACCGCTGAAAGGGTGAACGGAAGGGGCAATCGGGCCGGGTTTTCTCGGTCACTTCCCCCCCGATCTTGACTGTAGGGGGCCTTGCGGTGCGCAGTCCCCACGAGTAGTCTCCTTGACGGTGCTGCAGTCCCCCACATGAGTAGTCTTCTTGGGGGTGCTGCAGTCCCCCACAGAGTAGTCTCTCTTGACGGGGCTGCAGTCCCCACATGGTAGTCTCTCTTGAGGTGCTGCAGTCCCCCACATGAGTATCTCTTTTTGAGGTGGCAGTCCCCACTGAGTATCTCTCTGAGGGTTGATGCAGTCCCCCACATGAGTAGTCTCCAACGGGCCGGGGTTTATCGGGGGGGCACCTTTCCCCTTCATTGGGTTTTTTGGCTGAGCCCCCCCAAAAAACCCGATGTACACCTGTAATTGTTCTAGGTCAGTATCGGTGTGTTGCGTTGTTGTGTGGTTGTGTGTGTGTGTGTGTGTGTGTGTGTGTGTGTGTGTGTGTGTGTGTGTGTATGATGTGTGTTGGCGTGTGCGTGCGTGCTGTGTGTGTGTATGTATGTGGCGCGGACAAAGAGGCGAGGAGCGGAGAGGAAGGAGAGAGAGAGGAGAGAGAGAGAGAGGAAGAGGGAGAGGGGGGGGGAGGATGATGCTATATCCCCAAACGCAAAAGGCCTTATCAGAGCGTCAAAACACAGCCAAAAGGAGTTTCAAGACTCAGAGCGTCAAAACACGCCAAAAGGAATGTCAAGACTCGGTGTCAAACACACAGCCAAAAGGAGAGTCAGGATCAGAAAAAGAGCGAAAGTAGTTCAATGCAAGTTTCAGCAACATTAGAAAACACAAAAAAAAAAAAAAATTAATGACAGTAAGCAAAAGGGGAGGCGTAAATTTAAAAAATCACCCCCGGGGGATTAAAAATCGATTTTTTTGCTGTTGTTTTGTCGTTTTTTTGTCTTTGCAGCCTCACTGGGGATTTTACATGCGGCAAATAGTGTATAACCTTACAAAAACGTATCCGTCCTTCAGACCGGGATGTCGTGCACTGTCTGCCCCTTTTCTGTCATGTCTGAATAATGGGCCCCCCTCGATCTGGAGTTCGTGGGCGCTGATTCGTAATTCAATTAAGCTCGCTCAATGCTGTCGTGCTTCAGATCGCCGCCCGTTGTCTCCAAGGGCCATGTTGTATGACTTGAACCCCGGGAAACTTTTGTTCTTTTGATTTTTCCCGAAACAACATACAGTGTTTTTCAGTTTTGCCTTGATTTAAAAAAAAAAATCGGTAGACTCACGCTAAATGTTTTCTAATTTTCCCGACGTGATGTGATGCTGTTGTTGAAAAGTTTTGTTGTATAAACTTCATCTTCGTCTATTCGTCTTCTTCGATATCATGAGTGACTGACTGGCAATCCTGTTGCTGATACGAGTCTTGGGGTTTGACTATAAACTGTGTTTCCAAAAATGCAATAAACAGGGGCAATTACTTTTGAGGTAATTGGGGAATCCTCACAACTCGCCCCAATGGGGTAACGCCTGTGTGCGTGTGCGTGCGTGCGTGTGTGTGTGGTGTTTTGTGTTTTGTGTGTGTGTGGTGTGTGTGTGTGTGTGGTGTGTGTGTGTGTGTTGTGCGGCCGCGCGCGCTACTACCGGTTTCCACAGACAATTTAGGGGAATTCCGTTTAATCTGGGAGGTTTGAAAGAGTTAGTTGTCAGTGTGTGCGTTCCGTCTCTTGCCTGAGGCTCCTGGCCAAGACCATAGACCATAGAATATGGCTGTCACGGAGAGGTCTCGTAACCGTCAGTGACGGGGACAGCTCTTCAGGAAAAAAAACAACAACAGCAGCAACAACACACAACAAAAATAAACGACTGTCAGTGGAAGATTAAATCACTGACGCATATAATGAGAAAGAAGTGGACCCACTAAATGATGAGGAAAGAAGTGATGATAAAGAAAGAGAATAAAGGGGAAAAGTAGTAGAAAAAAAGAAGAAGAAGAAGAAGAAGAAGAAGAAGAAAAGAAGAAAAAGAAGAAGAAGAAGAAGAAGAAGAAGAAGAAGAAGAAGAAGAGAAAGAAGAAGAAGAAGAAGAGAATAGAAGACGAAGCAAAGAAGAAGAAAAAGAAGAAAAGAAAGGGGGGAAAATACACAAGAAGAAAAGTAGTGGTAATTGCATTCCCAGAACTGTTATTAGAAGTTTTAAAATAAGTAGAAAAAAAAAGCGCAGCAGCTGCAACAGCAGCACAAGTAATAGTAACAGTAAAGAAACAGAAGCATGTAAAAGAAACGTGGAAAAGGAAAAAAAGGTGTAGAATGTTAGTTACTGGCTGATTGAAATTGGCAGTCACAGCGCAAGTGGTGGGTTTTTTTTTCTTCCACTCATCCCACTGTCGTAGTCCTGGTGCCTGGTCCTCTTTGTCAAGCATTCTCTGGAACAGTCAAACCCTGAACACATTCAAAACCGAAATGAACTCTCACTATTTTCGTGAAAGTTAAAGTGTCAACTCCCCATCATTTGAGCAGAATTTCGCCGAACTGTTACCTGGTTTTGTTTGTTTGTTTTTGTAAGATTGTCTAGTGTTCGTATGCTGTTGTGCTTGATGTGCTTTGAAACCTACATATGAAATGACCATCATCACCACATCATGAACATCATCATCATTATCACCATCACCACAACCCTCCTCATCACCATCGTCTTTATCATTACTGTTTTTTAAAAACCATCATTTTTTTTTCTATCGCTTTTCTTTCCGCTGTTATCTCGCGAGGGGCACACAGAAGACTTTCCTTTTTTGAAAATTTATACCAAGCAGTGAAGCAGCCCTTTCTTTTGTGAAAAATTGGCTGTATCCATTTAACGATGTCTCTCTACGAGTGTCTTGATGGCGGTCATTCTATTTCTTCGTCCACGTACAGAGTCTGATGGTCGTTTTCTCCATCTTCGATGAGTGTTCTCATGTCATAAAATCAAACTTTCATTTCCCTTTCCTACCTCATCGAAGACAGCTCTCGATTTTTTCGTTACTAATGATATTCCACTTGCTGGAGGCTTTTCAAGTTGTATTCTTGCCCCCCCCCCCCCCCCCCTCTCTCCCCCTCCCCTCTTTCATCCGACCTCCTTACCGTAATTAAATAATTGAGAGTTCATAGACCCGCCAAAACCGGGTAACGTACAGCGACTAATTACATTGAAGTGACATTTCGTAACTAACTCACTTTGACGTTTGACACATTACATGCCACGCTGTTTAAACAAGGGGAGGGAACCCAAGGGGCGATGCAGGAGGGGGGATGAACAGCCGCACACGGTGTCAGCCAATGGTGGCAGCAGTCAACAAAGCATGAAGCATTGGAGAGAGCTTTTACGGTTTGTGTTGTGTGGTTTTGTTTTTGGGTTTTGTGTGTCGTGTGTGTGTGTGTGTGTGGGGTTTGTGTGTGTGTGTGTGTGTGTGTGTGTGGTGTGTTTTGTGTGTTGTGTGTGTGGGGTGTTGTGTGGTTTGGGGTTGTCGTGTGTGTGTGTGTGTGTGT
>CM031601.1:70950594-70974087 GCA_018398815.1 Conus ventricosus | reverse complement strand
CATTTGTTATTAAAATAAGCGTTGAGAGCAGCCCAGTGATGTGTCTAGACAACACTAGAACTCCACAGCATCATCTTCATCATCCTCATTAGTTAGTACAAAAAGTCTCAGTTCTGTGGCTTTTCATGCCCTGCTCATGGTGACCTTAGTTTCGACTTCCTCTCCGCGTCCTCACTCTTGGTAATTTCGTGTGGAGGTCACCGGAATTGAGTGTTCACGGGGACAGTCGTTGGACAGACGTGGTGGACACGCCCTCCGGACGAGGGCGCTCGCTCATGCTGGCTTCGCGACTAAGCAATTATTGTCATCAAAAAGGGGCTTAGTCAGTAGTGTCCTGCGTAAAAGTTGCATCAGAACAGGCGCCAACGAACACCACGCCGGAGTGACTCGGCAGTAGTGCGGAGTCTTCTTTAGCGGGTTGCCTCCACTCGACTTGATTTCTGACGGCTGCCAGTGGCACGGGGAGTGGCTGTGGATGGGGAGCCGGAGTGACCGGCGCGGAGGGAATGCCACAGAAGTGGTACAGAAGACGAGACAGAGGGGAAAAAAAAAAAGGCGGAGGGTAGGTGAAAGGGGCCGGAGGAGAGGGGACGGATTTTTTTGTTGTTTTTTTGTTTTGTTTTGTAAACCGTAGGGTTATTTTCATGCTAAAATGTTTCTAGTGCACTCGAACAGTATCGTAATGTCTTAGAGGCGCCAAGACATCGATTTTCTCGCGCCGAGTTTCAAACTTTTATCCATTTTCACTGCTTTCGTTCAGCAATCTGCAGTTCTTGACCGAGTCTTCCATTATTTCGGAGAGCACATTGGCATCGTTTCGCGTCAAGTACTCGTTTTCGACTGAATACACTTGCCTGACGTCTGCCACGAAAACAATGGAGAAGAGAAGTGGTCTTTCACCGCTTCACGGTTAACAGAGCCTGATTTTGCGGATGACAGTTTATAAATGCACAAAACTATTTGGAATCGCTGGTTTACAGACAAATCGCTTTTCAATATTGTAGATCTCTCTCTCTCTCTCTCTCTCTCTCTCTCTCTCTCTCTCTCTTCTCTCTCTCTCTCTCTCTCTCTCTCTCTCTCATGAAAGAATGAAAACATGAAAAAAAAAAACGATCGCAAATCATGATATGCCTGAAACCTGGTAATCATCGAAATTTAGTTGGGACGGATTGGGGTAAAACGAATATTTTCACTGCCGGATTTCCGGCCAGGACTGGGTCACTTGCACGTCTGTGTTTGTTTTGCTCCGGTATAGATTGTAAGTTTGTATTTGGTATGCTCCAGTATAGATTGTAAGTTTGTGTTTTGGTTTTAAGTTTGTGTTTGGTTTGCTTCAGTACAGATTGTAAGTTTGTGTTTGGTTTGCTTCAGTATAGATTGTAAGGTTGTGTTTGGTTTGCTTCAGTATAGATTGTAAGTTTGTGTTTGGTTTGCTTCAGTATAGATTGTAAGTTTGTGTTTGGTTTGCTTCAGTATAGATTGTAAGTTTGTGTTTGGTTTGCTTCAGTATAGATTGTAAGTTTGTGTTTTGGTTTGCTTCAGTATAGATTCTAAGTTTGTTTCCTCTACCTCTTAAAACCGTTTGCTTTGCTTCGGCTTTTTTTTCTTCTTTTATTTCTTGGAATGCTTTGTTTTGCTCCAGTACGGCTCGCACTCCTTTTACCCTCCTCCTGAAGCGCCTCGTGTTGCTGCTCGCACTCCTTTTACCCTCCTCCTGAAGCGCCTCGTGTTGCTGCTCGCACTCCTTTTACCCTCCTCCTGAAGCGCCTCGTGTTGCTGCTCGCACTCCTTTTACCCTCCTCCTGAAGCGCCTCGTGTTGCTGCTCGCACTCCTTTTACCCTCCTCCTGAAGCGCCTCGTGTTGCTGCTCGCACTCCTTTTACCCTCCTCCCGAAGCGCCTCGTGTTGCTGCTCGCACTCCTTTTACCCTCCTCCTGAAGCGCCTCGTGTTGCTGCTCGCACTCCTTTTACCCTACTCCTGAAGCGCCTCGTGTTGCTGCTCGCACTCCTTTTACCCTCCTCCTGAAGCGCCCCGTGTTGCTGCTCGCACTCCTTTTACCCTCCTCCTGAAGCGCCTCGTGTTGCTGCTCGCACTCCTTTTACCCTCCTCCTGAAGCGCCTCGTGTTGCTGCTCGCACTCCTTTTACCCCCCTCCTGAAGCGCCTCGTGTTGCTGCTCGCACTCCTTTTACCCTCCTCCTGAAGCGCCTCGTGTTGCTGCTCGCACTCCTTTTACCCTCCTCCTGAAGCGCCTCGTGTTGCTGCTCGCACTCCTTTTACCCTACTCCTGAAGCGCCTCGTGTTGCTGCTCGCACTCCTTTTACCCCCCTCCTGAAGCGCCTCGTGTTGCTGCTCGCACTCCTTTTACCCTACTCCTGAAGCGCCTCGTGTTGCTGCTCGCACTCCTTTTACCCTCCTCCTGAAGCGCCTCGTGTTGCTGCTCGCACTCCTTTTACCCTCCTCCTGAAGCGCCTCGTGTTGCTGCTCGCACTCCTTTTACCCTCTCCTGAAGCGCCTCGTGTTGCTGCTCGCACTCCTTTTACCCTCCTCCTGAAGCGCCTCGTGTTGCTGCTCGCACTCCTTTTACCCTCCTCCTGAAGCGCCTCGTGTTGCTGCTCGCACTCCTTTTACCCTCCTCCTGAAGGCGCCTCGTGTTGCTGCTCGCACTCCTTTTACCCTCCTCCTGAAGCGCCTCGTGTTGCTGCTCGCACTCCTTTTACCCTCCTCCTGAAGCGCCTCGTGTTGCTGCTCGCACTCCTTTTACCCTCCTCCTGAAGCGCCTCGTGTTGCTGCTCGCACTCCTTTTACCCTCCTCCTGAAGCGCCTCGTGTTGCTGCTCGCACTCCTTTTACCTCCTCCTGAAGCGCCTCGTGTTGCTGCTCGCACTCCTTTTACCCTCCTCCTGAAGCGCCTCGTGTTGCTGCTCGCACTCCTTTTACCCTCCTCCTGAAGCGCCTCGTGTTGCTGCTCGCACTCCTTTTACCCTCCTCCTGAGCGCCTCGTGTTGCTGCTCGCACTCCTTTTACCCTCCTCCTGAAGCGCCTCGTGTTGCTGCTCGCACTCCTTTTACCCTCCTCCTGAAGCGCCTCGTGTTGCTGCTCGCACTCCTTTTATCCTCCTCCTGAAGCGCCTCGTGTTGCTGCTCGCACTCCTTTTATCCTCCTCCTGAAGCGCCTCGTGTTGCTGCTCGCACTCCTTTTATCCTCCTCCTGAAGCGCCTCGTGTTGCTGCTCGCACTCCTTTTATCCTCCTCCTGAAGCGCCTCGTGTTGCTGCTCGCACTCCTTTTACCCTCCTCCTGAAGCGCCTCGTGTTGCTGCTCGCACTCCTTTTATCCTCCTCCTGAAGCGCCTCGTGTTGCTGCTCGCACTCCTTTTACCCTCCTCCTGAAGCGCCTCGTGTTGCTGCTCGCACTCCTTTTATCCTCCTCCTGAAGCGCCTCGTGTTGCTGCTCGCACTCCTTTTATCCCCCTCCTGAAGCGCCTCGTGTTGCTGCTCGCACTCCTTTTATCCTCCTCCTGAAGCGCCGCGTGTTGCTGCTCGCACTCCTTTTATCCTCCTCCTGAAGCGCCTCGTGTTGCTGCTCGCACTCCTTTTACCCTCCTCCTGAAGCGCCTCGTGTTGCTGCTCGCACTCCTTTACCCTCCTCCTGAAGCGCCTCGTGTTGCTGCTCGCACTCCTTTTACCATCCTCCTGAAGCGCCTCGTGTTGCTGCTCGCACTCCTTTTACCCCCCTCCTGAAGCGCCTCGTGTTGCTGCTCGCACTCCTTTTACCCTACTCCTGAAGCGCCTCGTGTTGCTGCTCGCACTCCTTTTACCCTCCTCCTGAAGCGCCTCGTGTTGCTGCTCGCACTCCTTTTACCCTCCTCCTGAAGCGCCCCGTGTTGCTGCTCGCACTCCTTTTACCTCCTCCTGAAGCGCCTCGTGTTGCTGCTCGCACTCCTTTTACCCTCCTCCTGAAGCGCCTCGTGTTGCTGCTCGCACTCCTTTTACCCTCCTCCTGAAGCGCCTCGTGTTGCTGCTCGCACTCCTTTTACCCTCCTCCTGAAGCGCCTCGTGTTGCTGCTCGCACTCCTTTTACCCTCCTCCTGAAGCGCCTCGTGTTGCTGCTCGCACTCCTTTTATCCTCCTCCTGAAGCGCCTCGTGTTGCTGCTCGCACTCCTTTTATCCTCCTCCTGAAGCGCCTCGTGTTGCTGCTCGCACTCCTTTTATCCTCCTCCTGAAGCGCCTCGTGTTGCTGCTCGCACTCCTTTACCTCCTGAACGCCTCGTGTTGCCCACTCCTTTACCTCCTCCTGAAGCGCCCGTGTGCTGCTCGCACTCCTTTATCCTCCTCCTGAAGCGCCTCGTGTTGCTGCTCGCACTCCTTTTACCCTCCTCCTGAAGCGCCTCGTGTTGCTGCTCGCACTCCTTTTATCCTCCTCCTGAAGCGCCTCGTGTTGCTGCTCGCACTCCTTTTATCCTCCTCCTGAAGCGCCTCGTGTTGCTGCTTCGCACTCCTTTTATCCTCCTCCTGAAGCGCCGCGTGTTGCTGCTCGCACTCCTTTTATCCTCCTCCTGAAGCGCCTCGTGTTGCTGCTCGCACTCCTTTTAACCCTCCTCCTGAAGCGCCTCGTTGTTGCTGCTCGCACTCCTTTTATCGTCCTCCTGAAGCGCCTCGTGTTGCTGCTCGCACTCCTTTTACCCTCCTCCTGAAGCGCCTCGTGTTGCTGCTCGCACTCCTTTTAACCCTCCTCCTGAAGCGCCTCGTGTTGCTGCTCGCACTCCTTTTATCCTCCTCCTGAAGCGCCTCGTGTTGCTGCTCGCACTCCTTTTATCCTCCTCCTGAAGCGCCTCGTGTTGCTGCTCGCACTCCTTTTATCCTCCTCCTGAAGCGCCTCGTGTTGCTGCTCGCACTCCTTTTATCCTCCTCCTGAAGCGCCTCGTGTTGCTGCTCGCACTCCTTTTACCCTCCTCCTGAAGCGCCTCGTGTTGCTGCTCGCACTCCTTTTATCCTCCTCCTGAAGCGCCTCGTGTTGCTGCTCGCACTCCTTTTTACCCTCCTCCTGAAGCGCCTCGTGTTGCTGCTCGCACTCCTTTTATCCTCCTCCTGAAGCGCCTCGTGTTGCTGCTCGCACTCCTTTATCCTCCTCCTGAAGCGCCTCGTGTTGCTGCTTCGCACTCCTTTTATCCTCCTCCTGAAGCGCCGCGTGTTGCTGCTCGCACTCCTTTTATCCTCCTCCTGAAGCGCCTCGTGTTGCTGCTCGCACTCCTTTTACCCTCCTCCTGAAGCGCCTCGTGTTGCTGCTCGCACTCCTTTTATCGTCCTCCTGAAGCGCCTCGTGTTGCTGCTCGCACTCCTTTTACCCTCCTCCTGAAGCGCCTCGTGTTGCTGCTCGCACTCCTTTTACCCTCCTCCTGAAGCGCCTCGTGTTGCTGCTTTGACGATGACGTCAGTGAGCAACTGGAGGTTGTTGATGTCGTCTCTGGTGTCGATAATGCTATGTTTCCAGAGAGCTGGGTTGCTTTTTTTTTTTTTTTTGCGATGGTAGAGAGCTGTGCCGCCTAGGATAGCTCTAGGAGAACTAACAAGAAGCCCAACATCAAAACTGCTTCATCACTTTTCTCTCAGTTTGTAAATGTCCTCTGAGGCAATGGCAAGAGCTGATGTGCTTGTTTTCTATCCTCGATGGAAACATGTTGGCTTGTCGTCTGGTTTACTGATGAGAAACGTATTTAGTTTTAGCTGATTGACATTCCCCACCCCACCCCTCGAGATGAAAGGAGACGAACGGCAGAAATAATGTGAAACGCGCGGTAGCCACTGGCATAGGAAAAGGCGGGAAAGAAAAAAAAGAAAGATAATATAGCCTAAACAGCCGCAACGTAGACATTTCAGTTCTGAAAAAAAAAATATACGTAGAGGAGGAAAAAAAGGTAAGAACAAACACGCGTTTAGACAACGGACTCTCATGCTCTTCCACTACAAATTCCATCCAGTGCTTCACGTCAAATCTCTGAAAGGAAAGCTGGACGGAAGTAACCGGAGGAAAGTTGGACGGAAGAAATAACTAAGACTGAAAACATGAACCAGAAGTTTCACTGGGTCAGTGCATGCCTGCACGCCACGATTTATGTAGCCGAGCCATGCTTGCGTCCCCTTGCCCAGACCAGGGGTGGCAGTAATGGGAAACGCGATCCACAGGGAATACTGTTGGTAATGGAGGAGTACAGATCATCCTCTGAAATGTCACTACTTGCCGATTTTCCGGGCGAAATCCCTGGACCGCTCCCTCCATTCCGACAAAGAAGCCTCAAGGGGTGTATTCCCGGGGAAAAAAATCTTACAGGACAACGTGATCAGCGATTGTTGAGAAAGTTTCCAAACGTCTCTCCCTCCACCCATCGCTCCCCCTTTGCCCCTCAACAACGTTTTGGCCTTGGACCTCCAAAACACAAACGGGCGACTACCCGTTGTGGGGAAGTGGTCAGTGTCGTCAACTGCCGGCTAACAGGTCGTGGTTTGAATCCCATCGGAGCCGTCTGGTTGTAGGGTTTGTCCGCTCTGACCGCTCCTACTCAGACCTAAAGTGCTGCAGGTGCAAATGGAAAGACTGAAACCGCGCAGCCGCAGTTCATTAACTTGACGGATATGTCACCGATAGCGTTGTTAAAATGTCTGGACAACACTCGAGATGCGTGTTTCTCTCGAGCCTGTCACAAAGTCTCAGACTAGAATGGAACTCAATATGAATATCTTGACTGGTCACGCTCATTGATAATCGTTGAAAAAAAAGTGTTTAAAGTTTGTCTCCCTTTATGCTTTGCTTTCGTAATGATCTCGGCTCTGATTTCCTGTTCAAGTGCACACTCGTGGTCGGCATTTCTGAGACTCTCGCTGGATGGACCTGGTCACACCCCCTCCCCTGCCTTCACAACCCCAATGTCGTACTTTCAGTTTCAGAGTTCTCAGAATTCACTGCTGTTTCAACATTCTTGACAATAAATCCAGCTTGCTCTACAGAACATCGGCGGTTCAGCGTCAAAAGACCGTAATCTTCCCACAGTACAGTCAACAGGAAGAAGACAGTGGTACGCGTGCTCGTCTCTCTACATTCTCGTAGTCCACTAGCATTGCAGCTGGCGATAATCAAGTTACCTGGACTTTGTTTACGTTGAGACGTCCATTGGAAGTCTAAAAACATGTCAGAGGTAATTTCTGACCGTTCTTGGCTGACATCAATCATAGCACCATGAAAATGGTTATTCTGGCATCAAAATCAATCACAGGCTACTGGATACCGCTTTCTGATCAAGTGGAAGATAAACATCACCAACAAAAGTGACTATCGCCATCACAAGCCACACCATCAGAACGGGAAACATGAAATGCCCTTCAAGGTGTGCTAAAGGCACAACATTCACTACAAGTATTACCGAATCGGGGAACTCTCACAAAGAACCGCGGCGCCGAGACTATGCAATTTCGGTAGTCAGTAGGGGACTTAACAGGCAATGCCCAACGTACATCCGATCAGAATAGGCAGCACTAAAAGGCACAGAAGCGACTTTATCTTCTTCGAAGATCAGCCCTAATGATCTAGGGAAATAAAAGGGGAAGTCAGAGACGGAACGCGAAGAAGATGTCTAGTCTGTCTGATGCCAGAAAGATTTCTGCAGCGAACAGACCAGTAAAAAGGGGGCTAATCAGATTCAGAAGGAACGATTTTGCGAGTGGCAGCGAAATCTCGGTGGGAAATTAGATGAGAAGACCGGAACTGTGATGACAGAGAATGAACGTGATGGAAATGCTTGAAACAGGATGGCACTCACATGCAAGATAAAGACACATAAGCATCAAAGGACCCTTACTGCTGCCGACGCGTGCTGCTCTCATTGACAGAGAACTCCCCGCAAGTGTTTCTCCCTGTCTATTTTAAGACCGAGACTTGGCATACTGAGAAATCTCTTTGACAATATGGCGATGTTTACCGTGTCGGGAGCTGAGTGTGAGATTCAAACAAAGGTGGAGTCTGAAGCTGAGATAACAACCAACGCGAGGAGGACAAAGCCGTCTGAGAGTGTTCTTTCAAAGAGAGCCTTGGTCTGCCACATTACCAACGTAGTCCTGGTTTAGCACGTGCATGAGGCTGCCAAGGAAAACACTTTGTCCGCTTTTTTTTTTTTTCGTACTTTCAGTTTTCGAGTTCTCAGAATTCACAGCTGTTTCAACATCCTCGACAATAAATCCAGCTTGCTCTACAGATTATTGGCGGCTTCAGCATCAAAAGGCCGTCATCTTCCCACAGTACAGTCGACAGGAAGAAGACAGTGGTACGCGTGCTCGTCTCTTGTAGTCCACTGGCATTGCAGCTGGCCATAATCAAGTTACCTGGACTTTGTTTATGTCCAGACTATTGGACGATTGGAAGTCTTAAAACTTGTTAAAAAAACAAATTCAGACCGTTCTTGACTGACATCAATCATAGCATCAACAAGACTTATTGTGGCATTAAAATCAATCAGAAGCTACTGGATACAGTTTTCTGATCGCGTGGAAGATAAAACATCACAGACAGAAGTGAGTATCGTTACCACAGACCCCACCAACAGAACGGGAAAAATGAAATGCCCTTCAAGGTTTGCTAAAGCACAACATTAATGAAAAGTATTACCAAACAGTGGAACTCTCAAAAAGGAGAGATGAGAGGGAAGGGAAGGGGAGAAGGAGGAGGAAGAGGACGGTTGGGGTGGGGGTGGGGGTACAGTCAAACAAATGTTGTACTGCATACTTAAGTTCAAAATAGTAAATGACTGTGACTGAAATGTGCACAACGATCCCTCTTCTTATGTTTATTAGATTCGCATTATCGAAGTGCATTCCCACTCTTACTTTTCCCTGTCTTATCTTCCGAGGCTATTACCGTGGCATTCCTAACACACCGTTTAATCCAGCTCCCCGTTCACCAAAACCAGAACAGCTACAGGAAGTAGTCATTATCGAGTCGTCAGCATGCAACCCACCAGAAAAGCCACTGCAGCACTACTGCCGATTCACTTCCGTGGTCTTCTGTGGCAACTGCAACGATCCAATGCATGCAGAACGCCATCTACTCAGCCCCCAAATGACGACAACAATCGCATAGTCGCGGGGCCTGTGTGACCGAGTGCCCTCATCCAGAGGACACCAGAACATCCGTCCGGCGACAGTCCACATGAACTTGACAGCCACTGCCAACCCATAACAAACCTCAACATTCAATGGACATCTCTATGACAGACACTGCCAACCTGTAACAAACCTCAACATTCAATGGAAATCTCTATGACAGCCACTGCCAACCATAACAAACCTCAACATTCAATGGACATCTCTATGACAGACACTGCCAACCTGTAACAAACCTCAACATTCAATGGACATCTCTATGACAGCCACTGCCAACCCATAACAAACCTCAACATTCAAGGGACATCTCTATGACAGCCACTGCCAACCCACAACAAACCTCAACATTCAATGGACATCTCTATAACAGCCACTGCCAACCCACAACAAACCTCACCATTCAATGGACATCTCTATGACAGCCACTGCCAACCCACAACAAACCTCAACATTCAATGGACATCTCTATGACAGACACTGCCAACCCACAACAAACCTCAACATTCAATGGACATCTCTATGACAGCCACTGCCAACCCACAACAAACCTCAACATTCAATGGACATCTCTATGACAGCCACTGCCAACCCACAACAAACCTCACCATTCAATGGACATCTCTATGACAGCCACTGCCAACCCACAACAAACCTCAACATTCAATGGACATCTCTATGACAGACACTGCCAACCCACAACAAACCTCAACATTCAATGGACATCTCTATGACAGCCACTGCCAACCTGTAACAAAACCTCAACATTCAATGGACATCTCTATGACAGCCACTGCCAACCTGTAACAAACCTCAACATTCAATGGACATCTCTGTGACAGCCACTGCCAACCTGTAACAAACCTCAACATTCAATGGACATCTCTATGACAGCCACTGCCAACCTGTAACAAACCTCAACATTCAATGGACATCTCTATGACAGCCACTGCCAACCCATAACAAACCTCAACATTCAATGGACATCTCTATGACAGCCACTGCCAACCCATAACAAACCTCACCATTCAATGGACATCTCTATGACAGCCACTGCCAACTCATAACAAACCTCAACCATTCAATGGACATCTCTATGACAGCCACTGCCAACCCATAACAAACCTCAACATTCAATGGACATCTCTATGACAGCCACTGCCAACCCATAACAAACCTCAACATTCAATGGACATCTCTACGACAGCCACTGCCAACTCATAACAAACCTCAACATTCAATGGACATCTCTATGACAGACACTGCCAACCCATAACAAACCTCAACATTCAATGGACATCTCTATGACAGCCACTGCCAACCCATAACAAACCTCAACATTCAATGGACATCTCTATGACAGACACTGCCAACCTGTAACAAACCTCAACATTCAATGGACATCTCTGACAGCCACTGCCAACCCAAACAAACCTCAACATTCAATGGACATCTCTATGACAGCCACTGCCAACACCTAACATTCAACACTTCATGGACATCCTGACCACCACATAACAAACCTCAACTTCAATGGACATCTCATGACAGCCACGCCAAACCATAACAAACCTCAACATTCAATGGACATCTCATGCAGCCACTGCCAACCCTAACAAACCTCAACATTCAATGGACACTCTAGACGCCACTGCCACCCACACCCACTAAAAACCTCAACATCAATGGACATCTCTATACAGCCACGCCAACCCATAACAAACCTCAACATTCAATGGACATCTATGACAGCCACTGCCAACCCATAAACAAACCTCAACATTCAATGGACATCTCTAGACAGCCACTGCCAACAACCACAACAAACCTCAATTCAATGGACTACACCCACTAACCCACAAACTCAACTACTCTATGACAGCCACTGCCAACCAAACAAAACCTCAACATTCATGACACTCTATGACAGCCACGCCAACCCATAACAAACCTCAACATTCAATGGACATCTCTATGACAGCACTGCCAACCCATAACAAACCTCAACATTCAATGGACACTCATGACACGCACACAAGCAACCCATAACAAACCTCAACATTCAATGGACATCTCTATGACAGCCATGCCAACCCATACAAACCTCAAATTCAATGACATTCATGACAGCACTGCCAACCCACACAAACCTCAACATTCAATGGACATCTCTATGACAGCCACTGCCAACCCACAAAACCTCAACATCAATGACATCCATACAGCCACTGCCAACCCATAACAAACCTCAACATTCAATGGACATCTCTATGACAGCCACTGCCAACCCATAACAAACCTCAACATTCAATGGACATCTCTATGACAGCCACTGCCAACCCATAACAAACCTCAACATTCAATGGACATCTCTATGACAGCCACTGCCAACCCATAACAAACCTCACCATTCAATGGACATCTCTATGACAGACATTGCCAACCCATAACAAACCTCAATATTCAATGGTTCTCCATGACAAAGGTAACCAATTAGAGGACATCTGATTTTTTAAATCTGTGGTTCACGTGGTGGTGTATGATGAAATAGACGTTTAAAAGAAAGGGAGATGGGAAAGGAGAGAGGGGGAGGGGGGAAGAGAGAGAGGGAGGAGAGTAGGAAGGAAGTGAGGGAGGGAGAGAGAGAGAGAGAGAGAGAGAGAGAGAGAGAGAGAGAAGAGAGAGAGAGAGAGAGAGAGAGAGAGGCAGAGAGACAGAGAAGAGACAGACAGACAAGAGAGCAGAGAGAGAGGGGGTGTTGTATGGTGAACCAGACGTTTAAAAGAAAGGGAGATGGGAAGGAGAGCGATGGGGAGGAAGAGAAAGAGGGGTGAGGGAAGGAAGGAGGAGAAAGAGAGAGAGAGGTAGAGAGAGAGAAGAGAGAGGGAGTGAGAGAGTGTGTATGTGTGTGATTCTGTGTGTGTAGTGGGTGTGGGTGTGCATGCGTGCCCGCGCGCTCGTGTTTGTGTGTTGTGTGTGTGTGTGTGTGTGTGTGTGTGTGTGTGTGTGTGTGTGTGTGTGTGTGTGTGTGTGTGTGTGTGTTCGAGCTTGCTTGCTTCAACTTGGTCCTGGTAAAAGAGTCAACCCTGTGCTAGTGCCTGGACATCCTTCATCCACATAACACGTCTGACTTCTGACAGGACTAGTGGATAAGGAAACTGGGGTCCCTTCTCCCTCCTCCTCCCAGGTCAACATTTGCGCAAGCCAGTCAATTCCGGAATCGCCCTAACTGGGGCACCCTTAAGACGTTTCTGATCCTGGAAGTCAGAAACCAAGCCATCACTGTGATGCAAATGTTGAGTCTCTCTACCGCTGCTTACCCCGTGAATATAAAAATGGTTCTGCCTCGTCCTTTTTTCAATGGCCACGCCCACCTGTCGATGGAAGGTATTTTGAAATATTTTGTTCTTAATGCTTATTCAAATGTAATATACGCACTGTCCGTTTTTGCAGTTTGGGGTCTATTTTGTCGAGATTCTTTTAAGAGATTGCAGCGTTCCTGTAAAAAGATAAAAATACAAATAACCACCAAAACGCAGGGAAAGTAATAGGTAGTTAATACACACGATGAAACGGACAAATGAGCTGTTGACATATATGCTCATCTCCACAGCAACTGCCTGGCCCACCGGGCCACAGGCGCGACGAGAGCAATCCACAATGTACAGTCACTCTAAGGTCATCACAGGGCAACTCACCAGTGCAAACACTGCCCTGCTGCCGAGTCACTTCCACGGTGTTCAATGGTGGCTGTTCTGATCCAATATACGCAGGGCACCATCTACTAAGAACCCTACTGACGTCTGTGAGCTCTGCCTTTGTAGGGCGTTACCACCACGTCCGTCCAACGACAGTCCCCGTGAATTTGCCGATTCCCGTCACCCCGACAGAAGCATACCAAGGGCATAGTTGAGGAGAGATAATTGAAGCTTCGGTCACCATGAGACATGACATGAAGGGCCACACATCGTTTTCTAAATGATCGACGAGGATGGTGATGATGAAAATGATGTAATGGGTTTCCGTTCTGGTCTGAGACATCATAACAGGACTGTACTCTATGCTCACTTTCAATATGTCTCTTGGTGTTAATCAAGTCTGAGAGATACACACACCTGCAGTATTGGTCTAGAAATCCGAGCAACACTCTCATAGTTTCATCAATTAAGTGAATGAAACTTTTGTTTAAACTTTGTAAATTTTCTGAATGAAAAAAAAAAAAAATCGAGTCTTAGCTTTCTAGAGCAGTTAACCAATCAACATTTCTCCTCAGTCAGTCGTTCTATTTCGCACTTTCGGACTCACCATCTCTCTCTCCTCTCTCTCTCCTCTCTCTCTCTCTCTCTCTCTCTCTCCCTCTCTCTCCTCTCTCTCTCCCCAAGCCCATCTATTACTCACTGCCCCTTTCGCGAATAGTAAAGTACCACAAACGTCTAGTCCCCGCGCACAGAAGAGACGAAGTGTTTCTGGTCTAAACTGCTGACCCAAGACCAATAATTTGTCCGCTCTCCACAGTCGGGCAAGGAGCGAGCTGTCACTCTGAAACCCATGATAAATACCGATCGCCGACGATTTATCGCGACAGGGCAAGGAGTTTCTTCATATACATCAATTAGTCCAGGCGGCCACAAACTGTCAACTTGCAGGTTTGGGCATCGGTTAATGCTGGCATCAAAGGTCAGTACTTGAGAAGAGGGAACAGTAGACAAGGAGACGTCCTTACAGACGTTCTAATGCTCTAAGTGGATTTTGTCTGGTTACATTTTCGACGAAAGGACTACCTGACCTGCCACAATCTAATGAAAAATAAGCCTAAACAGACGAAACAATCTACCTGTTCTTTGTCTCAGTAGCTACACGAACCCTTAATTCGCTTATTCCATCTTCGACCTGCAGACTTTCAACATGAGGACATCTAATTTGCTTCTTTTTTTTGCACATATATTAAATGTGATGCTGGTGGAACTGTCAACACAATCATATATTCAGGAAGGAAATACTGTGTGCACAGTGCATCGCACTGAAATTAGAGCGAATGAAATGGCCCACTTGATGGAAGCGATCTGCAGCATTTGCTGAAGTGCAACCACCAGAAGCGATCTGCAGCATGCTGAAGTGGCTCAACCACCAGAAAGCGATTGCAGCATTGCTGAAGTGCTCAAACCACCAGAAAGCGTCTGCAGCATGCTGAAGTGGCTCAACCACCAGAAAGCGATCTGCAGCATTGCGAAGTGGCTCAAACAGGAAAGCGATCGCAGCATTGCTGAAGTGGCTCAACCACCAGAAAGCGACCTGCAGCATTGCTGAAGTGGCTCAACCACCAGTTACAAGGCAGGACGCTTCGTGAGCTCAGAATTGCAGCCGTTGATCTGTGGCGATGGGAAAATATACACAAAGGACAAAATCAGTCAGGTCCCGTTGAGGTGAAAATGGCGCACGTGATATGCCTAAAGGCGCCGATACATGTGCACGTCGAACCACATCTTAGTTCGAAGGTCGTCAGGACAGTGAGACTTTTGGGGACACGAGGAGACAGGGTTACACCAGCCGTTTGAGGACTAAGCCTGGGTGACTGTGCAGACCGACCGACCTACCGACCTACCTACCTACCTAATTCTGTTAATAAAACACAGGTCGTTGAGGTAAGATATGAGTGAGGCATGTTAATCAATCCATCAATCTAACTATCTATCAATCAATCAATCAATCATCAATCAATCATCAATCAATCAATCATCACATCTATCTATCTATCTATCTATCTATCTATCTATCTATCTATCTATCTATCTATCTATCTATCTATCTATCTATCTATCTATCTATCCATCTATCATTATTTCTGTTCATAAGACATAAGTCGATTGTTCATATATGAATGAGGCATGTTGAACTCGCTTCAAACAAGTGTTAAGTTTTCATTTACACAGCGTATCATCCACAATTCTGATATCAGAGGAGTTGGACCTAAAAACAGGCGATGGTTATCTATCTATCTATCTATCTATCTATCTATCTATCTATCTATCTATCTATCTATCTATCTATCTATCTATCTATCTATCTATCTATCTATCTATCCATCCATCTAGCTATCATTATCTCTGTTCATAAGACACAAGTCGTTTGTTTACATATGAATCAGACATGTTGAACTCGCTTCAAACAAGTGTTTACTTTTCATTTACACAGCGTATCCTCCACAATTCTGACATCAGAGGAGCTGGACCTAAAAACAGGCGATGGTTGGCTGGAAGTTGGAGCTTGTCTGTTTAGAATACATCCGGTTGTATTTGGAACGCTCAGGTAAAATGGACATCCTAATCCGTTTTCAACATACGGCTCTGATGACTCACGAGCCGTTTCCTGTCTGGTCCGACCCAACCTCCCTTACCTCAAGATTCTGACGGGTCATATAGAGAGACCTTAAGACTGCCATATAAAACTATCAACTACGAAAATGCTGGTCTGCAGAAGTCGGCGCTTGAGATCAACACTGAGTGCTTGGAGGACTCGCAGCAGACCTCAACAGTTGGAGAAGCACTCTCCAGAAACGGCTGAAGAGTGGCTAAGACAAACTGACAGCTGCTGCAGCAGAAAAGCGAGCCCGCAGAAAGGGGATGACAGCCAACAAACCAGTGTACATACAGATGTGACCATAGTGACAGAGACTGCCACTGTCGCATCGGTCTCTACAGCCACAGGCGACGCTGCCTGGGTCGAGCAGACAGCCCGGACAGATAGCTAGATATTAGGTCGGATATACTTGATCCATGGTCAGCTACGGCCGACGGAAACCTATTACTGAAAGTCGGTCTGTGTGAGTCTGAAAACAAAGCTGTGGTAATGTGAAGACACATCCACGTTTGTTTGTTTGTTTGCTTTTTGTCTTTCTGGTCGTCTACAATCCATATGAAGTTACAGCTATAAATAACATAGAACTCCCCGTACTTTGTACCCGCCTTGGACAGATTATTTTTTGCTGCGGTTTACAGAGTGTGTTGGCCACACCTTTGCACAAATAGTCGTGGTTTTAAAATGGGGCGTTCCATGGCTGGGGCTAACAATTCATTTGCATGAGATCTGAGAGAACGAATCATCCGCAAACTGGTTTATGGTAAGGATGCGTGGACAATCCTTGAAGTTCAAATGACATCAGTCACACTGGAGTTCCTTTCCTTGCGAAGTTTCCAGTGACTTATGGATCAAACAAACTTCAGGAGTTCCTTTCATCGATAAATTTTCAGCAAGTTATCAATCAGACGACCTTTAGATTTGTTTCGTCGGGAGTTTTTGTAACGACTTCTCAATCAAAAGATATTTTTAGTTCCTCTCGTCGCGAAATTTTCGATAACTAATCGATGAGAACTGCATGCAAGAAGAAGTTCAATCGGTAAATTTTCAGCAGGTTTTTAAGTACATAATTAAAAATAAAACTTTGTGTCTGACGTCTAGCTCTTAAAGACAATATGTGTTGTTTATACAGGAAATTCATGGGGTTCTACAATGAAAGGGAATAACAGTCCATGCCACCTATCCATGAAGTTGGCTCAGGTCAGAAGTACGTATCCAACCCATTGCCCTCAGCCAATCTAACCTCTCGCCCTCAGCCATCCAACCCAACGCCCTCAGCCAATCCAACCTATCGCCCTCAGCCAATCCAACCCAACGCCATCAGCCAATCCAACCTATCGCCCTCAGCCAATCCAACCCATCGCCCTCAGCCAATCCAACATATCGCCCTCAGCCAATCCAACCCATCGCCCTCAGCCAATCCAACATATCGCCCTCAGCCAATCCAACCTATCGCCCTCAGCCAATCCAACCTATCACCCTCAGCCAATCCAACCCATCGCCCTCAGCCAATCCAACCCATCGCCCTCAGCCAATCCAACCTATCACCCTCAGCCAATCCAACATATCGCCCTCAGCCAATCCAACCTATCACCCTCAGCCAATCCAATCTATCGCCTCAGCCAATCCAACCTATCGCCCTCAGCCAATCCAACCTATCGCCCTCAGCCATTCCAACATACCACCCTAGGCCAATCCAACCTATCACCCTGAGCCAATCCAACCTATCACCCTCAGCCAATCCAACACATCTCCCTCAACCAATCCTACCTAGCGCCCTCAGCCAATCCAATCCATCGCCCTCAATCCAACCTATCGCCCTCAGCCAATCCAACCTATTGCCCTCAGCCAATCCAACCGATCGCCCTCAGCCAATCCAACCTATCGCCCTCACCAATCCAACCTATCCCTCAGCCAATCCAACCTATCGCCCTCAGCCAATCCAGCCTCTCGCCCTCAGCCAATCCAACCTATCACCCTCAGCCAATCCAACCTATTGCACTCAGCCAATCCAACCTATCGCACTCAGCCAATCCACCTATCGCACTCAGCCAATCCAACCTATCACCCTCAGCCAATCCAACCTATCGCCCTCAGCCAATCCAACTATCACCTCAGCCAATCCAACCTGTCGCCCTCAGTCAATCCAACTATCGCCCTCAGTCAATCCAAACTATCGCCCTCAGCCAATCCAAGACGTGGTGAGGTGACACCAGGGCGCTGGCCATCAGCGTTAAGCTTCTCTAAACTTTGCGCCGGAAGTGGTCGTGTGCGAAGGCCCTAATACTGCTTCAGAGTTGTGAAGACAGACGAGGAACCGGTGGAACCGGCTGACACAAATGATAGGAGACGGGCCAAAGTAAACTGAAACTATCTGAACTTTAGCGGAAAGTGTGCTAACTCGAAATTTGGGAGCACACACACACACACACACACACAACACACACACACACACACACACACACACACACAAGCTCTCTCCTTCTTCTCCTCTCTCTCTCTCTCTCTCTCTCTCTCTCTCTCTCTCCCTCTCTCTCTCTCTCTCTCTCTATTGTGTGTATGTGTGTGTGTGTGTGTGTGGGCGTGCGTGCGTGCGTGCGTGCGTGCGTGCGTGCGTGCGTGCAGCGTGCGTGCGCGCGCGCGCGCGCGTGTGTGTGTGTGTGTGTGTGTTGGCGGTGATGTAGTGTGGTATGGTGTGTGTGTGCCTGTGTGTGTTAGTTCTTTAGTTTAACGTCTATTCACTATAAGTGTTATTAGACGGGAAAAAAACCCAAACAAACCCATATGATTGTGTGTGTGCGTGTACGTGTGTGTCTGTGTGTGTGTGTGTGTGAGAGAGAGAGAGGAGAGAGAGAGAGAGAGAGAGAGAGAGAGAGAGAGAGAGAGAGAGAAGAGAGAGAGATAGAGAGGGAGAAAGGAGGGAGGGAGGGAGAGAGAGAGAGAGGAGAGAGGAGAGAGAGAGAGAGAGAGAGAGAGAGAGAGAAGAGAGAGAGAGAGAGAGAGAGAGAGAGAGAAGAGAGTTTCAACTCGCAGGTATGGTCCCACACATGTGGATATACATATCCACGCAGTCTCAGTTTACATGAGAAAAAATCTCAACTGAGGCCAGGAGGAGTAGTCAACGAAGAACAAGGAAGCTCCGAGACTTTTGCAGGCACATACTCCCACGCAAATTGGCTTGACGTACATACTTGCATGGCACATATGTGTAAAAGAGGTACACAGACCAAAGAAGTTACCTTCCCTCTGGACGGTAGTCGACGCAAGATCGTACATAACCCTCGCCTACCAAATGTCAGCTGACTGGCTATAAATGTCCTCAATGTCCACATGCCTTCAGTCACCATGAGCACATTACTAGTCACATCTTGTGAAGCGGTCCAAACTCTCTCTCTCTCTCTCTCTCTCTCTCTCTCTCTCTCTCTCTCTCTCTCTCTCTCTCCTCTCTCTCTCTCTCTTCTATGTTTAAGGCGTCAACGGAACCCAGACTCTTCTTCTGAGCTGCTCATTTCTTCAGCACACCGTGAAGAAACCATCGAGGACCAAGCCCACAGGATGGCTGATGATTTGGAGACACCGGACGTCATTGGAACTCGTTCTCCTCCGCCCGTAGTTTGCTCGCTGTCGACAAAGACGCTGCTCATGTACACGATCAGCGCGTTGCTGTTACTTCCAAAGTAGTCATGTATCTGTTTTTTTCCGCCGAGTTTCATCTCGGAATTCAGTTCCAGTGACGGCTGATCCTCAACGACGATGATTTGCACCCCCCCCCTTCCCCTCCCCCCGCCCTCTATGTGTATTTATAGAGCAGATCCCGTGTTCCGTCTGTAAAACCACCACAGAGCAGGCCCAACCCTCACCCCCTGCCCCCCCCCCCTCTCCTCCCGAAGCCTCCTGTTAACAACCAACCCGAGCCCTTTCTTAAAATCAGACATTATAAGGATGTCCAACAGGAGGAAAAAAGATACGTTCTCTACATTAGTTCTACCAAAGCGGAAGACGTGGAACACACAGGACTGGTGACATTTCTAACGACGACCTTCCCCCCTTCACTGTCAACAGAGCGGCGTGTGGCTTGTGGACAGTCCGGCGTCTTTCCCGTCACTTGCTCTGAAAGGGGTGGTAGGATGGGAGAACGCGCTGAATCAATTTCTGCTGAAAATAAGCTATGTACGTTTCTTCAAGGAATCGCTATCATCACATTATTTCTCTCCAGCTTTTTTGTTTTTTGTTGTGGTTTTGGAGTGACATGCCACACCAAAAAAAAAAAAAATATCTGCTGTTTGAGCGTGTGATTCTTAACATCTACACACTCTCCTTCTACCCGCCCCCCCCCCCCCCCCCCCCCCCCCCCCCAGCCCTTTTCCATGTTGTCACTGTATTCATCACAGCGGTGCACTGTATTGCTTTATTAAAAAAAAAAACTCATTCCCTCAAAATTACACAGTATCCCTTCTGTTCCAGCCCCTACACCCCCTCCCCCTTCCCTTTAACACACGCCCTACAAAATGGGCCATAGTTTGGAACCACACAGATCCTTCTGCCTTTTCGTGTGTGCACTTTTGGTTGTACTATAACTCATCTATCAGTTTCAGTTTCATCAAGGAGGTGTGCGGACTATTCCATATACGCTACACCACATGTGCTAAGTTTCAAGACCACACTGCGCACGATCTAACGCTGATGACTTAGTGAATTGATGACTGAGATGAGAAAATTTAAAGAAGAGGGTCTCATGGCTACGGCTTAACAGACGCATTAGTCCAACAGGCTGGTCAGACCTTGGGTACCTTCCTAACACTGCCTGTGCCATTAGTATTTCTCCTCTTTTCCGGATAACAAGATCTCATCCTCCGTCTTTCCACCGTAACACACCTCTCTACAACCACTGCCCTATCTTTTTCCCTCTCGTATGTGTCATCTGTCATTCTAACCAATATAAGCAATGTGTGTATGATAAGCACTTGAATTTCATTTCTTATCTACACGAGCCTTTTGTTTCATTCGAACTAAATGTCACACAAGTGTTGTCTCTACGGCCACCGGTGGCAGACAACAAGAATTCCATCAGAGCTGGACGGGTCTGAACACGTTTATCATCCGTCTGCATGTTCCAGTCCCCTTGCCAGCAATGATGTTTTCACTGAATGTCCAGACATGTATGATGAACACTTGAATTTAATTTCTTTTCTGCACGAGTCTTTTGTTTCATTCGGACTAAATGTCACACAAGTGTTGTCTCTACGGCCACCGGTGGCAGACAACAAGAATTCCATCAGAGCTGGACGGGTCTGAACACGTTTCTCACCCGTCTGCATGTTCCAGTCCCCTTGCCAGCAATGATGTTTTCACTGAATGTCCAGACATGGACATATTATGATGTATTCAGCAGACACAGGCCGCAACAGACAAAGGCGTTTTAGAGGCTAATGTACGTAGGAACACATTTAGGTACAGGATATCCGAGGATGCGTGGTAGCTTGTTCTGAACTTAACAGAATAGGTCTGAAGACAGCGATCAATTAGAATAATAAAGACTTGTCTAAAACCTAGCGATCCACTGGATCAGGACAGACGTGTCTGAAACCAGCGATCCATTGAATCAAGACAGACGTGTCTTAAACCAGGGATCCATTGAACCAGGACAGACGTGTCTTAAACCAGGGATCCACTGAATCAAGACAGACGTGTCTTAAACCAGCGATCCATTGGATCAAGACAGACGGACGTGTCTTAAACCAGCGATCCATTGAATCAAGACCGACGTGTCTAAACCTAGCGATCCATTGAATCAAGACAGACGTGTCTTAAACCAGCGATCCATTGAATCAAGACAGACGTGTCTTAAACCAGCGATCCATTGAATCAAGACAGACGTGTCTAAACCTAGCGATCCATTGAATCAAGACAGACGTGTCTAAACCTAGCGATCCATGGATCAGGACAGACGTGTCTTAAACCAACGATCCATTGGATCAGGACAGACGTGTCTGAACAGCGATCATTGATAGAAGAGTGTCTAACCAGCGATCCATGGATCAGGACAGAGTGTCTTAAACCAGCGATCATTGGATCAGGACAGACGTGTCTTAAACCAGCGATCCATTGGATAAGGGCAGTCGCTTGCACTAAACGGCTGTCATTTCTTGAAGTATGCTGTACGTTAAAAAAAACAACAACAAAAAAAACCTCGCTTCACGCAGAGTTTAATCCCTTGACAAACGAAATGTTTTCGTGCTGCTGAAGACAATTCTCACTACAACAAATGTAAGGACAGACACTTAGAAATCTGGTGTGTGAGTGTATCATCGCAAAGTCAGCTTTGCTTCACGCAGTTTGTGTTCCTTTGCTGTCTGGGAGTAGACAACCATTTTGTAAAGGCCGCAGCGGACAACGGCAAGCGCTGTAACGACGATGTCCGCACTGGAATCGGAGTAGTATCCACAACTGCAGGAGGGAAGAAGATGGAAGGCGCTCATCTCGCGAAGATGAAAGTCAACAGTGCTGAGTGGCCCAACAGAGTTGGCGCAGGTGGACTTTCTCTGATTAAAACTACTTCTTTAAGGAAGTGTTTCGAGTCTCGTTTCGCATAAATGTGTACCAAAACAGATCCTTCGGGCGAAGATTAAATACCAGGTTACTATTTCAACAGAAACAGATCAGACTTTTCTCAAGAACTTTCAATGACGCAGGCCCTTTTCTTTCCGTTCAGAGCTGTCCACCTCGGAATCCCCATTAACGGTTAGGATGACGATTGTGGCCTAAATGGAGATGAAGGTACTAAGTACCCTCTTCAAGAAATCGGTAACTGCTCTGACGTCCATTTTGTCTTTGCATTGCTGATTTCGTTTGCACAGGAGACTAGCTGTAAACTGCTTTGCTGGTACTTGTATAGAACGTTTTTTAACCTTCATCCAAATTTACCCTTCTTAGCACATTCGTTGGGCTATCATTGTTTTGTACTACGGGTTATGGAAAGGGTTAAGGCTGGAATTGGGGAAGGAAAAAGACACATATACATGGCCGGAGGGGGATAGAGACGGAGGATAAAGTAAAGATGCCTGACAGGCACAAATCAGAGAGAGAGAGAGGAGATTGAGATTGAGATGATTGAATACCCAAGGAGAGAGATTTTAGAGAGGAGACGAAAGCTAGTTACAGAGTCGTTGTATGGGATAATTATTCGAGCAACATGTGATACAGACGATCAACTAGCAATAGGCAATGTCCATGATAAGCTATACTCATAACACACTCAACGAAGATGGATTAAAAAAGGAAAACTTACATCAGGAAACAAACCCACAAGGAATTCCAAGTGGGTGAGGAGAGTGCAAGGAGGGGAATGGGACATGGTAGGGAGGAGGAGAAAGGACTGGGGAACCAGGATTTGGAGGGGGATGAGCGATTTCACAGCTAAGTTCAAAATCAGTCTTGGGCGACACGATTAAATTCAGGTTCATTCACAAACATTTCAACTTAGGAAAGGAACTTACGACAAACACGAGTAAATGTGTGATAAACGACCTGTTTCAGCGATGCAGAGAACGTCTCAATGAACTGCTATTTTAAGCAAGTTGCTGAAGGACAGACAAGGCGACGATCATTTGAGAAGAAAAAATCATAGCGAGATAGTGCAGTCATAGGACTAGCGTAGCGACGGACGACGAGGGACTGCAAGAGACTGCCGAGAGAAGTGCCAAGCAAAGGCAAGGTCGCAACGAATTTGAAAAGGATAATCGGACACAATCTCCGCCGAAGATAATTCCAAGAGTGACATAACCATCAGAAAACGTATAGCGAGGATTCCAAGCTTGGTGAGAGATCGAGATTAAAGGACATTTGGATGCCTGAGAGGAGGGAGGTGCACACACTCATGGATCTAGGAATATCAGGAACAGACGGTGGTCGCTAGTTCAGGACCTGAAACAGGTTGGAGCAGACTACTGTGGTTCAATTTCAGCTTCACACTATAATTCGTAGTTTAACTCTTTTA
>CM031601.1:70920594-70945594 GCA_018398815.1 Conus ventricosus | reverse complement strand
ACACACACACACACACACACTCACCAATATCCAGAGAAAGAAGACCATCACCAGACACATGAATCAATATCAGTGTAGTCATTTGGATCCCTCGGAAAGTAAACGTGTTTGAAAACTTTCAGAATTCGGCGTCTGCATACCAACGATCTTTACCTAACCTTCCTCTTTACCTAACCTTCCTCTTTACCTGACCTTCCTCTTTACCTGACCTTCCTCTTTACCTAACCTTCCTCTTTACCTAACCTTCCTCTTTACCTGACCTTCCTCTTTACCTGACCTTCCTCTTTACCTGACCTTCCTCTTTACCTAACCTTCCTCTTTACCTGACCTTCCTCTTTACCTAACCTTCCTCTTTACCTAACCTTCCTCTTTACCTAACCTTCCTCTTTACCTGACCTTCCTCTTTACCTGACCTTCCTCTTTACCTGACCTTCCTCTTTACCTGACCTTCCTCTTTACCTAACCTTCCTCTTTACCTAACCTTCCTCTTTACCTAACCTTCCTCTTTACCTGACCTTCCTCTTTACCTGACCTTCCTCTTTACCTGACCTTCCTCTTTACCTAACCTTCCTCTTTACCTAACCTTCCTCTTTACCTGACCTTCCTCTTTACCTAACCTTCCTCTTTACCTAACCTTCCTCTTTACCTGACCTTCCTCTTTACCTAACCTTCCTCTTTACCTGACCTTCCTCTTTACCTGACCTTCCTCTTTACCTAACCTTCCTCTTTACCTGACCTTCCTCTTTACCTGACCTTCCTCTTTACCTGACCTTCCAAGGGACCAGCCTCCTTCGTGCAGCGGTTAGCGTCACAGATTGCTGACTGGGGACCCATTGGTTCCATTCCCATCACAGCCATCGGTTTTCTGGGATTTTTCAGTCCCAACCGGCTCCTTCCCAGACACGATTTTCCTACGGGCTCTGACGGGAAGACTGGAAACACGCAGTCCACTTTCATCCGCTTAAGGATCTACTCTCCAGGTTTGTCTATTAACTTGTTGGCTTGACGGGATACATCACGTATTTGACAAGCAGCAGAAGTGAACACTTGAGTCAGTTCGGATCGAGCCTTGACGATCCATCCAAGGGTGAATTTTCATCTGTGAAGTAGAATAAAGGGCGTGAACAGCTACGCCTTGGCACTGATTAACTTCTCTTGAATGTGATGTCAGTTCCGTGTTCGAACGAGTTAACTGCTCGTTGTCCGTTCAGATCAATCCACCATAGGCCAACTTTAAATTTGGATTTGATTGTTAAGTACACGTACTGACACGACAGGTCTTCACACCGTCTTGACGAGGGGGTTGGCAAAGACAAAGAGGAATTGTGTTGCAGTCATCCGCTCCCCACTTTGTGAACTGGGAAGGCTACGCTACGTCATGCATACATCATGTTACTGTTTTGTCTTCACAACAGGCGTTGTCGGCAATCCCAGACAGGAGGCACGTGCTGTAATTCCAGTTTCAGTCTCCAGCAACACTCCGTAACTAGAGTGCCCTTAATGACACACTGAACCGCGATCATATGTCTAGTTGTTCATTAAAATTCCATGATTAAATTACGTAAGAAGAATGTAGGTAGCCACACGGGTGACGACAGTTTTCTGTCCGTGGCGCTGGATTTGAACAGGTAAGAAAAACGTTTTTTCTTTTTTCTTTCAGTAAATCTGCACTGAAAACCTTTTAGCCAAACAAACCCCATGCTGTAGCTCCACGACGTGCTGAAATGCTTTGAACAGAGTATTGCCAGTCATGTGAGTAGACCTTTGAAGGACTCGCCTCGAATCGTATGACCAACACTGAGGCCCATTATGCAAATTCATGGGGAATGCCGCGGAACGGACGCGAAGGTACCCGCTGGAGGGGGACGTTCACCCTCGCTAGCTCCGAAAGTAAGCAATGCTCGTCATCGGTAGAGGGCCTAGCAGGTGATGTCCGGCGTATGCTGGATCAGAACAGGCACCACTGAACACTATCGAAATGACTCAGCAGCAGTGCAGTGTTTCCTCTACTGGGCTGCCTCGAGACAGCTTCTTATCGATTGCTTGTTCCTCGTTGGTGGCTAGTGCATGGGCCGTGGAGGGACAAGCCAGAATGAACGATGTAGGAATTGTGCCACTGGACTGGCATGGAAGCTAAGAGAACAATCTAGGGAATAACCGTTAACCCTACGTTTATTTGTCTGAGCAAGCCATTTAGAAGAAGCTACAATACAACGCCGGGAAACTTTGAAATTCCTTTTTTTAATAGTAAACCTCATACTGAACTCATAAAAACATGTGTGAGGGAGACAGGCGAACGACGACGTAAACGTATCAGAGTTTGTATTGATGGGTCAGGTGAATTGTGTTCATGTGTCAAATGGCTTGCAAGCAAACAGGAACAAACATCATGATTTATTTTTCTTTATCATTTTTTTTTCATTTGACCATGATTTAATCATAGCGTCAAAATGATCTATTCTTTCCAAGCAAATCTGGGATCTCGTTTTATCTGTCAAGTCGCACGACACACGATCTTGTTATTTACCAGGTCGAGATGGGTCGAGAGATGGCTATGTGCATGTACGTTGCAAGCAAACACAAAGTAAATGCATACGCATGCAAACACGCATATACCATAGTCTTATTATGATTCCCCTTTTGACTTTTAGAGGAGCTGCAGTAGAGAAATCGGTAAGGTTTCGTCACAGCCAACGGCAGAACTTTCGTCACGGGGAAGCGCATCAAGTGTTGCCATTTCCTGGGAGTGTACAGTTCTACTTTGGTCCAAGCCTTCGAGGAAAAGTCATCGTGGAAAGATGCATTCACTGTTGAGATTAACTGCGGACTGTGGTGGCTTCCCTTCCAGACAAGAGGAAAGCCCATCTCCAAGCAGAGGCCAGCACAGTGTTTGAAATGAACGCCCAATAGTCCTGGAATGTCAGCGCGCAGACTGGGAAATCACTGTTTATTCGCCATTCTTTTCTTTCCCATGTTCCCTTCTCCCTCATCCGAAACGTGAAGCCGGGAGAAAAAGCGGAAATCACCATCACATGGACGATATTTCAGTCGCTCCTGGTCCCCTCCCACAGTACATTGTTTGCCTTTCTTTCCGAGTTCTTCAACAGCCATTTAGTTTCCTCCCACAGTGCATGTGTTTGCCTTTCTTTCCGAGTTCTTCAACAGCCATTTAGTTTCCTCCCACAGTGCATGTGTTTGCCTTTCTTTCAGAGTTCTTCAACAGCCATTTGGTTTCCCCCCACAGTGCATGTGTTTGCCTTTCTTTCAGAGTTCTTCAACAGCCATTTACTTTCCCCCCATAGTGCATTGTTTGCCTTTCTTTCCGAGTTCTTCAACAGCCATTTAGTTTTAAATGTGCTATTGGAAGTTGGTGGGCTATATTTTGGGTGAAAGCAATCGGTGACACGCTCTGTTCTTAGTCCTCTTCAACCAGGATTACTTTTGTGCTCCGTGTGTAGAACTGTGACACATCTCAACTGTCTGAAGGTAATTAACATCGCCTAGTATCCTACTGTTGTCTCTGGTGATTCAAATTTACCTTGGAGGGAAGTAAATGTCAGAGGTATACCCCCCCCCCCCGGGCATAAAATAAACACTCTCTGAAACAATGATATTCAACACATTCTTGGTTCACGTTTTGGTCTATCGATGTCCATGGCCAATGAACAGACTGTTGTGTGATACATTGGTGGTAGACTGACTTCATACAATTTGATAGCCCTGTGTTTTTGTAGACACACAACAACACGAGCAAACAAAATTGGCAATTGTGTGCTTCAACTCGAGTTCCACGTGTGATGAAAGGGGAAGCAGCAAGGAAGTGAAAGAGAGCAGAGGAGAGGAGAAAGAGGAGGGAGTGGAATGGGAGGGTCAAGGAGTAGTCAGATGGGTGGAGGGAAAGCTGTTCCTGATCTACTTTAGGTTCCCTCTGGGCATTTAGGCCTACTGTCTGTATGTCACAGTTAGACAGAGCTGCCTTCGTTTTGTCACCTACCAACATGCTTGTCTTTGCCAGACTTACTCTAAATGTTCGTCGTCATCTCACACCTCATAACTGATGACCTTTATTTTACTTAACACTTCTTGTGCCTGCCGCTTTTATCTGCGTTAGCTGAGTTTGTTTTATGTCAGTCATAAAGACATTTATATGATGGATTGGTATTACTTGAGACTTGCTACTCTAAAAACAATAAGGCTGTTTTATTGCCTGCTTCCATTGGTTTCATTCGCTTGATTTATTACAAACTAAGACACACTTACGTTGTATATCTGGTAAGATAAATCTTTTAAAGAGCAGTTTGTGTTCTGTGTGTAGTAAGATATCACTGTGATATCCATTCATCTGCTTGGTCAAAATGGCAATTCATGGTCTGATTTGAAAAGTATGTAATTTTATCATTTATTGAAGCGTTTGTATTAAGTATCATTTCTAATAGCAATTATCAACGTTAGAGAACGTATAAATGCCAATCCTGACTCACTTTCGCCCTCAAACCAGTTTTCGGGCGAAAGTGACCCAGGATTGGCATTTATACGTTCTCTGACAAGTAAGACTTCAATAGCTAAAAAATAACGATTATCTACAAACAAACATACTGTGTAGGGTTATCCGTTTTCAATACTAATTTACTAAACTTTTCAGATTTCAGTTTTTGTTTAATCCTGTGTTTTCCTGGTCATTTTCAATAACATCATTTTCACGCAAACATTCATCAAATGAGTCTCTGTCTTTCATGTGAAATAGAACTACAGTCTTTAACTGTTCTCTAAAGTCTTTTAAAACTGAGTTATATTTTTGACATAAAATCCACACACTTATTCCAGCATGTCTTCCACTGAAAGCCATTTTGACAAAGTATTTCTTTTTTTAACTATGTCTCTTTCTGCCGAACAGTCATCTATAATAAATAGTGTCTGCGTTCCTTCAAACAGTCTATAAAACTGTTCTAAACACTCACTCAGTTTATTGCTGGGATCAACTAAATATAATGTCATCATCTGTCCATATAAACCTTCTAT
This sequence comes from Conus ventricosus, assembly GCA_018398815.1. Lineage (NCBI taxonomy): Eukaryota > Metazoa > Mollusca > Gastropoda > Neogastropoda > Conidae > Conus > Conus ventricosus. Next base: position 70,940,575 of record CM031601.1, on the reverse strand, counting down.
CATGATATGCTTTGTTCCATTTAAGTGTTGGACAGAAAACCACAATATGATTAAAATTATAACGATAAACTTTTTTGTAACGGGTCGGGGATAAATATTGTTTTTTCCACAACCATCTGCCCACAAATCAATGAGCAATGAGGAGTTTTTGTCATAAAGTTTAACTGCTCCATAGTTTTATAACAGAATTTAATCTAATCCAGTATTATTTTTATCATACTCTCCGTCAAAACTTGTTCAGTATAATAAAACCCTACGAGGCCTAAATGTGTAAGATTAATCCAATTCAGTTCTGTAAATTGTTTCTATTTAAGTCAACATTGATTTTGTTGCTTGTTGTTATGATCTTAATATCCTCACCATTGTGAAGAACGACGACAACAACGTTAAGACGTTTAAACGTCTAAGTTTTGCCAGCTAATATTAATTCCTTTTATAAGGTCATCACTAACACCCACAACCCCATCCCTCTCCACATCTTTAAAGACAGAAATTTCAAATATCATTGTGAACGTGTCTCCTAATTTTCTGCTTGGAAAGAACTGTAATTTTGTAGAAGCTTTTTTACAACTGTTTCTTTTCTGTGGAGGATGTACTGCTTTTTCCCATACGGCGTTATTTCAATTTCTTTCCGACTATTGTCGTCCGGCATAAGGCTTACATGTAAAGGCCAGAGTTGAATGCTTTTCTGAAACTTTTTTGGCGGCTAAAATATGTAAATGGGCTTATAATTCAAATTTTATGTCCCCATTCTAAATATGGTTCTAAGTGCCATTTGAGTCAGGTTTTCGAACTATTTTATATTCATACTGGCCAACATTATTTGCCTCTAGATTGCGCAGTTGTTCTAGTTTAGGAAACTTTTTGCTGTCGGCAACCTCTTTACGTTTATAATCACCCTCTTTAGTGTACTCAAAACCATACAAAGCGCCTATCTCGCCGTTCTGTTCAAAGTCCGCAACGTCTGCAAGTCTTTTAATTCTAAAGTTATACACCTCACAGGCGCTAATGTAACTCCTGATTCTTCTGGCCCACGCGACATTATTTTTTAGTACAGTTTATTATTTATTTCCAAAACAATGTGCAGGTTATCACATTTCACAACTTTCCCCGCTTTGTCTTTGATTTTATATTAAATGATCCGACCCTCCCACAAACTAATCTTTTAAACTGTAAATTGGGGAATTGTATAATTTCATAATCGCAATATGCAGCTTTCCCTGACGGAAGAGCTCTTAAAACAGTTGAGGCCTTCCGTCATATAATTTTTTCATCAGTGCTCCAGCTCATCCAAATGAACATAGAGTAATGAATGTAATGCAAGATCGAGCGGACTTTCCCCTCATAAGTAGTTTTGGTTGGTGTAACTCTAAATCTATAATTGTTAGCTGTAAAGCCTAACATTTTAGCTAGCTCTTTATCAAAATAGTAACCTCCTTCTTCTTCAGGCTTGAATGTTAACATTGTTTTTAGATTTGCATTGTTAAGTTTGAGAGTAATGTCAAAGTTACTCATTGCTTCTTTTAGTGAGCAAAACCCGTAATAACCATCAGGTATTGTTAACTCGCTAACTTTGGTCCCTGTTTTATCAATTTTTGAACCTTATTATTCTTCCTGGATTCACTTATATTAAACCATACGACTTTGTAAAATATTTCATGGAGCGCGACCGTTTTGGCCCCGCAATTGTTATCAATAGCATGTTCTAAAAACGAAGGACGGTCTTGTGTTGTTATTGTTACAAACATTTTTTTTAAACGAAATAAAAATGAGTGCATTAAAATATACTGGTGCAAAATATCTGTTGGGCCGCACTACAATCTTAAAATATAGCAACTGATACTCTTGACATTGCTGTGACCCAGACTGCCTCTTTTCATAAAAAGGTGAGTACTCCATTGAAGAGCTATCTTAACCCCCCTATTGAAAACGACCGCATCAAGAAGCGTGGTTTAGTCATCCGATGCAGTTTTATCAGAACCAGTTAAACTTTGCTGTGTTTTGCGCATCAACTGTTTGTGGAGTGGCGTATGCTGATCATTTAAATCACCATGATCCTTTGGTGAGGTCAGTGTACAGATTTCATTTTATTACACCTTCAGGCGTATTTTGACTGAACTGCAAGCGCCATTACCAAATGACAAACCATTTAATCCACTTAGCAACAGAATAGACATGAAGGCTTTTGAAAGGATCTGTAACGAATTCAATATTAACATCAAGACAGGCTTTGGGACAAAAGTTGGATCATAATCATGGCCTAGGCGACCTTTATTTTCGGGGCACGCACAGAAAGTAAACTATGACTGGCATCCTCCTTTCAAATCTTTCTTTTTTGGCACAACTGTTGAGCCCGGTCCCTACAGCAAGAGCATAAAACAGCATGGACAACATTTATCTTAGACACTCTAAGGGCCTAACTAGGGGGGGAATAGAACGAATAAACGACTCTATTCGTACTTACGTTTGGTGTTTGCTAGGTCGCAAGCACAGGGAAGATCGAGCATAACTGATCCTTCTACTGGCTTTGACGCCCAAAAACAATACTTAGCAAATTTAGAGGACGCCATTAATTCTACAGTTGATTACCTTCAAGTATTAAAAGATACCAAAATGTTTTACAATACGCAAGATCGAAAGTAGACTTTGCCGTTGGCACTGGTTTATACATGCGCCTTCTGACCTCAGACTCCAGGTAGGAACAATAATGAACTACAACAATGAAATTCTTGTTGCAGGCAATGAACAGAAGGTTGGGAAAAATGACATAAATTCTGAGCCAGTAATATTACAAACAATAAAAGAACACCCAAGAATAAGTCATCCAATCCCCGCGGCCCAAAGCCCAAAGGCCGTTGAAGACCCGACTCTGTTCGCGATGACCATGAATATGAAAAAGACAGCGCTTGTTCTTGGATTAACTGGCCTAGGATTTCTTGGTCTTTATCTTACTAAATATTAACCCGACTATTAAGAGAACTAATGCCATAAGTGCTCGCCATAAAGCCAACTACTTTGCTTGCAGTAGACAAAAGCCAGCTAACAACACCCCCTAATATACCCGGTAAAGAGTCTATAGCTTTACCAGCTAATTTTTTAATAAACTCGCAAGATGATCAAGCTGTTTTTTTTACCCATGATTTATCAGGCGGTGATGGGGGCGATGGCGGCGGAGGCACTGAACTTTGCCCTCCACCACCGCCTGTAATAGCCACCACCAGTGTACTTATTGCAAATCCTAAGGCCGTTATAACGCTTGCTAATGTGACGCCTTGCTCTCTAAACAGCGTTCGTATTCGTTCTGCTAGCGTTGTGTCTTCATATAAAATTTTCCGGATAGTTTCTCTTATTCTATTCACTTGAGTTCGTAATTGTCCCGGTTAGTAGTCGTCACTTCTAGTCTTGCTGATCTTTCTTGTTCAAGATCTTTTAGTCTTGGCTATTCTTTCTTTAATATCAGGCCCTAAGTTGGCGTCATCAGCCTCAACGAGTTTTTCTTTTTCTTTTTATATGCTTATCTAATTCACCTAGTTTGCTAAATTGTTTGTTAATTCGCCTTTGATGGTTCTTAAAGTACGATCAAGGGCTAATAATTCTCGCATAGGCAATGGGGAATCATTAATTGTTTTTAACGCTGTTTTCTTCTGAAAAACTGGTTTCTGCTTCTATTGCATTTATTAATTCGCCTGCTGATTGATTTAATTCTTTAAGTTCCATGTTTTTGCATTTGGTTATCTGTCGGGAGTTCTTGTAGTGTGTTTTGAAGTTAGCAACGCATCCCTATCTAATTTTGGTCTAGCAATGCCAAGGCGATTTTGTACGCTCGCAGGAGTCTATTTCTAATTGAACCCACGGCTAAAAACTTTGATGGGTCTTTTTTAGTTGTAAGCCGAACAAGTTGCCCTTGATCGTTTTTTTACAGACAAATGACCATCTCTAATTCAAAATCATTTGGGTCTATAAATTCGGGAGGTTTTTGACCTAAACTTTTGTAAAATGCTCGACCGTACTTTCGTTAATTTTACGCCGCATTGAGAGCGTTGAGCGATGCTGGTCAAAGGGATCATTTCACTCATGTCGTCTCCAAGATCAAAAACATCATAATCTTCATCCTCAATGCCTGCCATGTTTTTAATAATTAACTTTTTTATTTGTTTATAAAAAATGTCACAATCATATGGCTCGATTCTTAACCCGCATAGAAGTCTGAAAGAGCCCCTTGGCGTGAAGGAAATAACGGAATATTATTGTTCCAATAATCCATCTACTTGATGCAGATCAAATTCTTACTGTCAAATTTCCAGACCTAGAGCAGATGAATTGATTGTGCCAGGCTCTTTCGCGCTTACTTTCAAAATAGAACTCGCTTCAACAACAGACCCAAACAGGACAGTTGTACAGAATCTGGGGCGGGCAATCGTTAAGAAAATTCTATAAACTTGAGGGGCAAGAAAATATTTTCTTTACACAATGCAACATATTTTTACCTATTCTGATCTATGGCTAACTGGGAATGAAAGGGCTGATCTTGCGTTTCAAGGAATCGAAAATGAAGAAGCACTAAAACATAGAATAGGGGCTGGAGATACTAAAGACGGTAAAAAGTATGCAGCTGTAAATTTTGCGTATGGAAATCGCTTTTCCATACCTTAGATTTTGAGTTGTTAAAAGCGCATGCCCCATACTTTCAAGGACATTAAAAGACAGATTGTCATATGAACTAACTTTTAATGAATACAAACGTGTTATCAAATCATCAACACCGAAGCAAAGTACAGCATTTCTGACATCTCGTTAGAGTTGGACGTTGTTAGCAACCCTAATTTAGCAAGGCTGATTGAGCACCAATATCAGGCAAAATTAGCAATATATTACGAAAGAGTGATTCATCATACAACATAACCCAGAAGCAGGGCAGACACTATATGGAATTTTAGTTTTAATGTTGCAGCAAGATCGCTTAAAGGTATTTTATTGCTGTGCGAAGATGAAGAACCGTTCAAAGAGCAAGTGAAAAGTTTTTTAAACCAAAAATAACGAAAGTACAATGTTCGATTGAGGGTAGTCCTAACCAAATTACGCTAGCGGCTTAAACCTTATCAGCATTTTGATGAAATAAGAAAACTGTTTGGAGGCGGAGTGTAGAAATCCAACAGTTGACCTGCGTCTAAAAATTACATCTTCACAATGTTAGGCCTGATGATTATTTAACAACGAAATACGGTTTATGGATTGACCTAAGGTCAACAGAGGATAATCATTGCATGGAAGCGGGAGAGCTGTGAGAGACGTAATAAACATCAAATTGATAAAGAAGAAGAAGCCGATAAACCGCTTAATGTACATTTCTTTTAATATATGATGCGCAGCTGAATATTAAAAAAAGCAGATTAAACGATATACTATACTAAATTATTTTTATTTTAAAAAGCATGTCTGTTCAGGTTATCCAAATGTGCCTACAGCGCCGCCAAAAGAAGGGATAGTAGAAAGCCCCAACATAAAAACCTTCAGATTAACAAACATTACAAAAAATGCAGAAGTACTAAGCAAACCTTTCAAAACAGCAAAACCAAAACGAAGGTTTTCTGCCCCCTTTAATGCTGTTACTATGTTAATACGGGGAGCATCGACTATAATCCCATCCGGGAACAAGTGTAGGCCCTTAAAAAACCTTAGGCCCCCGCAGCTTACCTCTAGGGGGGGGTTTGTCTTAGCTCTTGGTGGTTTCTTACTGTAACGCTCTGGAAAAAAAATTAAAAACTAAACCCCAAAGCACACAGTTTGGGTTCAACTAAAAACGGCTAAACTTTCTTTTAAACGCAATAAAAAAAGCGCTTTTGACTAAAAACATCACGGATAAAATTTAATCGTTTCGGGCCGATTTGTGACACAAAAGACAAAAGTTTATCTTCAAAAAGGCGGGGGCAATTTTTTCCAACACCAGACCCGAGCAATAAAAAAGGAATGCTTAAAAAAAGTAAACGAGACTTAAAAACCTGTTTAAAAGCTCACGAACAACATCAAGGGGGTTTAACTTTAGTTTTTCCAAGCAAAAAAAACCCTTTTAAATTTTGTTTTCGGATTAATTTTTTTTTTTTTATAAAATATTTTGATTAGAAAAGAAACTCAACATGGCAAAAGTATAAAAGGGGCAAGCAATTTTTTGAAGGAATGCTTGAGAGAGAGCGTTTATCAAAACACGAATGAATTGATTTTGAAGCATTTACCAAAAACACAGCAACTGTTCATCTATTTTCTCAATTCCAAGAACTAAAAATAACCCCCCATTAAAGTAAAGTTTGCTTTTTAACGACTATGTAACAAAAAATGAAAAAAACTGAATCCGGGTCTCGACAAACAACAGACATTCTTTTTCATAATGACTTAACGCCCGGGTTTGGGGAACCAACGCTTACGTTGAGTGGCCGCAAGAACCCAAAAAGAGAGGGTCTGGTTGGTCAGGGGGGAAGTCTTAGAGATCAGATTAAAACAGTCTAAGTATGCACCGATTGTAGGCAAGTCTTACATTCCACTAACCTCCAGCATTAGTTGCAAAAAGAGCAGTTTTAAACATAAAGAATACAGACGACAAATGTTTCATGTGGTGTGTTCTCGCAAGGCGCATTATATCCGCAAAAACGCAGAGAGAGTGTCTAAACTATCACCCTTACATCAATGATCTTAACTTTAGTGGAGTGCCCTTTCCTGTTAGTGTAGACCAAATTGATCAGTTTGAAGAACAAAACAAACCAATAACTGTTAATGTATACACATGGGATGAGGAAACAAATTTGGTGCCATTAAAGTGTCCAAGAACAGTCCAACAATAGGCGAACCAGACAAAAATCATGTTGACTTACTACTGATGTTTTCGCCAGCGGGGCTACCGCATTACACATTGATTCGAACAATGAGTAAACTAATGCAGCATGCTTCAAAGAATGGGCATAAAACAAGAATTCTGCAGAAAATGTTTAACAAGAATGCCATCTGTTCAAGCCGCAAGCGAACATAAGAAACATTGTATCGGCCCAGTTGACTGTAATACAGAACTAATTACGCCCCCACCTGATCTAAAGTTAGTTTTAAGAACTGGAAACGGATGCAACATTCTCCTACGTAGTTTACGCAGACTTCGAGTCCGCTTATTGTTCCTTATGAAGGGCCAGCGCCACAAAAAACTTCGAAAAACAGTCTTAATGAGTAATCATCAGATTTGTTCATTTGCCTTCATCATTGTTAGGTCGGATGGCGCTCATTCAACGCCAGAATTATACAGAGGGCCAGATGCGGCTAGAAGATTTTTACAGCGCATGCAGCAAGTGCGTATGATTGTTCTAATAATCTGGAATTTATCTGAAATCATAATGGCGCCTGAAGACCAAAACAGTATGACTCAGCCACTCACTGTTGGATTTGTGGTTTAGAACTCAGTGGGGAAGCCAATCCAAAAGTAAGAGACCATGATCACATTAGTGGAAAGTTCAGAGGAGCACGCACATAGTAAATGCAATCTTCAACTAAGTTTGATCCTAAGACATGGAAGCTCCCCCATCTTCTTTCATAACTTGCGAGGTTACGACTCCCACCTTATAATGAAAGCAGTGGACGATGCCTTCAGGGTAGCATGCATTGCACAGTCATCAGAAAAGTACATGTGTTTCACTTTAAATAACATGTCTTTTTATGACTCTATGCAGCACATGATGGGTTCATTAGAGTCGCTGGCTATGTCCTTAAAGTCCTGCCCAATAACGGAAGAATATTTTTGACACAACTCTTGTTAGAAAGGGCGTTTACCCTTATGAGTACATGAACAGTTGGGAAGGTTTAACGAAGATACACTTCCACCTAAAGGCGCGTTCTTTTCTAGTCTCAGAGGAAATGACATCAGTGATTCTGATTACCAGCATGCTCAAGAAGCATGGCAGAAGTTAGAGTGTAAAACGATGGGAGACTATCATGACTCTACTTAATGGCCGATACATGTTTGTTGGCGGACGTCTTTGAAAATTATAGGAAGACCTGCATGAAACATTATAGCCTGGATCCCGCGCATTACATTTCTGCACCCGGGATGAGCTGGGACGCTTTCTTAAAGTTTACTGGAGTAAAGATTGATTTATTGTCAGATTTACCAATGATTCAGATGATTGAAAACGGGTTGCGTGGGGGAATTAGTATGGCGTCGCATCATTACTGTAAAGCAAACAACAAATACTTGGACGACTATGATCCGAGTAAAAGGTCTAACTATCTCATGTATTTAGACGCAAACAATCTGTATGGTTGGGCAATGGCGCAATCACTTCCATTACGTAACTTCAAGATGTACACAGGTACGAATAATATTCAAAAGGCATTAAAGTGGTTGAACAGTTTAACGCCTGATCAGCAGCGCGGCTTCATTCAGAAGTTGACTTAGAATATCCCATGAACTCCATGACCTGCATAATGACTATCCATTAGCAGCAGAAAGTCTAAAGATGGATCCAATGAGAGCCACCTAAACTTGTGCCCAATCTTCGGGCAAAAAAATTATGTCTGTCATTACAGACTTCTTACAATTTATATTAAGACATGGTTTTGAAGTTGACAGCTGTTCAATCGCATAATTGCTTTTGATCAAGAGACATTTCATGAAACCATACATCTGAAGAACACTGACCTCAGAACTAAATCCACAGATGCTTCAGAAAAAGACTTTTTCAAGTTGATGAACAACAGCTGTTTTGGAAAGACTATGGAGAATCCGCACAAGCGCAAAGATGTCAGATTGGTCACCAGAGAGAATGAAGCAATTAAGCTGACTTCAAAACCTAATTATCAGACTTTAAAAGATTTCATGATCAGCTTTTTGGCATAATGATGAAAAAAAAGAAAGTCAAATTAGACAAACCTGTATTTATTGGGTTTACTGTTTTAGAATTATCAAAGCTTTTGATGTTAGAGTTTCTTTATGACTACTTTAAGCCCTCGTATCCCGAGTCCAGAGTGCTTTACACAGATACAGATAGTTTGTTATAGATATCCCACTGAAGACATCTATAAAGACATGGAACCGAAGTAGCTAAAGGGCAGCGGGTGGTACGACACATCTGATTACCCTAAAGATTCGCCTTTGCATTCAATTACTAACAAGAAGGTTTTAGGAAAGATGAAGGATGAATTATCTGGAAAGGTGATCAAGGAGTTTGTTGGGTTAAGGTAAAAAATGTACAGTATTTCGAGCCAGGAGAAAATCATTAAGAAAGCAAAGGGAATATCTCGCAGTGTTGTGCAGTCAAACATATCCATGACAACTACAAAGAAGCATTGTTTGGCAATAAGACTTTTCATCATGACAACGTAAAACTGCGATCTAATCTACATGAGATCAACACAACAGTTGTAACAAAGAAGTCGTTAGATAGAACAAACACAAAACGGGTGTTTGTTAATCCAGAGTTTTCATATGCAATTGGGCACTGGAGAACCGTAAATTAATTAAAGCGGAACGGTGCCTGGCGGGATTATCTGCAGTTCTTCCTTCACAAAAGACTATTGAGGGGCTGGCTGTTTTGTTGTGCCGGTTTCTCGTAAATAATACACGGGCGGATTCATTTTTACAATTCTTTTTATTTCGTACGGGTCAACACTCCAAACTGGATCTGTTGCCCTGATGCGAGTGTCCCCTTCTGCTTCCCCCGGTAAATAAAGGTACCTTACTTTCAAACCAAACGGTAATAGTTTGCCGGATGAAGACTCTCCTTCAACAACATTTATTGTTTTTCTTTTGATTGCTTGTACTGGTTTTAACCCTTTAAATTCTTCATTATTCATTGCGCGCAAAACTGAGGCAGTCTTCTAACCCATTCTGTGTTGCGAGAATTGTCAATCAGCTCTCTGTGATACTGGTAGGAGAAAAGTCTTTCGGCTAACTGTTTGTTAAAGTTTTCAACTAAAGCCTGTGATCTGTGAACTCCTGGAATGCCTCTTTTAATGGTAACTCTATGTTTTTAACAATAATTGATTCACTTGGCCTTTAAATTCTTTTTCCATCATCAACTTGAATCATGCGAGGAATAAGTTAAAGGGCCTCGTTGATATATCAGTTGTATGGCAACAGCAACAGCAGAAGCACTCTTTTGTGTTAATGGTTCTGCATCTTTGTACCTTGAAGCCATGTCCAATGGACTGTGAGTGCGTACTTAAATCTTTTTCGTCTAATCCTATCAGAGGGTAAAATATAGAAGATCCATTTGATGGGTGTCGTTTGGAGTTGTATTAACAAAGTGTGGTCTCTGTATTCGTCTAGGGGCAGGTAAATAAATTTGCCAAATTGCTTGTTTAGATAACCATTCCTTTGCTGTTTGTTCACTGACCCCCGCCGCTTGGCTTAGCTTTTGTATTGCTGTGATACCCTTCCAATATCCTTTGGGCGAATAATAGATTTTGTTCATTTTTTATTCAGCCCATATTATGTGCAACAAAATACACGACGGTCATACCAAAGGCAATAAACGCGATTTCTTGCATCTTTTGTTTTTCTGATGGTTGATAAAAGTCACTGAATTTTGGTGGGGGCAATGTCTGGACCGGTTGCCTGTTACTAGATAATATATGTTTTATTGCTTGATCAACATCTTTAAATATGTAGCTGCATGCCCTGTTTTTTCAGTGTGTCATTAATAAAATCTAACTGCTCAAGTCTCTGCTTTTCATAGGCGTCTTGTGCAGCTGCTAGTTGCTCCATAGCTTTGTTATGTCTTTTTCTCTCGCCGTCATCCCGCAGTTTACTAAATGCGAAAATTACTTCCGCTAAAAGCAAGCGCATTCACCACAGCGCCACCTATCATCATTACGAGCGAAGCCATTTTTTATAAATGTATTTTTTATTTACATATTTATACTGTCTGGAATTATTCCTTGCTTGACTAGAAAATCTTTCGTGGCAACCGAAGCTGCAATGATAGCAATCAGCTTTGCTGAATCCTCAAAGTCTAGTTTGCCAAGATCTGCTGGTTTTAATTCTTAACAGGCTTTTACCAAGCATTGAGTATCCTACACTTAGTCCTCCAATAACAGCAGAATGGTATACAAGGTTGGTAACAGTTTTTTCGGTGCTCATTTTTATAAAATAAAATAATTATAATTAATAAAAAACATGAACAGTGATGATCTCCTACAGCTACAAGGCAGCCTAAACCTTCCTGAACTTATGAATGACCAAGTTGATGACCAAGCTATTATGCCCAAAAAGAGAGGCGTGTATTCTTTGGCAGCATGTGGAAAAACAAAACAGTTCTCGGAACTGAATTCAGCATAGAACAGATTCAACAGATGTCTCCACAAGACATTATAAAGTATCATAACAGTATGAAGCGCAGCTGGGGTCTAGATGGTGAAAAGTGTGGGGCAAACGGTTCTTAGTTTGTACACTAAACTAGTCAGTAGATTTGCTCCCATTGATTCTGAACAAGATCTTACGTATGATTATACGCAAGATCCAGTTTTAACAAAGTCATTAGAGTCTCTAGGGTGTGATCTATACTATAGATTTGGAACATTGTTATCGCCATTAACATGGGATTAATAACTTTTAATCATATAGATTTTGTTTCCCTTCAAAATGAACGAGCTGGAAAATCATCAGAATCAGGAAACATTGAATCAGTGGAGAAAGTAACCAAGCCAGAAAATCAGCAGAAAACACTGAATCAGTGGGGGACCAGTGAAAAGCATCCTCATCCTGGGCGTGTTAAAGCAGGAAAAAAATTAGCAGAGTGGAACAGACAAAAAAATTAATGTTACAGAATATAACTCATCATGAAACATACCGCCGCCAGCGCCAGAACAAGTTGATTCAATGCCCGCTATAAAAACTCCATGTGATACAAGCCCTACAGCACCAAAGTCTTCATGGAATATTGAACTTAAAACTGTTGCCATTTTTGGCGCCCTTGCTGCTGCTGGGGCTGTTATTACGGTTATAAAATAATAAACCAATGGCAACAAAAACAAAAGAAGTTAAAACAACCTGAACCACTAAATACAGAAAAAGACAACTGCACGCCAAAACCGCCAACAACAAAAGATCATTTTGATCCATTTATAATGCAATAATATTTTAAATTTTTTTAATAGAATAGATCATGGCGTATTATAAAATGATAAAGTCAATAAATAAAGACATGGAGTCTATAAAAGACATTTCCATAGACCAGAATTGTAATCAATGCGGTTGCTTAGGATGTAAGACCTTCATTAAGATCTATGCAGAGAACGCTGAGCAAGACATCCTCAACGATGACGCGTTTTTTGAGGCGTGTGTGTACTATATTAGACATCTGCTATTTAAGATAAAAACATAGATTGTCTTGTTTTTTGATAATTATAAGATAACTCAAATAAAAACTTGGTTGTACTTAAAGGATGACTTAATCAAGAACTTATCAAGAACTTGATCAAGAACTTATTAAGAACTTACTTAAGAACTTATTAAGAACCTGGGGCGACTTAATTAAAAACTTAGAAGTAACTTAAGTAAGAACTTGTGGATAACTTAAGGATGACTTAAAGACAACTTGAGTAAGAACTACTTTGGGGTAACTTAAGTTAAAAACTTAGAAGGAACTTGAGTGTGTGCATGCGTGGGTGGGGGTGGGGCGGGTGGGGTGGAGTGGGGTAGGAGGGTGTGCATGTGTGGGTAGGACAAAACAAACAACAAACACAAAACAAACAACAAACACACAATAAACAGTCCAGGGGTGGGGTGGAGGGACGTGCGTGCGTGGGGTAGGCCAAAACACACAAACACCAACAAACAAACAAAAAGTAGAACTACTAGGACCACTTCTTGCTTTGTGACTAAACTAGTTTGCTGCTGAGCTTGCAGGTGCTGCTGCGCTTTGTAGGTCAGCCGTTCATGTATAAACGTCTATTATAGCAAGGCTGACTTCACCACAGGCCTCTTGCTGCTAAAAATAGCCGTTCATGTATAAACGGCTATTTATAGCAAGGTCGACGTCACCACAGTCCTCTTGCTGCTAAAATAGCCGTTCATGTATAAACGGCTATTTATAGCAAGGCTGACGTCACCACAGGCCGCCTCCCGCAAACAAAGAGTTTTCATTATACTTTCCTTCTCACACAAAAAAGTTTATAACCACACCCCTCCTCTTTTCTCATCCGGGCTTGGGAATCGCCAGTAGTTAGTACACCCGTCATTGTATTTTGAAGCATTTTATATGAAGATAGTGCTGGCTACACACTACTCCTCTCCATACTGGTAGATGTACTAAGGTCTGCCTAGCCCTATCTAGTTTTGCCAGAACATTCGAAAATCGCCATTCAGTTGCATAAGGCACACTTGAAGGCAGATGAACTGGTTAGAATTAGAAAAGTAGAAAAGTATACACATCTTAATACACAGATCAGCTTGCTACATGATACACTGAATCTGTAGTTAACAATCAATCAAGTCTGATACAAACTGGGAACATTTTTACTTGGGAGGAACAGCAAAAATGTTTCAAATATAAGTTTTTTAGCATACGAATCAGCCGTGTTTACCTCCGCCTTAAGAAATGAACGCCATGTTTTTTAAACATGGCTTTAGCTGTCTCAAGCCAGCTCCCAACAATCAACGCGTAATGGATTGTTTTGCTTCGGCCGACTTTCAACAATGCAGCGCCATTTATTAGATAAGGAACCATCTCATCAATAGTCAAACACGTATTAAAACTGGCTACATCTTGTTTCATTTTCTTAAACCAACAAAAACCTTTAAGATAGTCGTTCATTTCCAAAGCAGTTAGTTCACTTTTTTCGTTTTCTAGAAAAACAATCTCTCCGGTTTCAACAACATGCTTCGCCTAATTCTTTCAACAAATACTCTAACATGCAGTTAAAGTAAAACTTATATGGTCTCAAATATCACAAACCTGTTCTTCAGTAACGTTTAGCCATTTTAAAATAACACAATTAAAACACAGTAGTCACACCAGAGCGCAGTCAAAACGCAACCTCAAACAATGGCAACCCCGGTCGTGTCGCTGACAGCCTCGATACGGTGTGTCGACGTGGCAATCTAGAATTTTCCAAATCATTTTCTGATGCAATGTGGTGCAACCCAGCCGAGTGTGCTTCGTTTACACAGCGCAGGCTAGGCGCCTGGTTGCAAACTGCCGCGAGCCGTAAATTAAAGTGATCAGGTTTTAGCCCCGTGTCTGCCTGTCTGTGTACAAAGTTTGCAGTAGAAATTAGTCAGAAGAAGTGTGCGGATTTATGACATTTAATTGAGAGAGAAAGAAAGAGAAAGAGTGTGCGTGTGTGTGTGTGTGTGTGTGTGTGTGTGTGTGTGTGGTGTGTGTGTGTGTGCGCGCGACGTATTTTGTGAAACGCAGAACACGTATGCCTATAGCTCCGTGTCTAAATGAAATATCACACAAGCAACTCCTTCGCCACACGGCCAGGTGACGCCAGCCCTACCTTATGGCGCCATAATTACAGGTCATAGATCCGTCCAGGGTACTGCCTGCCACAAACCCCAAGCCCTCTAATTAGGGGTGTTCGCACAGTGTCATCAGCCAAGTTTTAGTTTGGTGACTGTCTCCGCAAAAATGATGGTAGTGAAAATGACTGTATGCGCGAAAATGATTAGGAAAACATAGTTTGAAGTCTTACTTGTCAGAGAACGTATAAATGCCAATCCTGGGTCACCTTTCGCCCGAAAACTGGTTTGAGGGCGAAAGTGAGTCAGGATTGGCATTTAACGTTCTCTACGTTTGAAGCATCTGACCCTGATCTAGGATAAGTTTAATTTTTTCTTATGTTCAAAAGCAGTGCTAGCAACATAAATCGCAAATTTACGGCTTCGACGATTTGGTTACATCTTCATGGTACAGGTGGCAGAAAGGTCTTCTGAATATCTATCATTACGCCAAGTTTGACTGCGTTAACAATTACAATTGCTGAGAAAAATGCAGTTTTCATATTGGGCCTAAACGTAAGATACGAATGGACAAAGACAAGTGATGTCACCAGTTATCTCGATTTCAGTTTAAACAGTGCTGATAAAAACAGACTTGTATGGAAGTTACTTGGATGGACATTCGCTTTACATAAACTTCCTTGAGCAATTCCTCTTTAGTCTTATACTGACATTCCAATTTTGTTGTTTTTGTTGTCTAAACCTAGCAGCATCTCTAAGTTTCTACTTAGGTCTGCAATGGTACGAGTACTGTCAGCTAACAACATTATGAAGCAAAAGGTGTGGTCAATATTTTTTTTTTGAAATCCAATGACAGTTAAAGGTTCAGCCAAACACAAGTTGGATATGTTCGAGCATTTTTCACTCTTTAAACCAGTCAATGCTTGCCACAGCCGATGCATGGTTATACAATGCCAAACCTATCCGTAATACTTTTCTTCGCAGTGTTTCAGACACTTCCTCGGTCAAATCGAGTACACCCATCTTTTCTATGTTACGTTAGTTCATAGACATTGGTGAATAATTTTCAACTGGGACCATTTTACTCGGAAATCTTATAAAGATATAACAACATTTCCCCCATTCATTCTCTATACCCATTTTTTTTCTGTTCCTCTGTGCACAGCATGCTGGGCGAATACTGTCAATTATCATCATGACAAAACATTAGTTTATCTCTTTATTGAATACAGATATAACTTTCTTTTAAAAAAAGCACATCAACAGGGCACATCTTGCTTACTGTTTCTGACATTATCATCGTATTTTGAAAACATTCGATTAGTTCAGCATCGCAAAAAAAAGGACAAAGTTAATTCTAACATCATATTTTAATTGTTCGTTTGAACTCGATCATCAATTCAATTGAAAAGAGAAGCGCCCTATAAAACACGCTTTTAGTGACCTTTTACAAACAATATGTTGTACAGAACCACTTTATACCAAAACCAATAGTTTGAACAGTTTCATAAAGTCACTGATGATCCAAAGTCTTAATTTTTCTTAAAATGTTGGTTGAGTTCCACTGTATTTTTCACTCCTCCATATACCATAGCATGGAGTTTTTAAGACCCCCCCCTTCCCAAGCCAAAAAGCACTCGTTCTACCAGGGTTCATATGCAAATCAGATCCACAACCAAATAACAACAGTTACGTTCATGCAAGTCTGAAATGATTTTCATGTCACCTGCTAAAAGAAATTTTGTATCAGTATTGTTAATATTCACGCTGTCTGCATCATCGCTTTTGCGTATTATTATTATTATTATTATTATTATTATTATTATTATTATTGCTAATATATCTTCACATAAAATCAATTGTTATTGTGATAGTGGGTCACCTTGTTCAAAGCCTCGTTCTATACGAAACTAATTGAAGACATGACCATATATAATGACGCAATATTTAACATTTCTTTGAAACGTTTCTTCCATTTAAAAGTCCCTTCATGCAAACAGAATGTTTCCAAAAACTTTAAAGATGCCAGCTAGCCAAATGGAATGCTTTCTGAAAGTCAAAGTTCAACGGCAAAGCCCTGCTAAGGTGCATTCCAGATAAACAACTGCATCGAAATGACATGCTGTCCCCGAAATAGATTTTCCTAGTTAAGCCAGCATGATCTTCACTTGTGAGGTCAGACTGAGCTTTTCTTTTTAAAAAGACAATTAGCCATGCATGACGATGCGATTTTATTTACAATTTCAACAGTGAAATAGGTCTACAGTTCTTTATAAGATGTCTTTGTTGGTCTTCTGTAATCATGTAATCACTCATTTTCCTTGAACACAAGCTAACTGTCCCTTTTGAGATCTTACGCATTTATTGCTATAGCCACGAAGCTACCTACTCTGATATAAAAACATCGAAAATATTTGGTTGGAAAGCCAGCGCTACCAGGACTTGAGTTGTTCTTCAATTTTTTTCACAGCCATTCTTGCTTTTTCCAATGAAAAATCCCCATTTTAGGATCCCTTCATCGTCAGCATTTAATGGATACTTTCTGCTAATTCGTTTATTTCACATTTATCAGTTTGGTATTTTCCATACAAATGTTTATAAAAATTCCTGACCTTCCTTTAAAATTTCTCTTCGATCACTCAGAACAAAACCACATTTACCTGTGGAAATGGTCATATAATTGCTGTTATAATATCGACGAACTAGGCCAGAAAAGTAATTTGTGATTTTTTTCTCCTTCGGCTACCCATCTAGCCCTTGACCTTAAAAGTATCTTCTGTACTCTAGGAACAATCTTTGACACTGATATTTTGTTACCAAAACGGCGTGGGCTATTTTCTACGCAAAAAACAACAACTTTTCTTCTTTCTCATTAACGTGTGTAGGCCTTTTTTTTTCATGATTATGACTGTTATTTCGAATCGACATGCACGTCATCGTTTCTTTTAACCAGATCGATCTTGAACAGAATGTATTCAAGACAAGCGCGGGCGGCAATGAAGTCTGCAGGCAGGCAGACCAGGACATCGTGAACAAAGCACTGCAGAACATGCCGACAGGATGACCGGCAACCTGAGGTGCGGGGTGTCATCTTCTAGGGATCCTTCCAGCCCCGTCATCTCCTGTAATCACACCCTTAAGGTCCTCCTCTCTGCCCGCCATCGGCCGCCTTTCAAAACCATGGTCTGCTAGGACCTGGACAACTGTGAACGGTGGTGGGTCAGAGTTTGACACAAGGGGCCCGAAGGACTGCGAAGCCCATGGCCGGCTCGGGCCCAGGGTCAGAGCCCCAGCTGGGGGCGTGGTCATAACGCATCAAAGAAGCTCAATCAGTTTGAGATCAGAAAACGGTGTTAAAGGCCCGTCCGGAGACATGAAATTCAACGCAAAAACTACAGAAAGCGAAGACTGGGCAAGGGGTGGAAGTGAGGTCCAGAACCCATGTACCCCACTTCCTCGCTCTTTTCCAGGCCTGGTTCTGTATGACAGGTGCCTTTCAACCACCACCACCACCACCACCACCACCACAATACCACCATCACATCAATATTCTTCTTCTTCTTATTGTTGTTACTTTCATCATTGTCCATACTATCAATGTTGTTGTCAGTAGTAGTAGTAGTAGTAATAGTAGTAGTAGTAGTAGTAACAGAAATAGTACTAGTAGTATCATCATCATCATTATTATCGTTTTTTTTCTGTTTCATCTTCCCTGTCCCTTCCCCCGCCTCTTTCCCTCCCCCAGCTGCATTGCTCACACCCCCTTCACTCTGGCTTCCCGGTGCAAAGCTACACCCAGATATGTTCTGTCACAGCCTCAGCACCGGCACTACGCGAGAAGCAGCCGAGGCAACCCAGCCCAGAAGACACCGCACACACACGCAGGGTTACTTTGCCGTCGGCCAGACATCCTCTTTCCGCGTCCCACTTCCGACTTCCTTCTTCATTCACCAGGGACGACTTCAGGGAAGATGAATCATCATCTCCCCTTTGTTGGCGCCTTGGGGGGCAGACGTCACATTAAGTGTGATCCACCGCCAGGGAGCAGGTCCACTGGCCCCTCTCTCTCCTGGGAATTCCATTACGCTCATGGCCATATGTCAATGACTCCCCCCCCCTACCCAATTCTAAAGGATCCCACCAGAGTCATGGAATCTGCAGAAAAGGACAATAAACCAACATTCTCCAGCGCTGCCTTGACACAACGTGAGACATCTAGGAACACAACGTGGGACATCTAGGAACGTTGATTTTCCAGAGGTGGATCTTCACACCCCCATTATCGATGGAGTCCCCCCACGGATCCTGTTTCCACTCACTGGCTCTCGGCAGGGAGACAGATGTAATTCTGACAGCTCCATGAATCCGTGTGTGTGTGTGTGTGTGTGTGTGTGTGTGTGTGTGTGTGTGTGTGTGTGTGTGTGTGTGTGTGTGTGTGTGTGTGTGTGTGTGAGAGAGAGAGAGAGAGAGAGAGAGAGAGAGAGAGAGGACAGAGGGAGAGACAGCGACAGAGAGACAGAGTTTTCACAACTCGATGTAATCTGGTTATCGTTCTTTTTATCCCATTTTTCTCTCTGTTGCAGACATGAGAGGCGACATGGAAATTGGATATGGAGATAAAGAATTGCTGTTCGCCCGTGTCTTGTTCGTGTGTGTCCGCGGCTCCGCTGCACCCCTCCCCCACTAGTGGTGTTGCTTCAACTGTCTCACGACACCCCATGCAATAACATGATATATAATCTGTTCACTGCCACCTTCACCCCTCCCTTCTCTATCACTCTTTAACAGATGTCACAAATGGACTCGCTCAGTGAGACATGCATGTGCGCGAATTTCACCGACGGGAAAAAGAAAAGCAAAACAAAAAGCCAGCCAGAAAAAAAACCAGCAACTACACACACACACACACACACACACACACACACACATACACACACAAACACACACACACACACACACACACACACACACACACACACACACACACACACACACACGCATGCACGCACGCACGCACAGAGAGAGAGAGAGAGAGAGAGAGAGAGAGAGAGAGAGAGAGAGAGAGAGAGAGAGAGAGAGAGAGAGAGAGAGAGAGAACGACAACAACAACCTGCTAACATGCTAACATCCCAAATAAGCTAGTTTTGTTTTGTTTTTGTTTCTTTCTAACCCCCATCTATCACCGCCCTGTATCCACACACACACACGCACGTACGCACGCACGTTCACACGCACGCGCACACATACACACACACGCACGCATGTACGCACGCACACACACCACATCACGCCATACCATACCACACACACTTTCTCTTCTTTCTCTGTCCCTCATTCCCTCCCTACTGCATTACTGACGTCCAATGTCCTCCCGTACCAGTTTGAACGGGAGAACGTTCGGAGTCTGGGCATTTCTTACTCGTCTTTCATGCGCACACACACACACACACACACACACACACACACACACACACACACACACACACACACACACCACACACACACAACACCACACCACACCACACCACACCACACCACACCACA
>CM031601.1:70908094-70913094 GCA_018398815.1 Conus ventricosus | reverse complement strand
AGAGCGGAAGATAGAGAACAAAGTGGGCATTGGAGGGATTTCGAAAAGAGAGGAGACAGGGGGGGGGGGGTATATACAGAACAAAGAGAACAGGGCGGAATACAGACAACAAGGAGGGCAAGAGAAACGCAGGGAACTGGGACGAGATTCGCAATGCAGAGAACGGAAGGGACACGTGGATTACACAGAAGAGAGACAAAAAGGCGACAGTAGGGGACACTGAGGACAGATGGAATACAGAGAATGAAGAGGAGAGGAAAGGGTATAAAGAGAACAGAAGAGACTGTACGAATACAGACGGTAGGAAGAAATGCACAGGAAAGAGAGGAAACGGTAACATACAGAGAACGCTGATGCCAGGTGGAGTAGAGACGACGCACAGAAAACGGCGGAATAAGGGGGAAAGATGACCTCGTGGTATATTCAGAACAGAGAGGACGAGTGGAGTGAACAGAACAGAGCTAACAGGACAGAATGTATATAAAACAGAGGGGACATGACGGAATGTCATGAACAGACAGGACAGATGGAATTAAACAAATAAAACGGGACACTATGGAGAACAAAGAAGACAAGGGATGGCACACAGAGAACAGAATGGAAAAGGAAAGAGTTTCAGAGAAGTAGAAAACAAAACACGAAGGACAGAGGAATTCAGAAAACAGACATGCAAGGTGGAACGTAGGGAACAGCCAGCACAGAGGAAATGTGGAAACAGACAGGAACATGGTGATTAGAGGACAGAGTGTATACAGAACAGATGAAATATAAAGAACAGAGAGGAAATGGATATAGAGGACAGGGCAAAGCGTAGTATACAGAATATAGGACATGGGAATAAAGACACCAGACAGGACAGTATTCAATGCACTGAAGAACTGGAACATAAATATCCCAGAGTGAAGTGGGTGGGATATGAAAACCAGTGGTACCAGGAGGAATGTAGATGCCAGGAAGGACAGAAGGAACATTGAGAACAAACAGGACAGGGGGGGGGGGGGGGGGCTGACAGTACAGAAAAGGACAGAAGGAACATAGAAAACAAAGAGGACAGGGGGGGGGGGGGCTGACAGTATAGAAAAGGACAGAAGGAACATAGAAAACAAAGAGGACAGGGGGGGGGGGGGGGGCTGACAGTATAGAAAAGGACAGAAGGAACATAGAAAACAAAGAGGACAGGGGGGGGGGGGCGCTGACAGTATAGAAAAGGACAGAAGGAACATAGAAAACAAAGAGGACAGGGGGGGGGGGGGGGCTGACAGTACAGAAAAGGACAGAAGGAACATAGAAAACAAAGAGGACAGGGGGGGGGGGGGGGCTGACAGTACAGAAAAGGACAGAAGGAACATAGAAAACAAAGAGGACGGGGGGGGGGGGGCTGACAGTATAGAAAAGGACAGAAGGAACATAGAAAACAAAGAGGACAGGGGGGGGGGGGGGCTGACAGTATAGAAAAGGACAGAAGGAACATAGAAAACAAAGAGGACAGGGGGGGGGGGGGGCTGACAGTATAGAAAAGGACAGAAGGAACATAGAAAACAAAGAGGACAGGGGGGGGGGGGCTGACAGTACAGAAAAGGACAGAAGGAACATAGAAAACAAAGAGGACAGGGGGGGGGGGGGGGGCTGACAGTATAGAAAAGGACAGAAGGAACATAGAAAACAAAGAGGACAGGGGGGGGGGGCTGACAGTATAGAAAAGGACAGAAGGAACATAGAAAACAAAGAGGACAGGGGGGGGGGGGGGCTGACAGTATAGAAAAGGACAGAAGGAACATAGAAAACAAAGAGGACGGGGGGGGGGGGGGGGGGGGCTGACAGTACAGAAAAGGACAGAAGGAACATAGAAAACAAAGAGGACGGGGGGGGGGGGGGGGGGGCTGACAGTACAGAAAAGGACAGAAGGAACATAGAAAACAAAGAGGACAGGGGGGGGGGGGGCTGACAGTATAGAAAAGGACAGAAGGAACATAGAAAACAAAGAGGACAGGGGGGGGGGGGGGCTGACAGTACAGAAAAGGACAGAAGGAACATAGAAAACAAAGAGGACGGGGGGGGGGGGGGGGGGGGCTGACAGTACAGAAAAGGACAGAAGGAACATAGAAACAAAGAGGACGGGGGGGGGGGGGGGGGGGGCTGACAGTACAGAAAAGGACAGAAGGAACATAGAAAACAAAGAGGACAGGGGGGGGGGGCTGACAGTATAGAAAAGGACAGAAGGAACATAGAAAACAAAGAGGACAGGGGGGGGGGGGGGGGCTGACAGTATAGAAAAGGACAGAAGGAACATAGAAAACAAAGAGGACCAGCCGCCGCGTGAAGTGGTTAACGTCGCGACTTCCTGGTCGTCGGATCGATTCCCATCAGTGCCGTTTATTTGTGGGATTTTCTGCCCTGACCGGCTCCTACCAAGGACTTAGTTTGCTACGGGCTTAAGTAGAAAGACTGGGACCACAAAGCTACGTTTTATCACTAAATGGATGGCTCTCAAGAGGGTGTCGCTCAAATTTCCTGACCAACACTGCAAGCGTCTGTATCTCTCGGGCCTGGTTGACGGCGGGATATATCATGAAAGGTGTGAAAGTAAGTGTAAAGCACAGCGCTGTCACGCAGCCTCAGACTGGAATGCAATTACACAGCATCATGTTATCCTCAACCATATCGATCAGGGACGAAATAAAAAAAAAGAATTCTCGAACTCAGTAATCCTTCATGCCCTGCTCTCATAGTGACCTCAGTATCAATTTCCTCTCCACGTCTAAGCCCTGGAGGGAGTTCAAGTCCAGGTCAATGCTATCGGCCAGTTCATGGGCGTGTCGCTTTAAGGACGTGGTGGCGCCCTCCGGAGGTGGATGTTCACTCGCGTGGCTGCGTAACAAAGCAGTTACTGTCATCAGTAATGGGATGCAAGTACTTGGTGTCCTGTGCGTGCTGAATCAGAACAGGCGCCACTTACAACTATCAAAGTGACTCGGTAGTAGCGCGGTGTCTCCTCAGGTGGGTTACCTCATGACGACTGGACACTGACTGTTCCTGTGGATTGCCGGTGTCGTATATAATACTGTCGCCGTGGAATTGTATCGCAGCGACAGCATTTCACGTGAAATATTGTTGCAGCGACAATATTTGCTGGAAAAAATTGTCGCGCGACAACTTTTCACGAAAAATGTCCTATAGAATATTTCAAAATGGAGTGACTGACGGCGGCGAACGAAGCAAGATTAGGAATAGAGTTTGTTTAGAACTTACCGCCAATGACATTGACAAACAAAGCACAAGACAAGACACGATGCATTTCAACCACTTGGGTCTTCTTCAGGCGAAAAAATAAATCACATTTAACATGTGGGACAGTACAAACAACGAAAAACGAAAAAAGAATGAAAAATGACTTATCCGTTCTTGTCCATGTGTTTGGTGGGCGGAAATGACATGCGGCCAGGGGGATTATGGGAGAGGAAACGGAGGGGGGGGGGGGGGGGGGGGGGTTGCGTCAGGGGAGGTGTGTGTGTGTGATATGATAGGGTTTTGTGTCCAGTTTATTGGGATGGTGTGGTATCTTTGTGATGGTTGTGGTAATGGTGGATTGATAATAATGGTAAGGGGGAAAAAAAGGGGGGGTGGGGGGGGGGATTTAAGGGGAAGGATAATACAAAACTAAGATTAAATAGATGGAGGGTTGCTGTAACTACTGTATGAAGTGAGTGAAGGGGATGTGGTGGTGGTGTATGTAAGTGTGTGTGTATGTGTGTGTGTATGTGTGTGTGTTGGTAGGGGATTTTGCCAACTGGTGTGGAAGAGGTGAGTATGTGTGTTTGGTTATTGTTGGATATTGATGCCTTGGGGGTGTAGTGTGCCCAGTTTGGCAATGAGATGGGATTCTTGAGTTGTGCGTTCAAAGCTGTCACTCTGTGACTGCCAGAGTGCCATGACTTTGACATGGTCGATGTTGTGTTGGGTGTGGTTGAAGTGTAGGGCGACGGGTTTGGGTCGGTGGTGGCGGATATCGGCCAGGTGTTCAGAGATGCGTGTTTCGAGTGTGCGTGACGTTTCCCTATGTAGATCTTGCCACACAGCTGGCAGTGGATGGCATATATAATGTTGCGGCTCTGACATGAGAATGTGCGTTTGACTGTGAAGGAGTCTTTGGGGCCCTGTAGGATAGTGTCTGGTTTGGTGAGGGGGCAGATTTTGCAGTTGGGTTTGGAGCAGGGGTGAGTACCTGGTGGTGTAGCTGTGCTAACAGAACCACAGCTACACCACCAGGTTTTGTTTCTTCTTTAAAATAAGATTCAAATCAGAAATTCGAAGATATTTGAGGTAGAAGGAAAGGAGTTATAAGAGTTGGGTGTAGCATGTAATGAATTAGGATATCCATAATATAAGAATGCGGCTATTATACGATTTTGTGTCTCTCGTTTTCTTCCCATGACTATCCATATGTCTTCCCATGATTATCCGTATTGACATTCACATAGCCCTGTTACCCTATTATGTAATATTATGGGGATAATTATATGATTTGTTCCCTCGGCTTTGACCTCCCCTCTGCCCCATCCATCTCTGATCTATCATACCTCCTTCAACGGGTTTGTGTCCCTCCTGTATCTCTGACCTATCATACGTCCTTCAACGGTTTGTGTCCCTCCTGTACTGTAAGGGAGTGCATGAGTGAGGAAATGTATGTGTGTGTGTTTGTGTGCGTGTGTGCCCAGGCATGTGTATGTACATGCGTGTGTGCGTAGTCTCTCTCTCTCTCTCTCCTCTCTCTCTCTCTCTCTCTCTCTCTCTCTCTCTCTCTCTCTCTCTCTCTCTCCACACACACACACACACACACACACACACACACACACACACACACACACAACACACACACGTGGAACACGTAAACGCGCATGCGCGGGAATACACCAACAAACTCAGTCACGTATAAACATACCTGCAAAGACATTGTTGCGTAACTTGCAGGATTTGTGGGGAGACGTCTTAAGGGTTCTATT
>CM031601.1:70880594-70903094 GCA_018398815.1 Conus ventricosus | reverse complement strand
TGTCCAGAGAGCATGGTGCTGCTGACTGGCCAATGTGTGGTCATGATAAGGAAGATGAACTGTACTTTCCTTTCCAGTGCTGCTTCCTTTCAAACATTCGCTGAAAATATTCAATTTTCCATATCAAGCCTAGAGTAAGCCTTGCAAGAAATCTTGTCAACAGATAATGATACAACTATTATTGCCCTTGCTAAGTGTTTGACTGAAGCTACCAATGCGATAAAAAAGAAAAAAAATGAGAACTTAATGCCAGTAGTATTGTAAAATAATTCTCCTTGTTTTGTGTTATTACGTTCTTTTATAATAAGTGGATGGCCATACACTCTCAGTGTGTGTGTGTGTGTGTGTGTGTGTGTGTGTGTGTGTGTGTGTGTGTGTGTGTGTGTGTGTGTATGCATACGGGATATTGAGGAGGGGCGGGGGGTGGAGAAGGGAGAGGGTGAGGGGGGGGAGGGTGGTCGGGGATTTTTCGGAATAGAGGGTGACTTGGAAAGCAGGATGAATGGATGGATGAGAGCTTGTATTTCCCGTTTGTGTTTATGCGTGTAGGATGTCAAAACGGAATGGGAACTATGTGTCGGGGCTGAACGGGTGTGGATGGTAGGATAAGAAAGGATAGCCTGTATGGATGTCTCCAAACCAGAATAGATCGTTCACGCGTAAGCTAGTTTATGTCATACATACCTTTACCTTTCCAACAATGTGAGCAATATTTTCATCCATAAAGCTCAGACGGTTTTATTACTTTCATCATTATTTGTTCCTCGTGCTTCAATGATGCAATGCGTCGGGTCGTATGTTTACCCCTGGCCTTAATGGCTTGTTGAGCTGAAGGGAATAAATCGTTAAAGCGTCTCTCTCTCTCTCTCTCTCTCTCTCTCTCTCTCTCTCTCTCTCTCTCTCTCTCTCTCGCGCGCGCGCGCGCGCGCACACACACACGCACACGCATACACACACGCTCAATGTCTGGTCATCCAAACCAGAACAGTCAAGGCAAGTGCAAGACAAACGTGTGTATTTCTTTCTTTTCTTCATTTTTTGTTTTAATATCCAAGATTCTGAAACGAATTTTCCTATCAAATTAAACTGTCATCGTCTTGATAAGAGTGAACTCATCTAAACGTCGCCACTGCGTTAATGTATCTAAAAAACTGCACGTCTGTTTTCTATCAAAAACGTTGAAAAAAGTAAAAAAAAAAAGTTCACATGCACATGGGACAACGAGTCTTTGTGGATGTTGCAGGTTGAAATCGCTTGTTCGCGTTTAAAACGAAACGTTTGCAATATAACGTGAGCATGTTACCGCTGTAGTATTTGTTTGTTATAACGTATAAACACGCTTCAACCTCGAAATTGTTTTCGAAATCAGGAAAAAAAATCTTTTCTGTAGGCTAACCCTGAAGTCTTTGCAAAGTAATCCATTTGTAACAGTTTTGTTTTTTTACGTATCGCAAAAAAACATTTCGGTTGACAGAATCAAAAGTTTTCTTTAACCAAGTCCAAACAACAACCAAAATTTTTCTGTGGTACGCGGACTGTTCGTACTTAAGCAAATAACTTTAAAAATTGGTATGAACTGTACCATTTTTGTTTAAATGGCCGCGTTTTCCCCCGAACATTTTTTTCTCTCTGTTGCTCATTTAATGAAATCTTATTCAGTATTGCAATACGTTTTGCTAAAAATACTTAAAAGGCTACACAGGGCCCGGGGATTTTTGGCCATTTTTGTGTTGGTATGTAATAGACTTGCCTTGTAAAGGATGTAACACATTAAAAAAGTCTTTTTAAACAACACAAAAAAGGGGCATTCACCCCCGTCGGAATGGCATAATTAACATTTGGCAAAAAACTTTTTTTGAAAAAACAATGTTTTTAAAAATTTAAAGGCTGCGTAAAGTTCCTTTAAATGTTTGTTTTAAAACTGGATTCTACAAAAAGGCTGCCCTTTCCCAAAATAAAAATGACTTTTTATATTCTCATCAAAATTTTAACTATCAGTTTTGAAAAGTTTTAACACTCTTGATAAAAAAAATACGAAAAGTGGTAGGCATACTGTTATGGAATGTAGTTAAATACAATTTTTCCCGTTAACTAAACAACGGGGCCCCGAACATTTCGAATCGTTTTGCTGATGTTTTGGGTTTTCCCCGCATTTATAAAATTGCTTTTTTCCCCAGAAGAAAACATGTTCTTTTTTTAATTCTTGAACCCCTTTCCCCCTTTTTTTCTCTAGAGAGCAAAGAAAGAACATGTAACACTGTTATGTTTGTAATTTCAACAGAGAGAGGAGAGAGAGGAGAGAGGAGAAAAGAGGGGAAGAGAGGAGGATGGAGAGAGAGAGAAGAGAGAGAGAGGAAGACATGAGACAAAAGAGAGAGGAGAGGGGAGGAGAGAGAGAGAAGGAAGGGGGAGAAGAGGGGAGAAGAGAGAGAGAGAGAGAAAAGGGACGCTTAGATACGTTTTTTTTGCAATGGGTACATGGCCTTTATGTCAAGGGAGTTAATCAAATTTGCTGGGGAAAAAAACAAGTTTATAAGAATGAAACATAAAATTTGAAACGGATTACTAAATGATAGTGTGGGCTTGAAGCCATGTGAAAAAAAGGAAAAATTAAGACGTGTTTTTTCGTCACTAAAAAATGAATTGTGGTGTTTTTTTTTCTTGTAACAAAACTGATCATAGACACAGTCCTCCCCCAGGCCCAAATTTTCTTGTTATAAACTTTCCTGCACGTACATCTATCATCACGCCCGTTCATATTGTATACTAGTGAAAAAAAAACATTTTTACCAAGGTCATCAATTGGGGAAAAACATAAAAAAAAAAACTAAAGATTATTTCTTACAAACATTTTTTTTCCTAACATTTGATACTTCTGCACATACTTACCAGTAGGTTTTACCCTTTTTATTGTCAGGGTCAACAAATTTTAAAAATTATGATTTTCTGTCGCAAGAATATTGAAAAGGAGATTTGTCTATATCGTTATAAGCTGAGGGGGGAAAATTTAAAACATGATCTTCTTTTTTCTTATACCATCTGAACAATTACACACAAATCATATAAAATTTCTTGGGGGTTTTAAAACCCATCTTTTGTTTGCTTTAGTCCAAATGTCTACTTCTAAAATTAGCCCCAAGCATTCCCTGTGCCCTTTATTGGTAATCAGCGAAATTTTTTGTTTTAAGTACTTTTAAAGATGAAACCCGGTTTCATTCTTTCCATCTTTTGAATGCCAAATTTTTTTTTTTAAAGCGAGGGGAGGTCTTTAAATTTTGCATAAATGCTTGTCATCGCCAACCCCTGATAGCCATGCCACCCCAAATCCCTTTACTGTCAAAACCTTTTTATAGTGCAACCCCCGTTTGCTTTCCTACTCATTTGCGTGTAACATACGCTGCTTGCCTGCATAATCTACTTGTAGGTAGTTGGGTTAGTTTTAACCTTTTTTTCGCATTTACCAAAAAAATGATTTAAAGAGGTATCTTCAGAAAACATTGCCCTTGTATTTTTATGAATGCAATGAAAAATTTAGAAACCGTTTAATCGCAAAAGTATGTACTTTTTCTCTGCGTTTTCTTCAAGTCCCCATATTTTGCTGCATATTTAACATTGGTTTTTTTTGTGTATAAAAACTTCCAAAATAACGAGGATCAATTGCATTAATTTTTTCATTGCTCTTGGGTTTCTATTTTCCTTTTTTCCCTTTCCTAAAAAAGTTTTAGACCCTCCGGAAAGTAAATTACCCCGTTGTAAAGATATTCGAGGTTTTGTCGCTTGGTCCCTTTTACCCCCAGCATTAGAGTAATACCCTTTTTCTTTTGAGACAAGTAACCCCCCGCGAAAAAAAATTATGTTTGTTTATCTAAATTAAAGTTAATTGTAATCTTCTGCCCCCCAATTCAAAACACCAAACTGATCTTGTAAACCAACGAGGCTTTAAAAATAAAATTAACGTCAGCAAATACAACATAAAAAGTTCAAAAGCTCCAGGGATTCTGTACCCATTGTCTACCCTTTTTGGACATTTCAAAGGGGTAATTTTTTATAAAAAAAGGAAACAGCTGTGGACTCAAAAGGCCCGCCCTTTTTTTACGCCACGGGAATGAAATAAATCGAATAAACATTCTTTTCACGCCCCAAGCAAAAACGATTCGTATATCCACAAAGCGCCCCGGGACAATTTACATTGACACCCTTTTTCTCAGGACTTTCCCTAACAAATTTTTGTTTTAGAGTCAACGCCTTTTTAAAGTCTTCAAAGCGCATTAGTTTAGTTTTCCCTTGGAAACTTTTTTACTAAAGCATACAAAGTGAAAAAATGGGCAATAGTGTGTATCCTGCTCGAAAACCTGCCTGTTCTTCAACTATTTCTCCTTCTCTGTGCCCCTTTGTTCTTTTGTTCAAAAATTTAAATGTACTTTTTTAAACCAACTTGTAGAGCTACACCTCTGTAATTATCTGGATATTTGCATCTCCCTTTTTATAGATGGACAATAATTGATTTCGACCCTCCCTTGGGAAATGTCCCATGTCAAATAATGTGTTGAATAATGAAACCAAAACGTTGAGGACGGAATAATTGCATGTGTTAACATCTCACTAATTAGTTTATCCGATCCAGCACTTTTCCCATTTTTCAGATGCCTAATACTGATTTCACTTCTTCTAATGTGATAGGATCATTAAATAAGGTTCACCCAACATTTCTTCGACTTCAACGTCTTCTGTATTTGCAACATCGTGTTCATTCTCAAATGAGTTGAATACACTACAAAAATGGTCGTGCCACTGTTGGTAAGTTATTTCATTATAGATAACAGCCTTTCATTAATTGACCTGACTGTCGTCCAGAACAACCTTGGATCATTTATCGACTCTTTTAACTTTTGCATTTGTTTTTCGTCAAATGCCTTTTTCTTTTCTTTCTCAGTTCAATGCATTGTTCCTCTCTTCAATATAAATGTTCTTCTTCTCAGTTTTTCCTTTGACTGTTCTAGCTCTCTGAAATTGTTGTAACAGTCTTTTGACAAATGTTTTCTTCTTATCACATTCATCATCAAACCATTCGTTAGCTGTTCTTTTCTTCCTGCTTATGACCCTAATCATACACGCAGCAGCTCCACATAACGCATTCGAAAAAGTTCAACACACTCATTCACATCATTAACTAAAATATCGTGGCTGTGGTAATACTCTCTTTAAATTCGTCAGAATTTAACTCGTCTTTAAACATCTGTACGTTTTCATCTGACCATATTACTCGCTCTTTCACTGATGATGGGTTCAGATGGCATGTCGTTTCTGACTGGACATTGTCTCCATGTAAGCTGCACTGTAAATGCCATGAAAAAAGATTATCATTCACTTTTAAATTGCAATCAGAAGCATTTCTCTTGACATAAAAAAAAATCAATAACACTACACCCATGTGGGTGTCACGACCGACCCCTGGAGGTCTGCCCTGACAGGATCGGTCTAGGTGGGAGTGAAGGGAGTGACTGACCTCACACGCTCCGCAAGAGACCACACAATAAAGATTACGATACAACACCCATTTATTCACACCAGCAAAATAAACATTCCAACACACGCACCATGCACGATCACAATAAAGCACTCCAACGCACACAACATGCACAATCACGATCAGCACTCCTCACGCACACAACATGCACAATCACGATCAAGCACTCCAACGCACACAACATGCACAATCGCAATCAAGCACTCCCACACCCACAACATGCACGATTATAAATAAATATTTCACCATACGTACACAATCACAATTACAGCATTCCAGCAATATGACATGTACACAATTATAAAGAATATTTCCAGTATTGACCCTTTCTCACACCACGGAGTGCGTCCACATCCCTGCCCCTGTCAAGTCCGCAGGAGCACCCTGTCGCACTAGGTGCTCCGAGCCGGGTTGGTTCTCGCAGGGAGTCGCCCAAAGCCGACACCCTCGACTCCCAAGCGGGCAGTGAAGAGCGTGTCCCGGGGGGGGGGGGGGGGGGGGGGCGTAGCTGTTACTGGAGGTCCTGGACGGGGGTCCAGGCGGCAGTCGAGACGGCGGGCTCCCCTAGCAGTCCCGGTCCCGACCAAGGCGTGGCCTCGACCAGCGCGTGGCACCATCTCGTCCGTGGTCCAGCCAGAACGTGGCCTCGCCCCACACGTGGCACCATCCAGTTCGTGCTCCAGGTGAAGCCCCCGGGAGGGGGGAGGACGTAGCTGGGAGGAGAGTGGGAGAGGAGGAAAAGAAAAGGAAGGAGGAAGGAAGAAGGTACAGCTACCCGTGGTGACCCCGAAGAGGCGGGTCAAAGACTCTCCCCTACCCTCTGTCCAGTCGAGAGGACAGAGGCGAAGATGCGGAAACAGAAGAAATGATGTCCCTCTCCTACAGGCCGACTGCAGGAATTGAAAGTACTGACTGTACTCTCGATGATAAGGTAAAGAACCAAAACTGGAGCAGGCGCCCCCAGAGACATCTTCCGCTCGAGTCAAGAGCTAACCCCCCTCAGCAATGGCGGCCAACATGCCATGCTGCGTCACGAGTGAGCATACTTCAAACTAAAGAAACGAAGCACGTGCGACAGTTAAAAAGACAGGCGAGAGGCCGAAGACAGAAAGTTCGAGAGAAAGGTACCGCCACCCGTGAACTTGCAGGATGAATAGCACGGGCGGTGGAATTAGAGAGAGAGAGAGAGAAAGCAAACCGAAGTTGAGCTAAACCACACCAAGGTGCAACTGCACCACAAGCCACCCTAAGGGACGGCTACACGACAACAGCAACGACAATAAACAAATAAGTAATTTCCCGCCACCCTAGGTGGGTCGAACGTCGTAGGCCCGTGACAAACTCGTGACAAACCCCCTTCAAAAGCATCTGTTTCTCTGAGATACAGTGCTCCTTTGAACCTGGTCGCATGTGCAACTTCAAAACAATGGGACCGAACCCAACTCTCTGTGATCGACAGAGTACGAAAAATCCAATACAAACATTCCACGATAGAATCACACCGAGAATACATAATACTACATTTATCAAACAACTAAGAAAACCTTCCAACCATGAAGTAAACAATACGAACCCATGGTGATTCACTACCGTTAACCTCACTGAAGTGACAACTGCCCACTACACCTGATACAGAGACCAAAAGGGATATAACCCTGGTTGAGGGAGGTGTCCCTCTGACTGATTTTCCAATATGCTAACTACGGAGCTCGGCTAAAAATAGTCACTTTCCTATTACAGGAACCCTGATATGACGGAAAGTGAACGCATGACTCTGCAGCTCCACTGCCTAACTCATAGTCAAATTGACTGATGGCGGATCCGGGTCGGCACTGGAGAGGATGATGATCGCTCTCCAGTACAAACTTCCGGCCGTACTTCTTTTTGGGGCCCGCCAGTGCGCGTCCAAATCTGCCTGAGAGATTCACAACAGTAGGGGCATCGATAGTCCAAAGCGGGACAGCCTCTGGGTATCGACTCACAGATTCTACCACTACCGAAGTGTAGCGGTGACCGCGATGGGATGGAGGATTAATGGTCCCACCAGGTCGACCCCAACCTTGCTGAATGGCTCCCCCAACCCGGCACTGACCCTAGGGGAACACGCTTCAAGCGCCCCCCTAGGCGTTGTCCGTTGGCAGACATCGCAACGCGGCAGTACTGCCTGACCTGTGAGTTCATCCCGGGCCCAAAAAGAAGTCTGTCTTACTCCTCGAGAGTCCGCTTGGAGCCCATATGACCTGCCAGGGGGGAACGTGGGCCTGCCGGAGAACAGATTCTCTCAAGCTTTGGGGAACGACAAGCGCTTGGCCACACGATCTGCCTGAGTGGAAACCCTAAAGAGGACCCCTTGTGAAGCTTGAAGCCACCTTTGGGGCGTGTCGGGCAGACTGAGCGGGACGATCCACCAGTTGTCGCAGGCGTTGGACACCCAAAGTCCCTGGCCTGAAGACGGATAATGCTAGCGGGACGGCCCTTGCCAGAACCTCGTCAGAGATAGGCTGGAAGAACGGGACGCAATTCCTGTTCCTGCTTTTTAGTTTGGCGCGTGTTGATTTCCCACACACGCCTGTACGGGCAAATCCGTAGACACGGGCTGACTGCGTCCGTCTGCGAAGGTGATAGTATTCCCTATGATAAGGGAATACAGAGGTCGCTCCACCGCGATGGCCCATAATTCGCCACAGAATAGGGGGTGGAGATAGGAATAAGTACAGAAGACGGGTGGAGGTAAAACCAGCCTCCAACCCGCACACAATCAAACTAGCGCCCCGCCGGGCCCTCAGGGAAACTAAACCTTATCCACAAAGAGTGTTGATGCTCCCGAATCCCTGATGGTGTCGACCAAGGATGAACCAACAACAGAGAGAAACACTGGGCACTCTGAATCACCAGAAGTTTGGATGGACCCCACGTTAGCCGAGGCGCGAGGATGCTGGAAAGGAACTAGCCCCATGACTACCAGCGGCTTTAGGACAATCTTTCCTAATGGGGCCAGAACGACCACAAAGAAAACAAAATCGAGGTGCTGAAATCCCGATGAACTGCCCCCTTTGGGTTCACCCCACTAGCATTGCGGCACCTTATTGCTACTAAATCCTGTGGAAGGGCTTCCTCTCCGTATCCGGGGCGATGCCCATAAGCCCTGCGAGCTTCAGCAAACACCTCAGCTGTGGAATCGCAGCCGCGAATCCTGAGGTGCTGTCTCGCCTATCCGGATCCTCAACTCTGGGGACACAGTGTTGGTGAGCTGTTCAATGAGGATCAGATCCTCCAGCTCCAACTTAGCTAACGACGCCAGTACCCTAGCGTCTTGCGCCCCTATCACCAAACTGCACAAAGTCTCTCATTATTCTTCTTCATGGACCTAAACTTTTCCCCCTGTAGGCTCTGGGGTAAGGTGGAAACGCTTACGCAAGCCAACTGCATGTCTGCATAAGACGCGCCTTCATTTTGAGTAGCACACACTCCCTTGCAGCACCAGATAATCCAGAAAAAAGGTGCATAGCTTTTGCTCCTCAACAATTGGTATGAACAAGCAACCTTGTCGAAATGCTCTAAGAACATATCAATGTCCTCACTAGGTCCCGAACTCTGGAAGCTTTAACTTTGGGGCCTCTAACTCTATCACCTGCCTGTGATTAACCCCCGGTTTACAGAAGCGGGAGGCCGCGAAAAAAGTTGTTCCATCTCCTCCCTACGCAGAGCCTCCTCCTGTCTAGTTCTTCCCTGCGGAGGGCTTTCCCGCCTGTCAGCCTCCTCCCCACGCTGAGCTCCTGTCTAGCAGCCTCCCCCTACGCTGAGCAGCCTCCCCCTACGCTGAGCAGCTTCTCCTTACGAAGGGCCTCCTGTCGGGCAGCCCTCTTCTCTGCGCAGCATAGCCTCTTCCCTATGCATAATCTCCTGTCTGTCAGTTCCTCTCTGCGCAGAGCCTCCATCCTATCTACTCTTCCTACGGAGCCTTGCCCCTTCCCTACGTAGAGCTTCCTGCCTAGCAGCCTCTTCACTACGCTGCCGCTCCAGAAACAGAAGGACAGGGTATATCCTAGCGGGTTCACCACTCCCGACCCGGGGAGATCCGTCTGACCCGTCCCTTGGGGCTCGACTTTCCCATAAGGAGAGTCTTCTGGGGCATGCCCCTTACGAGGGGAAGCTGGAGAGGAGAAGGTTTCGGTCTCTGCGACTCAAAAAAGCCCACAGTTGCTTCGCTATACTCTGACGCTTCCGAGCGGAAGTGCCAGTCGGGGTCTCGACAGGGAGACCCCCCAGCGAAGAGGGAGTAAAAGTACTCACTGGGCTACCTGCTACAGCACTGGAATAGGTAGAAGTTACCGTAGTCGAATACTGGGTACTAATAGTAGGGACTACAGTAACATTTTGAATACCCTTCTTCTTCGCGCTCGCGTCGCCATACACCAGCGCCGGACGTCCCCCATGACAAAACAATATCCTACAGTTTTCCAAATACAGGGGAAAAACAATTCCACAGAGAAAAAAAACAAAAATTTAGGGCGTGTGTATGTGTGTATGTGTGTGTGTGCGTGTGTGCGGACCAGTTCCGGCTGCTCCCACTCTGGCAACACCGCGCCTAAAAGCACGAGCAACAGTGCGGTGGGCTCACCGAAAAAAAAAACAAACAAAAACTATGTCCGGGTGCCCCCACTCGGCAACACCGCGCTCTACAGCACGAGCACAGTGCGGTGGGCTGGCCGGAAAAAAAACAAAACAAAAACCCAGCAACGGGGTCCGGAGAGGGGAAAAAAAAACCCCTAGCGTCCGATACAACCCCCTGTACTCAACAACCCGGTAGAGAAAAAAAAACAACAACAAGAATTGGCTAAATACAAAACAGGAATGAAGACTGAGCGGCAACAGAAGGGCAAACTTACGGCCGTACCTGCGTGAGGTACCCGGCGGAAGGAGGTCTGGAAGCGGTCGACTCCTCCTGGCTCACACTCGACCCCCGAGTCACCCGATGTTCCCCAGGCCACCACAAGACTCCCTTCACTCTAGAGTCACCCCGCCAACCACCCACAACAAACACGACAAACTGACTAAACATATATAAAACAGACAAAACTAAACAGGTACTCCGCGAAAAGAGAGAGACAGCCAGAGCCCTTCACATCCCGGACGAGCCCCCACAATTGTCACGACCGACCCCTGGAGGTCTGCCCTGACAGGATCGGTCTAGGTGGAGTGAAGGGAGTGACTGACCCACACGCTCCGCAAGAGACCACACAAAAGATTACGATACAACACCCCATTTTTTCACACCAGCAAAATAAACATTCCAACACACGCACCATGCACGATCACAATAAAGCACTCCAACGCACACAACATGCACAATCACGATTTAAGCACTCCAACGCACACAACATGCACAATCACGATCAAGCACTCCAACGCACACAACATGCACAATCGCAATCAAGCACTCCCACACCCCAACATGCACGATTATAAATAAATATTCACCATACGTACACAAACACAATTACAGCATTCCAGCACATATGACATGTACACAATTATAAAGAAATATTTCCAGTATTGACCCTTTTTCACACACGGAGTGCGTCCACATCCCTGCCCCTGTCAAGTCCGCAGGGACACCCTGTCGCACTAGGTGCTCCGAGCCGGGTTGGTTCTCGCAGGGAGTCGCCCAAAGCCGACACCCCGACTCCCAAACGGGCAGTGAAGAGCGTGTCCCGGGGGGGGGGGGGGACGTAGCTGTTACTGGAAAGGGCCTGGGCGGGGGTCCAGGCCCGGGCCCGTCGAGACGGCGGGCTCCCCTAGCATCCACGGTCCCGACCAAGGCGTGGCCTCGACCAGCGCGTGGCACCATCTCGTCCGGGTCTCAGCCAGAACGTGGCCTCGACAGCACGTGGCACCATCCAGTTTGTGCTCCAGGTTTAAGCCCCCCGGGGGGGGGGAGGACGTAGCTGGGAGGAGAGTCGGGGAGGAGGAAAAGAAGAAGGGAAAGGGGGAAGGAAGAAGGGTACAGCTACCCGTGGTGACCCCGAAGAGGCGGGTCAAAGGACTCTCTCTACCCTCTGTCCAGTCGAGAGGACAGAGGCGAAGATGCGGAAACAAGAAGAAATGATGTCCCTCTTCCTACAGGCCGACTCAGGAATTGAAAGTACGACTGTACTCGTGATAAGGTAAAGAACCAGGGCTGGAGCAGGCGCCCCCCAAAACATCTTCCGCCGAGTCAAAGCTAACCTCCCTCACAATGGGGCCAACATGCCATGCTGCGTCACAGAGTGAGCATACTTCAAACAAAAGAAACGAAGCACGTGCGACAGGTAAAAAGACAGGCGAGAGGCCGACAAACAGAAAGTTCGAGAGAAAGGTACCGGCCACCCGTGAACTTGCAGGATGAATAGCACGGGCGGTGGAATTAGAGAGAGAGAGAGAGAAAGCAAACCGAAGTTGAGCTGAAACCACACCAAGGGCAACTGCACCACAAGCCCCCTAAGGGACGGGTACACGACAACACAACGGGCAATAAACAAATAAGTAATTTCCCCCACCCTAGGGGTCGAACGTCGTAGGGCCCCGTGACAAACTCGTGACATGGAGATACAAAAAATAAATTCTCCTTCTGCATCAGTGCTGCATGAACCATTTACAATCGAAAGATTAAACAGAAAACAAAAATCCAACAACGGCTGTCCAAAATTGTTCACAATTACATCCTTGGAACAACGCTTTATGTAATAATCTTCATCCTCATCATCTGCACACTGTACTAATTAAACATCTGCTCCTCTGTAGGTTGTTCATTACCTGTCCTAGCGTTGAAGTCTCCACACATTACGAAGTAAACATTTTCATAATTGATAGATTGCAATACATTTTATTCAAGAATCAGAATCCCATCTTTCAGTTCCTTGTTGTTGTAAAGTGGTCCTCCTTCTGGGACTACATAACACGCAATAAGAATAACATTTTTATTAACACCAAAGACACACTAATTTAACC
Organism: Conus ventricosus; assembly: GCA_018398815.1. NCBI lineage: Eukaryota > Metazoa > Mollusca > Gastropoda > Neogastropoda > Conidae > Conus > Conus ventricosus. Next base: position 70,890,577 of record CM031601.1, on the reverse strand, counting down.
GGACAACAACCACATTCTCACAACTAAATTCAATTTCTTCCACAAAGTCAGCAAACTGTTTTCTGATAAGTAATAAAACACCTCCAGAATTTCTACCGTGGGATGACAATTTTTTGGCAGGGGAGCTAAAGTTTACATACCATTAAAGACGCTACTAAAGTCAAAAGAGGCATCAATGAAAGTTTCTGTTAAACATATAATGTCGAAATCTGAAACAAAATTTACAAAAGAAATGGCAGCAAGTTTTCTTATACAGATTTTCAACATTATAATTCAGAAATTTGAGTTCAGACGCTTGATGACCCTATTTACATGTATTTGTGCTGGAGCGCAAGGCGCGACCACACGTTGTTGGGGCAGGTGATTTATTCAAACAACTAGGCCACCCCCTGAGGTAAGTATGCATCCCCGCTTGTTGTTTCGAGAGAGAGAGAGAGAGAGAGAGAGAGAGAGAGAGAGAGAGAGAGAGCGAAACAGAGAGAGAGAGAGAGAGAGAGAGAGAGAGAGAGAGAGAGAGAGAGAGAGAGAGAGAGAGAGAGAGAGATGATTTATAGGACAATAACTTTAAAATCAACGAGACTGATGTTATTATTGAGACGGGAAAGAAAGGTGCGAGTGGGGGGGGGGGGGGGGGGTAAGGAGAAGAAGTTAGAGGAAACGCAGTGAAAGCCACACAAACACGGTTATATAGAGAAAGAGATAGAGACGTGCACAGGAGAGAGAGGAGAGAGAGAGAGAGAGAGAGAGAGAGAGAGAGAGAGAGAGAGAGAGAGAGTGAGAGAGAGAGAGAGGGGATTTTTTTTTTTTTTTTTTTTTTTTTTTTGGCCACTGGCCCTAACAAAAGATACGTGTACAATGCAATAATGTAACACCGTCTGAAAACTACATGATGCATTTTACGCAATCAAACATAAAGCATCGCCAAAGAAGAGGAAGAAGTGATCTGAGAGAGAGAGAGAGAGAGAGAGAGAGAGAGAGAGAGAGAGAGAGAGAGGAGAGAGAGAGAGAGAGAATATGTTTTACAGATATTTTTTTTTAATTGCAGAAGCAACAGATTTCAGAGATTACACCGAGGGAAGAATGAGAGTGCTGAACAGAGTGCAAGACCGAGGCAAAGAGGGCGGGGGGAGAATGACAGGGACTGAGGTGGCACGGGAGGATGGGGTCCAGGGAAAGATAACTCTACAGCATCCACACTGTAAAGACACCACTGAGGCATTCGAAAATGCTCAAGTAATGTTCGTTTCTTTCAAACAGTTTTATGAAGTTTTGTCCAAATATCGCAGACAATTCACGTCCGAATGTTTCAGACAATCTATAAAACTTCGTCAGAATATCTCAAACAATCCAGAAAGCTTCGTCCAAACATCTCAGTCAGTCTACCTCTGAATTTCTCGGCAATAAAAAAAGAAAGATAGTACGTCTGAGTTAAAAAAAAGAAAAAAAGAAAAATGGACAGAATCGCAATAGAACAACGAACGAGGCAAAGAAACACTTACACAGGAACAAAATGACAAACACAAAATGAGAACTGCCACGGTGTCGGATACATTGTGCCGGGTAGTCTTAGAGCGATATCCACTTAGATTGCCAGATGTGAGAATCCCTACGTGTTCAATACCTGCGCTGTTGAAGTACATTCTCTATGAGAACTGTCACGGTGTCGGAGACATTGTGCCGGGCAGTCTTTGAGAGATGTCCAATTAGAATGCCGGATATAAGAATCCCTACGTGCTCAATACCCGCACTGTTGAAGAAAACATTCTCTATGAGAACTGTCACAGTGTCGGAGATATTGTGCCGGGCAGTCTCTGAGAGATGTCCAATTAGAATGCCGGATATAAGAATCCCTACGTGCTCAATACCTGCGCTGTTGAAGTACATATTCTCTATGAGAACTGTCACGGTGTGGGTGAGGTTGTGGTGAGCAGTCTTGGAGTGATGTCCAATTAGAATTTCGGATGTAAGAATCTCTGGTCAATATTTGTGTTGGAGATGCATGCTCCCTCTTCCCCCCCCCCCTCTCTCTCTCTCTCTCTCTCTCTCTCTCTCCTGTGCGTTATGCATGCGTGCGCGCGCCCGTCGGTGCGGCTGACCGTAAATTACTTCTGTATTCCCTTTTCCTTTAATAAAAAAACCAAAAAAAAAAACCCCTTACTTCGTATCACCTTTTTGATTAGTTTCAAGCAACTGATAAGATGGATAAGAGACCCATAGACAGAAAGACCGACAGATAGATGAACTGATAGAAAGATAGTTCGAGAGGGTGGAGGAGTTCGGGTCGGGGAACTGGGAGGCTAGCGAGAGAATAAGGAAGAACTGAACTTCACATCTTTCTTCTGGAATGATGACTTGCCCGTCCAACTTCTTTCCTGTCTGAATTCTACATTCATTTCAAAGTCCTCTCAGTCCCGACTGGCTGGGGGAAACATGATTTCAACATCACGCCGCGCAGAACCACCACCCACTCCGTCTAAACTCATCTCTTCCCCCCCCCTCCACTCTCCTCCTTCTCTGTTCCTTCTCCACCCTCTCTGTCTCCATAACGCCGTGAAATGGCCAAGTCTGCACTGCAGGTGCTGCAATTCCCGGGACTGTCTGCCGGTCGGTGTATAGTGAGTTAGTTGACGCGATATGTGGCGGTGAACAGAGAGACAGACAGACAGACAGGCGGTGGAGCATGGTGACGACTGCAGGCGGCGTGACGGTTCAATGAAGTATTCCCATTGGTCCCCTGTACGATGCGCACGTGTTGGAGAGAGAGAGAGAAAAGAGAGAGAGAGAGGAGAGGAGAGAGAGAGATAGAAGAGGGGAGGGGAGGAGAGAGAGAGAAGTTGATTAATCCAAAGAAATAAAATGATCGTTTTTCGCAGCTTTTTCCAAACCACCCCTGCGTAAAATTATACATTGTCACTGTCTAGGACAGTAGACAGGGACATATGTATAAATATATCCCGTATAACCCCCCCCTTTCCCCTTTTACTGAGTATGAACGCCACACAACAAACACACACACAAAGAAAATTACGTGCACAAACAGAAGGCTTTATTTGCATTCAAAACACGCACTCACCCCCAGAATGGCAGATGAAACACCCAACCTCTATATATATCCAACCCACACAGGCGAATAAAAAACAAAACAAACCCCAAAACAATCCAACTATGTTACCAATACCGACCATCAACGCATGCCCCCTTCTGCATACCGGTGCACGCATGTAACTGCACATATACATTTAACGACCCTTCCCTCAGGAGGCACAGATACACACCTCAGCCCACTAAAGGCCAAAACCAGAGGGGGCAAGGGTGAAATCACATCACCTGGTAATCCCGGATGAAATATCAAGCAAGGTTGATACGTCATAAAACCCGAGATGCCCACGCAATGCTTTTCTTTCAAATGTATTCTTTATACTAATTTTTATGTGCCGGTGTCAAACCATCGGACACCCAAAGCTTAACCCCCAAATATTCAACACCAATTGTTCAGGTAACCCGCACCCAATGTCGTATTTTCAATACTTCATCCGAAGTCCCTGGCGGGTACTTGACACAGGCAAAAAAAAAAACTTCTTCCAAAAAAAACAAAACACACACACACACAAAAAAAAAAAACAACGGCAACACAGCGTTTCCCGATATGGTTATGGAAACGTCGGTCTGCTTGACGGCGCTCTCACACTAATGCACCGCCAAAACACAAACCTTCACTGAAGCGCTTGATACGAGACCGGAGAGGAACGTTGTGACACGTCGAAGAACGCGGTTCCCTCCCTACCGGGCACCAACCACACCCGCGAGTCACACGCTGATGGAATACTGCGGTGGGCCCTCAAGACGCTTGCCACCCTGAAGAGACAGTTGAAGTCAGAGGAACTGCCACAACCCTCGGACTGTGGAAGGGAGATGACGTCCCGACCGGAACGCATCCTGCCGGCTCCGGGTGCGTCCCCACTCCGGCAGAGAAGTGGGCAGGGATGACAGTGGATGGGGATGGCGGTGCCAACTCCCACCACCTGAGAGGCCGACCCTCACGGATTTGCCGTGTAGGGGAGGTACATAAAACTCGCCGGAACCCTTGGACAACCACAGGAACGACACACAAAGGACGACAACCCTCAGTCGCCGGGACACTGCCAGACAGCCAACGCCCTGGTACGTGCAGCACCCGTCGCTGAACACCAAACACCGACAGTCAAGACGCGGACGACACACTGGACGACACCCTCAGTCGCCGGGACACTGCCAGACAACGCCAACGCCCTGGTACATGCAGAACCCGTCGCTGAACACCGAAACACCGACCGTCTTCTCTGGTAGCCAAACCTTCAAAAGTTGGTCGAGGGCATACCAAGACTCCTGCCCCCAACGGCAGAAACAAACATGAGCACGAGGCCAACCCAACCTTCGCGGATAACGCCTCAGTTCGTACTAACTTGCAGACACACCACGACACTCCGAGTTCACCTCGGGAAACTCACAAGACAGCACTCACATTCACGGAATTCCCCATACACATCGAAGAACTCCAGTTTCACGAGCGTTAGTTTACACACGTAAACTCCACTATTCAGACGAGCTTGACACTCTCCTCCCTCCCCCCTCCAAGAGTTAACAGGTAAGCAAATTCCCGGCAGGATTCACGCACTTCACGGTCACTGCCACCTGGCACTGGACGGGTCACACTCCACAATTGTCACTGAGGCGACCTGTGTCAGTTCGTGCGTGACATACATAAACAATTGAAAAGCAAATCAAAGGTAAACACACATAACAAGACTATGTAGAAACAAGACCTCAAGCCGTATGTTATGAACCAACTGTAGTCAACACGACGGGAACACGAACGGAATAAATGTTCTAATCAACAATTAAGGGCGAGGGGTGATGGGAAGATTAATGGTTGTTGTAGTAATGGGATGGGGTGGGGACGGAAGGATGAATGCAACAATTGTGACCATATATCACCAAAATGAGCATGAGGATACTCTCTCTCACACACACACACACACACACACACACACCACACCACACACACACACACACACACACACACACTTTTGTGTTATTACTGTTTTACCTTAATTGATAATAATCAAAGGTATTCATAGCTTCGGTTTAAAAAATGTGAAAGGATCCGACTTTTCTGGGGAAAAAAAAGTAACAGCCCTCCCCAAAATTACAACTTTGTATAATTATTCCATAACGATTGACAATGACTAAAGATTTATATAAACTTTGTTAATAGCCCTGGATTATTGTTTAAAACAAAGAACAATTTCGATGTTCCGTAATATTAAGAAAGAACGCTACTTACTAGCTTTTTTCCCCTGTTCTTTCTTTCTTTCTTATCGTTCTTGCTGTTGTTTTGTGAGAGAGACATGTAAAGAGTATACACACTCATCACAATGAGACTGTTGACTCCCTGGCAAAGGAGAGCACTACAAAGGAGCAGATGGACATATCTACCAGCTACACCGAATCCAGAACCATCATCTAGGCCAAGCTGCAGAACAAGTGAAGCAGCAGCATCCACGCCACAACAGAGCAGACCCGTACTACCTGCTGACTCGACGAGAGCAGGTAGTCATCTTCAGGCTCAGGACAGGCCACAACCGCCTGAAACACCACCTATTCTCTAAACTCCGCATCGGCAACACAGAGCAGTGCCCCTGCAGAACAGGCAGCCAGACAACAGAACATCTGCTGCAGTCCTGCCCGCTCCACCAAGCGCTTCGAGAGAAAACCTGGCCCGACCCAATACCAGTGGCCAGGAAGCTCTACGGAGGACTGGAGGACCTGCGACGTACTGCCACCTTTGTCGAGGAGACGGGGGAATTCATCTAAAGACATGACGAACGAGACAACAACAACATCACAATGAAAGATACGTGCTTGCACAGGATATTTGGTTACTAAGAACGAAGCAGCACATCATTTACTCAGACGCACACTTGACAGATTCTGCACGTTATCAAACAGTGCCTTTCAAAAGAACGCCTACAGTTTTCATAGCAAGCAGTTTTGCATTGAGAACAAAGCAAAGTTGTCCCAGATGAATCCCTCTAGGAAACACAGAGCTCGGTTGGAAAAGACCAATTCTATCTAGGATTGACAATTCGTGAAAACATGTTTCATTTTGATGAAGAACTGTTTCCGTCACCTATCGGGGCAACGCAAGAATCAATCTCTCTCTCTCTCTCTCTCTCTCTCTCTCTCTCTCTCTCTCTCTCCTCTCTCTCTCTCAATCTTATGTGAAGGCTGCAAGGAGTTTTGTAATCGCTTCAAGTAAAAAAAAAAAGATTGCCTGACGTCTCCTTTTCTGTGCCTCGTCACCACTATTTGCCACCCTGATGACTCCTAAAGGAGAGATAAACACACATTACTCAAGTAGAGATCGATATTGACAAGAAAATAGCCCTGCAAAGGATTAAAAAAAAACAAAAACAAAAAAACAAAGAAACCGACACTGATTTTTTATTACCTTTCTCACATTGATTAAGTTCCTATTTCATGAGAGCGGTGTGTGTGTGTGTGTGTGTGTGTGTGTGTGTGTGTGTGTGTGTGTGTGTGTGTGTGTGTGTGTGAATGAGTGAGTGTGCGTGCGTGCGTGCGTGTGTGTGTGTGTGTGTGTGTGTGTGTGTGTGTGTGTGTGTGTGTGTGTGTGTGTGTGTGTGCGTGCATGCGTGCGTGCGTGCGTGCATGCGCGCGCGCGCGCGTGTGTGTGTGTGTGTGTGTGTGTGTGCGTGCGTGCGTGCGTGTGTGTGTGAGAGAGAGAGAGAGAGAGAGAGAGAGAGAGAGAGAGAGAGAGAGAGAGAGAGAGAGAGAGAGAGAGAGGAGAGAGAGAGAGATGCGTGCGTGTGTGTGTTATCCGACGCATCCAAGATCCTGCAGGACAAGAGTGATGAAGTGGCATTTAAACCCTTCTCTGCTCATCTCTAAGAAGATTGCTTGGATGATCAGTAACGTTTGGTTACACGGCCAAATCAGCTGACAACGGTTGAACTAAGACTGATGGTGATGATCAGGGGCATGATCTGCCATTCCTGTGAGAGAACCCTCGAAAGACGGTACCGGACATCCCGCGATTAAAGAATACTGTGGAGTTGCTCTCGGAAGAGAGGAGAACGGTGGAATATTAGACCAACAAAGCCATTCCCGTGAGTGAGCGTATGCGTGTGTGTGCGTGTGTGCGTGTGTGTGTGTGTGTGTGTGTGTGTGTGTGTGTGTGTGTGTGTGTTTACAACCTTGAGTTAATCTGACAATAAATTGGTTTCAGTCAGTCAGTGTATGTGTGTGTATGTGTGTACTCGCGTGTGCGCGCGCGTGAATGGGTGTAAGTGAGCGCATGCCCGTGCACGATAAAGTGGGGCGGTGGACGGGCGGTGTTTGGGGGTTGTAAGAGATTTACAAGTTCAAGTCTGTACCAACCAGAGTTGAGGATCAGAGTACGAAAAGAGAATTTCGTAAAACCTGTATACCGTATCATTTTGTAACAATTGCATATTATGATGATATATTCATATGCCACTGGTAAAAAAAATACCTCAAATAGTGATCGCCCATGATTCTTCTGTGAGAATAAAGGATATCCATGACTTTATTTCAAAACCACTTAGACTCATTTACATGAATTGCTCGTATGTTTGATAAAAGAAAAGACGAACACAGTTGAACAGTATCTTCGGCAAAGCAGTAACTAACAAGCGTCTGTTAGAGAGACACACTCCTGACAACGTCAAAAGCTTCTGCAAAATCGGCAAACACTATGCCTGTGGATTCGCTAATACTAAAAACTAAAAGCAGTTTATCATCATATGTGTCTGCGTTGTTCAAGAACAATTTGATTTGCCCGATATAACCGACTGTTTGGGATAAATCAGATTTGATTAGCCCTTCCTACGACGTTGCCAGCGCTGATGACGGCATCATATTTCTCTGAACCACATCACAGTACAGTCGCTGTGTTTGAAAGACTTGCTATCTCTCTTCATTTCTGAAACACTTCTTCTGTACATTAATTCACGATGGTGGTAGTTTGAACACCTACAATCCGATTTCCTTCTTCCCACACACAGAAATATACATGTCGTTACAAACATGCACCATCAATACGAACCGTAGTTGGTTTTGCTACCAGGGTTCATTATATAGCATTATGTCTGCGGCTTCGGAACGTGATGCGCAGATCAACAAGATGAAACAGTTGCACGTGCTTAGCATGCGTCTCTTGGGGGGATGGCGGCGGAACTCCATCGTGACCTCCCCCGGAGTGACTGCCCTTTTGACGCTTTGATCTCGGGTACGGAAAGAGGCTTTCAGAACCGTCAGCCCCAAAGTCGTCTGCACGTGCAAGCGTTGCCATCATAACCAAATCAACAGAGGATTGTACTGTCACTTTCGAGCCGGAGTTTCTTCCCTTTTCACTGTCGCCTGATCTTTGTCTTCGTCTTTCTTTTCAGTCTTCTGTCTCTTTCCTCCCTCTTTGTTTATCTCCCATTCAGGAATATCTTTCCATGTCTGCACTATGTGCTTTGTTCTGTTTCCCAGAATGTGTCTTTCCATTCTTTTTATTTTTTCTCTTTACTTTCTATCTCTCTCTGTTCTCTCTCTCTCTCTCTCTCTCTCTCTCTCTCTCTCTCTCTCTGTCTCTCTCTCTCTCTCTCTCTCTCTCTCTCTCTCTCTCTCTTCTTTCTCTCCCTCTCTGTCTTTTTTGTGGCCTCATTTCTCTCTTCGATTTCCAGTATCTGTCTTTTAATATGCTTTCTCGTAATCTATTTTCTTCTCTGTTCTCCCGTTACCTGTTTCTCTGCCCTTTTTTCATTACCCATCAATTTGTTCGTTTCGCGTTATCTGTGTCTCTTTCTGTTTTTTCCCCCTTGTTTTCCGTTTCTGGCGACCTTCACTGTTTGTTGTTGTTGTTGTTTAATCTCTCTCTCTCTCTCTCTCTTTCTCTCCACATAATCTGACACTTCCTGTTTTTGCATGATCTCTTTCTGTTTCAGGGGACCGACAATTGCTTGTCTTTCCGGGAACCGATAACTGTTTGTCTTTCCGGGAAGCGACAATTGTTTGTCTTTCCGGGGACCGACAATTGCTTGTCTTTCCCGGACCGACAATTGCTGGTCTTTCCGGGACCGACAATTGCTGGTCTTTCTGGGGACCGACAATTGCTTGTCTTTCCGGGACCGACAATTGCTGGTCTTTCTGGGGACCGACAATTGCTTGTCTTTCCAAGGACCGACAATTGCTTGTCTTTCAGGGGACCAACAACGGCTCGTCTTTCCGGAGACCGTCAATTGCATGTCTTTCCAAGGACCGACAATTGCTTGTCTTTCAGGGGACCGACAATTGCTTGTCTTTCAGGGGACCGACAACTGCTTGTCTTTCAGGGGACCGACAACTGCTTGTCTTCCAGGGGGACCGACAACTGCTTGTCTTTCAGAGGGACCGACAATTGCTTGTCTTTTAGTGGACCATCAATTGCTTGTCTTTCAGGGGACCGACAATTGCTTGTCTTTCAGGGGACCGACAACTGCTTGTCTTTCCGGAGACCGTCAATAGCTTGTCTTTCTGGGGACCATCAATTGCTTGTCTTTTAGGGGGACCGACAACTGCTTGTCTTTCAGGGGACCAACAATTGCTTGTCTTTCAGGGGGACCGTCAATTGCATGTCTTTCCAAGGACCAACAATTGCTTGTCTTTCAGAGGGACCGACAACTGCTTGTCTTTCAGGGGACCAACAACTGCTTGTCTTTCAGGGAACCAACAACTGCTTGTCTTTCAGGGGACCAACAACTGCTTGTCTTTCAGGGGACCGTCAATTGCTTGTCTTTCAGTGGACCGTCAATTGCTTGTTTTTTTCAGGGGACCGTCAATTGCATGTCTTTCAGGGGGGGGGGGGAGGGGGGGGCGACAATTGCTTGTCTTTCAGGGGGACCGAGAATTGCTTGTCTTTCAGGGGGACCGTCAATTGC
>CM031601.1:70865253-70872994 GCA_018398815.1 Conus ventricosus | reverse complement strand
TTTTCGTGTGCACAGATCAGAGTTTACCTAGAGCGCGGGATTGGTACAATCCCCCGAAAATCGTTCCTTTCCCGCAATTATGGATCTTAACCCGCGGGCAGACCCCGCACATTGCAGGACTGCCCGCCCCGTTCACTGATCTTTGCAGGCGCTCGTTTGCCCGTCTCTTGAAAAACTGAAACTGGGACTGAGCAGGAGCGAACGATTTCTTGATATTCCATTGGCTGTTATTGTAAATCAACCAATCGCGGCGTTCAACTCCTCCATCTCGATCGCCAACGAGAATGGCGAGAGTAAGGCGCCAAGTGGAAAATTTCCAAAATGAAGCGTGCGCCAACCCTTTTCGACTTTGATTTTCCCGCGGAGGAAAAAGTAAAAAAAAAAAAAAGATTCTGTGCCATGTAGGGTGGAGAACATGAAGAAACTGCGACTACATCCAAAACCTCAGAAAGCAGCCCGAAAAGAGTGCCAGTGCAAGGGAACACCGGTTTCAAGGCGATTGGCTGAAGAATTTGGCCCTGGATGTCTAAGCTGAAGACCGGTGGGATTTGAAAACACAAGAAACAAAAACGTATTTACGTCGCCCCAAGGTTTGTACAAACTTCCGCACTAACACCTTTCGAGCGCCACATTGAAGTATCTGACCACCGCCACGCCATGCAAGCAGAAGCTATGCAGAAAGACTTCGTCAGGCTGCTGCAACTGCCAGTGAGAGAAATCTGACCGGGGCGGACGCAGGTAAGCCTAAAACGCCCACCACACCCCCCTTATTCCCCTCTCAATTTCCTTCATTCCTCGCCTGTCTCTTTTCTGCCTCGTTTTCTGTCTCGTCTCTGTCTCTCTCTCACATATATTTTCTGTCTGCCTACCTGTTTGTCTATCTTTTCTCCTCTCTCTCTCCCCTCTCTTTTCTCTCACTTCCTCTCTCCTCTCTCTCACACTCTCTTTTCTTCTCTCCTCCTCTCTTCTCTCTCTCCTCTCTCTCCTCTCTCTCTCTCTCCCCTCTCTCTCACCACACACACACACACACACACACACACACACACACACACACACACACACACACACACACACACTTCTTCCATCTTGTGCGGAGGGGTGGGTGTTTTTTGTGTGTTACGAATGGAAAAAGGGGACAAGCAAGGGGATGGTTTTGGGAGTCTCAAATTCTTACACATGCCGCGCGCAAAACCACACACACACATCACACACACACACACACACACACGCACACACACACCCCACACGCCCCACACCACACACACACACACTCACAGAGAGACACACACACATACAACATTTCTTTGAATTACACACACACATACATACCCCCCCCCCCCCCCCCCCCACACACACACACACACACACGCACACTTTTTGGACTTGCACACACACACACACACACACACAAAACACACACACACACACACACACACACACACACACACAAAACACACACTGGTGTGCTTTTTACAGTTGGGAATATAAACCACCTCGTTTTTATTCAGGAATCCTAGCTGCAATGAGGACTGGCATTGGATGGCCTGTGAAGATCTGCCCATGAAAAAAGTATACCACTTGATGGAACTTCAAAAGCTCCAAGGATGTGAAGCAATATCAATTTTTGTCATTGCCAATAATGCAAGTATCTCTCTTATCAATCAGGCCAGGAATTTCAATCGTATGTGGCAGAGGATATTCATCAAAAGTTAGTCAAAAACATTCAAGATGCAAAAATGTTGTCACTGCTGATAGATGAGAGCACTGACACTCTCTGTTTCTAAGCAAATGATCGTGTACATTAGGGTAATGGATCCAAGTGTTGTGCCCCACACTTACTTTCTGAGAAATGTGACCGTTGATAACCCGAAGTCTGATGCTCTCACTCTGTTTGGTTACATGAAGACAGCTTTAAAGAAGATGACGGTCTGGACATCAAAAAGACACTGTCAGGGTTGGAAAAAAAGCACAGTGTCAGCGCACTCTTAAAGAGAGAGAACCCACATTGCATCACCATTCATTGTATGGCCCATCGATTGAATCTGGCGTCCTCTCAAGCCTCAAAAAGCATTCCATTTCTGAAAGAAGTGGAGAGCACCCTGGCTGGCCTCTACAAATACTTTGGTGGATCAAAATCAGGAAAGCAAGTGTGCTCTGCAGGAAATTCAAAAGGTGCTTGATGAACCCCTGCTGAAAATCAAGGAGTGCTATGAAATAAGATGGCTGGCTTTCTGTGAAGCTGTCAGGACAGTGTACTATGTTGGGGATCACTGAAACACTTTCTTCATTGACAATAGCAACTCAGAGACAAGGTCCATCATGAAAGTCTTCAAACAGTACAAGTTCCTGGCTGTGCTTGCTGTTTTGATGGATGTTCTTCCCTCAGTGTCTCAGTTGTCAATGATTTGCAGAAAGAAGATCTTGATATCTCATGTGTGCAGCCAGCTCTGACAAGCCTACAAGCCAGAATCAAGGAAGCGAAAGAGGGAAAGACCCACTACCAGCAGAAGCTCAGAGATGAACTTGTAAAGAAGCGCCTGAGAGACAAGGATGGAACACTCACCCAACTGATGTACAAAGGCAAGAAACTTGAGTTTGGTACATCCATGAAGTCAACAGCGAAGGAAATTGGGAAATCAGAGACACTTTTGTGAAGCATTAGCTCAGAACATTTCTCTCAGATTTCCCAAGGAATCCTCAGAAATTGCATGTGCCTTTGATGTTTTGGCAATGCGTCCCCTGAGCTTTCTGTCTGAGGAGAAGCAGAGAGAGTATGGCGATGCAAAAATGAAAATGCTGACCAACTTTTATTCTGAAGAATAAGTGTCTGATGACAATGTGAAATTTGCAGGCCTCATAAAGAAAGACAAGTGCATGGAAGAGTGGCAGTTGGCAAAGCAAGTTGTCTTGCAAAATGGAATATCCTGGCGAGTCAGTGAAACTTCTCTACCAGCTGCTGTTCAAGTACCACAAAGACAGCTTCCCCAACCTGCTGATCTCAGCAGAGCTTGGGTCTCATCATGCCCCTTCACACAGCAGCCTGTGAAAGAGGATTTAGCTGTCAGAATGGATCAAAACAGCAAAACGAATTGCCTGAAAGAGGAAAGCCTCAACAGGCTAATGACGATTAAGTGTGAAGGTGCTCCTGTTTCACAACATGACTTCACTGATGCTGTGACAGCATGGAAGAACAAAAAGAACAGAAGGCTGACAACACACAAATAACTGCAGAAATGTGCTTGGAGTAGGAGTACGAGGAGGAGTAGAGTAGTTGTAGTTTGTGTACTGACCGACTTCATTGATGCTTTTTTCTATTACGGAACGTTGTGTATGACTACAATTCATTAAAAAAATGACCTGCCAACTTTAAACTTGCTGTGGACATTTATCATCTTATTGAACTGTGGCCTGTTGTAACGTATACATGGAGTTTGAGGCAAGATCTTCAATTTTCAGGTTAGAATATGTGATGTGACTATGTGTGACTCTGTGTGTGTGTGTGTGTGTGTGTGTGTGTGTGTGTGTGTGTGTGTGTGTGTGTGTGTGTGTGTGTCTGCACGTGCGTTTGTACACGTGTGTTTTGCTTTTTATAACTTGCTTATTTAAATTTTTTTTATTGGTTGTTTAATCTAGATGATTTGATCAAGGTGTGTTGAAGTCTGTGTACAAAAGTGGAGGAGGTGTGTAACGGGGGGGGGGGGGGGGGGGGGGGGGACTGCCTCCCTTTTTTGATATGAGGGGGATTACCCCCCCCCCCCCCCCCCCCCTTTTTCAAAAATCCTAGATTAAGCTCTGACAGTAAGGGGAAAAAATCACACACACACACACACACACACACACACACACACACACACACATCATCATCATCATCATCATCATCATCACATCACCATCATCATCATCATCATCATCGTCGTCGTCGTCATATCATCACTTTTACTCTCTGTTGATGACATTGTTTCATGTAAGAAAGGGGTTCATTGACTGACAGGAAAGAATGATATGACTAACATCAACTGCACTAAGACAAACACACTTCGTGTGACCATAGATTTTTACACATCTGCGTTTCAGTGGACACAAACACGCGCATCTTCTTCTTGAGTTAGGTCCCTTGCTTCAAGCGTGTACAAACCTGGTGTTACCAAAGATAGACACGCGGTGCAGATCACCGCAGTGCAAACAAGTAGTTCAAATTTTGATGCATGGCGTCTGACGGGAAAGAGGGGGGGGGGGGGGGTCGTTTTTTTAGGTTGCCAAAAACAATTAGGCAAGCTATGTGACTTGAAAATTGAAGAGTTTGAAACTTGACAGTCTTGTGAGACTTTATCAACTCTATCGAGTTAAGTTAATCAACATAACATAAACAGTGGTTTGGGTCAAATCTTAATACAAGTAACCTGCACATTGTACTAATATAAACCTGCGTACATCTCGCTGGAAAATTTTTAACCTTGTATGGTCACTTTGTTTCCATTTATTTAAAAAAAATTCAAATCGGTAAAAGGTAGAACGTAGTTTAGATCCCATGATTTCGGGTTTTTACTAAAGTGGGCAATAATGTTCCTGGAAATTCTTTTACCTTGAATTGTCGTTATATTTCCGTGGATTCAATGTTTGAAATAACTATCGAACTATCAAAAAAGTGGAAGATGCGTAAGATCCGAAACACGATGACTTCCTGTGTCGAAAATAGGCAAGTAGATAAACAATAGTTGAAAAAGATTATAGAAACTATCAACAGTGAAGGTGGGTGGGGAGGCGGGGTGAGGAGTCGGCGAGCAAAAGTCTGGAGAGGGTGTGAAGGGAAGCGGGGAAGGGGGGTGGGTTTAAAAAAATGTAGTATCAGGGAAGAGGATGAGTGGGAGGGGGGGGGGGGGGGGGGGGAGGAATAGCGAAGATCTATACTTGGCACAAATGACATGACTACCGCCCTTGCCCCTTCTCCCTTCACCACACTCATATACCCTCTTCAACCTTCCCCCAACGCGTTTCATCTGCCCCAACCCCTGCCTCTCACCCTCATCCACCTTCCTCTGCCCCCCCCCCCCTCCCCTTTCTCCTACCCTGTTCCCCTGTCCCCCCCCACCTCCCCTTCACCCATTGTTGTCTTACCATATGTATCACTTCTGTCAGTATCTGGTCACACATGTACACTATTATCATGTAAAAACGTAGAATCTATTCACCGAGTCCATTTCGACATCGCTACATACATTTCATTATCACAGTTACTTTCGCTTTAGCATTTATGATGTGAGTGATAGTTCAAATGAATGTTATGGCAGTACTGAGGTGAGGGTGATAGTGATTATTACGTACAAGTTCGAATAACGATTTTTTTTTGGGGGGTAGGGGGGGGGGGTGGGGGGTCATTACCTTAATGTACATGTGTGAATAGATATAGGTCTGTATGTTTAAAAAAAAAAAAAAGGTGGCGAGGTAACAATCAGGCTTGCTCCAGACGGTATAGCATACAAAACAAGACCGTTTTATTTAGTCTGTTTTCTTGTTGTTTGGTTTGAACGACAATATCATGCAGATCTTTATTTAGTCTGTTTTCTTCTTGTTTGGTTTGAACGACATTATCACGCAGATCAGAAGAAGGATCATAAATAAAAACAACACCTGCACACGATAAAAAAAAGAAGGTCAAATAACACGAGTAAAATACAAAATCAAAAAAACCCCTTCACACCATGGAAAGAGATCCCCTTCACACCATGGAAAGAGATCCCCTTCACACCATGGAAAGAGATCCCCTTCACACCATGGAAAGAGATCCCCTTCACACCATGGAAAGAGATCCCCTTCACACCATGGAAAGAGATTCCCTTCACACCATGGAAAGAGATCCCCTTCACACCATGGAAAGAGATTCCCTTCACACCATGGAAAGAGATCCCCTTCACACCATGGAAAGAGATCCCCTTCACACCATGGAAAGAGATTCCCTTCACACCATGGAAAGAGATCCCCTTCACACCATGGAAAGAGATCCCCTTCACACCATGGAAAGAGATCCCCTTCACACCATGGGAAGAGAATTATACAATAACAATCTAAAGCATTTGCTTTAAATATTTCCATTTGTTTCTTAGTTATTATCCATATTATCGTCAATTGATTTATAAAGCAAAGTTGTGTAGCTCTGTCAGGGTAACATTGGATTGAAAGGAAAGCTGTGGTTTTTTTTTTTTTTTTTTTTTTTTCTTTTCTTTTTTTTTACTGCTTTCAATGGAAATTAAATTCAGATGAATTAAACAATTACGTCTGTTCATGTGGAAGATAAGATTTTGTCTGGCAAAGCTACCCCAATTATGCTGTCAGTAGCCTGTTAGCCAGCGAGCTGATCGGACACACGTGAAGCAAGGGACGTAACTCGGTTTCTTGTCTGCGCACAAACTTACGTAAATTTAGGACACTGACGCATCTCCGTGTAAAATTTCTTAAATAAACCTTCAAAGAGAGAAACTGTGTAAGGTGCAACTATTATCACACAAAACGTAAATGGATAGGACATCAAATGTGTATAAACCAGTAATATTAGTAGTAAACCGTATTCTTCAGATATGAGAAATGAAACGCAGCAAAAGGTTTCACAGTCGTTCACACAATATTTCATCATAGTACCTTAAGATTCAGAGCTTTTAAGGTTACAGACATTAAGAATACAATTACAAGTTAAAAAATGAAAACCAGATAAGATAATAAGGTAGATGCAGAAATACTGCCCTCCACACACAACACACACACACACACACCCCACACACACACACACACACACACACACACACACACAGAGCGCCACCTGATTCACCGTTGCCTGCTCATTTACACACGTACTGGGTTATAGAGAAAAAGTGAGAAAACAGTACCGGAGAATTTAAGAAACATTGATGAAATATTGGGAAACATATTGAAACATTGGGATGACATTTTCATGAATTTGGGATGAAAATCATGATGTGACAGTTACAGACAAACTTTGTCCCAGGTCGGTGCATAGGAATCAAAACCTTCTCCGACCGTCCACCTTTCGTTTAGAACAGTCAAACGAAAGCAACCAATTTATACTCGGCGCACTGTGACCTCTTGGAAAGTAGCCTAATACAAAATGAACGATTTGCTCTTCCATATTCTCTGTACCTTTTGAAACTGGAAGAAAATGTGAACATGTTCATAATCCAGACTACTTTGTACGTAAACAGTTCTGACTCGCTGTTAGTTTCGGTCTGTATGCTATTTCAGTAATATCGTTGACTGCACCGCCATACACAAGCACTCACGCATCACCCAGTAGCACCAAGGGTTGATTTATGGTTGTCTGCAAAACGGTCTATGGTTGTTTCCATCATGGGCATGGAATACATTTATGGCTAGGCCATGAATTTAGGGGCTTTTTATGTCTCTCTGTTTCTATTTTCCAAACCAACATCATGGGTCATTTAGTCAATTTTTACCACAGACAGTTGTTTGAGGAGGAGGAGGGGGTGGAGGTGCTTTGTTTAGTTTTCAGTTTGGGATAAATTGCATCGCGTTTGCAACAGCGAATCACATTCGAATCGCAAATTACAGAAAATTGACTCGTTTTACCAGATTCGGTTTGGGGTTTTACCACAGTCAGTGAACACTGGTTTTATTGTGGGGACGTTATTTCGGGTTTTCCCAAACGTTGCCCAGGAAATGGTTCATTTTCCGTGTCATCACCGAGCGTGGAGATTGACCTTACCCCTGAGAT
>CM031601.1:70852753-70860253 GCA_018398815.1 Conus ventricosus | reverse complement strand
ACACACACACATACACACACACACTTACACACACACATACATTAGGGATTCGTTTCCTCTGACATCAATCACTAAAGCATGTACAAATGAATTAACTTTCTTTTCATCGGATTCAGGCTTAGTTGTATCAATGAACCTTTACTCATGAACGATGACGATGACCGCATTGATGTCATCATCTTTATTGCCACAGCACGCAAAAACCTGTCTTTTAAAGGTCTGATTCTTGACTCCAGATTGAATTTATAATACAAACAAACAGGTGGTCTGAAAATAATGGAACAAAATAATCGAGCAAAAGAATATCAAAATGAAAGGCTGCTCTGTCGCAGAAACACCGTAGATTTTATTGTGACTGAACAGAAGCTAAAATGCTACATTATTGTGCAAAGAGGATCACGTTTATTAAATATTCATTCTGCGTGATCCTTAATCTGATTCATGGAACAAGAGTCGGAATTAGAGAGAGATAGGTAGAGAGAGAGAGAGAGAGTGGTTGGTTCTGTATGCATCTGAATAAGACAGCATTTTCTTTGGCCAGCATAAAACTGGATAATAAAAGAATTAAACATACAAATAACATTCTTACCAGACTTCGTAAAGTTTTGAGAGAGAGAGAGAGAGAGAGAGAGAGAGAGAGGAGAGAGAGAGAGAGAGAGAGATTTAGCAATGCTTCTAAAGAAGATTGCTTGTTCTTTGCCGAGCATAAACTGATGACATTGAAAAAAAAAGCACAAATAACATTCCAGTCTTGTGGAGCCTTGGTTCGATTCCGACCAAAGACATTTAATTGTCTGGTTATCATGCTCCGGCCACCTCGTACCCCCGAACCGTGTGTCCCATCGGCTCACCCCCGAACCGTGTGTCCCATCGGCTCACCCCCGAACCGTGTGTCCCATCGGCTCACCCCCGAACCGTGTGTCCCATCGGCTCACCCCCGAACCGTGTGTCCCATCGGCTCACCCCCCGAGCCGTGTGTCCCATCGGCTCAAATGGCACCGCAACTGCCGCACGAACGAGTTTCATGCATGGACTAACTTTCGTCTGTAAGAATGTGACTCAAATTTCTTGACCAGCACCGCAGGTCTGTGTCTCTCGGGCCTGTTTAACGCGGGGAGATGTCATGCGAGGAAGCTTAGAGTACATCCGTGTCTTGTGGTCTTAGAGTACATCCGTGTCTTGTGGTCTTAGAGTACATCCGTATCTTGTGGTCTTAGAGTACATCCGTATCTTGTGGTCTTAGAGTACATCCGTATCTTGTGGTCTTAGAGTACATCCGTGTCTTGTGGTCTTAGAGTACATCCGTATCTTGTGGTCTTAGAGTACATCCGTATCTTGTGGTCTTAGAGTACATCCGTATCTTGTGGTCTTAGAGTACATCCGTATCTTGTGGTCTTAGAGTACATCCGTATCTTGTGGTCTTAGAGTACATCCGTGTCTTGTGGTCTTAGAGTACATCCGTATCTTGTGGTCTTAGAGTACATCCGTATCTTGTGGTCTGCCAGAATGGAGCTCCTTTGTATCTTCGATCTCACTGGCTATCGTAAAAAAAAGAAAAGAAAAAAAGATCAAATTATGTGCCCCTTCAAGCCCTGTTCTCGTGGTGACGTCTGTTTCGATTCCTTCTTCATATGCACACCCGTGGACAGGTTCCTGTTAACAGCGGTCAGTACTGGCACTTCAGTGGCCACTGTCGCTGGATGAACGTAGCTCTGACTTCCTGCGGGGACACTCATTCACGCTGGTTCCACGACTGAGTAGTTTTTGTCCGTAAATAGCTGACTTGATCTTGATAGTATTGAATCAGAACAGACACCATTGAAAACGGATTGGACAGTAACGCGGTGTCTCCTCCGGCCGGTGACCTTATCACGACTTGACACTGACTGCCACCTGTGAACTTCTGGTGCCGGGCTGTGAACTTCTGGTCCCGAGTTTAAGGGTAAGGGATGTCGGAGTGAGCGGTTTTGCAGCAGTGCTACTGCAGGATCACAGAACACAGAAGATTATATGCAAAGTGAATATAGACATAAATAAGTAAACAGACAGATGAATAAGTAAATGAATACATGCATAATCTGCGATTTCTTAGACAGACAAAAAAGAATGAGTAGATAAATGAATATTAGATAGGTCATCTGTGACGTCTTCTTGATAGCATGTGTGCTGCCGTCCGCCGGAATATCTGGACGTGATCAAGACAAGAAATGGATATGACGTGGGATGTGAAATTGAGCTCCCCTGAGGCAGGTTGGGAAGGTACGTTATTTGGACGTCACTCAGTGCTGCCCTACATTAACCCCCCAGCTGTGAATCAACAAGCTCCTGTCTGCCATGTTCTTCCTGTAAAGCCTCATGTCTGGTTGTTATTTTGTTTGCTTGTCGGTTTTTTTTTCTTAATTATTCGTATTTGTTTCGTTTTCATTTCCATGGAAATCCTGCCTCACATCATCTTGATCTGCATGTTTTGTTCTGTCCCAGCATCTCTGAGTCCCCGCTCCTACATCGTTCTTGGTTTATTCTTACAGACGGTTGTCGCGGGATTGTGTGGGTCATTTTTTCCAGGGCGAATCTCAGAATTTTGAAGAGTTGTCCATTTTTTTTTCGGCATTCTTCGTTCACCCTTGATCCTGCATCATTGCCTTGTGCCACCATTTTCCACGTTCTTGCTTTATTCGTTGAAAACAAAAACAAAAAACAAAGAGAGAGAGAGAGAGAGAGAGAGAGAGAGAGAGAGAGAGAGAGAGAGAGAGAGAGAGAGAGAGAGAAGGGGGGCGGGGGGGGGGGGGGGCGAGTCCTTTAAGATGATACTACAAAAGTTCCTAATAAACTGACGGCATGATATAATGTAAATAAACATATCTGCACACACACACACACACACACACACACACACACACACACACACACACACACGTGTGTGTGTGTGTGTGTGTGTGTGTGTGTGTGGTGTGTGTATATATATATATATATAGAGAGAGAGAGAGAGAGAGAGAGAGAGAGAGAGAGAGAGAGAGAGAGAGAGAGAGAGAGAGAGAGAGACCTAGATCTTGTCAGGTAGGGAATGTTCCCAATATTTAATGAAATCATCACCTGAAGAGGACGACAATTGCCAAAAATGTAGATAATCATCTTTTACCTTCACAAAGAAATAGATTTTAGAAACAAAAACCATGAAAGAAACACTGGGATGGTTCGGACTGAAGGAAAGCCGTGTTAACTGTCCAGTCGAGAACGGAAAATGCGACTTTGGTGCTGTTGAACGAGATACAGTGGACCACACTTGTGGTTTGATTCCAACGTTTTGTCTTCAAAATTATTTCAGGGAAGAAATACAAAAAATTTTTAAAAGGGCAAATGTTCATTTATTTGGCTGTCAATTAAGTTTTGTTTGGGAAATGAGGCGAAAAACAAGGCAGAAAAAAGGTTTTGGGGGTATTGATTGGGGAAAGGTTTTTTTCCCCCCCCCCCCCTTCACAAATGTAGTTTAAAATTACATAAAAAAAACTGGCATTTTTAAATTTTAAATTTGATAAAAACCCGTTTAGAAAGCATAAAAGAACGGAAGTTCTCTGTGTCTTCATTTTTTATCCCAGGGGAAAACATTTGGTAACCCTCCTTTTCTTTTGTTGTTTTTTTTTTTTCATATAAAAAAAAAAAATAAAAATACAACTCCAAATTGTGTGCCACATGTCGAATTTTAGCCCCTCTAAACATGAAAAAGTTACGTTTACATGATCTGAATTGCTGTGAATATTTGAAATGATTTTACATAATGATTTTTCTCGAAATCAATTGGTTTGCGAGATATTGCAAGGGGGGAAAACAAGTAAATATAGGGGAAAATACCCCTTAATCCCCAATCAAAAAACTGTTTGTTTTCTCTACTCTCTCTTTCTCCTTCCTTCTGTCTGTCTTTGTCTTCCTCTTCTCCTTTTCCCCCCCTCTCTCTCTCTCTCACACAACACACACACACAACACCACACACACAACACACACACACACACACACAACACACACAAACACGAGTTTTAAGAGAGGAGAGAAGAAGAGAACACTCGACATTTATAGACAACACACACACACCACACACACACAACCCCACACACAACACACACACACCCCCCACCATACATACACACGATGCCACGCTGCGCAAGTATGAATAATAATTTTTCCGATTTGAAAAAAAAAATATCCCCGCAGGAATAAAGAGTTTTTTTGACAGAAAACCGAGGAGATGGTCACCCCTTTTGAGGTCTGATGAAAACAAAAATTTGTCTAAAAAGGGAAAAAACCAAAAAAAATTCGGTTTTTATTCCGGGGGCGGGCCGGGGGAAAAAAGGGGGGGAGAAAAAAAGGTGGGCAGATGTCCCCGATTGTGAAGGAATGGGGGATTCCCCGATGGGAACAGCGCTTTTTAGGATGAAGGGGATCGATGAACCAGTGCTCACAAGGGGCACTGGGGCAGCGTGGTGACATTGAAGCATTCCGACGAGATTCCATCTGTCTGCAGAGAGAAAAGGAGCCGGAAGGGCTCGGGGTGCGCAGGGCAATAACAATCACGGTGTCTTGCTTTAATATCACTTCACGTCGTGGTCGTTTCACCCCCCCTCCACCCCTCCCTCCCTCTCCAGGACCTCTCTCCTCCTCATCACCCTGCCACCTCCTCTGCCAACCCTCTCCCGCCTCTCTCCTCTCTCTCCTTCTCTCTCCCCTCTCTCTCCTCTCTCTCTCTCCCCTCTGGTCTCTGTCTTTCTCTCTCTTGTTGTCCAAGCATGCACGGATTCCAACACTTTTTTTTGGGGTGACTTGATGTGACGATTCATTAAAACTGTTTCTTTAAAAATTCCACCGAAGGCAATGTCTCAGTGTCGAGAACAGAACTTCCCAGCACTTTCCAACGCCATCGGTCGATAATGAAACTGTCTTCTTCCACAGATTCTTCTTCTTGTTCTACGTTTTTTCCCATCCAAAAACTCCAGGAAGTCGTTGGAAGCCGCACAGACGAACAGTTCACCGGGAACCCCCCCTTTTTGCTTGGTCTCTGCAGATGCTTTCCCAGTCCTCTCTGCAATGTTGCCAGTCCCTTGTTTCTGTACTCCCATTCTTAGGTCTCTGCAGATGCTTTCCCAGTCCTCTCTGCAATGTTGCCAGCCCCCTTTTTTCTGTATTTCCCCAGTTCTTAGGTCTCTGCAGATGCTTTCCCATCCTCTCTGCAATGTTGCCACCCCTTTGTTTCTGTACTCCCAGTTCTTGGGTCTCTGCAGATGCTTTCCCAGTCCTCTCTGCAATGTTGCCACCCCCTTGTTTCTGTATTTCCCAGTTCTTTGGTCTCTGCAGATGCTTTCCCATCCTCTCTGCAATGTGCCATCCCTTGTTCTGTACTCCCAGTTCTTAGGTCCTGCAGATGCTTTCCAGTCCTCTTTGCAATGTTGCCAGTCCCTTGTTTCTGTACTCCCATTCTTACAGAACAGGAGTACTTTACAAGGGGAACGAAGAAATGATGTTATGTCTGTGTGTCTGTCCGTGGTCAAAATGTTTCCAATTTCGCTCCAGACAAACTTCTGGGCCGATTTTTTCTGAAATTTGTAGGTATGATCTTTATGGGTCACGGATGATGCCCAATTTTATTTTACCAGAAGAGCCGTTACTAACGGCTATAAGGGCCCAAAAAACGGTTTTTTTCTTTGTGAAATATCTCAGTGACGAAATACATTATGACGCATGGGTTTTTATTGCGACGTCAAATACATTATACGCACTATTAGAAAAGTATTACAGACTCAAATCAAAAACTTACTCGGAGAATATTTCGACAGGGTCACCCTGTCTTCTTCAGCTCACTGTTGTGGCAGCGAGGCTTGATGGGGACACGTTGGGGGGTGAACGGTTGTCAGGATCTGATTGGGAGATGGGGGGGGGGTTTCAGCTGGGCGTCTGGTCTTAATTTCGAGGTCCTTTAATTTTTTTTTTTTGTGAGGGAAAGGGTCTGTAGACAGATCTGGTTTCTTGGGCTGAAACTGGGCCTATGGCTTGTAGGTTTTTCATGATGCAGAAGTAGATCGGTTTTGGTGTTCCTGTAGATGGTGAGATGTTCATGTATGGCAGAAGTAGATCGGTTTTTGGTGTTCCTGTAGACGGATGGTGAGTGGTCTTGCTGTCTCCCAATGTAGTATGGGTAGAGTCTTACCACCCTACCTGGTACACTGCACCACACTGCTTGAGGGCGCCGTTTGTCTTTTACATGGGTCATTTCAGCGTAGAGAGTTGGTGGGTTTGTGGGAAAACTTTGCATCCATGTTGTAGGAAGGGCCTGGCTAGACGCTTTTGAGACTCCTTTAAAAGTAAGGGATTCCCCCCTTTCACAGTGTCCGATCTGTAGATGAAGAGTACGAATTCGAGGTTGTCCACATCCATGCAGGTATCCATTGCGAAAGGGCAGTCGTGATTGTTCTTCTTCTTTCAGCTCTTCCTCCTTAGTGGAACACAGTACAGAGGCTCTGTGCATGAGGGTGTTGACAACAAATCTCTTGTGCACAAGAGTTTGATTGTGACGTTTTTCAGGAAGATAAACTGGGAGTACGTTTATATGCTTTGCACCTTGTTTCTATCTTTCTCGGTGTCTTCCTCCCTCGACCTTTCCATGGCGAATTGTCTCAGTAATATAAGGCCTGGGGATCTTGTTACATGGCAATATCAATGGGTTTGCTTTTCTGAATTGACGTTAGCAGATCTTCAAATAGTCCGATACTGCTACTGGCTAGTGGTGTGTCAGTATTTCTGATGTGTTTGTGTTTCATGGACACACCTCATTTCCGTGGCTTGGATCCTTCCTTCCAGGTCCGCAACGAGGATCTATGTCTTGCTTGCATGCAGGAAGATGGGTCTGCAACGAGGATCCATGTCTTGCTTGCATGCAGGAAGATGGGTCTGCAACGAGGATCCATGTCTTGCTTGCATGCAGGAAGATGGGATATGTCAGTGCACGCAGAGGCCTGGTCTTGTGTTTCATGGAGATGTCATTGTTCTTTCATTACACGTTACAGTATGTATTTTTGCTAATAATGGATCCTAGCTAAGTAAACTGTTGAACAGTTCATAGTTTGTGTGTCCAGTTACAGTTGTATCAGTGGTGATGATGGTTTTGTAGCTGGCCATAAACTTAAGTCTTCTCGGCTCTGATTTCCACGCCATGTCTTGATGTTCATCCAGTCTTTTAACAAGCTTTGCAAGTTCTCTTTTATTGCCTGCCAGCCCAGTGATGCTGTCTGCAAAACCAAGAATCTTAATGGTTCTTCTTTCAATGCTTACTGTGTTGATGTTCAGATATATCAGTCATAGTGTTGGCAATACGTTGAAAGTGTGAAAGACAGCCCTGACGAAATCCAGCTGAAGTATGGAGCTCTCCAACAGTGTCCTGTATCAGTACTACACTGGTGTGTTTGGAATGTTGTTGCACCCATCATATCATCATTGCGGCCACGCTTCATGCCTGAC
>CM031601.1:70844041-70849253 GCA_018398815.1 Conus ventricosus | reverse complement strand
TTCATATTCCCCGTAAATGGAGACGGGAGTAAATTACAACATAAAAATATACATGGACTTTTTAATTGAAATTACGTGTGCTAATAAAACAAAGCCTAACCCTGGGGATTCGGGGTCACCACTGTCAAGCACAGACGAGACAGAAATAAATATCTCATATCACACGCAATCTTACTCCATACGCGTTCTTACCCAGGATATAACGCTTAGACTTTGATAAAATACCACCCCCTTCTTATTAAATTATTAGGAAATTTCTACACTCAGAATTCCGGGTGTAGAGCAGGAAGAAAGGGGGAAAGTTTTTAAAAGGTTTTCCACTCAGCTTAACATCACTGAAAGATTCCCCCACGTCTTTCCTCGTCGCCTCTCTCCCCTGAAGTTCCACCAGGGACGACGTCAACGACCCCAACCTGGGTCTGGGTCCACGACTAGCCAAAACGTAGCCTGGACCTTCCTTCTGTAAGTCTTCACGACCGGGTGCAGCCTCAAACGCCTACGGCAGGAGCTCCTCCAGCTTCTTCTCTCCCGTAGCAGAGCATGCCATCTGTACATCTTCACACCCGGTGCAGCCTCAAACGTTTTACGGCAGGGAGCTCCTCCAGCTTCTTCTCTCCCGTAGCGGAGCATGCCACCTCTACAAACAAAGTCTGGGAACACCACCATTACTATCCCAGTTCCTAACACTTCAATAATAAATTTATCAGCTTCGTCTCCACCTGAAAAACTAACCACCATTTCCTTCTCTCTCCACCTCGGCAATTCCTGAGATAAATAGAAATAAATAATATTATTTCCAATTCATTTCAACAAACAAGACAATTTTAATTAATAAACAACAGCTTGTCCCCTCACACGGCCTCGAACCATCTCGAATCTATAAAACAATGGAAAGAATAATTTTCATATACTTGTCAAACATATTCATCGTAATACTATTCATAAACCATAAACAAAACCAAGCTGTAAAGAAAATGAAATATTATAACTTAACAACACTAAGTCTTCAACTTACCCGGCCTCTCTCTCCCAGGACTTACTAGCGTCTTACGCTCTCTCGGTCTGTCACAGCAACAGCGCACGCTCTCTCTCTCGGTCTGTCACAGCAAACAGCTAAACATCGACCGGCCACACATACAAACTTCAAGCTCACCCGTTATAAAACTGCACGAGATCCATGCATCTCCCCTCTAAAAAACCCGTGCACGGGGTACACACATGTCTGCATCAGCATATCAAACTTTTATACAAGTTTGGGTGCGCTTATACACTGCAATAAAATAAATGCACCTCTATTTCTATACTAAACACAATTAAATGAAAACCTATAAAAAAAATATTAAAACATTTTCTTTACAATTACCTCTTGAATTTTCTTTTTCTGACAGTCCCCATCTGTTTACATTTCTCTCTGTCTTTTCTTGACTGCATAGAATGTGGCTTTCATGTTTAGTGTCGGATGAATTTACAAAAGTGTGCACGCTCGAGCATCGGTGGCCAAGCACAGACGCGCGCGCTTGTGTGTGTGTGTGTGTGTGTGTGTGTGTGTGTGTGTGTGTGTGTGTGTGTGTGTGTGTGTGTGTGTGTGTGTGAGAGAGAGGTGGGGGTGGAGGGTGGATGGGGAGGAGGAAGGGGACAGATAGAAAGACAAAGAGAGAAGGGTTAAAGGATGCAAATGTGTGTGATAATAAATGGAAACAAAAGAGAGAAAGAGAGAGAGAGAGAGAGAGAGAGAGAGAGAGAGAGAGAGAGAGAGAGAGAAGAGAGAGAGAGAGAGAGAGGAGAGAGAGAGAGAGAGAGAGACGCTGTCATTCAACTGATTAAACATACGCACGTGTTCAGTTCAAGAAGATAAAGCGAAGTGATCATACTATCGACACAAATCGCCGTTACCTAACGATTATAGAGTTCGGGCAAGCTGACAGTAGATGATCGAAAACTACTCAATGTACCTATCGATGAGTTGTACAATTCCATCGTTCATTTCAATCTCATTATCATTTTTAATCGATTCATCCAAACTCGACATCATTAGGAAAATCAACAATCGAGTTTTTACATCTCACATGAATCAAGCGCAAATAACAAAATGTAAACATTACAGACACTCAATATAATCGTCGATGCATATTTCGTCCGTTGTTATCAATAATCATCCATTAATAGTCCTGTAGCAATTATTAACATCAGTCATTATTCATGATAATTATATCATCAGTTATTCATCATCAGTTTTCGTCAATTGATTTCGGTCAGTAACCTACCTCCGCTTCCCGTCAACAGCTGTACTTAATCATCATTAATCACTAAACCATATCAGTGTTCCTCCATTACTCATACATTTTTTTTTCTGCTATCCCTAATCATTCATCCATCGAACCCATCTTGGCTCATCATCATCAACCATCATGATCCACGATCAGTTCACATTAATCCTTGACCACCTGTCGTCATCAATCATTATCAATCAAAGTTTGCCCACACCCATCCATCGTCTTTCATCAGTCACTTGAGGATTGATCTTGATCATCTGTCCTTGTCAATCTTTATTAATGAAAATTTACTTATACCTATCCATTATCTTACATTAATCACTGACGTATGTGCCGACGGTTTCAGTTTCATCCGCTTGGTAGCACCATTCTAAGATTTGAACACACGCTTCCCTCAGTTCGTCATCTTGTATTGACCGTGATCTCCTTTAGGTGATGCTGATCAGAAATCGTATGTTTGCCCACAGACATTCCGTTGTCTCACCATATTACATACGATACATATCTGCAAGTGTTTATACAGCATCCACACATTCTCTAAACATACATATCCTACATTCAAATAACGCATGTGGTTCGCCTTCGATGCTTCCTTTGCAAGCCAGACATATTGAATATGTTGGTACTACACCCCTTCCTTATCTCACGTCATGAACACTAAATCTGCAGTTTGTATTGATGAGGATACGGATGGTAAGAAATCTGCAGTTTTTATTGATGAGGATACGGATGGTAAGAAATCTGCAGTTTTATTGATGAGGATACGGATGGTAAGAAATCTGCAGTTTTTATTGATGAGGATACGGATGGTAAGAAATCTGCAGTTTTTATTGATGAGGATACGGATGGTAAGAAATCTGCAGTTTTTATTGATGAGGATAACGGATGGGAAGAGTTCCGTCCCGGTCTGAGACGTCATGAACGGGCTGTACTCCACGCTTACTTTTATAATATAAACCGGGCCCGAGAGATAAAGACACTTGCAGTGTTGGTTGGGAAATTTGAGCAATATTCCCAGAGGTATATCCATGAAGCGGATGAGGTAAGTGAGGTAATATTGCTTATAGCCCAGCCGACCGCAAAGGGCCATATCAGGGCTGTCACCGCGTTGAAGTCAACTCACAAGTTATTCATTCACACAACCCACTAAAATACATCTAAAAACATACTCGAAATTTTGTTAAAAAATATATCCAATGTAAAATCTCAGATCAATGAAAAATGTTTAATCTCTTTCAAAAATTCAAAGATCACATCAGGTGGAACATCTCTGAAAATCAAGCGGATGAACTGGACTATGCGTTCCAGTCTTCAAAACTGGGCCCATAACAAACTCAACTCATGAGGCGACCGTGGCCAATAAGTATGGTTCTGATGGAATCGAACCGGCAACCTTCCGACCGGGAATCCTAACTTTAACCACTGAACCACAGTGGCTGGTGTTAAATATAAACAGTATGTGCTCCGATTTAATATCCTTCGGTCTTGAATCCAAGTAAAGGAAGGCAGTGAGTGAGAGGAGGGGAGAGAGGGAGGGAAGGAGAGAGAGGAGGGAGAGAGAGAGACAGACAAGAGAGAGAGAGAGAGAGAGAGAGAGAGAGAGAGAGAGAGAGAGAAAGGGGCAGGCAATGAGAGAGAGAGAGAGAGAGAGAGAGAGAGAGAGAGAGAGAGAGAGAGAGAGAGAGAGAGAGTACAAGAAATAGAAGAGGATTGGGGAGTGTGTGTGAGAGTGCGAAAATAAAAAAAAGGGGGGGGGGAGAGAAGAGAGAGAGAGAGAGAGAGAGAGAGAGAGAGAGAGAGAGAGAGAGGAGGGGGGGGGGGTCCTCAGCAGGGGACGATGCAAGAGCCAGTCAAGTATCAGTCTTTCTCATGACAGTTCTCCCTAAAAACAAAAACTGAAGGTAACCGTGAGAATCTTTTTGAGGATACTGACAAACCTTTGGCTAGTAACTATCATACAGTTCATTCATTTCAAATATGTATAGCGGTATCCTGAACAGAACAAGTTACCTGATCTGTAGAGAAGCAGTCAGGGCGTTGCAAATGATCAACTTCTTCACCATCAATTAGCAGCTTGTTTATCGTCGATTCTTTACTACTACCGTATTACCACTTACCTTCCTGATGGCTTGTTTACCACTGATTATCAACTCCTTTAATTCCGGGGACCAACCATTCTGCACATAAAACGGGGATAAAGAGAGGAGAAGGGGAAAGAAGGAGGAGGATGAGGATGAAGAGGAAAAATGAAAGAGCCGTAGAAAGAAAGAAAAAGTTGTAGAAGAAGACAAACACGCGAACAAGGAAAAGAAAGAAAGGAAGAAAGAAAGAGCAAGAAGACGTCTAAGTAGCGGCATACCTGTAGATTATTGCGAGGACCCAGAAAACGAAGAATGAGCAGAAGTCGACAATGACGAATCTGAAAACAAAGACCGAAAGCGAAGAAGAAGAAAAAAAGACGACGGGGGAAAAAAAGAATAAAAGAGAAGAAGACAAAAAAATATATTGTCTCTTCTTACTCAAACATCGTCTTTCAACTGAAAGTCACATAAAAGATAAATGTCACGAACGCCGGAAATTAGTGGCGACCACTCAGACGGACGGGGGAAAAAAGTTTATACTGTTTCCCATACAATCCCAAAAAGTCTGTTTGTTGTACGACAGGAAATTATAGACAGTTTCAGACTAGAAAGGGCCACAACCGACAATAAAAGAAAATTATGTCAATCATAAAGAAAATGAACACGATATTTTCGCCTCTCCAAAGCAAGAAATGAAACACACACACACACACACACACACACACACACACACACACACACACACACACACACACGTACACACACACACACACACACACACACACACACACACACACACACACACACACACACATTGACAAAAATCATAGCCTGTTATTTCCTTTTCATGAAGATCCC
>CM031601.1:70829041-70839041 GCA_018398815.1 Conus ventricosus | reverse complement strand
GAGAGCTCCCTCTCTCTCTCGCTCTCTCTCTCTCTCCTCTCTCTCTCTCTCTTCTCTCATCTCTCTCTCTCTCTCTCTTCTCTCTCTCTCTCTCTCCTTCTCTCTGTCTCCGTCTTTCTGTCTCTCTCTCTCTCTTGTGTTGCTGATATCGTTTTTTCTCTCTCTTGATGTCCAGTGCCCAGTATGGTCATCAATCTTCTCCCTTGCTTTTCTGAATCCCAATTGTGACCTCCCCCTCCCACCCACCCCTACTTCCTTTAGACCACTTCAACTGACTCAAAATATGTGAATAAAAAGACTCCTTTAAGTGTTCTATGCGTCATTTCTTAATGTACATTTGAGATCGGCTTCAAAACAACGTTAATAATAATAACAATAATAATAGTGACAACAACAATGGTAATGATAATAATAATAATAATAACAATTATGATAATGATAATAATTATAATAAAGAAAATACCACAAAGCAAAAGACACATTAACATATCCATTATTCCGGCCTTAGCATCTCGGATCTCTATCAGCCTTCTGAGCATGGGGGTGAAATTGCAAACCCATATCTACGACCCTGGATGATCATCTATGAATGGAAATTCTCCCACTGACAAAAAGTTCCCAAAACGCACCCCCACCCCACCCCCACCCCACCCACCCCCAAAAAAGAAAAAAGAAAAGAAAAGTAACACAGAGAAGGAAAAAAAGAAAAAGAAAACGAAAAACAAGACACACAGAAGAAGCGCCCCCATACCCAAGTGAGGACTGCAAGGTGTGTAGGAAACATCCGGGTCACCAGAAACATCATGATCCGGAAACCCCTGAGGAATGATCTGGATCTCTCCATGGCTGGCTAGCGTCTGTCAATCTACCCTCCCCAGTCCCTCTCCCGCCCACTTTACATCATTTTATCTGTCTCCTATCTGTGTATTTCAGCCGTGTGCAGACAATTCAAACCAGAGAGACAAAGAGAGAGAGAGAGAGAGAGAGAGAGAGAGAGAGAGAGAGAGAGAGAGAGAGAGAAAGAGAGAAAGAGAGAGAGAGAGAGAGAGGAGAGTGAGAGAGAGAGAAGTGAGAGAGAGGAGAGTGAGAGAGAGAAGAGAGGAAAGAGAGAGAGAGAGAGAGAGAGAGAGAAGAGAGAGAGAGAGGAGAGAGAGAGAGAGAGAGAGAGAGGAGAGAGAGAGAGAGAGAGAGACGGAGGACGACAGACACTAGCAGAGAGAGAGAGAGAGAGAGAGAGAAGAGAGGAGAGAGAGAGAGAGAGAGAGAGAGAGAGAAGAGAGAGATGAGAGAGAGAGAGAGAGAGAGAGAGGAAGAGAGAGAGAGAGAGAAGAGAGAAGAGAGAGAGAGAGAATGAATGCTTTCATGCAGTCTTGAGTTGTTCCAGGATGGGTCTTATCATGGCGGTGTTTGGAGTGCGTGAAAAGTTGGCGACATGTGACGATCCAGAAGACTTCAAAGAAGCGCTATCTTCAGAGAAGAAGAACTAGGTCTAACTTTCTAAACGCAGAGCGAGCAATCTCAACACATAGCTGAGGGCAGCGAATGGACAGAAGAGTAGACAGGGGGAGGGGACAGGGCAGGGAACAGGCGAGCGGACAGGGGAGGGGACAGGGGAGTGGTTCAGAAGAGTGGACTGGGCAGTGGACTGAATAGTGGACAGGGGAATGGACAGAGTGGAAAAAGGAGTGGACAGAGAGTGGACACGGGAGTCGGCAGAGGAGTAGACAGAGGTGCGGACGTTTAAATGGACACGAGAATGACCAGAGAAATGTACTGAAAATCAGTCAAAGGAGTGGAGAAGGGGGCCCACAGGGAAAGTAGACAGAAGGCTGGACATGGGAGTGGGCAGGGAGTGGACAGAGGGTGGACAAGGTAGAGAACAGAGTGGACAGAGGGTGGACAAGGTAGAGAACAGAGTGGACAGAGGGGTGAACAAGGTAGAGAACAGAGTGGACAGAGGGTGGACAAGGTAGTGAACAGAGTGGACAGAGGGTGGACAAGTAGTGAACAGAGTGGACAGAGGGTGGAAAGGTAGAGAACAGAGTGGACGAGGGGTGAACAAGGTAGAGAACAGAGTGGACAGAGGGTGGACAAGGTAGTGAACAGAGTGGACAGAGGGTGGACAAGGTAGTGAACAGAGTGGACAGAGGGTGGACAAGGTAGTGGACAGACAGGACAGAGGGGTGGACAAGGTGGTGAACAGAGTGGACAGAGGGTGGACAAGGTAGTGAACAGAGTGGACAGAGGGTGGACAAGGTAGTGGACAGACAGGACAGAGGGTGGACAAGGTAGTGGACAGACAGGACAGAGGGTGGACAAGGTAGTGGACAGACAGGACAGAGGGTGGACAAGGTAGTGAACAGAGTGGACAGAGGGTGGACAAGGTAGTGGACAGACAGGACAGAGGGTGGACAAGGTACAGAACAGACTGAACAAAGGGGAATAGACTGGGAAGTGATCTGATAAGTGGACAACGTAGTGACTACAATATACAAAGCAATGGACAGGAAAGTGGACAGGTTAGTGAACAAGGGGATGGACCGAAGAGCTGACAGCCTCAGAGCTGTGGCCCTCCGTCGCAACCCCCACCCCCACCCCACAACCCAGAGCCAGATCTTGACAAATCGTCAGAAAGGTTGCAGTACTTTGTCTGTCTGTCCTCCTCTTCTGCCTCTCTCTCTTTCTCCGTAGTCTCTCTCTCTCTCTCCTCTCTCTCTCTCTCTCTCTCTCTCTCTCTCTCTCCTCTCTCTCTCTCTCTCTCTCTCTTCTCTCTCTCCACCACCACACACGCTTCTCACTTTCGATCTTTCTCTATCCATCCAGTTCATCTGTCTATACAGAGAGAGAGAGAGAGAGAGAGGAGAGAGAGAGAGAGAGAGAGAGAAGAAAGGGAGAGAGAGAGAGAGAGAGAGAGAGAGAGAGAGAGGAGAGAGAGGTGTTACCTATACATGAAATAAAGGAGACTGAAATGTTAAAAAAAAAAAGTTGGAACAACCCCCCCCCCCCCCCCCCCCCCCCCCCCCCCCCCCCCCCCCCCCCCCCCCCCCCCCCCCCCATCTTTCGTCGGCCTTCCCGTTCCCAGGACCCCGTCACCCGTGGACTTTCCGTTGGCCGCACCGTCAGAGGATTGTCCACCTCATTGCCCATGACAGACGTCCTTTCCGAGCTTGTGCAAGCTTCCCTCCATAGGCGCAGGGGAGGTAAACCCTTCCTCACATTGTTTCCATCGTTAGCTGCCCTTGCCCTTTCTTGCTTACTGTGTATCTTTCATTTCTTTCCTTTGAATTTTTCTTTTCAAACTTGAGTTGTTTTTCCCTTTCCACTGCCGATTCTGTGTTAGGCCAGAATAGCCGGAGATGCCGTTCATCATTTGACAGTCGTCTTAACATTGACTTCATCCTTGACAGTCGTTTAAACATTGCGTCTCACCCATTTGAAAGTCGTCTTAACATTGATTGCTGTCTGTTGAGGATTCCCCTTGGGCGACATTTCCTTTCGCCGCCGGCCACGACTGTGCGGAAGGAAGGAAGGAAGATGATAACCCGAATGCCCTCGCTATGCAATCAGAGTAGCGGCGGATGGGATGGGGGAATGACGGGGATGATGCAGACAGACCTTTGTCTTCCTTGCTGGCTACATTTTTTCCGATTCATTTGCGCAATGTCAGGTCCTCTTGTTTCTGGCCACCCCCCCAATACATTGTCACTCCTTCATCATATCAGTTTAACCAATCTCATGAAACAGTCACTCGTTCTACGGATATCGGAAGAAAGAAGAAAGTCCAGCCAATCACGTCAGATCCAGTCCCAGCTTTACGAGTCAAAGAGAGTGACCTCAACAGTCAGTAATGAACACTAACAGAACACAAAATGCAGCAAAATGCACCCCAACAGTCAGTCTTAAACACCACCAGAACACAAAATGCACCCCAACAGTCAGACATGAACACCAACAGAACACAAAATGCACCCCAACAGTCAGTCATGAACACCAACAGAACACAAAATGCACCCCAACAGTCAGTCATGAACACCAACAGAACACAAAATGCAGCAAAATGCACCCCAACCGTCAGTCATGAACACCACCAGAACACAAAATGCACCCCAACCGTCAGTCATGAACACCACCAGAACACAAAATGCACCCCAACCGTCAGTCATGAACACCAACAGAACACCAAATGCAGCAAAATGCACCCCAACCGTCAGTCATGAACACCAACAGAACACCAAATGCAGCAAAATGCACCCAACCGTCAGTCATGAACACCAACAGAACACCAAATGCAGCAAAATGCACCCGACATGCCAGGAAACAACTTTTAGTCCCTGACTGCCAGATCTTTTCCTGACAATGATTCAAGTTTTCAAGATGACAATGCTCCAGTCCATAGAACCCAGACAGTGACGGAACAGAGGAAGACCAAATGCATTCATTGCATGATGCGGCAAAGGAAAGTCACCAAACTAGGGCATTATCATGAAGATGTCACCTTAACGTATCGTGAGCACTCTCAGGGCATTATCATGAAGATGTCACCTTAACGTATCGTGAGCACTCTCAGGGCATTATCATGAAGATGTCACCTTAACGTATCGTGAGCACTCTCAGGGCATTATCATGAAGATGTCACCTTAACGTATCGTGAGCACTCTCAGGGCATTATCATGAAGATGTCACCTTAACGTATCGTGAGCACTCTCAGGGCATTATCATGAAGATGTCATCTTAACGTATCGTGAGCACTCTCAGGGCATTATCATGAAGATGTCACCTTAACGTATCGTGAGCACTCTCAGGGCATTATTATGGAGATGTCACCTTAACGTATCGTGAGCACTCTCAGGGCATTATTATGGAGATGTCACCTTAACATATCGACAGCACTCTCAGGGCATTATTATGATGTCACCTTAACGTGTCGAGAGCACTCTCAGGGCATTATTATGGAGATGTCACCTTAACATATCGACAGCACTCTCAGGGCATTATCATGGAGATGTCACCTTAACGTGTCGAGAGCACCCTCAGGGCATTATTATGGAGATGTCACCTTAACGTGTCGAGAGCACCCTCAGGGCATTATTATGGAGATGTCACCTTAACGTGTCCAGAGCACCCTCAGGGCTTTATTATGGAGATGTCACCTTAACGTGTCGAGAGCACCCTCAGGGCATTATTTTGGAGATATCACCTTAACGTGTCGAGAGCACTCTCAGGGCATTATCATGGAGATGTCACCTTAACGTGTCGAGAGCACTCTCAGGGCATTATTATGGAGATGTCACCTTAACGTGTCGAGAGCACTCTCAGGGCATTATTATGGAGATGTCACCTTAACGTGTCGAGAGCACTCTCAGGGCATTATTTTGGAGATGTCACCTTAACGTATCGAGAGCACTCTCAGGGCATTATTACGGAGATGTCACCTTAACGTATCGTGAGAGCACTCTCAGAAATCATAAGCTGCAAATCGACACCCACGAAACATTCAGGGTTGTGTTTCTGGTGCCATCAGACTTCACTCCCACTTACATTTAGTCTTCATTAATTCCATTCACTGGCGGATTAGTCATCTGTCAGAACCAAAGGGAACTCCAATAAGTACTATTGTTAGTAACCTTGGCTTTGTTTTCATTCTTGGGCGTTTTTGTGTTGAGGCTTGTGGGTTTATTTGCTTCTGCCCGCCTTCTTGACTCTGCGCAGATTTCGGGTAGGTCTCTGTGTACACTGACACTTTTGGTCAATCCACTCCACAACTCTTTATGGGAGAAAAACGTGGGTATCCTGTCTCTCAAATGGTGGAGTGGAGTCCAGCTAGCGGGTAACCCAGGAAAACGACGGAATCCCAGATCCACAGTCTGAATCTGATACGAATTTGTTTCGGCTCCCCCTTCCATTTGGCAGTTAGAGATGGTTTGGGTATCTGTCTATCAGCAGCCTACCGCTGGCGCAAATAAAAGACTCCAGGGCAACGAGGACGGTGTTCCTGGCAGAGGACACTACAAACGCAAGTAGTACAAGAAGTGAAACGATTTACTGGAGGCACTGTACAGTGGCCACTCGCTTCCCCATATACTGGTAGCACTGTACAGTGGCCACCACTCGCTTCCCCATATATTGGTGCCACTGTACAGTAGCCACTCGCTTCCCCATATATTGGTGGCACTGTACAGTGGCGACTCAATTCCCCATATATTGGTGGCACTGTACAGTGGCGACTGGCTTCCCCATATATTGGTGCCACTGTACAGTGGCGACTCGCTTCCCCATATATTGGTGGCACTGTATAGTGGCCACTCGCTTCCCCATATATTGGTGGCACCGTACAGTGGCCACTCGCTTCCCCATATATTGGTGGCACCGTACAGTGGCCACTCGCTTCCCCATATATTGGTGGCACCGTACAGTGGCCACTCGCTTCCCCATATATTGGTGGCACCGTACAGTGGCCACTCGCTTCCCCATATATTGGTGGCACCGTACAGTGGCCACTCGCGTCCCCATATATTGGTGCCACTGTATAGTGGCCACTCGCTTTCCCATATATTGGTGGCACCGTACAGTGGCGACTCAATTCCCCATATATTGGTGGCACCGTACAGTGGCGACTCAATTCCCCATATATTGGTGGCACCGTACAGTGGCCACTCAATTCCCCATATATTGGTGGCACTGTACAGTGGCGACTCAATTCCCCATATATTGGTGCCACTGTACAGTGGCCACTCGCTTCCCCAGGGACATCAGCCCCCATTTCACACAGACACACCCTCTGGGACTGTACGTTGATACAACACACACACTCCACGATGCGGTGCGACACAAGATCACACAACACAACAAAAGCCAACACAATACAGCACTTTGCAATAGAATAGAATGTATTACAAAACATAATGCAATACAACACACTGCAATACAATACAATACAATTCATTGCAGTTACAATACCACACAATGAAGCACACAACAAAGCCAGACAACATAAAAACACAATACAAAACAATGTAACACTGTAATACAAATCACTACAGTACATAACACAACACATTCAATACAACATATTACATCACGACCTAATACATTCTCGTATACATTACAGTACTGTAGAACACCATGAAGTACAATGATGTACATTACAACGCAATGAAATATTATGCAACAAATCACAACACAATGTAATATAACACGATACAATAGCGTACATCACAGTACAATGCTACTCACAGCACAAGACAGCACAATACAGCACAACTCATTACAACACAACGCAATACAACACAACACTATACTATACAATACAATACCATACCATACAATACAATATTTCCTTAGATGATGTACAAAATCATACCACGGGCACTACCATGGAAATTGGTACTGACAATGGTGAACACAATATTCCCAATAAACTGACACACAGGAGTAACGAACAATTAAAAAGCAATCAGGGAAATAACTCACCAGAGTAAGGTCCTGGATCGGCTTCCAGCTGCTGAAAAAGAAGTCAAGAGCACTTCATGATCTCTAAAGAGTGATTCGGACGGCCATCAAAACGACAGCAAAATCATAGATGATGACACACAGAACAGCCAAAATACGATGCAATAGTGTGAAACAGTGCTAAGGGAAAAAAGCGAATTACCGACCGCACCTAAACAAAAGGCAAAATGTTGCAGCATAGTCACAGGACGTGTGTTTCATTATTGGCAATATCTCTGACCCAAATCATATAACTCTGCAATTTGTTCGTTTCATTTTTACTAATGGCACGCGCTACGTTTACGACTGCAAAATGATTAAGATCTGCTGGTCATTCTAGATTTAAGATCTGTTGGTCATTCTAGTTTACCATGCCGGCTTATGAACCCATATGACGGACATAAACACAATCACTTTCATTCTGATATATCCCCTCTGAAGTGGATTTTAATCATGTGAGTACAGCTTACTCATGACCTCACAGAATGTTGAAAAAACAATTCTTAAAAAAAAAAAAAAAAAAATGAGCGTAGTTACTTCAGATCTTACACCTTGAATTTGAGTAGTTCAAATACAACATGGCTTAGAAATTTTGGATAAAAACGTGTTTGATCGTTTCATAAGCACAGAAAACGTTTCATTCATGTTGCCGTCGAATAAAAACAAACAAACAAACAAACGAACAAACAAACACAGGAGAATCAACTGACACAATGCGTGCAAAATATCGATGTCTTGGGTTCACTAGTCTTGACACTTTCCAGATTAGAAAGTGGGAAGACTTACAAACGCCGAGTGGGAGACCGAATAAGAGAGAGAGAGAGAGAGAGAGAGAAGAGAGAGAGAGAGAGAGAGAGAGGAGGGAGAGAGAGAGAGAGAGAGGAGAGGGGAGAGAGAGAGAAAAGGAGAGAGAGAGGAGAGAGAGAGAGAGAGAGAGAAGAGAGAGAGAGAGAGAGAGAGAATGAGAAACCGAATGTGAGAGAAGAGAGAGAGAGAGAGAGAGAGAGAGAGAGAGAGAGAGAGAGAAGAGAGAGAGGGGGGGGGAGAGAGAGAGAGAGAGAGAGAGAGAGAGAGGAGAGAGAGAGAGAGAGAGAGAGAGAGAGAGGAGAGAGAGAGAGAGAGA
Source organism: Conus ventricosus (assembly GCA_018398815.1). NCBI lineage: Eukaryota > Metazoa > Mollusca > Gastropoda > Neogastropoda > Conidae > Conus > Conus ventricosus. Next base: position 70,830,430 of record CM031601.1, on the reverse strand, counting down.
GAGAGAGAGAGAGAGAGAAAGAGAGACAGGAACAGAAAGAAGCTAAGTTAATTTTTGGCGGTTACATGGAATCCCCGCCCCCACCCCACGAAAAAAGGCGATACGACGGTAGTAGCAAAATGTTTTGTTTGTTTAACCTTTCACGATGTCTGCCACTTGTGACAGCCGACGCTCCATAATGCACAGGGCTTACTCTTCTGCCTGGACCCCTGCCCCTAGTCAAACACATCCATGGTGTAGTTTCACATGTCGCCTTGATTGATTGACTCATGTTCGCTTTGAATTGTGCGTGCCGCAACCGACCTATCATCTATCATCTGAACGTTCAAACGGTTAGAATACATGCCCTAATTCAAGAAAAATCGACAGGACTTGTAAGACACCTATGTGGCAATGTATAAGGATGCTTAGGATGAGATGTTCTGTGTTGTCTTTAATACTAAGATAGTACTTACATTCGAAAGAAAAAGGGATCGTAAGCCTAAATGGCAATGTCTACAAAACTGAAATATATCATATCCCCTTTCCAAGTTGTACTGTGTAACGTAAGAGTTGATTTTAAAACAGGTTGATCAACAGATAATTATGGACTTATATTTATGGCTGCTGTGCAAAGCCTATGACTATTCCCTGTGTCCTGGTTCCAGACCATTAGTAGGCGTTGGGTTTTGGCCTCCTTGACTTCCTCCCGTCCAGAGATGTAACAACAAAACAACAACAACAAACACTGACAATACATTTCGCCGGCAACAATTTTATTTTTTCTTCGGGGGCATGGTTTGGAATAGAACGCCAGAGTTAGTTCCCCTGCCGAAGAAACATTTTGAATGAGCGATAAGCTGCGCACGCTGGTTTCACTCATCTCAGGATTTTGGTGGGTTTTTTTTTTCAAATTCTCTAGGCGTAAGGTTTTTTTTCTAGATATTAAATCTGATATAAAATATCTTTCTTGTCCATAAACAAGGGCTCTACGTCCATAAAAAGCAGATATTTGGAGGCAGCTTAGTCGTAAACACTGCTATGTGCGACTTTCCCTCCCACCCACTTCTCCAGAAGAGAGAGAGAGAGAGAGAGAGAGAGAGAGAGAGCGAGAGAGAGGAGAGAGAGAGAGAGAGAGAGAGAGAGAGGAGAGAGAGAGAGAGAGAGAGAGAGAGAGAGAGAGAGATGCCGATTAGATTTAGAAAGTTTCGATAATGTCGAAGAGCAAGCAATCGGTCCAGCGTCCGATGTCCGACGCTCGGATGAGCCCTGCCCGTTATGGCTAAAGACGCCATATTTTTTGGCGGAAGTGGGAAGGGAGGCTACTGGAGATGGTCTGAAATTACTTCTCCTGGCAGGGATTGATGACTCACATGGAAGATCGGGTGGCGAGCAGTTCGCCTTCAATAT
>CM031601.1:70791541-70804041 GCA_018398815.1 Conus ventricosus | reverse complement strand
CACAAACAGTGCAGAGCAATACTTCTGAAACATACAATAAACAGAATGGGAAAACGGAAAAGTGCATTTCTGACAAACAGGTTTTTTCTTCAGACGTCAATGCGACTGATCGTGAGAATGACTGAATGGTGAGCATGTTTGTATGTATGCATGTATATTTGAGTCGGCATGTCTTCTTTCTTTTCTTTTTTCTTTCCTCGACTGAACATGTTCTGGATACGGTAGCATACGTTACTATAAGAAGCCGTGTTTTGAGTGGTCAGAATAAAATCTGTTCCAACTGGCTGATATAGCTGGGCCTACTTTTGGAACGATTGACGCTTCTTTACCAGATGACACATCTCCTTTATCAGAACGTCCGTCCTTTCATTATTTCTTCTGCATCCACACCATTCTGATGCTGTCTCAGCTTTGATGGGCAGTTCATTTAGCTCCCTTGCCAGACCGCTGGCTAACCAAGAGACAAGTCTATGGTGAGCTGTAACAAACAGTGCGTTCCCATGGAGGTCATAAGAAACGCTTCAAAGACAGTCTCAAAAACATCAATGAAAGCGTTTAAGATCAATCCTGACACTTGGGAACATGCTGCCATGGGTCGAGCTAGATTGCGCCTATTCATGTAAAGAAAGGACAGTTGCAGCACAACAAAAGAGACGGGCAAGGAAAGCCCACGCTAGCGATCAAGAGTACATCTCTCACATTCCCTGTCCAAGCTGTTACCGCACATTTCGTGCTCTCATCGGCCTGATCAGCCATCTGCGTACCCATAAATCGTCTCACCCCCTCAACTCCAAGATGACTGAAGCGGTCCTCGTCCACTCAACAGAGAACAACATTTCTTCCACTGTTTGGTATTTATGGAGGGAAAGGTCTTTAAATGTCGCCTTATGAGTCGTGCAATGACGAATGAAACATGAGCAGTTTTTTTTATACCTCTGGCAAAAAGTCGCTGTTCTGTGAGCTGCAGGAAAGCCAGAAGTTCCTCACCTAACTCCGACTCAGAGCTGTCCCGAACACATACTGGATAAACCGTGGAACGTATGACCCCTGGATTAACCGCACTTGTCCAAGATTCTCTGGGCCTTCACGCCTTGCATTCATCATACCGCAAGTTCCTATGTTCACTCTGCATCAGTGTCTTTAGTGATGTCAATTTCTATTTCCCTATCTGCGTCCAGAGTCCGTGATGACGTCAGTTTTCGTTTCCCCTCTGCATCGTTATCTTTGGTGACGTGTGAACCAGTGTCTGTGGTGACGTCACTGTCCAACCCTATCTGCACCAGTGTTTTGGACGACGTCACAGTTCATTCCCCTGCAAGCAGCAATATCTGTGGCGATGTCAGTTTCCAGTTCACCACAGCTGCACTGTTTATGGTGATAGAAGTTTGATATCCCCTTGAGCATCAACGCTAAGATGTCGCTTTCTAACACCCCCCCCCCCCCCCCCAACCTTCCCCATCTGCATCAATGTTCGTGACGATGTCGGTTTCCCATTTTACCTCTGCACTTGTTCCTGTGATGACGTCAATTTCCATTTCACTACTGCACCTGTCTCTAGTGATGTCAGTTTCTGTGCGTCTGTCTGATGAAGTCAGTTTCCATTTCACCTCAGCACTTGTATCTGTGATGACGTCACTTTCCATTTCAGCTCTGCAACATGGTGTTTGGTGACGTCAGTGTCCCTATCCCCTCTGAACCAGTGTCAGTGGTGACATCACCATCCCTTACCCCTACACACACACACACACACACACACACACACACACACACACACACACACACACACACACACACACACACACCAATGAAATGTTAGTAAAATGCCAGTTTTCATTTCACCATGGCACCAGTATCTTTAGTGACGTCAGTGTTTATTCCCATCTGCACTAGTATCTGTTTCGGTACTGTTCTCTCTGTGTATCTGTGTCTGTGGTGACGTAGAGTCCATTCACACCCTGCACCAACGTCTGCAGTGACGTGATTACCATTCACTCTCAACACCAATGTCTGGTTTGACGTCATTTTGTCTTCTTGTTTTTTTCATTCCACATCTGCACCAGTGTCTGCGGTGACGTCAATTTTCATTTCTACCCTTCAGCAACATTTGAAGTGACGTCAGTTTCCAACTGTCCCGTGCACCAATGCTTGTAGTGATGTCACTGTCAATTCCACCTCTGCTTCAATCTCTCTGATGTCGTCCATTATCCATTTTCTCTCTGTACCAATGTCTGTGTTGACGCTACTGTCCATCGACACTCCCACCCCCACCCCCTCCGTTATCACTGTCTGCGATGAGTTCGGGTCGAAGTCTGTGGTGTCAGCATTTCAGACATACTCTAACCCTAGAGACAGGAGATGATCCTCCTTTCGTCTGGTTCTGTTACGGACCATTCACAGCCATCAGTCGAAGAGAAAATAGGTAGCAGTCCTGCCACTGAGTCTCACCAAGATGACTCACGAACGGGGCCGGTTAATCTCAACTAGGTGGCCCCGTGGCTGTCTTATACTGAATGTTTCTGTCCGAGGACTGTCAGTGCCGGCACAGCGACAGGGAAATACTTGGATTGTAGCTCTGTGGAAGTGTAAGACAAATGCACGAATATATATATATATATATATATATATATATATATTATATATATATATATATATATATTATATATATTATATATATATATATATGTGTGTGTGTGTGTGTGTGTGTGTGTGTGTGTGTGTGTGTGTGTGTGTGTGTGTATGTATGTCTGTCTGTATGTGCGAGTGTGTGTGTGTGTGTGTGTGTGTGTGTGTGTGTGTGTGTGTGTGTGTGTGTGTGTGTGTGTGTGAGTGCGTGCGTGCGTGCGTGCGTGTGTGTGTGTGTGCGTGCGTGCGTGCGTGCGTGCGTGCGTGTGTGTGTGTGTGCATGCGTGCGTGCGTGCGTGCGTGCGTGCGTGTGTGTGTGTGTGTGTGTGTGTGTGTGTGTGTGTGTGTGTGTGTGTGTGTGTGTGTGTGTGTGCACGCGTGTGCGTGTGTGCTTGTGCGTGCGTGTGTATGTATGTGTATGTGTGTGTGTGTGTGTGTGTGTGTGTACAGGACGGGGACGAAGTGTCGGGATCAATGACATGCGATTAATAGTCCTTTTCCGAGAGCTTGGATTGTGAGGCAGCTCAGACCCATTCTTTACCCTTGTCGGTGCGTGTTTCAACGACATTTACAAGCATCTGGCTACGTTTTCCTGGTCAGACTAATCGCCCACAGAACATCTTCAGCGCATCAACGAGGGCTGGGGCTGGAGTATATTTTCTCCTTCATTTCCCCTTCTTCCGTTTCTTTTTTCTTCTTTATCATTATCTTTTTCTGTTTTTCTTTCTTTTTTTTTTTCTTTTTTTTTTGGGGGGGGGGGGGGGGGGGGCACCCAGAAAGCTTTCCCTAAACACGGTGTTAGGTGACAACTTTTCGCTCGTTGCACACGCCGGCATTATGTAAGCACAAGAGATATGCAAATCTCCGTTCATTGCTGGTGAACCGCATGCCCCGTGTGGTCAGCCATCACACGGTTCGGGAGAGATTTATGGTCACATTATCTGCGGTTCATTTCTATGCAAACAGTTCCATTTAGATGGGAGGCAAAGTTTCTGTTCTTGTGCGTTCGCAGTCACTCCTTATATGTGCCTGTATGCGTGCACGCGCGCGCGCATGTGTGTGTGTGCGTTTTTAATGCGCGCCGATGAGCATTGTGTGTGTGTGTGTGTGTGTGTGTGTGTGTGTGTGTGTGTGTGTGTGTGGTGTGTGTGTGTGCGCGCGCGCGCGCGCGCGCGTGTGTGTGTGTGTGTTTGTGTGTGTGTGTGTGTGTGTTGTGTGTGTGTGTGTGTGTGTGCACGCGCTCGTCTTCATGACGATGGCGTCATGGTTCTCCATCCTAATGATCTGGTCATCATTATACTAAAAACAGGATAAAAGTATAACATAGGAAGTTCGACTTCAATTTGCGGAAATGAACAAAAAGTCTAAGAGGGGTTAGTGTAAGGGTAAGATAGTGTACTGTGATTTACCCTTCTCTCTCTCTCTCTCTCTCTTCTCTCTCTCTCTCTCTCTCTCTCTCTCTCTCTTCTCTCTCTCTCTCTCTCTCTCTCTCTCTCTCTCTCTCTCTCTCTCTCTCTCTCCATCTCTCTCCTTCCCAACCCCCTCCTTCCAGTCATTTCTCTCTTTCTCTTTCGTCATCCCCCGCCTTTCTCCCCCCCCCCCCCCCTCCTCTCTCTTTCTATTTCTTCCTCTCCCAGCTCACCCTCGGGAGTGTACTGCACCTTACAGCAGTACAACATGTTCGTGGGGTTCTTGCTCACCCTCAGGTGTGTGGTTGCGCCTTGTAGCAGTACAACATGTTCGTGGGGTTCTTGCTCACCCTCAGGAGTCTGTTGCGCCTTGTAGCAGTACAACATGTTCATGGGGTTCTTGCTCACCCTCAGGTGTGTGTTGCGCCTTGTAGCAGTACAACATGTTCGTGGGGTTCTTGCTCACCCTCAGGTGTGTGTTACGCCTTGTAGCAGTACAACATGTTCATGGGGTTCTTGCTCACCCTCAGGTGTGTGTTACGCCTTGTAGCAGTACAACATGTTCGTGGGTTCTTGCTCATCCTCAGGAGTGTGTTGCGCCTTGTAGCAGTACAACATGTTCGTGGGGTTCTTGCTCATCCTCAGGAGTGTGTCACGCCTTGTAGCAGTACAACATGTTCGTGGCGCAAGATGCTCACCCTCAGGTGTGTGTGTGTGTGTGTGTGCGCGCACACACACACACACACACACACACACACACACACACACACACACACACACACACAGGTGTGTTTTGCGCCTTGTAGCTCACCCTCAGGTGTGTGTTGCGCCTTGTAGCAGTACAACATGTCGTGGGGTTCTTGCTACCATTAGAGCACAATACTACTTTAAGTGCATAAGGAAATATAAAAGTGGATTAAAAAACCCACTTTAAAAATATTTCCTTTTTGACCACCAGCACCGTAATAGAACATTAACCTTGTTTACATGGGCCATGATGTGGACAGAAGCTGAATTACATACGCACTGTGTACACTTCGTCCATCTCTGTGTCTTTACTTATACATGTTACTGTACATACTGAGCTTCGCCATTCGTCCTATTCAGTGAAGTTTCTTGCGGCTGGTCGGAACTGTCGTCGGCTTTCTCTTGCTGTTAATGCCAGCATGACGCATTATTCCATAGGTTCATTACTGACCTTTTCTGACCGAAGACCTACCATGAGTAATGAGGCAAGCACTGTGAGAAGAACCTCAGGAAGGAGCTCCATGCCGTCGGCTCCAACTGACTACAGACTGATAGGTGGCTTCCACCCTGGCTGCTGAACGTCCGTGCCACAATGGGCTAGAGGGCCTGCTTCGAGCAGGACCGCCCCGCCCCCTTGGCTTGACGTGCTGTAGCAGCAGGTGCGCTCTTGGCGCTGCTCGTCTACCTGGAGTTTTGAGGCTGCCGCAAGTTGCCGAAGAAATGGCACCTTGCTGACGTTTGGCTCTGCTTATCAAAGTACTGATGCTGTTAACGTTAAACTACGAGAACACTCGCGTGCTGTCGATTAGCGATTTTTGTTTGTTTGTTTGTTTGTTTGTTTGTTTTCGTTTAGACCGAACTAAAACAATAGTAACTGATATGACCGAAACGGATCTCCACACAATCAGACAGTAGCGTTTCGTCTAATATCACTTAATGTGGAAAGACGTTAAACTGAAGACAACAACAACAACAACAACAACAACAACAATACTGGCATTACTGCACCTAACACAAACAGGGGCCTACAACGAATGAAATCCGAAACGCACTTGTACCCATGAAAAATGGAATCCGACGGAAATCCGCATCGTATTTCTATTTTGGTGACAAAGTCTAAGGGCCGTTCCAGAACGCTTCAAGTGCTCGAGGAAAACATGTCCCTGCACCAGAGTGCCAATTTTGCCACAGAACGTCCTCCATGACCGTGTACCTTTACGTCTGAGAGATGTGGAGCCAAGTCCTGAACCTCAGAGGGACACAGTGAGGAAGACCAAGTGGGAAGCATGTCAAGCGCCACCTTAAGCAGGCGGACCGGTCCCCCGCATCAGACCCCCGTGGGTTTCAATATGGATGACACGATGGAGATGCTGTCATGCTCTGGCGCCGTTATGAACAGTAAGTGTTCGGATGTAGAGCAGAGTCTTGAGGAAATCGTGAAGTGGTACGTAACACTCCAACGAGGACGTTAAGAAACTCAGTGGGCAATATATTACACTGCAACTGGGAAGCTGAGGAAATCGTGAAGTGGTACGTAACACTCCAACGAGGACGTTCAGAAACTCAGTGGGCAATATATTACACTGCAACTGGGAGGTTGAGGAACTCACTGAGCAGGATGCTGCACTCAAACAGGAAGGTTAAGACTCGATTAGCAGTATGCTACACTCAAACAGGAAGGTAAAGGAACTCAATTAGCAGTATGCTACACTCAAACTGGAAGGTTAAGACTCGATTAGCAGTATGCTACACTCAAACAGGAAGGTAAAGGAGCTCAATTATCAGTATGCTACACTCAAACAGGAAGGTTAAGACTCGATTAGCAGTATGCTACACTCAAACAGGAAGGAAAAGGAACTCAATTAGCAGTATGCTACACTCCAACATGGAGGTTGAGGAACTCAATTAGCAGTATGCTACACTCCAACAAGGAGGTTAAGGAACTCAATTAGCAGTATGCTGCATTCTCACAGGAAGGTTAAGACTCGATTAACAGTATGCTACACTCAAACAGGAAGGTAAAGGAACTCAATTAGCAGTATGCTACACTCAAACAGGGAGGTTGAGGAGCTCAATTAGCAGTATGCTACATTCCAACAGGGAGGCTGAGGAACTCAACTAGCAGTATGTTACACCCCAGCAGGGAGATTGAGGAACTCAATTAACAGTATGCTACATTCCAACAGGGAGGTTAATGAACTCAATTAGCAGTATGCTACATTCCAACAGGGAGGCTGAAGAACTCAATTAGCAGTATCCTACACTCCAACAGGGAGGTTGATGAACTCAATTAGCAGCATGCTACACTCCAACAGGGAGGTTGAAGAACTCATTAAGCAGTACGCTACTCTCCAACAGGCAGACTGAGGAACTCAATGAGCAGTATGTTACACTCCAACAGGGAGATTGAGGAACTCAATGAGCAGTATGTTACACTCCAACAGGAAGACTGAGGAACTCAATGAGCAGTATGATACACTCCAACAGGGAGACTGAGGAACTCAATGAGCAGTATGTTACACTCCAACAGGGAGGTTGAAGAACTCATTAAGCAGTATGCTACACTCCAACAGGGAGATGGAGGAACGCAATAAGCAGTATGTTACACTCCAACAGGGAGGGTAATGAACTCAACTAGCAGTATGCTACACTCCAACAGGGAAGTTAAGGAACTCAATGGGCAGTATGCTACACTCCAACAGGGAAGTTTATGAACTCAATTAGCAGTATGCTACACTCCAACAGGGAAGTTAATGAACTCAATTAGCAGTATGCTACACTCCAACAGGGAGGTTAATAAACTCAATTAGCAGTATGCTACACTCCAACAGGGAAGTTAAGGAACTCAATGGGCAGTATGCTACACTCCAACAGGGAGGTTAATGAACTCAATTAGCAGTATGCTACACTCCAACAGGGAAGTTAAGGAACTCAATCAGCAGTATGCTACACTCCAACAGGGAGGTTAGTGAACTCAATTAGCAGTACGCTACATTCCAACAGGGAAGTTAAGGAATTCAATTAGCAGTATGCTACACTCCAACAGGGAGGTTAATGAACTCAATAAGCAGTAAGCTACACTCCAACAGGGAAGTTAAGGAATTCAATTAGCAGTATGCTACACTCCAACAGGGAGGTTAATGAACTCAATAAGCAGTAAGCTACACTCCAACAGGGAGGTTAATGAACTCAATTAGCAGTATGCTACATTCCAACATGGAGGTTGAGGAACTCAATAAGCAGTATGTTACACTCCGACAGGGAGGTGAAAGAACTCAATTAGCAGTATGCTACACTCCAACAGGGAGGTTAATGAACTCAATTAGCAGTATGCTACATTCCAACAGGGAGGTTAATGAACTCAATTAGCAGTATGCTATATTCCAACAGGGAGGTTAATGAACTCAATTAGCAGTATGCTACATTCCAAGAGGGAGGTTGAGGAACTCAATTAGCAGTATGCTACACTCAAACAGGGAGGTTGATGAACTCAATTAGCAGTATGCTACACTCCAACAGGGAGGTTGAGGAACTCAATTAGCAGTATGCTACACTCCAACAGGGAGGTTGAGGAACTCAATAAGGAGTATGTTACACTCCAACAGGGAGGTGAAAGAACTCAATTAGCAGTATGCTACACTCCAAGAGGGAGGTTGAGGAACTCAATTAGCAGTATGCTACATTCCAACATGGAGGTTGAGGAACTCAATTAGCAGTATGTTACACTCCAACATGGAGGTTGAGGAACTCAATTAGCACTACGCTACATTCCAACATGGAGGTTGAGGAACTCAATTAGCAGTATGCTACATTCCAACATGGAGGTTGAGGAACTCAATTAGCAGTATGCTACATTCCAACATGGAGGCTAAGGAACTCATTAAGCAGTATGTTACACTCCAACAGGGAGATTGAGGAACTCAATTAGCAGTATGCTACACCTCCAACAGGGAGGTTGAGGAACTCAATTAGCAGTATGCTACACCTCCAACATGGAGGCTAAGGAACTCATTAAGCAGTATGTTACACTCCAACAGGGAGATTAATGAACTCAATTAGCAGTATGCTACACTCCAACAGGGAGGTTAATGAACTCAATTAGCAGTATGCCACACCTCCAACAGGTAGATTGAGGAACTCAATTAGCAGTATGTTACACCTCCAACAGGGAGGCTGAGGAACTCATTAAGCAGTATGTTACACTCCAACAGGGAGATTGAGGAACTCAATGTGCAGTATGTTACACCTCCAACAGGGAGGCTGAGAAACTCATTAAGCAGTATGTTACACTCCAACAGGGAGGTTGAGGAACTCATTAAGCAGTATGTTACACTCCAACAGGGAGATTAATGAACTCAATTAGCAGTATGCTACACTCCAACAGGGAGGTTAATGAACTCAATTAGCAGTATGCTACACCTCCAACAGGGAGATTGAGGAACTCAATTAGCAGTATGTTACACCTCCAACAGGGAGGCTGAGGAACTCATTAAGCAGTATGTTACACTCCAACAGGGAGATTGAGGAACGCAATGAGCAGTATGTTACACCTCCAACAGGGAGGCTGAGGAACTCATTAAGCAGTATGTTACATTCCAACATGGAGGTTGAGGAACTCAATGAGCAGTATGTTACACCTCCAACAGGGAGGCTGAGGAACTCATTAAGCAGTATGTTACACTCCAATAGGGAGATTGGGGAACTCAATGAGCAGTATGTTACACTCCAACTGGGAGGTTGAGGAACTAAATGAGCAGTATGTTACTCTCCAAGATGGAGGTTGAGCGACACATTTGGAAATACGCTACAATCCAGCCGCGAGGTTGAGAAACCCATTGGGCAGTATGTTACACTCCAACAGGGAGGTTAAGGGACTCAATTAGCTGTGTGGTGCACTCCAACAGGGAGGTTAAGGGACTCAATTAGCTGTGTGGTACACTCCAACAGGGAGGTTAAGGGACTCAATTAGCTGTGTGGTACACTCCAACAAAGAGGATGAAGAATTCAAGGGGGAGTATGCTACACCCCAGTTACAGACGATGGAGAACTCGATTAGCAGTATGCTACACTCTAACAGTAGGAAGGCTAAGGAACTCAAATAGCAGTATGGGAGGTTAAGGAACTCAATTAGCAGTATGCTACACTCCAACAGGGAGGAAGTGGAACTCAATGGGCAGTATGTTACACTCCAAAAGGGAGGTCGAGGGACTCATTAGGGAGTATGCTACATTCCAACAGGGAGGTTGAGAAACTCAGTGGGTTGTTTGCTTCATGGATTGATGAAACTCAGTGGGTTGGTTGCTACATGGATTGATGAAACTCAGTGGGTTGTTTGCTACAGGGAGATTGATGAACTTAGAGGGCAATGTGTTTACTCTCTAACTAGAAGCAAACAACTGGAGATCGAAAGCGAAGGGTTTAAAAAATGTTTGCAAAGTATATATATATATAAAAAAAATCAGCACTAATTCTCTTTCTTCCGTCGTATCCACCATGTCATGATATAGATTTACTGGGGATGCACTTCAAGACAGATCGGAAGGACTGGACCTCCTCCTCCTCCCCCCCCCCTCCTATCCCCATCCCACCCTTCCTCCTTTCTTTCTGGATCCGTTTAAATAAAAATTCCAAAATAAGCCCAAAGGCTTTTTTCCGGAAAACGAAAGAAAATAAAAAGAAAAGAAATGAAACGACAAAGCATCGCGACGTTGGCAGGCAAAGAAAAAGAAGGTCAATAAAATTCTAACGAATGTATCAACAATTCGATTTTTCTCCAGTGCTGCAGCGCAACGAGTTGCGAGTGCACTTCATCTTTCAGCCACAATACAAGGGGCAAAAAAGGTCCAGAAAGAAAGAGCCCACTTCCATCTTTGCTGGACGGAGCGATCCCTCTCTGCACTGACGCTGTGACAGGTATTACAGGAACATGAACACAAAAAACTTGAAATCATTTTCCCATGCACTCTCCCACACATCACGCTGATACCAGCCTCCGTGGCGCAGTGGCTAGCTTCGTGGACTCCCGACTGGGAGGTTTTGTGTTCGATTTCCACCAGAGCCATTAGTTTGTGGGTGTTTTTTTTTTTTTTTTTTGGTTGGTCCCGACTGGCTCCAACCATGAGTTGAGTTTGCCATGGGCTCAAGTTAGGAAGTTTGGAACCACTCACTCGAACTTCATCCACTTAAATTTCCTGACCAACACTGCAGGTGTCTTTCCCTCGGGTCTGATTGACGCCGGAATATACATTGAAAGTAAGAGTAAAGTGCAGCTCTGTCATGCAGCCGAAGATCGGAATGGAATTCCATAGCACCATCTTCATCATTCCAATCGATCACCGTAACAGAAGCCTCAAATTCCCTGGCCCTTCCAGCCGTGCTGTCATGGCGACCTCAGTTTCGATTTTCCTCTCCGCTTCTGTACCCTTAGTAATTCTGTGTCGGGGTCGCTGGTACATATTCATGGGGACTGTCGTTGAGGTACGCGGTGGTACTCACTGGAAGGGACCGCCCACTCTCGCTGGCTCCACTGACTAAGCAATCAGTGTCGTCAGCAGGAGGCTGAGCAGGTGGTGTCCTGCGTATGTCGGATTACGTCAGGCACAACTCAACACCGCCGAAGTAGCTCAGCAGCTTTGCGGTGCCTTCTATGGTGAGTGGCCTTATGACGACTTGACATCGACTGCTTTCTGTAGATTGTCGGTGTCGGGGATGCAGCAGGACAAGCTGGTCTGAGGCTATGGACTGGAATCCGGAATGAGCAGCGTGGAGGTAAAGACACTGAACTGGCACAAACAATGAGAGGTAAAAAAAATCACGCAGATAGTCATTTTTTTCTCTTGACACTTATGAGAGATATAGTGGTCTGGTATTGCACCGTGTTCTGTAATTTTTGATATGTTGCATTGTAACGAAGAGTACATTACATTGCACTGTCGGGTATTGCATTAACTTTCAAAATTTTGTTTCACGTACTAGACACAAAACGTGTGGGAGCGAAGTGCCACGTCAGCTATCCTGCACCCTCCGGAGAGCAAAACAGACTCCAATTTGTGGTCACGTCAGGAAATGTTCATCTCCCGAATGCTCTCATTCCCATCCTTCCTGCATCCTCGTCATGGCCATTCCTGCCTGCTTCCCCAAGCGTTCTTCATGGATGCTGGCTTACACTCTTCTGACACCACACCGCTATCTGCACACAATACTCGAGTTATCTGCTCTTACAGACGTCCTGCCTTGCACGTGCAGCACAGACATCCAGGTTCACTTGTCTGTGTCAGCTAACGAAGCTAATTTTTCCCGTGACATTTGAATTACATATATTTTTGCCTGCTATTACGAGGATTCGTGCTCAGCGGCTAAAAAAAGTCTGCACTGTAGACACATTGCTCATACATGTAAATAAATGTTTGAAATTAATATAAAAATCTAAATACTTAAAGTTGTATTCATTCGATGCGTTTATATATGTTTTGTGGTGCTTAATCTCTGGAGTGTTCCTTAAAACTGAATATCTTGTGCATGTTGCATTGTGATGCATTGCACTGTTGAGTGTATAGCATTGCACGGCGTGTATTGCATCACACAACTATCTCGTCAAACCAGATCTCTACGTCACATTCGACCTGTTCCACTACTTAGATAGTGCACTTTGTCATAACCTGAACACCCTCCCTCCAACCCTCTTCCCTCCCCCAACGCAAACCCCTCCCCTCCCAGTCCCTC
>CM031601.1:70739041-70789041 GCA_018398815.1 Conus ventricosus | reverse complement strand
TGGTGGTGGTGGTGGTGGTGGTGGTGATATTGGCGTTGTGTGTGTGTGTGTGTGTGTGTGTGTGTGTGTGTGTGTGTGTGTGTGTGTGTGTGTGTGTGTGTGTGAGTGTGTGTGTGTGTGTGTGTGTGTGTGTGAGTGAGTGTGTGTGTGTGTGTGTAGTGAGTGAGTGGTGTGTGTGTGTGTGTGTGTGTGTGTGTGTGTGTGTGTGTGTGTGTGTGGTGTGTGTGTGTGTGTGTGTGTGTGTGTGTGTGTGTGTGTGTGTGTGTGTGTGTGAGTGTGTGTGTGTGTGAGTGAGTGTGTGTGTGTGTGTGAGTGTGTGTGTGTGTGTGTGTGTGTGTGTGTGTGTGTGTGTGTGTGTGTGTGTGTGTGTGTGTGCTTGTCTGTTTGCTTGCCTGCCTGCCTGGCTCCCCCCACCCCACCCCACCCTCTCTCTCTCTCTCGACTGTTTTTTTTTCTTCTTTTTTTTTTTTTTGCATTTTGGAACAATGCCACATGTAACCTTATCTAGTCTAGGCAGGATAATTGTTCCAGAGCCCTGGTCCTCCCCAGCTGTCCACCCACGTCCTGGCCCCACAGACTAGTCAGCTAGACTGATGGATGGAGAGAGAGACAATGACAATGACATCTTTAATGACAATAGCCTGATTGGCTCTAATGTCATGGGAGTGCAAAAATACAGAAAATATGGCAAATGCGGCATATAATGCATCAAACCAAATAAATCAACTATATCACAACCACTCTGTGTCCGAAGTTGGTCAACGTCAAATAATGAAACAAAAACGACAAACATAATGAAACATATATCTAAGGACAGTACACATTTTAAGAGGAAAACCTAATTCCACACAGGGCTAGTATTTCCCACCCAATGTGTTCGATCAACCGACAAAAATACAAATACATAAATGATGACAACATGAATATCGCTTTTATCTTGAGTGACTCGTAACACCTAATAACGCAGAATTTTCTTAGATTAGGCCTAATTCAAAATAGAAAGTCTTTTCTGCCTTAGGTTATATGCGTCGTTAATGAACTTAGCAAGCAATTTAATAGTATCCTCATTTTCCGTTGAAAGAATACCAACAAGATCATGTCTCATCACATCACGATTACCAAATAAACCACATGTCATACGTAAACCATCATATTCCTTACATACGAACAAAAAATGTGCTTCATCCTCTAGTCCGTCTGAACACAATGGACATACAGCATTTTCAGGAACTTCTTTTAAATACCAGCTTCTATTTATAAACAGTCCTAACGTTCTCATTCTAAATCTTGCTAAGTATCCCCTGTGCCATTTATTTGTTATAATGTTTAGGTATTTTTCAGGCTGAAAGTAATCTTTAAATGAATTATACCAGGCATATTTACTATTTTCTGTTATATGTGAGTGCCAGTTTTGTTGATAACAATCAATAAGCCGCTGTTTAAATTCATACAAAAACAGTTTTTCATTTTCCACCCCTTTCATCAACCAAATTATGTCAAATCCATTTTCGGTTAAAGCTCTTTTGATATCTGATGCCCAATTATGATGTCCTATTTCATGTTGTCTAAGGAGCATTTCATACGCCTGTTTACATATACGAGTTGTTGGTAACCGGGTTAGTTTTAGCCAGTATCTCAGACATTTAACATAGGTTCTTATAAGTAACGGGTATCTACCTGATTCACCGTACACCATTTTATTTGAAGAATGTAAAGGTATATTTAAACATCTCTTAATGGCATAAGTGTGAACATTTTCCATATGTTTGTTTTCCTTTAATCCCCAAATTTCGGCGCCATACGTCAGCATCGGTTCAATCTGAGAATCAAATAATTTCCAAAACAAAATGATATCAGTGGATCCAAGTCTTCTCAAAGCACGAAGAATTTCAATTACCCCTTTTTTCCCTTTCCGAGAGAGAGAGAGAAACCATCCTGGTGTCAAACTTAATTTTGTGGTGAAAATCATGCCCAAGTACTTATATTGGTTTGTAACTCTGACCTCATCTTTACCGTACCACCATGCTTCGCTTGCAGATAAATACCCTCCTTTACGGAAAACGATTATGTTGGTTTTGTCTAAATTTACTGTTAACTGCAATCGATCTGCTTCAGATTTGAGCACATTAAGTTGGTTTTGGAGTCCTATTGGAGTATCTGAAAACAAAATCACATCGTCGGCGAATAGTAATAAGAATATTTCAACTGCTCCTGGAAGTAACTGTATGCCATGTCTTCCATGTTTAGATAACTCTATAGCAAGTTCATTGATAAAAAAAAAGAATAATTGTGGACTTAATATGCAGCCTTGTTTTACACCTCTTGGACAAGAAAAATATTTAGAATACAAACATTTGTCGCGAACACAAGCCAAAACTGTATCATATATTCCTCTTAAAGCCTTGTACAATTTACCGTCAACGCCAGATTTTCTTAATATATCCCATAATATATTTCTATTGACGGAATCAAACGCCTTACGAAAATCAACAAATGCTATATACAGTTTTGAATTTCTTGAAAGATAACGCTGGACTACTGAATGCAATGTGAAAATATGATCGGTCGTACTATAATCCCTTCTGAAACCTGCTTGTTGTTCAATAATTTTTTCCTCCCTCTCTGCCCATTGTGTTAATCTTTTATTCAAGATGTTAGTATAAATTTTACCCAGTACACTTGATAACGATACCCCTCTATAATTATCTGGGATATTTATGTTTCCCTTCTTGAATAAAGGTACAATTATTGATTTTGACCACTCAGTTGGGAAAATTCCACTATGGAAGAGTCTGTTAAACAAACTGACAAGAAATTCTGTTATCAGATTATTAGAATTTTTCAACATCTCATTGATTATACGATCTGGGCCTGCGCTTTTACCACATTTTAAACTTTTAATACTGTCGTTTACCTCTCTTGTAGTTATTATATCATTAAATAATGGTTCTTGAAAATATTCGTCCTCTACATCAAATATGTCCTCCTGAGGATCAGAATTCAAATGAGTTAAAGACACTCTGAAAATGATCGTGCCACTGTTCAACCGATATTTGATTATAGATAAAAGTTTTTTTGCTTATTGATCTTATTGTTGACCAAAACAATTTTGGGTCGTTAACAGATGCTTTCAGTTTTACTAATCTGTCAAAATCAAATTTCTTCTTTTTATCTTTTTTAATTTATTATAATCTGTTCTAGCCTTTACGTAACTTTGTCTTCGTTCAATAAGGTTTGTTTTAGAACGTCTATAACTTCTGAGGAGGCCCGTGACTTGTGACATGTAACCTTATCTAGTCTAGGCAGGATAATTGTTCCAGAGCTCTGGTCCTCCCCAGCTGTCCACCCACGTCCTGGCCCCACAGACTAGTCAGCTAGACTGATGGATGGAGAGAGAGAGAGAGAGAGAGAGAGAGAGAGAGAGAGAGAGAGAGGAGAGAGAGAGAGAGAGAGAGAGAGAGAGAGAGAGAATGAGAGATGAGAAAAAAGACAGAGACAGAGAGATGACAGATGAGAGAGAGAAAGAGAGGGGAGAGAGAGAGAGAGAGAGAGAGAGAGGGGAGAGAGAGAGAGAGAGAGAGAGAGAGAGAGAGAGAGAAAGAAAGAGAAGAGAGAGAGAGAGAGAGAGAGAGAGAGAGAGAGAGAGAGAGAGAGAGAGACAGCGAGAACGAGAACGAGAACGAGAGCGTATTCCGAGGCGAGACTGCGAGAACACAATGAAAATACATTTTCCAGCCACCCAGTCTTTTGTTCGACATGTTCATTAATTTTATCTAATCCCAACCCCCCACTCCCACACCCCTCCCATGTTTATTTTTCATCCTTTCGTCTGTGGCTGAAGGGTTCCAAGGGAACAACACCATCAGGGCGCATTCCCATTAGGACGCCATATAATCGGCCCACACGGTGAGAAGGCCAGTCTGTGGCATCAGAGCCCAGCAGACCACGCCGGGCTTTTCAAGGCCATTTATGCTCCGCAAGCAGCAATCGGTGACGGGAAGAAACTGTGTGCCTGTGCTGCCTACAACGGCATGTAGCTCTAACGGCCCGGGTATAATATAACCCCACTGTGTTCGTAGAGGTTGAAGCCAAGCCTAAATGTTGAGTCTGAAACTCTTAGCTCTGGCATCATTGGGCTCAGAAAGATTGCATATATCGGATGTGACTCGCTGAAGTTCTTCATCAAGAAAAAGTGAACTTTGTAGTGTGTGTGTGTGTGTGTGTGTGTGTGTGTGGTGCGTGCGTGCGTGCGTGCGTGCGTGCGTGCGTGCGTGCGTGCGTGCGTGCGTGCGTGCGTGCGTGTGTGTGTGTTTTCTGCATGCGCGCGCGCGTTTTTTTTTTTTTTTTTTTTTTTTTTTTTTTTTTTTTTTTTTTTTAATCGCTATTTCGTGTTCCAACAATGCCAGCAACAAACATTAACACGTTGCACAGCATTCAAAACAGCAAATACACCGGTGAGGAGGAGGGAAGACGGGCTGGAAAGAACAGACGTAACAAAATCGACGAGACTTAGAGAAAGAAAGACAAGCATTTGACAACATCAGCAGCACCATGGGCCACACAGATGAGTCTTTCACCAGTAAACTTCATTTATACACCACACGCCGAACTCTCTGTCCATCCCTGAAGAAAAATGGATACTTCCACAACAAACCTCCAGGCGGGACGAAGGTTCTCCTTTTACAGTGCTGAGGCACTTTGAGTCACATTCACTGGACAAAGCAATTCAAGAAGTCAGGAAACACCAAGGGAACAATGACCCTTGTCTCCTGGGCGCATGCCCACAGAGCGCCGACATGATCCATCACAACATCATCAAGGGACCTGTTATTTCCCTTCTGACTGGAGTTCTCAAGATCTCCTCCATCAGTGTACCCCACTGAGAAGGGCTGTTGGTAGAAACAGATTGTCTGTTTCGGCCGGTGTCATGCTTAGCATGCTGATCGAAGGACTTAGTTCTGTTAAAAGTTTTAGTATGGATTTTAAGCATGCGGAATTTTGTCCGTGTATTTGCATGCTTCACCACATCTGCTAAACCATGGAGTAAATTACTGTAAGAAAATGGGAAATGTGTGTGTGTGTGTGTGTGTGTGTGTGTGTGTGTGTGTGTGTGTGTGTGTGTGTGAGCGTGCGTGCGTGCGTGCGTGTGCGTGCGTTGTTGTTCTTCAATTTAACGTCTTTTCACTAGATGTGATATTAGACAAAGTGTGTGTATTTGAGTGTGTGTGTGTGTGTGTGTGTGTGTGTGTGTGTGTGTGTGTGTGTGTGTGTGTGTGTGTGTGAGTGTGTGTGTGTGTGTGTGTGTGTGTGTGTGAGTGTGTGTGTGTGTGTGTGTGTGTGTGTGTGTGTGTGTGTGTGTGTTTGAGTGTGTGCGTGCAGCGTGCGTACGTGTGTGCGTGCAGCGTGCGTACGTGAGTGCGCGCCCGCGTGCGTGCGTGTGCGTGTGTGCGTGTATGTGTGATTAGGAGAAACTCTAAGTAAGATTAAACTGTAAAAAAAAACAACATCAAAATTAAAAACAAACAACTGTACAAAATAAGATCATTAAACAGCAATTACAGGATTGAGCCAACTGGGCTTAACATAAGAATTCGTACAAAATTTAAGAGAGATATGGTATCCTGGAATATGCACTTTGAAGCATCCTTTCTAAATTCTGACAAATCGGAATCAAAGTAGGGGCAAAAGTATAGAACGTGTGTTGTTGTACAATTATCAAGGGCGCCGCAAGCACATCGAATATTCTTGACATATTTTGTTCTGAATGCATTTATTTTTAACCGAAATAATAAGGAGACAAGTTGTTTACTGTGTCTTATATATAATCCTATGTTTGTATTACAGTTTACTGGATTTACTGAGGAAGCCCTTTTTAAAAGATTACTTGCTCGAGAGCTCGTACAACAAAGTATAGAAGTGTCGGGTTTGTATATTCGTGGGAGAACACTATCTTTGTAGTATTCCTCAAATTTTTCAAAAGAGGCTCTTTGTAAGAGAGAATATCCTTCATGTAAGCTCAAGGGAATATGAATAGTAGCCGTATTGTCAGAATTGTTTGCACCTGCTCGAGCAATCCTGTCAGCCCACTCATTTCCGGATATGAAGCAATGAGAAGGAACCCAACAAAAATTAACTATTATACCTCTTGACATAAGGTTGTGAATAAGTATTTTAATTTCTGATATGATTTCAGCACGGTTTTTTGAATTTGTAGATTCTAAAGCTTGAAGAACTGACTTAGAATCTACACAGAAGAGAATACCATAACAGTCCAATGATAAATCATTTATGTACTCTACGGCCATTAATATGGCTATAAGTTCGTGCGTATGCGTGCGTGCGTGCGTGCGTTGTGTGTGTGTGTGTGTGTGTGTGTGTGTGTGTGTGTGTGTGTGTGTGTGTGTTTGTGTGTGTGTGTGTGTGTGTGTGTGTGTGTGTGTGTGTGTGTGTGTATGCGTGTGTGTGTGTGTGTGTGTGTGTGTGTGTGTGTGTGTGTGTGCGCGCGCGCGCATGTGTATGTGCCTATGTGCATGCGCACACATGTATGTGGGCGCGTGGATCTGTATGTGAGTGTGTGTGTGTGTGTGTGTGTGTGTGTGTGTGTGTGTGTGTGTGTGTGTGTGTGTGTGTGTGTGTGTGTGTGTGTTTGTGTGTGTGTGTGTGTTTGTGTGTGTGTGCATGTGTATGTTTGCGCGCACACGTGCGTGTATGCATGCGTGTAGATATGTCTATGTAGCATACTGTGGGACAAGGAAGCACACCATCCGTAAGCTGTCAGAGACTGTCGCTCCACTATTGATCTTACATGGCTTTTCTCACAAACACCGTCTGGTTTAAATTTGGTCGACACTGAACAAAAATCGCAAGCATTATCTTTTCACGTAGCTCAATTACAAGACCTCCAATTAAAACTAAAGAAAGCAAAACACACTTTCATTAAATAGTATGACACTAAATCTAAAATTCTAAACGAAAGATGAACATATCACGCAGACACAAACACAAAGCAGAGAATACAAGTACAAAGAAAGAGACAGAAAGAAAATAACAAGAAAGGAAGAAGCAAATGAAAGAGAGAGAAAAAAATCAGAAAGAAAGTGAAAGAAGGGGAAAATATGAGTAAAAGAGAAGGAAAACCAAGGACGGCAAGCTAGTAGAAAGAAAGAAAGGTAAGAGAGAGAGAGACAGAGAGAGAGACAGAGAGAGAGACAGAGACACAGAGAGAGAGAGAGAGAGAGAGAGAGAGAGAGAGAGAGAGAGAGAGAGAGAGAGAGAGAGAGAGAGAGAGAGAGAAGAGAGGAGGAAGGGAGAGGGAGAGAAGCTCGGAAAAAAAACCCCAGAGGACAGGATCCACAGAAAGAGCAAAGGTTTAGTTAATAAAATCTTTCTCTTCGTCATTGCAAGGAGACAGCGTAGGGTCAGCTCAGTGAACAACACATTCCTTTCTTCTTGTTGGGACACAAGAGAAGTGGGGCTCTGTGCATAAAACGAACTTTTCGTCACTTTGGGAGGGGGGGGGGGGAGGGGGGGGGGGGGGGGGGGGGGGGGGGGGGGGGGGGGGGGGGGGGGGGCGAAGGGGGGCACAGGAGGGAGACGAGGCTCGCTAAACCAAACGCTCCTATCATCATTCAGGGGCTCAAAGAGAAACTGGGAAACCAGATAATACAACACTTTTATCAGTGTAGGGGCAGAGAGAGAGAGAGAGAGAGAGAGAGAGAGAGAGAGAGAGAGAGAGAGAGAGAGACAGACAGACAGACAGACAGGTAGACAGACAGACAGACAGAGATGTGGCATTAAGTGAAGAAGCCGTTCTTTTCGTCATTGTAGGGGCACAGAGAATGGTGGTGCTCACCTCAACATAAAAACCTCATAGCATCATGTCAGGGGCACACAGAATGGGGGTGCTCACCTAAACAAAAAACCTCATAGCATCATGTCAGGGACACACAGAATGGGGGTGCTCACCTAAACCAAAATCCTCATAGCATCATGTCAGGGCACAGAGACGGGTGCAACTCGGAAAAAAATGCTTGCATAGTTATTGTAGGGACAGAGGGGCAGATGGGGCTACATAATAAACAAGACGTTCTTATCATCACTCCAGGGGCACAGACAGAGGCATGGCTGAGGAAACGAAACGTTCTTAACGTCATGGTTGGGGCACAAAGGGAGATCAGCGCAGCCAAGTCACTGCAGGTGCACAGAGAGATGTGGCACACAGTAAACAAGCCATTCTCATCCGTCATTGCAGGGGCACAGAGATGCGAGTTCGGTCAACAAAACGCTCTTGTTGTCACTGTGGGAGCAGGGGAGAGAGGAGAGAGAGAGAGAGAGAGAGAGAGAGAGAGAGAGAGAGAGAGAGGAGAGAGAGAGACTGGGCTCAGTTAACCAAAACTTGTAGCTGTCACTGTAGGGGCTCGCACACGGACAGAGATCGGTAAAGAAAACACTCTTAACGTCATTCTAGTTGCACGGAGAGAGGCAGTGCTATGTCAACAAACACGCTCGTTGTCTTTGCCTGTGCTCCGGACAGGCACTGCTAATGAAACTAAACGTTCGGACAGTCATTACGTGGGAGAGGGAGGTGGGGCTCGGCGAACAGCGCGGAGAAGAAAGATTTCTGGAGGAAGGGGGGGGGGGGGGGAGGAGGGGGGGGGGGGAAGGGGTTGAACGAGAGTGGCCATCTGAATTCTGAAACGTCACAGAAATTCGTGGAGTGGACTTGCTCCAACATGGACACACTCGAAGAGAGGGGGGTGGAGGGGGGGGGGGGGGGGGGGCAGAAGTCGGCGGGTTGGGTGAGATGGGGTGGAGAGGGGTGGTCAGGGCAGACAGAATCTTACACTGGATACACTAACGCATTCACATCACGCCTAATGGATCTGCAGTCACCGCCCTCACCCCCCTCTTCAACACACACGCGCAAAGTCTGTGGTAATGGGACTCCACAAACACTGCTTCCATCAACTTACCAGCGGCCATTGTCGTCATGATCATCATCATCATCATCAACATGTCATCTTGTTTATAAATGAGCTGACCACGGAAGCCACATCAGCATTATCCTTCGCACACGCACTTTACTTCCATGAAAATGATGGTGAAATCCTGCCTTTCTCCAGTTTTATCTGTTAGCTAGCTCATGCAAAAATGACAGGTTTTCCCTTGATTTTCCGGATCAAGATTGTAAAACCAGCTCATGCGAAATAACAGTTTTTCCTTTGAATTTCCGGATCAAGGTTGTAGCATTTTTCCTGACCATGCGTTCAAGAATATAGACAATCAGAATCCAGCCACTTTTAATGCATAACTAGTACCCGGCGCTGTAATACAACCATTATGGTATGACTGTATAGTGACGTCCGTGCATCTTGATGCTGACAAAGACCGAATCCTGCTACGTATCCCTGTCATGGGTGAATTAAGAGTGTCCATGGAGTTCAAAGGAAGATAAAAGAAACATAGATAGTCTTAAGTCTTAGTAGTCACAAGGAAAACGAGAAAAAAACTCTTCCGTCCCCAAACCCCATCCCTGTCTCCCCTAGTCACGCTCCATAAAACGCACGCCTGAATGCAGACTAAAAGTCTACAGCTTCATAAACAAATACCTCGTCAAATGCCCACGCCTTCAATCCAGCGACTAGAAACAGATCGTTATACAGTCTACGTTGTGAGAGCGCAAGGTTTCCTTCGTAGTCCTCTAGATCTCCATAGTGCAAAGCACTTCAAATGGAGATCTCTCAACGTTTCTACACTAAGCGAGCTACAAAGGTTTCCGCATTCCCTCTGCGACACATGACACGGTAAGCCCAATTTTGTTTTCCATACGAGACCACCAGATTTAACTCTACAACTACGGCTAGTAGGATTACCATCACCATCCCCACAACTACTATTACGAACGAAAACATTGATAATGATCACAATAAGAAGGAAAAATGATAGCCAAAAACAACCAAACAAAAAAAAGGAGTACCAGTTCTTATTTAAAAAAAAAAAAAAAAGCTGCCGTTATGTGAACTTCTGATGTGATGGCAAGACGACCATCAACGTCGATGTTTAGACTATATATCTCTTTTCATGATTTCTTCCACGTTTGGTTTATGCAGTGCATTAATTCCGAAAACATTAAAGAACCAAAACGAAAAGAAAAACAACGTCTGAATTACTGCGCCGCCAAAGGAAAGAACGCACTGAGACCTACTTGGTCTTCTTCATGCAAGGCATATAATGCTCAAGACAATGGAGACAAAGGACGAGCAGCCACACGTCTCTACGAACTAGATGCAGACTTTGGTCTTGGGTGGACGACAAAAACCATGGAATGGAAATCAGGGCTGAAGTGGAGGCAACACGGATTAAAATGATAACACGCTGTAATAGATAATAGTGATAAGGAAAACACTTCTATCGCTTCTGCTGCTGCTGCTGCTCCTCCTCCTCCTCCTCCTACTACTACTACAGCTACTACTACTACTGCTACTACTACCACTACTACTACTGCTACTACTACTACTACTAAAGTCATAAGTTTCAGTTTCAGTAAGGTGTCAGTGTATGCGGATTTGTCCATATACGCTACACCACATCTTTTACGTCTTGAGACCTCACTGCGCACGATTTTCAGCTGAAGGATAAATGTAAATATAAAGAGCAAAGCAATAAATTAAGCGCAAATAACAATAAAAGCAAAATTGCTAATTACCAGCTTTAATTCATCAGAACAGAAGTAATGGTGTGTAAACACGCGCATTCCGGTGCAGAAACCCGAAATCAAATCAACAAAGAAAAAACAATGTAACAACATTAATTGCAGTTTTCATTAACGTAGATTCTGCAAAATCCCGGTGTAACGAAAAGTTTTAACTCCCTGAATGGTTTAACTCCCAGGGAGTTAAACTGTTCATATGTAAATTTTAACTCCCAGGGAGTTAAACTAGAATGACTCCCACCCTGTGCCAAAATAACTCCACTCAGTAAAACTTCAAAATGTTCTAAAAAATTTTTGTACAAGTATCAACAAATTCTTGGAAGCATTAAGGGGGAGTCATTTTTGTACATATATCAGACTTAACTCCCACCCTGTAACAGAACGACCCCCCTGGGAGTTAGTCTGTACTATATCCAAATTAACTCCCAGGAGTTAATCCAGGTGTGTAACATTTTAACTCCCTGTCCATTAAGGGGGGGGGGGGGGGGGGGGGGGGTCAGTTTTTCACAGTTTAGAATAACTCCCCTGGGATCTCATGTGTACACGTGTTTTCTGACTCCCAGGGAGTTACTTTGTAACAGAGGGGGAGTTAATCTGCTCATGACTAAGATGACTCCCCACCCACCTATTCCCAGATGTCTTTCTGTAAGAGAACGGAGAAGGGGATTTAATGTTCATGATCATCATCATCATAGGGAAATGAAATATCCGTGTACATATTCATGTGCTCATCTATGCATGTCCTTGACATTTTACTATGCCCTTTTGTATGTAATCTGTATGTAAAGTCTGTATATACATGAATTAATGGTTTGATGCCTTTGGTAGAAATACTCTACACTCAGTCTTTGGCGCTCTCTCTCTCCATCTCTGTCTCTCTCTCTGTATAGGAATTTATGCGATATCAAACAGTACCATAAGTGTAGGCCATAGACTCAAATGGTTGTAGAATGGAAAAATTTCAATTTTTCATTGTGTCATGCCGCCAAATAGGGAAGGGGGGGGGGGGGTGTTAAGAGGGTAAGGAAAGTGGAGAGGGAGGATGACGAGTAGTCGCGGGGCGTGGGGCGTAAAATTGGGTTTATTGACTGTATTTGGGGAAAGGGAGGGAAGGGAGGGAAAAGGGGGTTGGCTAGATTTAATTTGTGTGTGGGACCGGGGTGGAGAAAGGGGGGGGGGGGGGGGGGGGGGGGGGGGGGCTGTTTTTGTACAAGAGGGTGGCTGCATGGGACCGATCTGATGAAGTTGTCAAGTGACTCGTCACAGGTGTGGTGGTGTGCGTGTGCCAAACTAACAACGGAAGTCGGCCAGCCAATCAGAAAAACACACATTTTTCA
This sequence comes from Conus ventricosus, assembly GCA_018398815.1. NCBI lineage: Eukaryota > Metazoa > Mollusca > Gastropoda > Neogastropoda > Conidae > Conus > Conus ventricosus. The sequence goes on along the minus strand of CM031601.1, from coordinate 70,776,993 downwards.
ATAAAATTCAGGACAAGTGACTAATTCAAAGAAACCAAAAACATCGAAGGAAACAATTCTACCTGACAAGTCTTGATCTGGCAAGTTAGTGTAGGAATACACCCACACACCAATATACATACGCGTGCGCGCGCGCGCGCGCGCGCATTTCGAAAATATGTATGTTAAGATGCATGGCTGGTAGCGAGGTGCAGGGTGTGGGTGGTGGGTGGGAGTCATTCTGGTTGTATGTCTGAATAACTCCCCTGGAGTCAAACTGAAACACAGAGGGAGTTAGTTTTTTTTTATATTCTAGTTTAAACTCCCAGGGAGTCAAAATTTACAAATGAACAATTTAACTCCCTAGGAGTTAAACCATTCTGGGAGTTAAAACTTTTCGTTACACCGGTAACTTGACGAGAGAAGCTGGAACACTTAGGACTGCACTGACCCAACAAAAATGCATCAGTGTAATGCTGCGCCCGATACATGTGTGTGTGTGTGTGTGTGTGTGTGTGTGTTGTGTGTGTGTGTGTGTGTGTGTGTGTGTGTGTGTTTGCGAGCGCGCGCGCGCGCGTATGCGTGTGATGTCAAAATATGAGGACATCATCGACATTTCACATGCAAATACAGTCAGCAAACTTGTCTTAAGTATCAAATCGAAAGAAAGAAATGAGACAGATGAATACTTGAGACAGAGAAAAATCATTACTTGTCGCACACAAGCCTCCCAGTGAGCCGGTCACCTTGGTAATATGCTAATAAAACTGGAGAGATGATCCCACATGACTTACATGTAATGAATACATGTATCATGGAGACGAGGGGCAAAGGGTGGACAGAACAAATGAAGAATAACAGAGGCATGTAAATTCAATCAATCTCTCTCTCTCTCTCTCTCTCTCTCTTCTCTCTCTCTCTCTCCCTCTCTCTCTCTCTCCCCTCTCTCTCTCTCCTCTGTGTGTGTGTGTGTGTGTGTGTGTGTGTGTGTGTGTGTGTGTGTGCGCGTGTGTGTGCCTCACACACACACACACACACACACACACACACACACACACAACTCACAAACAAAACACACACACACACACACACACACACACACACGCATACACACACACACACACCACACACACACACACACACACACACACTCACAAACACACACACACACACGCATACACACACACACACACACACACACACACACACACACGCACGCACGCACGCACGCACGCACGCACGCGCGCGCGCGCGCACGCGCCTTAGGAAAAAATTATCGGAAGCGCCAGACGGCAGAAGGTCATATATTTCAACTTATTAGATTCTACGGGGACCAGGCTGCACGCACGTCGTGACTCCTAGAAGCCCTTTCGTTGTCAGGTGTTGTTTTTCTGGCGCTGTTGGGATTAGCGCCTCAAGCTTTGCCATTTCAGATGGAGATGTCTCACCTCTCTCCCTATCGGACACCTGTTGAGTGGGAAATGTAAGCCTTAACAAGTTCGCGTTTGCTCCGCCTCGACCAGATTCAGCTGGAACTCTTTTTTAGCTGCCCCTGCCATAACCTTTAGGTTCTGGTCCTTTTCCTACCAGAAATCCCGAGCTATTCATCATGAGATTATAGGCTGATGAGCGACAACCCCCCCCCCCCCCCCCCCCCCCCCCCCCCCTCTTTCCTCCACATTCTATGGTGAGGACTTTGTATTGGAAGCCAGATCCCCCTTAGCTATTGGCTAGGCTAGTGTATTTCTCGGTCTTGTGGATGTGAACTCCCTCCATTCGTGGCAAAGTGAGTTTGATAAGAATTATTTCTTTTCATGGACCCGAGTGAATCACAATATCCGGTCACGTGCCGCCTATCCCGATGATCTCTGAATGGTTTTACCGTTCTGGAAGATCTGCTGTGCATCCAGTGATCCCTCTATCCCGCGAACCCCAGTGATCCCTCTATCCTGTGAACCCCAGTGATCCCTCTATCCTGTGAACCCCAGTGATCCCTCAATCCTGTGAACCCCAGTGATCCCTCTATCCTGTGAACCCCAGTGATCCCTCTATCCTGTGAACCCCAGTGATCCCTCTATCCTGTGAACCCCAGTGATCCCTCTATTCTGTGAACCCCAGTGATCCCTCTATCCTGTGAACCCCAGTGATCCCTCTATCCTGTGAACCCCAGTGATCCCTCTATCCTGTGAACCCCAGTGATCCCTCTATCCTGTGAACCCCAGTGATCCCTCTATCCTGTGGACCCCAGTTCCATACTCGTGATGTCACAGCTGTTCCACACTCTGATTTGTTGCCATCTGTCGTCTAGCATATCACGTTTGGAGCTTCTGGTGATGTAGTGTGTCCTCTGTCTGTGCTAGCGGAATCTGCAATCATCTTAAACACGTGGTTGTGTCTCCATGTGTACCTTCCTTGGGTTACCGTTGTTTTCTATGTACTCTGAATATGTTCCACTGTTTGCATGACAAAGCGGACACGCAGGGTCATTCGATCGCCCTCATTTTGTTTGAATTCTAGGGAATTAAGTCATATACAGATCTCAGAATGAGGCTGATCCCTAGAGGAGCCATGTGCCATTCTTCATTCCAGGAGAGTCTTCGTTGGAATGCATTTTCCCACGTAGCCCCACGCTCATGTTGTCCTAGCTAGACTGCCTTCTGGGTTTTTCTGGCATCCTCTTCTTTCTTAAACTCCTGTATCACCATGTCTCTACCTTCCATTCTGCCTTTGACCACCACTTCATTTCTGCTGACCTCAGACCTTGTCTGTTGGTTTGTGTTTATCTCGTTATTTGCTTGATCTTCATGTTTTCCTTTACCACACCCACTGCCTCATGAACACTCCATTTTCGGTACATTTTTTAGCTTGACCTGGACTGATGTCAGACTCTTGTCTCCCGTTCCTCAAGCATAACTAGTAACCTCCTTTACCAGCTCTGTACTCATCCAGCATGGAATTCAAGTTTAGCTTCAGACTTTGCTAGGCGACAATAGAATGCACCTCAGTCATTCTGGCCTCCATTGATTCGGGCGCCATAGTAACAACATTGTGTGTCAGAGGAGGCCGGAGAAGTTTCGTGATCAGCATGAATTGTAGACATCAGACAATGTCTCTGCTAGAGAGGCCACACTAGACTATCCTCTGCAGGCTTTCTTCTGCCATTTGCTTGGTTTTCATTCGCCTCTTTGATTCCTTCAAGGAGTATTCATGCACCATCCAAGGCTCTAAAACACACTGCCAAGGGAAGTTGTCTAGTCGAGGTTTTTTGATAGAAAGCCCTACTTTAAACATAAAAAAGATCTCTTGGATTTAGCGTTTTTTCCTGTCAGATCTGTATTTCGGGATTTGATGATTGGAGCTTGGATATGGTTAAACTGGATTTCAATAGGTCAATCTTGGATAGGGATATGGATTTTCGTAAGGGTCCTTAAGAAATTCACTGCGAATCTAGTGAATTATTTTTGAGGTGTTTTCCCTGACGTAAATCTGGCGCATATGATCACTTGATGTTTTCTATTCGCGACTGTAGAGAGAAAATTTGAATCTTTTTCAGTCCGAGTCCAAAAGACTACTGCTTTTCTAGGAGGCTAAATTTCAGTGTCGATATTTCTGTAGGTTTCAGTATGGTTTCAGAGAATAAGCACTCATAGTCTATTGTAGACCCATACTCCATGTATGACTGAATATGAGACTGGAATAAAGAGCGTGGGTGAGTGGAGGTCGAAGAAAAAGTTTGATTTAGAGTTGATAAGCTTTCTGTGAAATTTATTTGCAGAGAGAGGAGAGAGAGAGGAAGAGAGAAGGAGAGAGAGAGTAGAGAGAGTGAGATTCCGTTTCACGATATTTATTCGTCATTACATTACGGTCTAATGACAAGGGGGTAAACAATAACACTCAAAAAAATAACGTTTCTGACATATGAAATCAATAACTTATCTCAACAAAACTTCATTCAGTTATAATAATCCTTTAATCACTAAGTACATATTTCCCATGCATCATCTACCAGCCTACACAATTTACACACACACGCACGCACGCAAGCACGCACGCACGCACGCAGCACGCACCACACACACACACGCACAAAACAATACACACACACACACACATCACTCACACATACTCGCTCGGCGCGCGCACAACAATACCACACACACACACACACACACCCACACACACACACACACAAGATGCTCTCGCACACACACATACTCCGTGCAGACTGCCCACACCCATTACAAACCTGGCCCAAACCATGCATACACACATTATTCACACGTGGAATAAACCGCAGTATACGCAATCAAGAATATTGAAATTCGACCATTCACTTTATTCATATGGTATCTTGAACATTTCTTCTATCTTCGTCATTTATGGAATTGTGCTTCATATGAGTTAATCTTTTTTTTTCGCAATTTTCTTGGGCCTCTTGCTATAAATTTTGCAGTGATTTGATAATCATTTCGTCATTTTGAAAGTAGAATAGATTTACATTATGAGATGTTTGAGCTAAATCGAATGAAAAAAAAATCACATTTGTTTCGCTAATGTTACATATCCTGTACAGTGAAAACAAGAAATGTTTTTCATCCTCAACATATAACACACATCGGGCATGAAAGATTCTGAGGAAAGCCCTAGGCAAATACCATCTTTTCTTTGTATCAATCGAGAGTGAGTTCTGGAATCTAAATCGAGGCAAAATAATTCCAATGCCATTTGTCTGATATAATTTATAGATACTTTTCAGCTTGAATAGACACTATTGACTGAATAAAACCAACTGTATTTCATTGTTCTCAATAGCCGAATGCAGTTTAGTTTGTACGAAATATCTGACTGTCTTTAAACTCTGACATACAATTGTCTATCATTTCCAAACACCTGAAACCATCCATACAATACCAAAACGTTTACAGATAATACATTTTTTACTTGATAGGCCCAAATTCTCTTTTCATTCTCGAGTTGAATGACCTCATGTCGTATGCTTGTTTGCATCATCGAGGAATGGGCAATTTCAATCATTTTTAACCAGTTTTTTATGCATTGACATAACAGGATCTTATGTACAGAGGATATCGGCCGGTTCTAAGTTATAGCATAGTATTAGAAGCATGTAAGGTAATGAAGGATACGTTTTATAGCATATGTAGGCACTCTTTCAGTTTATGATTAGAGTTACAAACCCCATATTTCGCAGGCATAATTAAAGAAATAGTTCTATTTGAGCATCAATAATTTCCAAAATAGTTACAGTCAATAGATTTAGCTTTTTTAATGACTTCAAAATTTCAATTCACCCTTTCTACCCTTTCGATGCTTCCCTCTTCCCAAGCAAAATTCAACTAAATCTTGTGAAAATATCAATCCTAGGTATCTATACGAATTTGACAACTTTTATTTCTTCATTTCCATTAAAACCATTTGTCATGCATTGAAAAGGTGTCCACCATTCTAAATACAATTAATATTAGTTTTATCTATATTGACAGTTAATCCTAAAACGATCTGTTTCTTCTGTTAATGACTTTAATATTGGTTTTTGAAGACCTATAATTGTTTGAGACCATTAGAATAGAAACCCATCGTCAGCAAACAGATGCAAAAATATTCAACAGCTCCCTGAGATTAATGGATACCGTGCTTTCCTTTTTTTGATTTTCAATTGCTACTCATAATGAAAAAGGAAAACAGTTGTGGCTTCAAAAGGCAGCTTGTTTTACACCCTTTGGGCAGTCAAATTAATTAGAATATTCACTCTTTGCAACGACACATGCCAGCACAGAATTTATAAATACCACCGAATAGCCAAATTCAAAGGTTTTCCTTTCACTCACTTTCTTTACGCAACACGTTCCAAGAATATTACGATTAACAGAGTCGAAGGCCTTCCTGAAGTCAAAAAAGGCTATATAGAGTGTTAGAATTGCTCAATAGATATTTCTGTACAAGGAATGATAGATGTATATATATGTTCAATAGTAATATAATTGCTCTGAAACCTGCCAGTTCTAAATATTTTTACCTCATTTTTTTACAGCCCTTTTTGTTAATCTTTTGTTCAAGTTCATGTGTGTATTACATCCTTTGCTTATAGTGTGCTAGTGAGTTGCTATACCACGATAATTATCTGGATTGCTGGAACACCTTTTTTGTAGAATTGGATATAATAATAGGATTTAGCCCATTCTAAAGGAAAATTGATGTGTTCAAAAAGCTCATTAAATAGCGAACAAGATAGTCAATTATGATCGAATTATGCTTCTTTTAACATTTTCTCCAACAATTCTATCAGGTCCAGCACTTTTTCCCCTGTCCCTTAAATGTCTGATACCATCCATTACTTCTTCACTAGAAATTGGTTTATTGAAACAATGGAAAGATTCATTCATCATCATCCATGTGTTGGAAAGTCTTCTACCCGAGAACAATATCTGAATCATTGAAAACATGCAAAAAGTGATTATTACCATTGTAAGTTGGAAATTTCATTGTAAATTAAGCTTTTCTTATTAACGGGATCTTTATACTGACCAATATTTGTTTAGAATTTTTTTTGTTGTAGAATCTCTTATTTCTTTCGTTATTTTCTTCAAATTTCTAATTGGTTTGTTTCTCTCAGTTTGATGTTTGATTTTCGTGACCACTGCATATTCTACTCTTTTTTCTTTTTTATTCACTAGGCTAGTTTTACATCTTGAAATCTTTTTTAGCAGCTTTTTACTACTGCTTTTTTTCTCTCACATTATCATCAAACCAGTCATTGCTTTTTTTATTCGGACCTTGACCTACCGTGCGACCATGCATGCAGCTGCTACATATTAAGCATTAACAAAAAGACTTTAACTATCATTTATATCATATCCATTTGCAGAAGGATGACTGGTGTAAACAATTTGGAAATCCATCACTTTCAAGTTCGTCTTTTTATTCATGACATTTTCATTTGTCCAAAACAATTTTTCTTCACCTGAATGTTTAAAACTGGTTACTTTACAGATTCCGGCAACGTTATTCCATAAACTTCCGATTGCAAGTTGCCACGATATGAAACAGTCACCAACATGCAAATCAAAACTTCGGTAATAAATCAAACATGAAATCAAATAGTAATCAACCACACTACATCCATTAGGGGATACAAAAAGTGTAAACTACCCTCTTATTCTCCGTCACAAAACCATTTAAAATATTCATATCAAACAAAAAACAAAAATCAGTAACGTTTCCCAAGCTATTCAAACATATCTTTGATGACGGAAAAAAAAAAATGTCGTCCATTTATACAAATTAAAATCAACATAGTATTATCTTCATGTTCAGGTTTGCTTATCGACCTGTCGAGCGTTCATTATCACCAGTTACAATAAAGTATACATCCTCTTTATTCAAACTTTTCCAGTAAAGCCTCTTCTAGTAAAAGTACGCCATCTTTTAATAGCCTTTTCATTATATAGGGACCTCCTCTGGAACAGTATAGCAAACCAACAAAAAATGATATCTGTATTCACACAAAAACAGTTTTATCTATTCTTTATAACAATTGTATTGCTCACAATTTATCTGATCTCTTTTACATATTTTTCTACACATTTCTTCTAAAAGGATGCACCACTCCGAGTTTTCTTCCATGGAATGAAAACTTTCTAGTGAAACATGAAATTTATATAATCATTGAAGATGACATTTATAGTCAAAGGACGAATACGAATCTAAAAAGGTTTCGTAGGCAAACAAAATCGAATTTGTTAAACATGGATAATGTACAAAAGAAACATCACGGTTGTTTTGGAATCAACTTTTCACATTATAACTTAAGAAAGTCCATTGTTGTGGATGGTCTAGCCTGTCCTATTTGCCTTTTACAGAGTTTGAACGCAAGGCTCTAATACACCCCGTACCCCTTTTCCACTAGAGACTTGCTGGACTGGTTAGACAGGTACTCTCGCATGCCACTCAGTCTGTCGTGCATCAACTCCGCACGCGCCGTGTGTTCGTCGTTACCGTGACGTCGATCGTGGAGACACGGGGGGTTTCCCCCGCCACGACCGCTGATCCAATTTTCGCCGACCTCCGCTCTGCAAACCATTCTTTACCACTCCGTTGCCGATCGGGTGGCGCTCGAACAGGGGTGGGGAGCGGAAGGAGGATGATAAACCCACCACCCTCACTTGCCATCCTCCTCTTTGCGCTAAAAGGGCGAGAAGCTGCTGATTAGCGTCACTCGACGTGTTGCACCGTCCTTCCCCACCGAAGGCGGCTTCGTGACGTGGACTGACAGGTGGTCGACCATAATTCGGGGTCGCTCGTGTCATAAAGCTCACACGGAATGTCCATGTCTGCCCGTGAGGTAGGCCGTCAGACACCACTTCGCGCTCTCTGGTTGGCTGCTCGGGGACTCGAGTCGGGAGATAGCGGATGGCGTCATCCGCCCGACACACGGAGGGTTCCCCGCCATGTCCGCGACAGGGGAACTTCCTGGACTGGACCTGCGGGTGGAGTTGATCGGGATAGGTGAGCACGCGATCCCCGAGGGGGGGTCCAGCACGCGCATCCCCGGAAGGGTCCAGCGCGCGATCCCCCAGGAGGGGTCCAGGGCACGCCGATCCCCCAGAGGAGGGGTCAGCACGGCCGTTCAACGGCAGGGAGTGTCCAGCCGTCGATCGCCGAAGTCGGCCCAGCATGTCGATCCCCCATGAGAGGTGACCTGTTGCTGGGTATCGGTCTGCGTTCGCCTCAGCCGTCACCTCAATGTCTGCCGTGCAGGCCGATCTTCATCAGCCGCATGGCGTCACCCCATCTCTGGAACTTGGCGCATTGATGGGGAGAGGATTGCGGCGTTTGCGGGAGTTGGGTCCTCTGCAAGTCGGTGGCCCACTCTATCACATGTCACTCCAGGCATGCTCAGAATGTAGTACTGATGCACATTTTTCACGGCGTCAGCACAGTCCTCTTTCCTCTCAGCCCTAGCTCAGGTTATGCCGAAAAACTTGTTGTTATTTCGGCGTGAGATAGAAGCCTTATAGACGGTCGACACTTCCCATCTCGAATCAGACACAGTTTTCAGTAAATTAATCTTGCTGAGTAAAAAGCGATGTGATTTGTTCAGAGTTTTGTGCACATCCTGGCGCATAGCAACGACATCACAAACATAGTTGGCGATCGATGACTTCAATTTCTTCTTGATCGACTTTGAACTGCTTAAGAATGCTCTCCTGACGTTTTAGAACCTTCAGCATGCTTCTGCATGCTCGCAAGAATGCTATCTAGTTTCTGTTGTAGACTCATCTCCAGCGCCTGATACTCCACTTGCAAGTCCGGTTTATTCGTTTGTATTTCTTGAGGACAGCCACATGCGTCTTTAGCCTGGTTAGGCGAGGGTCCAGGATTTTCTTCAACATCGGCGCTCAGCCTAACTCGTTCTTAACGCGAACCAAACAGCGCGCAAGCACAGAGCAGGCAATGACACGCTCGGCAGGTCAAATCTTTAGTCGGCAGTAGAAATTTGATCGTGGGCGGTCGCGAAAAAACATCTTCACAGGTAACTTTTTCAGATGAAAGTCCCCTCACCAAATACAGTTCTTGAGTACGAACTATCCAGCAGCAGGGAAAGAGGATACATGACTGAAAACAACAGAATGTTTTACAACAGCAAGCAAGGCGGCCAGAAACAGCAGGCAAATCCATGTCAACAAACGTCGGCGACCACACCAGCCCAACATCGTTCACGTCGAGTATCATGAACTTCCCTTCACCGTGCTCAACAATAATTTTGCCACACGTGACAAATGAAAAAGTCCAATACGGGCACTACCACTGTCCGGTAATCAATCATTTTTTGCACGGTCGTGAGTCAGAAAAAACTAGAAAGTACTGCACCAAATGCTACTGCACAGTAGGTCGAGTACTCGCTAATTTCTGTCTAAACACTCAGTTGAAGAGGCAGCAGCAAAAACTTGCTGCGCCTCTGTTTGACTGGCCGACCTTGAACCCCATCGAGAGTGAGAGAGAGGGAGAGAGAGAGAGGGAGCTTGGGTAGGTAGGAGGGAGGGGGGAAATGAAGAATAAACGAGCGCAATTTCCTGACACGGTCTTTTCACACCAACACTAACCAATACACTGATTCGTATCAGCATTTTTCTCAGTCACCTGGGAAACCAGCAAATAAAACTCATTGAATCAGCAAGAGAATGAGAGAGGCGAAACTCAGCGTGCAACATTGAATGGTTCTCTGCACTTTACAGCGAACACTGAAGATCAGGGCGTCAGGGATGGAGGCGGGGGCGGGGATAGGATGGGGGTGGGGTGCCCGGTGGGGGTGCTGTCGTTACTTATTGATTGTTTTCTTGTGCCATCGCAGCTTGACAGCCGCTGCCCGGGATTCCGCCCTTCATCTGCGTGGTGTTATTTCAGACTTATGGTCGTGCTTCACGGCATTACTGGACCGACAAGTGTTGACAACAAACACATACCCACATGTTGCTTGCTGTTGCTGAGGCGTTATTGCTCGATGGAAGCGTGATTCCCTGTGAATGCATCCACAAACAGGCCACGATTTACGTTTCTGAATGATACCATTCACTCTACAAAACTGATGGTATCATATTAGATTATCCAGACCAATGACTTTCGGTTTTGGGACAATGGATTATCAACAGTTTTCGTCGACATCAGTGTATGCAACAACAACACAAAAAACACCTGTTATCACTGTTATTATTATTACTATCATTATTATCACTATTTATCATCAAAATTTCTGATTCTCAAGCGCTGTTTTATGTCAATCAAAATGCAAACACATCTTGGCGTCACTATACGGGAATAGCACTCATTGGTAGAGCGCCTCTGATCGTAATCTCACCTGGTGATCCTGGGGTTGCGGCTGTGTTCGACCTCCGCCGGGGCGTTTCGGTACCAGGGGATTTTTTCCTCGGAGTTTAACAGTGGTTCTGTACTTCCATTCCCATACAGTCCTTCGAATGAGACTATAAACCGAGGTTCCGTGTGTGAACGCATGCATAACATCTTGCACACACGTTAAAATCCCATCACAACTTTCGGAAGTGGTAGGCCAGTTGGCCGTTGGTAGGGATGACACGTTACACCATAGCTGCACCCCTGCGTGAGAAATGGACAAGATGAAGGAGTAAAGGAAAAATGAGTGATCGATATTGAACGATAGTGGACTGGATTGACACGGGAAACCGACTGAATGAAGCGCAGCTGGGCAGCTCTTCAGTCGGCACTACACAGGGTAGGGCAGCCGTTGTGTAACGAGTTGTTGATGTGTAGCGCTTTAGTTCCTTGGCCTCTAGCGAGGAATTGGCGCTATAGAAGTATTCATTATTATTATTATTATTATTTTTATTATTATTTTATCCGCACTCCCCTGACATATCACTCCCGTACCTCCTTACATCAGTACTACCCGCGGTCCCCCCCCCCCCCCCCCCCCCCCCCCCCCCCCCCCCCCCCCCCCCACCCCCCCCCCCCCCCCCCCCACCCCCCCCCCCCCCCCCCCCACCCCCCCCCCCACCCCCCCCCCCCCCCCACCCCCCCCCCCGCCCACCAACACTCACACGGCACGGTCTCACCCACAATTTCGCGTATAACACCTTCCTCTCTACCATGTAAACTCACTGAACTCTCCGCACCTGTATGCAAACAGGTACTCATGCGAAGAGACAAAAGGAGGACATAAAAGGTACAGACCACAACTCTCAAAATGGAAAGGGTAAGGTGAAAGAAACGCATCTGAGGCCGTTCTTCGTTCCACCAAAAAGTCGAAATCTGTGTATATTGTCTGTTCGAGTACAGTGTAACGATGTCTTGTTGCAAACAAAAAAAAAACGTTATTTGTGTAAGATTCAAAGAGAACATCGATAGAGTAGCGAAGGACAGTTGATGATTCTTCATTTGCGACTAACAAAACTAACATGCAACCCCCCCCCCCCCCCCCCCCCCCACCACCCACTCACACACACAATTGTGAAGTGACCAAATAATATTAAACAAAGGAACAAATTAATTTAATTAATAGAAAAAAAATAACCTGGCCTTTGACGTAATGTAAAAGAAACATTTATAAATTTGACTATTAGCACTCTTTTCCAAAAGCTAGCGAAGTCTGCGGTCATGAGGAAGCATGCGTATTATGGTGATTTGATTTTAATAATAAAAATCTTTATGTTCCTGCCCTTTGTTTTAATATGATCTGTCACAGCGATTTTTGTTCTTTGGTATGCCCTTTCTTTAATTTCGGTGAGGGTGAACAGGAAATGTGTCCGTGTCCCCTTTTCATGTTGGTGAGGGTGACAGCCATCATACTGTCTTTCATGCTGGGTGAGGGGTGAAAGCCATCATTAACTTTCTTTCGTGTTGGTGAGGGTTGACAGCCATCATCCTGTCTTTCGTGTTCGTAATGGGTGACAGCCATCATCCTGTCTTTCGTGTTGGTGAGGGGTTGACAGCCATCATCCCTGTATTTCATGATGGTGAGGGTGACAGCATCATCCTGGTCTTTCATGCTGGTGAGGGTGGACAGCCATCACTCATGTCTCCCCCCCTTCGGTGTTGGATGAGGGTGACAGCCATCATCCTGTCTTGTGTTGGTGAGGGTGACAGCCATCTTCCTGTCTTTCGTTTGTTGGTGAGGGAGCACAGCCATCATCCTGTCTTTCGTGTTGGGTGTGGGTGTACACGCCATCTATCATGTCTTTCGATGTTGCGTGTGGGTGACAGCCATCATCCTGTCCGTTTATGTTGGTGAGGGTGACAGCCATCATCCTGGTCTTTTCGTGTGGTGGAGGGGTGACAGCCATCTCCCTGGCTTTCGTGTTGTTATTGACGGTGACTGCCATCATCCTGTCTTTCCATCCGGAACAAGTACGGGTAAGCGCGCATAAGTCATTCGCGCCCACTCAAACTGTACCCCCAAACGAGCACTGTCAGAGGCCAATATGTATCACATCAATACCAATCGACGGCGCCTTATAGAAAGCACAGATCTGTGGCCAGGGATTACATTCTTGACGATGAAAAGTTTTTTAGTTCTAATTTTTCCTCCGATAAATATTTTTGTTTGTTTTGTTTGTTTCGGATGGGGGGGGGGGGGGGGGGGGGGGGGCGCGGGGGTGGTTTCGGATGTGCACCCACACACAAAATACATACAAATGCTAGAATGACGGAGGGAAAGAGAGTCCTTTTGATAGTTGTAAGTTTTAACTGGTTTTTTTTCACCACAAGTTAACACAATTATTTCTTTATCGATCGAAAATCTTTTTTGCTTAGTCATCTTCTCAAAGATCTTGCTCAATGTTCTCAAAGTAGGGGCGAGCCGATACAGCGATCCGATGTGTTCACGACACATTGCCTTCTCCCTGACCGTGAAAAAGATCAAACAGGGACAGAGCAGACGAAACATTGTACCTCTGTCACATCAAGTTGTTGGCACAACAGGCCATAGACTTCAGCATGAGGTTCTGTTCCTGTCCTGTAGACACTGGTCTGGTAAAGCGTAGTAAACGAGTCAGCCACGCGCTCCCTCCCCCCCCCCCCCCCCCCCCCCCTCCCCCCCCCCCCCCCCAATGCGTCCCAACAATGCACGCAAGTTGTCAAAGGTCATCATGCGCGCTTATCGTACTTTGGTGATGCGGTCCTGTTTATGTCCCGTCTTCATTCAGATGATGATAACAGATGTCGTCTTTATGCCCCTCTTTCATTAAGATGATGTGACAGCAGTTGCCTTCGTGTCCCTTTTTCAATTTGGTAATGTTAAAGCTAATCACCGTCACAACCGTCTATATTTTTGGCGAAGTTGACAGTGATTATCATTAAATCCCTCGTTAAAATAATGGTGTTAACGACCTGTTTGTATTGTCTTCATTTCATCCATTTCTCTCGAAGCAGATAGAAATAAAGCCCTGCTCGAATAATTATTTTCAGTTCCCGTCAGAATTCATTCTAGAATAATATTTCCAAACATCAGAAACGAAAATAAACATGCACAAAAACCGTCTTTTCCAGAATCTGCATCAAAGGAATGTCGTATATCAAACTGACTATGAAGTAATATCAGCAGCAACTGAAAAGAGAAAGCAGTAGTTACACGAATTTCTGGGTGTGTTACATGACTCAGCCAGAGAAAAGGCATGTCCAAAAACACATACACATACGACGCACGCAAACGCGTGCACCCACACACGCGCGTACGCACGCACACACACACACACACACACACACACACACACACACACACACACACACACACACACACATATATATATATATATATATATTATATATATATATATATATATATATATATATATATATATATATATATATATATATATAATTAATAAGTAAAGGCCACTGCTTCTGTTCGCTGCTTGACATTTGTGGCTGAATCCATATAATCATTTAGTTGGAAACAAGATACAATTACCACTACTTTAGTTCGCAGATCGACATTTGTTGCTGGGTTCACATCATCAATTAGCTGAAAACAACAAGCAACGATCAGCAAACACGTATTTATATGAGTCGCTTATTTCGCTCGCTGCTCGACACTTGTGGCCAAAATAGTATCGTCTATTAGCTGAAAGCGAGAACCCAACAGTCAGTGCTAGCATCGTCCATAATCCCTGGGGTGTCCAGCAAAGGGCCGCGTGTCTCCTATCGTGTTAATGTCAGGCCCTCTGGTAGAATGTCACCCTATGACCTTCCGCCATGTCGTGGTGCAAAGCGGTCAGGCAGACTATACACAGCCCGCTCTCAACTTCGTGTTCAAGTCCGGTGTTGAGGTGGGGGTGGACAGTGGCAGGACATTTCAGCCGGAGGAGAATCGAGCTCGCTCTCGGAGAATTGTCGGTTCAGTTCCACGGGTGCCTTATATCATTATTCCCAGCTCGAGCTCAAAGGTTTCGAGGTTTTTGTGTCTTTTGCGTATATGACTGGTTTTCAATCCCACCACACTCTTTCTTCCGATGATGATGATGTGTAAACATGACACTTTTGTGTATGAGGGGAGTATGTGCGCGCGCGCGCGCGCGGGCGTATGTGTGTGTGTGTGTGTGTGTGTGTGTGTGTGTGTGTGTGTGTGTGTGTGTGTGTATGTGTGTGTGTGTGTGTGTGCGCTGTCACCGCTCTACCGGCACACTGTGGTCTGCTCTTCCATAAACAGGCTATAACAAACTTCAAAGCTTTTTTTTTTCAATGTAAATTTTCTTTTCTTTTTTAATTATGCGGCCAGGCACCTGACCATGGTTTGAGGTTTCAACGTTAAAGAATGACCAAAACAGGATCAGTGCTGAATGACCAAAACAGGATCAGTGCTTGCTCAGGTGTTGAATCCCAAGACTCTGACTGGGCTATCTGAGGGAGGATACGATGGGGATAGCGCTTGGGTTGTGGGTTAGGAAGTTTTTTTTCTGTTTGTTTGCTTTTCGGGGGGAGGGGGAGAGGGGGGAGGGGGGCCCTAGGACTCTTTTTTTTCCCCACAAGAACAATACTGTGTCCACAGGGCCAACGACGATCTTAGTCTAACACACAAAGTGAGGCAATTTGCTCTTGTCAACTCATGTGTAAACGTACACATCAAGGAAATACTAACATGGATTACAGAGATAAAGAACAAATCATGGGTGGTCCATTTAGGTGTTTGTTTTTGCCTGGGAAACCACAAGGCACCCAGAAGAGCGCACTCCTTTGTCCGCAAAACAAACCATTCGCCATGGGAAGTAATTCTTGGTCCCAGTTGAAGTCTGTAGCCTGAAGGAGTCACTCCCCATGCATACATTAATTTTGCGGAACTCAACAGTATCCGCGCTTGATCAGCAGCAATCACAGCCCGGATCTGCCCCCGAATCCAACGGAATCTAACGGTTCAGCCTCGGGCCACGCTCCGTGTTCCCCCTTTCCACCAAGGTCGCCAGATCGAATCTGTATTTCGCTAGTATTTCGAACACAGGAAGCAAACACCAACACACGTGTGTGAAAGGGTAACCTCTGTGGTGGAAATAATAGCACAAAGGAGGACTCGATCTGAGGGCACACAGCTGAGCCGACTGCAGACTAAAGCCCGACAGCATGGCACGTGCTGGGATGTGAACATGCCCAGGTGTCCTGTCTGTCCCACACGGCCTGGTCATGTTCCGTGTCACCTCTGCCTAACGCTCCCCCTACAATTATACCCTAACCTGACTCACTAACCGTATAAGTAAACCTCCTAAAACCTTCCTGCTTTAGGAGTGATCTCCCTTGTCAATGACATTATAGCTTATTGAGACAATGCCCTTTGCCCTAGAGAACGTAAAAACACGGGTTCTAGCTCAACCGTCTCAACCAGTTTCGGGCGGCTGACTCTAGAACCGGCGTTTTTACGTTCTCTGACAGTAAGACTTCAATAACCAAAAAAATAACGATTTTTTACAAACAAACATACTGTGTAGGGTTATCCGTTTTCAATACTAATTTACTAAACTTTTCAGATTTCAGTTTTTGCTTAACCCGTTGAGCGCCTTTAGTCAGTCAGCTGACGCGGAAATAAAAGTGCTTTCCATGTGCCTATGGGCAGTCCCCTGACGTCATGCATTTTGCTTGAGTTTTCATTCGTTACTATTTCTATCAACGGACTCAATAGAGTTTGCGTGAGAAAGCCTTATATGTCTGTAGTCTTAAATAATATGTAAATGACCAACACGTGAGGGGAAAGCCCATTTATTCTTATCATTGACTGGGTGACCAGCCAGCACTTCGTGTCTCGCTTGCAAACATGGCGGCGCAACCTGACAAGCCAGCGACAAGTCAACGTATTTACACAGCTGAGCAGGCTCTGCTGATGATTTTTGACAACACAATATCTTTTATTCAACGACTAACTCGAGCATGAAGGTGAGATGATGATAGTGGTGGATTGCCGACCATATTCGTCAGTTATTGAGTAGGGCTCTGTGACCTCTCAGTGTGTGTTCAGCTGACAGCGTCAGTCGAACGAGCCAGCCAAGTGTGTACTCTGCACTGCGTGCTGGTGTCCAGTGATGTGAAATTCAGTGCGAGAGGGGATCGTGGCCTGCTCGCGGCGTGACACGGTGCAGACGAAAAGGTAGGGGAAGATGAGGAGTGAAGAGAGGGTTGAGTTGAGCAAGGGGGTGTGTGGTGGGGAGGGGGGGGGGCGTGGTCGTGGACTGGTCAGTCTGCATCGAGTGTGAGCGTCTTGATAGACTTCCAAACTGTTTTACTTTCATTTACAGGGTGTGTGTGACAATACAAACTTTATTTTCAACTTTTTTGCTGTGTGTTCTTGTTTGGATGTGGTAAATACATATGTTTTTGATCGTGCAAAAAATCTATCCAAATCTACAAGCCTAAATACTTTTGTATTATCAAAATTAAAACAAAAGAAGCCCAGATTCAAATCTTCATTCAATTTCCTTCAAAAATGATTAGATTTCATTTTTCTATCTTTTGTAGTTTCTGAGCTAGAATTTTTGTTAATTATGACCCCCAAATCATGAGATTTCCCCGGCACCTGGGAACACCTTTGTTTGTACTATTGTGAGGCCTGAACGGGTTAATCCTGTGTTTTTCCTGATCATTTTTAATAAAAAAATGCAAAACTCTTCGCATCTGGCCGCATTATTGATCACCTCTGGATATCACTTGAGACCCCATGGCGCCTAGGGCCCCAAGCCAGACCCTTACTTGGTTGCCTGCTCGCTATTTCTAATTTGGGGCAATCCCTCACCCCTTTTTAGTGACTCTTCCAGATTTGGGTTTACGGGCGTTCATAGCCGCGCAGTGACCCAAACACATACAAACACGAAATTGGTTTGCGAGATTTATAGCCGCGCCAGTGACCAAACACGAAATGGGAAGAGATCACTTGAGGGTAGGGAAAAGGGCCAAATTTAGACTTTGCAATACCATGACAACAGAATATAAAACTACCGCAGGCATATTCTCAACGTTATTTTTTTAAGATTTATATATATACCTGGCACACAGAAAGCTTTGCAATTCTATGGTGTCTAGTGCCTAGTGTAAATTTGTTTTTTATTTTTGTAAACAAAATTAAAAGCTAATTAACAAGTGCATCTTATACCTTACTTTTTAGTCACTACTTTTTATACAATTTATTTTAAATACTTTATTAGATTGAATATAAAAATGCTGCTTTTATATACATAAAATGTGAAAATATTACTTGAGGGCGGGGAGGGCTAAATTTTAATTGTGGAAACTCCGCAGGCATATTCTTAGGGGGCTAAATTTAGATTTTTGGATCACTGGCACGCTTCGCTGCCCTGGCTATGTAATTTGTGTAATTTGACACGGGCTGATTTGCGTTGGCTGGTTGCCTACTAGTAAGTGACA
Source organism: Conus ventricosus (assembly GCA_018398815.1). Lineage (NCBI taxonomy): Eukaryota > Metazoa > Mollusca > Gastropoda > Neogastropoda > Conidae > Conus > Conus ventricosus. Next base: position 70,758,627 of record CM031601.1, on the reverse strand, counting down.
AATGCGTTGCCCCCAACTCTGCAATTTTGTAAGCCGATAATTGAAGGGTTCGCACAAAGGAAAGCATTGTAAGGAAAAGAATGTAACAATGGATTGTGTTTTTATTTTACGTTTCATCAAGTCGCCATAGGTTCTTATTCAAGTCGCTATTCAAGTCGTTCTAAGTTCTTAATCAAGTAACCTCTAAGTTCTTAATCAAGTCACCCCAAGTTCTTAATCAAGTTCTTACTCAAGTCACCCCAAGTTCTTAATCAAGTTCTTACTCAAGTCACCTCAAGTTCTTACTCAAGTCACCTCAAGTTCTTACTTAAGTCACCTCAGATTGTAATTAAGTCATCCTCTAAGCAAACCAAGTTCTTATTCAAGTTATCTTATTATTATCAGAAAAAAAACAATACAATCTATGTTTTTGTCTTAATAGTAGATGTCTAATATAGTACACACACGCCTCAAAAACGCGTCATTGTCGAGGATGTCTTGCTCAGCGTCCTTGGCGCGAGATTGGTCAGCATAGATCTTAATGAAGTTCTTACATTGTAAGCAACCGCATTGATTACAATTCTGGTCTATGGAAATGTCTTTTATAGACTCCATGTCTTTATTTATTGACTTCATCATTTTAAACAAATAATAATCCGCCATGATCTATTTTTATCAAAAAACAAAAATTTAAAATATAAGTTCTTAAAATATTATTGCATTTGAAATGGATCAAAATGATCTTTTGTTGTTGGCGGTTTTGGCATGCTTTTGTGTTCGGCTTCTGTATTTAGTGGCGGAGATTGTTTGGACTTCTTTGGTTTTTGCTGTCGCTGTTTATTATATTTTATAACCGTAATAACCGCCCCAGCAGCAGCAAGGGCGCCAAAATGACAACAGTTTTAAGTTCAATATTCCATGAAGACTTTGGTGCTGTAGGCCTTGAATCAACTTGTTCTGTTCTGGCGTTTCATAGCTGGCTTTGAAACAACTGTTGGTGTTGGCGGCATTATGTTTTCATTATGAGTTATATTCTGTAACATTAATTTTGTTCGTTTGTTCACTCTGCTATCTTTTTCCTGCTGCAACACGCCCTGGATGAGGAGGCTTTTTACTGGTCACTTTCTCCACCTGATTCAGTGTTTTCTGATTCAATGTTTCCTGATTCTGCTGATTTTCTGGCTCATTCATTTTGAAGGGAAATAAAATCTATATGATTAAAAGTTATTAATCCATGATTAATGGCGACAGTAATGTTCCAAATCTGTAATATAGATCACAGCTTAGAGACTCTAATAACTTTGTTAAACTGGATCCTTCGTTAAATCATACATAAAGTCTTGTTCAGAATCAATGGGAGCAAATCTACTGACTAGTTTAGTGTACAAACTAGAACCGTTTGCCCAACACTTTTTACCATTCTTGATCCTAGTTGCGCTTCATACCTGTTATGATACTTTACAATGTCTTGCGGCGACATTTGTTGAATCTGTTCTATGCTGAATTCATTTCCGAGGTACTGTTTTGTTTTTCCACATGTTGCCAAAAAATACAGCCTTTCCTTTTTGGACATATAGCTTGGTCATCAGCTTGGTATTCATAAGTTCAGGAAGGTTTAGGCTACCCTGTAGCTGTAGTAGTCATCGCTGTTCATGTTTTTTATTAATTATAATTATTTTATTTTTTAAAATGAGCACCGAAAAAACTGTTACCAACTTGTATACCATTCTGCTGTTATTGGGGGCCTAAGTGTAGGATACACAATGCTTGGTAAAAGCCTGTTAAAAATAAAACTGGCAGATCTTGGCAAACTAGACTTTGAAGACTCAGCAAGCTGATTGCTATCATTACAGCTTCATTTGCTACGAAAGATTTTCTAGTTAGCAAGGAAGAATTCCAGACAGTATCAATATGTAAATTAAAAAATACATTTATAAAAATGGCTTCACTCGTAATGATGATAGGCGGCACTGTGGTTAATGCGCTTGCTTTTAGCGGAAGTAATTACGCATTTAGTAAACTACGGGATGACGGCGACGAGAAAAAGACATAACAAAGCTAGGAGCAACTAGCTGCAGCACAAGATTACTATGAAAAGCAGAGGAATTGAGCAGTTAGATTTTATTAACGACAAACTGAAAAAACGGGACATGCAGCTTATACATTTAAAGATGTTGATCAAGCAATTAAAGAATATTATCTTGTAACAGGCAAACCAATCGAGACATTGCCCCCACCAAAATTCAGTGACTTTTATCAACCATCAGAAAAACAAAAGATGCAAGAAATCGCGTTTATCGTCTTTGGCATGACCGTTGTGTATTTTGTTGCGCATATATTGGCTGATAAAAAATGAACAAAATATTATTCGCCAAAAGGATATTGGAAGGAATACAGCAATCAAAAAGCTAAGCCAAGCAGCTGGAGTCAGTGAACAAACAGCAAAAGAATGGTTATCTAACAAGCAATTTGGCAAATTTATTTACCAGCGCTAAACGAATACAGAGACCACACTTTGTCAACACAACGCCAAACGACACCATCAAATGGTCTTTATATTTACCCCATGATACGATTAGACGAAAAAGATTTAAGTACGCACTCACAGTAATTGACATAGCTTCAAGATACAAAGATGCGGAACCATTAACACAAAAGAGTGCTTCTGCTGTTGCTGTTGCTATACAACTAATTATATCAACGAGGCCCGTTAACTTATCTCGCATGATTCAAGTCGATGAAGGAAAAGAATTTAAAGGCCAAGTGAATCAATTATTGTTAAAACATAGAGTTACCATTAAAAGAGGCATTCCAGGAGTTCACAGATCACAGGCTTTAGTTGAAAACTTTAACAAACGTTATCCGAAAGACTTTTTTCCTACCAGTATCAACAGAGAGTGATTGACAATTCTCGCAACACAGAATGGGTTAGAAGACTGCCCTCAGTTTTGCGCGCAATGAATAATGAAGAATTTAAATTAACAGGCTAAAACCAGTACAAGCAATCAAAAAACAAACAATAAATGCTGCTGAAGGAGACGCAGTTCATCTGACAAACTATTACGTTTGGTTTGAAGTTAGGTACCTTTATTTACCGGGGGAAGCAGAAGGGGACACTTGCATCAGGGCAACCGATCCAGTTTGGAGTGTTGATCCATATGAAATAAAAAGAATTGTAAAAAATGAATCCGCCCGTGTATTATTTACGAGAAACTGACACAACAAAACAACCGGCTCCTCAAAGTCTTTTGTGAAGGAAGAACTGCAGATAATTCGCCAGACACAGTTCCGCTTTAATTAATTTACGTAAATATATTTGAGTTAAATGAGCTCACAACGCAGAAACCTTACGTATTGAAGCACAGAAGAAAGAATTCTTACATGGAACTAAACCAGGAAGCAAGAATGATAAATGCAGAGACCTTGGAATTGATGCGGGAATCATTTGATTTGAATTCTGCTATTAGGGCAACATTTGCGAGGACTCATCAGCACATGGCAATGCATCCAGATCACCTACAACCCCAAATCCGAAATTTTGATTATCAAAAATGGGATAAAGAATATCTTGAAATAATAAAAAAAATTCGAGCACATCAAGCAAAATGAGAAAAATTTTGGATGAATTGGATATTGATGCGATTGAGCTTATAGATAAACTTCAGGAAAAATATGAACCCGAACCCGCGGACGAAGAAGATATATAATTTATGCTGTTCTCCAATGCCCGATTGCATATGAAAACTCTGGATTAATAAACACACGTTTTGTGTTTGTTTTTAATGACTTTTTGTTCAACGTTGTGTTGATTATGTGTTAGATGGTGTTTTACGTTGTCTGTGAAAGTATGTTTTGAACAATGCTTTTTGCAGTTGTCATCGTATGCTGACTGCACAACTGCGAGTATTCCCTTTGCTTTTTGATGTTTTCCTGGCTCGAATACTGTACTTTTTACTTAACAACAATCTATACTTCCGATAATTCACCTTCTTTTTTCTAAACTTTTGTATGGTGAATGCAAAGGCGAATCTTTAGGTAATCAGAGTGTCGTACATCCGCTGCCTTTCTATCAATTCCAGTCTTTTAGATGTTTCGTAGGTTCTATAACAAATGTCTGTATCTGTGCAAGTACTTGACTCAGGATCGGGTTAAAGTAGTCGTAAGAAATTTAACATCAAAAGTTTGATAATTCTAAAACAGTAACCCTAAATACAGGCTTGTCTAATTTGACTTCTTTTTTTATTATTATGCAAAAAGTGACTTGAATCTTCTGAAGTCATGATAATAGGTTTTGAGTACTTAATTGCTTCGTTCTCTCTGGTGCCCAATCTGCATCTTTACGCTTGTGCGGATTTTTCCTTGTCTTTCCAAAACAGCTGTTGTTCATCAGCTTGAAAAAGTCTTTTTCTGAAGCATCTGTGGATTTAGTTCTGAGATCAGTGTTCTTCATAAATGTATTGGTTTCATGAACTGTTCTTGATCAAAAGCAATTATACGATGAACAGCTGTCAACTTCAACCATGTCTTAAATAAAATTGCAGAAGTCTGAAAATGACAGACATAATTTTTTTTGCCGCAAAGTTGGCCAATTTTTAGGGGTTCTGTTTTGCCATCTTTGCTTTCTGTGCTGATGGATAGTCATTATGCGGTCATGGAGTTCCTGAGGATATTCAAAGTAAACTTTAGAATGTATCCACGCTGTTGATCTGACTTTCAAACTGCTCAACCACTTTAATCCCTTTTTTAAATTTTTTTCGGATTGTCTTCTGTTTTACTTTTTTAAAGTTGCGTAATGGAAGTGATTGCGCCATAGCCCAACCAAAGACATTGTTTGCATCTAAATCATGAGTAGTTAGACCTTTTACTTGGATCATAATTCATCTAGGTATTTGTTGTTTGCTTTACAGTAATGATGCGACGCCTACTAATTCCTCGCGCAATCCGTTTTAAATCATCTGAATCTTTGGTTTAAATCAGACAATAAATGAATCTGTACTTTAAAAAACCCTTTAAGAAAGCATCCAACTCATCCGGGCGCAAGAAATATAATGCGCACGTATCCGGCTATAATGTTTCATGCAGGTTTTCTTTTAATATTCAAACGTCCGCAACAAACATAATCAGCCATCAAGTATGAATCATGTAGTCTCCATTGTTTTACACTCTAACTTCTGCCGCATCTTGAGCATGTGGTATCGGAGTCACTGTGTACCTTTCCTCTAAGACTAGAAAAGAACGCGTCTTTAGGCGGTAGTGTATCTTCGTCAAACCCTTTCCCAACTGTTCATGTACTCAAAAGGGGTTTAAACGCCCTTTCTAACAAGAGTTGAGTAAAAATTTTATTCTTGTTATTGGGCAGGACTTTAAGGACATGCCAGGGGACTCTAATGATCCCATCAGGTGTTCCCATGAGTCATTAAAGACATGTTATTCAGATTAAAACACATTTTACTTTTCTGATGACTGTGCAATGGCATGTTCCCTTTGAAGCGTCGGTTACTGCTTGCATTATAAGGTGGAGTCGTAGCCTCGCAAGTTATGAAAAAAGAGGGTTTAATTTCCATGTTTTTGGGTCAACCTTTAGTTGAAGATTGCAGTTGTTGTGTGCTGCGCTCTAAACTTTCTGTTTAAGTGATCTTGGTCTCTTACTTTCGGATTGGCTTTCTTTGCTGTCGCGGCTTCACTGTTAGACATTAGTTCTAAACCGGCGGCAACAAAGGCCCCCCCACAAATCCACAGTGAGTGGCTGAGTCATTGTTGTTGGTCTTCGGGCGTCATTATGATTTCAGATAAGTTTGATTATTAGAACAGTCTTTACGCATTTCTGCATGCGTTCTAAGAAGTTTCTGCGCACCCGGTCCTCTATAATTTCTGGTGTTGAATGGGCGCCATCCGACCTGACAACAACGAAGGCAATGATACAAATTGGGTTTATTTCTATGGCTGTTTTAGGAAGTCTTGTGGGGTTGGCCCTTATAAGGAAAAATTGGGCGATTCGAAGTCTGCGAACATCATATGGACTAGTTTGCATCGTTTCCAGTTCTTTAAAACTAACTTTACTGCCTTCTGGGGGCGTAATTAGTTCTGTTTACAATCGCCTTCTGGGGGCGTAATTAGTTCTGTATTACAATCAACTGGGTTGATACAAGTTTCTTATGTTCAAGGGGCGCTTTACGGATGGATTTTTGTTAAACATTTTCTGCAAATTCTTGTTTTTTTTTTTGCTTTAAAGTATGCGCCAATAATCTACTCATTTTTTCGTTCAATGTGTAATGCGGTAGCCCCCCCGGTGAAAACATCAGTAGTAAGTAACTGTTTTTTTGTTGGTTCGCCAATCGTTGGGCTGTTTCTTGGACACTCTGATGGGCTGTAGATTTTGTTTCCTCACCCATGTGTAGACTTAACAGTTATTGGTTTGTTTTGTTCTTCAAACTGATCAATTTTGTCCACGCAAACAGGAAAGGATTTTTCCACTAGTTAAGATCATTGAGTAAGGTTTAGTTAGACACTCTTCTGCGTTTTTTACCAACAGGGATGCAGCCTTGCGAGAAACACCCCACATGAAACATTTGTTGTTGTATTCTGTTATTTGAACTGCTCTTTTTGCTCCCAATGCTGGAGGTAGTAGATGTACGCCTTCCCAACAATCGGCGCATACTTGCCTTTTTTAAATCTGATCTCAAAGACTTCGCCCTCTGACCAACCAGAGCCTTCATTTTGGCTTCTTCAGCGGCCACATCAACTGTGTAAGCAGTTCGTTCCCCAAACCGGGTGTTAATTTCATTAGAGGAAAGAATAGTCTGCTGTTTAGTTGGACCCAGACTTCTGGGTTTTCTTCATTTATTGTTATATAGTCGATTAAAACAGCTAACATTACTTTAACTGGCGGGTCTTTTGTTAGTTTACCTGGAATTTGAGAAATGCATGAACAACGCTTGCCGTACGTTTGCTGGATCAATGACTTCTAGGACTGATATCATTTAAAGCTTTTGATAAATCTTCTTCCTTAGCATTGCTTCAAACAATTCGTCGGGGCCCCTTTCATATTCTTATCCATGCTGAGTTTCTTTTCTAACTCAAAATATTTATTTAAATTAAAAAAATTACAACGACTCCCAAAGTCGTCTTAAATCCGAATCAATATCAACGGTCCTTTTGTACTTGGATCATAAACTAAAGTTAAAACACCCTTTGGCGTTTTTTAATGTGAGCTTTTTTAGAACAGAGTTTATGTTCGTTTACTTTTTTTAAACATTCCTTTTTTATCTGCTCAGTGTCTGGCTGTTGAGAAAACTTGTCCTTGCCTTTCTTTGAAGATCAAACTTTTGTCTTTTGTAGTCATTAAATCAGCCTGTAAAACGACTAAATTCTTCATCCGTGTGTTTGAGTCAGCTAGTGCTTTATTTATTATCAGATTGAAGGAACAAATTTTTAGCTGTTATTAGTTGAACCATAGCGTGTGCTTTTGGGTTTAGTTTTTAATTTTTTGCTAGCAGCACCTCCCAGCTAATGAACACAGGCCAAGAGCTAAGACAAACCACTAGAGGTAAAGCTGCGGGTGCGCCTATGGCCCGTTGCTAAGAGACCAACCTCGTTCCTGCTGATGCTGCGCTTATAGTCGATCCCTCCAGTATTAACATGGGTAACAGCATTAAAGGCAGCAGAATACCTTCGTTTGGCTTTGCTGTTTTTGAAAGGTCTTGCTCTAGTATTTGCCGCATTTTGTGTAATGTTTGTTATTTGAAGGTTTTTATGTCAGGGTTTTCTACTACCCCTTCTTTTGGCGACTCTGGCGTTTTATGCGATTCTGAAAAAACCGAAACAGCCTTTGCTTTTTTAAAAAAAAAAAATAATTTGTATTGTATATTTTCTAATTGTTATCTTGAATATTCAGCTGCGCATCTTATTTTAAAAAACAAATTACACATTAAGTGGTTTATCGGCCTCTTTTTCTTTTTTAAATTTGAATGTTTATTGTCTCTAACAGTTCCCCCGCTTCCATGTAACTGTTTTATCCTCCGTTGACCTTAGGTCAATCCATAAACCGTATTTCGTTGTTAAAATAATGATTCAAGTCTAACACTGTGAAGATGTAGATCTTTGACACAAGGTAAAACTGTTGGATTTTACACCTCCCGCCTCAAACAGTTTTCTTATTTCATCAAAATGCTGATAAGGTTTAAGCCGCTAGCTTTGATTTGGTTAGGACTCCCTCAATTGTACATTGCACTTTCGTTAGTTTGGGATTAAAAAAAAATTTTTCAGTTTGTCTTTTGAATGGTTCTTCATTTTCACACAGAAATAAAATACCTTTAAGCGATCTTGTGCGGCACTAAAACTAAAATTCCATTAGTGTCTGCCTGCTTTTAGGATATTTAAAATTGAAAATCAACTCTTTCGTAATTTATTGCTAATTTTGACTGATTTGTTGCTCGATCAGCCTCGCTAAGTTAGGGTTGCTAATGATGTCAAACTCTAACGAGATGTCAGAAATGCTGTACTTTGCTTCGGTGTTGTAGTTTATAATAACATATTTGTAGGTCATTAAAAGTTAGTTCATATGACAATCTGTCTTTTAATGCCTTGAAGTATGGAGCATTGCGCTTTTAAACTCAAAATCTAGGGGGATGAAAAAGCGATTTCCCTCGCATAATTACGGCTACAAACCTTTTGCCCTCTTTTGCATCTGCGGCGGGCCCTTTTGGTTTTAGTTTCTTTCATTTTGGATTTGTAACGCCAGATCAGCTCTTTTTGTTCCCGTTGCATAGATCAGAATAGGTTAAAAATATGTCTGCATTGTGTAAGAAAAAATTTTTTGCCCCTCAAATTTTATTTGAAATTTTCTTTTAACAATTGCCCGCCCCGATTCTGTACAACTGTCCTGTTTGGGTCTGTTGTTGAAGCGAGTTCTATTTTAAAGTAAACGCGCAGAGCCTGGCACAATCACTTCTCTGCTCCTAGATCTGGAAATTTGACAGTAAGAATTTGATCTGCATCAATAGTAGATGGATTATTTGGAACAGTAATATTCCGCTATTTCCCCTTCACGCCAAGGGCTCTTTCAGTCTTCAAAGTGGGTCAAGAATCGAGCCATATGCTTGCGACATTTTTTTATAAACAAATAAAAAAAGTTAATTATTTAAAAACATGGCAGGCATTTAAGATTATGATGTTCCTGATCCTGGAGACGACATGAGTGATTCCCTTGGGAGCAGCATCGCTCGGCGCCCTCATTGCATGATGAATTAGAAGGGGTGCAAAGGCGTAGATTAACAGAAAATTAAGGTCAAATCATTATACCAAAGTTTTGGACTAGAACCTCCCGAAAACTATATTTCCCCGATGGTTTTGAAATAAAAGATGACCCTTTGTATGTGAAAAACAAGCAAGGACAACTTTTTCAGCTTACACATAAACGAGACTCATCAAAGTTTTTAGGCATGGGTACAATCAAAAAACACCTTCAGGTGGAAGTTCGAAATCGTCTTGGCCTTACCCAAACCAGAATTAAATAAGGAGGCAGTTGCTAAACTTCCAAAAACAACTACAGGAACTCCCAACAGTTTAACCAAATGCAAAACATGGAACTTCAAGATTTAAGTCAACAGCAGACAAAATAATATATTCAATAGAAGCAGAAACCAGCTTTTCAGAAGAAACAGTACCAAAAACAATAGAAGCAGAAACAGTTTGTCAGAAGAAAAAGTACCAAAAACAATTGATGTTTCTTCATTGCCTATAAGAGAATTATTTAGCCCTTAATCGTACTTTGGAACCTTCAGGGCGAATTAATAAACAATTTAGCAAAACTGACTGAACTAAAGAAGGATATTTGAAAAAAAAAAAGAAAAAACCGCTGATGCTGACGACGCCAACTTAGGGCGTGATGATAAAGAAAGAATAGAACAAAGGGCTACATGAGTTTTTAAACTAGAAAATTAGTAGACTAGAAGTGTTGAATACTAACGAGAACAATTACAAACTCAAGTGAGCACAATAAGAGAAACTATCAAACCAAATTTATATGAAAACAAAAACGCCTGCGACGAATACAAACATGTTTAAAGAGCAGGGAAATCACATTAGCAAGCGTTTATAACAGCCTTAGGATTTGCAATAAGTACACTGGTGTTTGGGTATTACAGGTGGTGGTGGTCAAAGTCCAGTGCCTCCCCCGCCATCGCCTCCACGCCTCCTGATAAATCATGGGTAAAAAAACAGCTTGATCATCTTGCGGGTTTTTAAAAAATTAGCGGTAAAGTATGACTTTTTACCAGGTATATTAGGGGCGTCGTTAGCTGGCTTTTGTCTACTGAAGCAAAGTAGTTGGCTTTATGGTGAGCACTTATGGGCATTAGTTCTCTTAATAGTTGGGTTACTCTTTGTAAAATAAAGAAGGAGTAATCCTAGGCCAGTTAATCCAACAACTAGCGCTGTTTTTCATATTCATAGTAGTAGTAGTAGTAGTAGTGTGTAGGGACGTAATCATACATAGGCCGTTAAGCCTTCATGTCCCCCGGTTTTTACTTTTATGACGGGTTGAAATGCATGCATATAAATTTTCCTTCTTATTCTCAAAGCTTCCCAAACTGTACTTTAAATTTAGGTCTTCATCCCGCAAAATTCTTAAAAACGTTGTATTTTTAGCAAATTTAAGTGCCCGTTGGCAAACTGTTCCAGTTGCAATAACTCTGTTACTGAACTTGAATTCCCCATATTAGTATGAACTGCTTAAACAAATATTTTGCCTTCCGAATTTCTTTGTTCTATCTGTTTTAACGTCTCAAAAAATAGTCCCTGTATGTCCCTTTGCTGTGTGAAATATTTTGAACACTTCAATCAAATCCCCTCTAACACGTCCCGCCTTTTTTAAAGAGTGCAAATTTAAGTAATTTATCTATCTGTATAAGACTGTTTGTTACATTTTGAAGATTTTAGTAGCTCTTCTCTGTACTCTTTCGATTGCTATTGACTGTCTTTTCAAGTGTGGGTACAGATTATTTGCCATATTCAAAATGCGGTTAACCCTAGCTTTATTAACTTAAAAACGTTTCTATTTAGGTAAATAAAAGTTCTTTTTACTAATCCAATCATTTGGTTTGCTTTATTTATACACTTTTGAATGTGAGTATCAAAAAGTAAATCTTTATCAAAGATTACACCCGTCCTTTTCTTCCTCACATTTCTGTACCGCCTATTTCCACCTCTATTTTCATGTTGTTTTCATGTTCTGGATTGTTTTTGCCAACATGCAAAACTTTACATTTTTCAACATTAAAATATAGATTCACTTGTCTGACCAGTTTTGGAGGCAATTTAATTTTTTGCAGACTACTATTGTTATTTATTTGTCATATATTTTTGTATCATCAGCAAAAATTTTACAAAAACTATTTACCTCATCTGGAAAGGGCATTTATAAAAATAGTTAACAGTACAGGTCCTAAAATGCTCCCTTGGGGAATACCACTCATAAAATCTTTCTCTGGGTTTACCTACAGTTACCCACTCTTACTCTTTGTTTTCTATTTGACAAAAATCTCTAATCAGTTTAGCAACTTACCTACTTTACGTATGCTTCCATTTTTTTCAATAATCTCTCATGCGGACCCTATCAAAGCTTTACGGAAATCAAGGTAAATTTATCAACAGAGTAACTTATTCTTAGCATGTTAACTAAATCTTCCATAACTTCAAGTAGTTGTGATATGCAAGACCTTTTTTTTACCGAAAGCCATGCTGGCATACTGCAAACAATTATTATCAGTGAAGTGGATTCTTGACATCTCTTATAAAGGATTCTAGCACTTTGCTGCAATGCAGGTTAAGCTTACCCGGGCCGTAGTGCCTGGCTCAGATTTTGACCCTTTTTTAAAAATAGCAGTAACTTCTGCCGTTTCCAGTCGGGGGTAATTTTCCTGTCTCTAATGATTTATTATAAATTTACTGAGCGGTACAGCTAACTCCTTACTTAATTCTTTTAGAACTTTAGGTGGTATTAATTCAGGTCCCTGCGCTTTAGCTGTTCAAATTTAAACAACTTCTTCTTTACTGCAGCTGAAATAATTATTTATCTGTAACTGAAATTCCATTGATTTATACATTCTATAAGATTTAGGTATGTTATTTGTATCTTCATTAGCAAAAACACTTTGGGAAAAATCATTTAAAACTTCAGCTTTCTCCATATCTGACTCGGCCAACCCTCCTTTACCAAACATTTAGAGTATTTCCCTGCGTTTACTTTTGTTCGTTCTTGCACGTATTTCCAAAACATTTGGGATTTTTTTTACATTGTTCTGCATTTTACGTTCATAAGCTTTTTTGTTGATTTGATTTCATTTTTGCTCTTATTTCGCTTCTTGCAATTTACTGTATTCTTTCCCATCTTTCGTCAATAATACCTTTGAAAAAGATTTATTTTTTCTTATCATTTTAGTACTTTATCATTCATCCCCAAAATGGTTTAAGCATTTTATTTGGTACATTGTTTTGGAATACATTCGTCCATTACTTTTTAAAACTTCGCATTTTAAGACATTTTCCCCATTTTCCTCGACATCCGATCATTTGTAAGCAAGGAGTTGCACTCTCTGAAGCATTTTCCTCATTTTATTATAGTCTCCTTTCTGTAAGTCAATTTGTACTTAGGGTTTCTTTAGTCTTTCTTTTGGGGTTATACAGTTCAAAAGTTAAAATCAAGTGATCACTTTTGCCCAAAGGGTCACTTTATTCAAAATCAAGGATTTAAGGATTCCAAAAAACTAAAACTTAGTCATCATTGTTGGCTTCTGTTTTTCCGAAACGAGTTGGGCTAGTCATTTCTGTATTAAAATGCCTAAAGTTTTCAATAAAATTATTACTTTTATACCATTCCAAGTTCCATCCCCTGGTCATTATTTTTTTTTACTTCAACAGTCTTTGGGCTTTGGGCCTCGGGGATTGGATGTCTTAATCTTGGGGGGTCATCTTGTTTTTTTATTGTTTGTAATATTACTGGCTCAGAATTTATGTTGTTTTTTCCGATCTTCTGTTCATTGCCTGCCACAAGGATTTCATTGTTGTAGTTTATTATTGTTCCCACCTGGAGTCTGAGGTCAGAAGGTAGCATGTATAAACCAGTGCCGACAGCAAAGTCAACTTTTGATCTTGCAAATTGCAAAACATGTTGGTACCTTTTAATACTTGAAGGCAAATCAACAGTAGAATTAATGGCGTCCTCTAAATTTGCCAAGTACTGTTTTTGTGCATCAAAGCCAGTAGAAGGATCAGTTATGCTCGATCTTGCCTGTGCTTGCGAACCTAGCAAACACCAAACGTAAGTACGAATAGAGTCGTTTATTCGTTCTATTCCTGCTTTAGTTAGGCCCTTAGAAGTGTCTAAGATAAATGTTGTCCATGCTGATTTATGCTCTTGCTCTATGGACCCGAGGTGAACGCCTGTGCCTGAAGAGAAAGATGTGTAAGGAGGATTCCAGTCATAGTTATACTTTCTGTGCACGCCCCAAAAATAAGGGGTGCCTAAGCCATGATTAAGGTCCAACTTTTGTCTAAAGTCTGTCTTAACATTAATATTGAATTCGTTACAGATCCTTTCAAAAGCCTTCATGTCTATTCTGTTGCTGAATGGATTAAACGGTTTGTCATTTGGTAATGGCGCTTGCAGTTCAGTCAAAATACGTCTGAAGGTGTAATAGAAATGAAATCTATACACCGACCTCACCAAAGGGTCTGGATGATTTAAATGATCAGCATACGACACTCCACTCCCAGTTGTTGCACAAAACACAGCAAAGTTTAACTGGTTCTGATAAAACTGCATCGGATGACTGAACCACACTTTTGCGATGTAGTCTTTTTTAATAGGGGGGTTAAGATATCTGTTTAATGGAGTACTCACCTTTACTTGAAAGGTGTCAGTCTGGGTCACAGAAATGTCAAGAGTATCAGTTGTTATATTTTTAAGATTGTAGTGCGGCCCAACAGAATATTTTGCATTAGTATATTTGAATGCACTCATTTTTAATTTGTTTTAAAAAATGTTTGTAACAATAACAACTCAAGACAGTCCTTCGTTTTTAGAGTATGCTATTGATAATGAATGCGGAACCCGAAGGGTTGCACTCCATGAAATTGTTTACAAAGTCGTATGGTTTAATATAACTGAATCCAAAAACAATAATAAGATTCTAAAAGTTAACAAAACAGGGGCCAAAGTTAGCCAGTTAACAATACCTGATGGTTATTATGGGTTTTGCTCACTAAAAGAAGCAATGAGTAACTTCGGCATTACTCTCAAACTTAACAATGCAAATCTAAAAAACAATGTTAACATTCAAGCCTGAAGAAGAAGCAGGTTACTATTTTGATAAAGAGCTAGCTAAAATGTTAGGCTTTGCAGCTGACAATCATAGATTTAGAGTTACACCAAACAAAACTACTTATGAGGGGGAAAGTCCGCTCGATCTTGCATTACATTCATTACTCTATGTTCATTTGGATGAGTTAAGCACTGATGAAAACTTATATGATGGAAGGCCCTCAAATGTTTTAAGAGCTCTTCCGTCAGGGAAAGCTGCATATTGCGATTATGAAATTATACAATTCCCTAATTTACAGTTTAAAAGATTAGTTTGTGGGAGGGTCAGATCATTTAATATAAAGATCACAGACAAAACAGGGAAAGTTGTAAAATGTGATAACCTGCACATTGTTTTGGAAATAAAATAATAAGTTGTACTAAAAATAATGTCACGAGGACCAGAAGAACCGGGAGCTGGAGTTACATTAGCGCATGTAAGGTGTATAACCTTAGAATTAAAAGACCTTGCAGACGTTGCGGACTTTGAACAGAACAGTGAGATAGGCGCTTTGTATGGTTTTGAGTACACTAAAGATGGTGATTATAAACGCAAAGAGGTTAGCGACAACAAAAAGTTTCCTAAACTAGAACAACTACGCAATGTAGAAGCAAATAATGCTGGCCAGTATGAATATAAAATAGTTCGAAACCTGACAGCAAATGGCACTTAGAACCATATTTAGAATGGGACATAAAATTTGAATTCATAAGCCCATTTACATTTTTAGCCGTCAAAAAAGTTTCAGAAAAGCATTCAACTCTGGCCCTTTACATGTAAGTCTTATGCCAGAGGACAATAGTCGGAAAGAGATTGAAATAACGCCGTATGGGAAAAAACAGTACATCCTCCACAGAAGAGAAACGGTTTTTAAAGGAAGCTTCTACAAAATTACAGTTCTTTCCACATAGGAAATTAGGAGACACGTTCACAATGATATTTGAAATTTCTGTCTTTAAAGATGTGGAGAGGGATGGGGTTGTGGGCGTTAGTGACGTCCTTATAAAAGGAATTAATATTAGCTGGCAAAACTTAGACGTTAAACGTCTTAAAGTTACCATCG
The DNA here is from genome assembly GCA_018398815.1 of Conus ventricosus. Lineage (NCBI taxonomy): Eukaryota > Metazoa > Mollusca > Gastropoda > Neogastropoda > Conidae > Conus > Conus ventricosus. The sequence goes on along the minus strand of CM031601.1, from coordinate 70,743,225 downwards.
TCGTTCTTCACAATGGTGAGGATATTAAGACCATAACAACAAGCAACAAAATCAATGTTGACTTAAATCGAAACAATCTTACAGAACTGAATTGGATTAATGTTACACATTTAGGCCTCATAGGGTTTTATTATACTGAACAAGTTTTGATGGAGAGTATGATAAAAATAATAACTGGATTAGATTAAATTATGTTATAAAACTATGGAACAGACAGCTTTGGTGTCAATGCCGATGTTAAACTTTATGATAAAACCCCTCATTGCTCATTGATTTGTGGGCAGACTGGTTGTGGAAAAACAATATTTGTCCTCGACCTATTACAAACAGTTTATCGTTATAATTTTGATCATATTGTGATTTTCTGCCCAACACTTAAATGGAACAAAGCATATAATGATAGAAGGTTTATATGGGCGGATGATGACATATATTTAATTAATCCCAGCAATAAGCTGAGTGAGTGTTTAGAACACTTTTATAAATTGTTTGAGGGAACGCAGACACTATTTATTATAGATGACTGTTCGGCAGAAAGAGACATAGTTAAAAAGAGAAACACTTTATCAAAACTGGCTTTCAGTGGAAGACATGCTGGGATAAGTGTGTGGATTTTATGTCAAAAATATAACTCCGTTTTAAAAGACTTTAGAGAACAGTTAAAGACTGTAGTTTTATTTCACATGAAAGACAGAGACGCATTTGATGAATGTTTGCGCGAAAATGATGTTATTGAAAATAATCAGGAAAAACACAGGATTAAGCAAAAACTGAAATCTGAAAAGTTTAGTAAATTAGTATTGAAAACGGATAATCCTACACAGTATGTTTGTTTGTAAATAATCGTTATTTTTTTGGTTATTGAAGTCTTACTTGTCAGAGAACGTAAAAACACGGGTTCTAGAGTCAACCGGTCGAAACTGGTTGAGACCGGTTGAGCTAGAACCCGTGTTTTTACGTTCTCTGCCCTGCTGCTGGTAACACAAATACAAGTAAAACCATTTTTTGTTCAAAGTGCGGACAGGAGGGAATGGCAATCGTGATTTTGAGGTTTTTAATCAGACATCAACCGATTAACTCGTGGCCTTACATCTTGTCGTTTTGCGTCATTTCAATTAAACATGGCATCCGTTTCGAGTTTATCCACATGCAATTTTCGCCTGCTTTTGACTAGTCATGTAATCCTGGCAATGGTTGATGTGAAAACGAACAATTTTGTTTGATTAGCTGCTTCCATTCAGTCTCATTTCCTCTATTCAAACTGCGTGATGTAACGCAGTCTTACGGGGTCTATGTATAGGTGGTCTATTAGCCTTTGAAAATCTGATCAGCAAACCACAGTCAAAGGATGTCTGTGTGTCAGCCCACGCGCGCGCGCGCGCGCGCGCGCGCGCGTGTGTATGTGTGTGTGTGTGTGTGTGTGTGTGTGTGTGTGTGCGTGCGCGCGCGCGCGCGCGCAAGAGCATCAGCAGGCCGAGTGTGGTGAAAGAACAGGAAACGGCGAGAAGAGCAGCCCACAATCCAGTGCAATTTCCGAGCTCAGACGCAGTAACTTATCCCTTGCCTTGTGACCATCGCCAGCCAGGAACGTAATTGGGCAAAAGCGGTGCAGGAAGGGGGACAACTCGTCTACAGGGAGGCAAGCATGCAGCCTAGAAACGGAAATGAAAAGAGAGATTCAGTTATGTTACTTGCAACACAGTCGGCCTCGAAGGAGCAGGGCCGTGTTTAAACAAAGGAAAGATAAACACATGAAAAAAAAAGTAAGAGCAAAAGGTAATGAAAAGTTAGTACCCCCAAATGAAATAAATGACAAGCATTTCCGACATGTGGCTTACTCAATAACACGCTCTTCCAGGAACCGAGAGAATCCTGGCCCGAAGGTTCAAATCTTCCACAATGCTTTGCTTTCTTTTTTAATTTTGGTTTGCTTGCTTGTTTTGCTTTCCTTTGATCTTCCCTCTTCCGTAGACCATAAGCAGTGGTCTAAGTGTTTGCCTTTTATTTTTTTTTCATAAGCCAAGATCCCAACAGCAGCAGCTTATTAGCGCAGGTATAAGAACCCACGACAACACGGGAGGTTCTGACAACAACATATTAACAACATCTGCTTTGATAGCTGATTAAAGAAAAATATACAGGTATACAAACGAAGGAGAAAAAACAACGGATGACTGGTTACCATGGCGACGTTGAACAGCCCAATTTAACACCGAGAAATATGTTGTGACAATGAAGTTTTAGACGACACTTACCCCAACAATCAGCTAATCAACCAACAAGATCAAATGAAGGACATAAGGATTTTGCTCAGCCCTCGTCACTTTTGCCGGAACAATTTGGAACAAGATCTTCACGGACACTTACTGTTGTCAACTGGAACCTGAACCTCAGTAAGGCGTTTTGTACTGTGTGGCTCTAAAGGGTCAAGGCAACATGGAGTCTCCCTGTCCTTCGCCAGCCCAGCTGGCGCCAGTAAGACAGGAGTGACTAGACTCCAAAGTGTTCTCAGTGGCTCCCTCCTCTCGGGTTTCCGAAGACACGAACTTGTAACACTGAAAGTTTTCAAGAAAGTGGGTTTTTTTCCTGATGTTTGGTCAGACTTACAATCATTTTCACATGTTGAGCGATGGGAAACTAACCAAAGATATTTGCTGGAAAAAGAACTCTTGCATATGTCCCTAAAAAATCAACACGACAGCATCAAAACAAAATCATGTCAAAATTGAAGGAGAGCGTCTTTATACGAAAAAAGACATACACCAAATAGACATTTTGCGTATACCATGACCGCCTTCGTGGGGGATCAAATTCTTTTAGAATAATAGGGAAGAACAATTTAAAAGCGAAAAAGAAATAAGTCCATCCTGTATTTCACTTTTAAAATCACAATTTGTCAAATGTTTTAAGAAGCAACGGGAACTAAAATTTGGTAACATAACAATTTGTATCAAAGTAGTGTATTTCGCAAGCTCATTTCGTTTTTGTTTTTCAGTTTTATGTGACGATCCATTACTGCGTATGGAATGCAACCAGTGTGTCGTGTGTGTCCGACGTGCTATAACAATCGCTCCAGCAGAAATAAAGAGCTACTGCTTCTATTACTGAGTGACCGTACGCCCGAAGTCTGCGTTATCTATTCTCTGTCCGTCTTTTTCTCCGCGCGAATAATATACGGATACGGATGACAAACGATGACGATGCATACGTCAAAGGCATTTCTTCCGGTAATAATCATGCAGTAGATCCCTGCATTTTCCGAGTGGTTTTAAAGAACGGAAAGAAATATTTACCAGTGGCTTCACACTCGTGATGCTGCTGTCTGCTGATTTTACATTATGAGCGTATTGGGTAACATGGCATTTAAAAACGTCCCAAACACAGTACAAAGATTTCCGGCAAAAATGAACTTTTGCTTGCACTTTTTGTTTGCATGTTTGTTTTCTTTACGTGCCACTTTTGTCTCTCATAATATACGTGCGTGTGTGCATACACGCGAGCGGGAGTTTGTTGGCGGTGGAAATAGGGTTACTGACAAAAAAGTGTGTGTCTGGTGTGCATATGTGAGGTTGTGTGAGAGGGGTGAGGGGCGAGTGGGAGAGGGGGAGGGGTACGGACGTATGGAGAGGGAAGGGGAGGGTGAGGGTGGGGAGTGGGATGACAGGAGAGCGGAGGTTGTGCCTGTTAGTATGTGTGAGTATGACTGTGTTTGGATTGGTATGTTGTGAAGTACTGTGAGGCAACGTCAGGGGAATAGGAATGCTGCCGTTATTATTATAATTGGCATCATTCCTAATGTTGTTCTTGTTCTTAGCGTTTTATGACCATTTTATCATCATCATCATCATCATCATCATCATCATCATCATCATCATCATCGTCATCATCATCATCATCACACCATCACTATAACCATATCAAATTAAGCTACCATACCTGTGCATCTCAACAAGTGAAAAATGTCCAGCAACATCAAGCAGGGTCTGTATGTTGATACCAGCAAGAACTGTAGCTGTGTGAAGTGGCTGTTCGTTGCCCAGAAACCTATTCATGGCCTGCATGTTGCTAAACATGAAACTGCAATAACGTTAAGTGATTAATCATTGTGCAGAAATCAATGTGCAGAAGCGCAAGCCGTAACCTGAATGTGCATATGTCCACAAGAATCGAAATTCTATCGAGCA
>CM031601.1:70721541-70731541 GCA_018398815.1 Conus ventricosus | reverse complement strand
ATTCAAGTTGAAACAGACAAACTGCTTCTCTTGTTTCTGCTTCGTTTCAGTGATCATGAATTAGGTCAATGTTGGTTAAGACATTTGAATTCTCTTTATCTTGGTAAGACATATAATTTCTATTTATCTTTCCTTAAAGAAACAAAATTGCTCACAAGTATGTTTGAAGGAATTTTTCCATCTCTGACATCAGTATTTTAACTTTAACGAGAGGCTTATTTATAGACTGGCAAAAGCTACACCTACACTGCTTTGGCTTAAGAGATTATGAGTAATGACGTCAGTGCAAAGCAAATCTCTCTCTCTCTCTCTCTCTCTCTCTCTCTCTCTCTCTCTCTCTCTCTCTCTCTCTCTTCTCTCTCCTCTCTCTCTCCGCTCTCTCACGCCAGCCATATTTCTTAAAAGGCATACGGCAGCACAAGCAGTCTTTCTTTCCGAACGTGTGATAAATATGTAGTAAACCATTAAGAACAATGAACCTGGGTAGTTCAAAATAGGAAAAAGTCACTAAACAAACTTAAGCCCATTCAAAAAGCCTGCATCGATCATTGTAAATGAAATACAGGAGCGACTGTAATCTCGCGGATAGAGACACGTTAAGTTCATATTATGAGGTGAAATTTGGACAAAAATTTTGAATGTGCAGAAATACCCCCATTTGATAGAACACAACTTTCCTGAAGTTTTTATCGACTCTGCTAGAATCTCAGAGCAGATGTCACCTACGCGAAATAGGGAGAAAAGGCTATCAAACATACATGAACTCTAAAACAGCACTTCAGACAAGACAACCAAAATGATAAACACCTTTAGAAGTCCAGACACACAGACGGTCTAGACGCAGTCATCCAGTGTCCCACGGCCAAAAAAATGCATCATGCATTCTAGGGTAACAATATTGAAGAAAGCATCCCAGCTCTATAAACTATGAATACATTACAGTGAAGCTGTACTACAAAATGCAAATAAAACTCGATAAAAAAAACCGCCAGGGAATGTAGACATACTTGTTCGAGAAGAAGACATTGCCCTGGCTACTTCACAGGCCCACTCTCACGACAGCTGTCGCCACCTCAGCTTTTACAGAGGACAAACGACGAAACATAGATAAAACATTCACAGTGCAGAAGAAAGCTTTAAGTTCATAGTCAAAGACGCTGAAGGTATCATCGTTAATGCAGCTCCGTTCAACAACTGACAATGAACCGAAAGCAGCATACATCCTACACGTACAACCATCTGAAGACCTACAATCTGAATCATCCTACGCAAAACCAGAAAACAAAACACTGTGGACATACTGGGTCAAAAATCGACTTTTGACCATTAGACAAATGTAGTGATTGGACTTATCGGCCTTGATAACCGTGCGGGCTACAAGCTGGACACTGTGACAGATAGCCAGGTAACGAACAACCCACAGCAGGACAGGAGTCGTGAACCATCATCGTGTGATCCGTACAGTGGATTATCGGCCATTACAGTTTCCACCATGCATTGAAAAACATAACATGGAGGCAGTGATGAGTGTTGCGGAGTGTGTCTTGAACGTTCAAGAGGGTGCAGAAACGGTTTCCATGTAAGACTTTCTGTGGATTTCGTCAAGGCTTAGAAATATTCACACAACAAGGAAATGAAAATTCCAGATCGGACAGTTGGATGTTACTGGGAAAGATGTGGAGACAACAAGCAGTCTGCTGGTGTGTACATGAGGCCTGTTCTACTACCACTGACCGGAAACGCCACAGTTCAACATATATGCAAGTCTCCCTTAATGCATTCATACAGCTTTGTAAGGAGAGTAAAATCGTCATTCTTGATCAGTATGTTACCAACAAAGTCGTCATGCTAATATGGAGGAGGTGAACATTCAACAAATTCATAGTTAGGTTTGGTGATTTCTACCTGATTGTTAATGCTTGGGTGTGGTTGGCAAACCAAGGATCTGGCCCTAGCAAGATCATTGTACAATCCGACATATCTGCTAGTCATGTTCGGCAATACATGGACTCAAAAGGAATCTTAATTTTCGGAGATTTCTCAGCTGCTTGAATATCCATTGTCGTCTGTGGCTACGAATTGTACGCCATGTTCAAGTAGGAGACAAACAGTGGAAAGCATCGAGAAATCGCGCATTTCGGGTAATATGCTACATAAGGACCCCATTGCTCTTGGCTTTTGCGATACAAGACGTTATACCAACGAGGGCGGACAAATTCAGACTCACGCATGGTTTGGTAGAAGCTATTCATGTTCAACAACGATATTCAAACGATTGCAAATCTGTTGTGGATGAAGTGTCCCTTCTGAAGTCGATAACTTCTCTACACGCGTCACAAAAAGGGGTGGGGGGGGGGGGGGGGGGGGGGGAGAGGGGGGAGGGGCGCACAGAAGTTTTTTTTTGTGCTTCTGTCATCTAAAAGAGTGGGTTGTGCTGCAGACATACACAGAACTGATTCTACGTGAGCAGCTGAGCGTTGCCACTGACAACATTCTGAAGCACTTTCCCCAGGGTAGAAGCACAAACTTCCAACAGATAAAACGCGTTCCTCGGAAATGGAAAAAAAAAACGCATTTGGCCAAGATCCTGTTATCAGAATGGAGAAAAGAACATAAAACCCTGAATTATGCATCATGCATAGAGCGACATACACCCGAATGTCCTCTTTTAATAGAAAAACTGTGGGCCCAACTGTTGTGCAGAAGCAGGATTCCACACACGAGGAGATAGATGGCAGGATTGTCCCGCACCGTCTTCCCCAAGACGCAATCGACCCGTCATTTATATCATCTCACACCAACCACACACCGACATCTTTCTTCTCCTCTTTCATTTCAGCTTCCATCGAAACTCTCCTCTGACGCTGGTATTAGCAACCTCTGGAAACGTGTTTGCATCACTGAACTTGTTACCATGCCTGTGTCACAGTAATGGGATGCTCTACTTTGCCTGCACTTTTCTTTTTAAGAATACGATTCTACCAGTGTTTTCTTCCCAAAAGGAACACTGACAGTACCCAAGCATCAGAACTCAATCATTCCAACACACACACACACACACACACACACACACACACACACACACACACACACACACACACACGCACACACTAAACACACACACACACACACTAAAACACACACACACACACACACACACACACACACACACACACACACACACAAGCACACATACAAAGACACTCACTCACTCACACACACACACACACACACACACACACACACACACACACACACACACACACACACCAGATTTCCAGGACGTGCTTAATTCCTCTGGAACCCGAGTACTGCCGAATGACGGAATGAAAGACTTTGAGCAGGTCCTCTCTCTCTCTCTCTCTCTCTCTCTCTCTCTCTCTCTCTCTCTCTCTCTCTCTCTTCCTCTCTCTCTCTTCCCCCCTCTCTCCCTCTCCTCTCTCATCTCTCTCTCTCTCTCTCTCTCTCTCTCTCTCTCTCTCTCTCTCTCTTCTCTCTTTCCCATGGCAGCTCGTGTTTGCATATATAACACAAACTATCAAAACAGGGCGATGACATAGACTCACTTTCTTACTCCGTGAGTCAAAAGAAGAGAGTTTTCCGATCTGACTCTCGTGCAGTGTCACAGTCTTTTCAAACTAGACCACCCCAAACAGGGTGACGTTGTTAAGAAAACTGCTGCCAAATTGTATCCGATCCATTCACAAACGCAAATATAATATGACATATTGGTATTGTAACTGTTAGTATAGAGACACGTACAGCTCTTTGATTTGCTGCGTCAGTGGGCTATTCCTGATGTATTGACCTGAAATTATATACTCTTACTTTGTTACATTTGGCAGCAAATATTCAAACTGCCTACTCTCGTTCTATCTTAAGTTGGATGTATTATCTTCAAGTAGGATGTTCCTCTCTATCTGCTTCTCTTTCTCACTGAAATCCATTACATTGTCTCTTTCCATGAAATGTGAATTGATGTGAATTATTATTTGTTACACTATTTGCATAAGACATCGTTTATCAATGTCAGAAGTGGTAGTTATAATTGTTCACAGTTTTAAGGGAACTACAATTCTGTAGCGCTAAGAATATTTGAAACATACGGCCTCTTGCGCTGAATGCGATCTTTACAGGAGATGGCTAGAACGGGTTTTTCCCCTGTTATTCCCGTAATGCGAAGTTTGCCTGTGGTAGTACATGTCATTACCGAAAAATACCAACGTTACAGATTACCCTCCCCCAGCCCCTCCCACCCCACACGCATACACACGAACACACACACACACACACACACACACACACACACACACACACACACACACACACACACACACACACTAGGAAAGCGCGAGGGCGGGTAAAAAAAAAAAAAAAAAAAAAAAAAAAAGCAAAAAAGGTAAGAACAAAACACCGTCTACAATTTCATTATCTGTTATTCTCAGAGGAGCCTGTCTGGTGACGACCTTTACGCGCCTGGTGTTCATCACAGCCTCGTCGACCTGTCAACAACAACAGACGGTCTTCAGGGACAATCACCGACCCATGAATCGTTGCTCTCCATCCCCCCTATGTTACTCCTTTCCGTCGTCTATCATACCTATCGCACTGCCATGGAAACGTCATCGGCTTTCGACGGAAGTCAAGGATGGGACGATCCGCCTATTCTCTTAACTTTGTTCGTTTCTTTGATTGTCTTTTTCCCCAGACAGTTGTTTCCTCCTGATCTGTGTTTACCTTACGACGTAAAGGTTGTTATTTCCGTTCTCTCTCTCTCTCTCTCTCTCTCTCTCTCTCTCTCTCTCTCTCTCTCTCTCTCTCTCTCTCTCTCTCTCTATTTAGTGCACACACACACACACACACACACACACACACACTTGACCAACTTCCGTGGCCAAGTGGACAGCGTCATGGATTTCCGACTGTAGGTTCGATTCCCATCAGAATCACTGAATTGTGTCATTTTCCTGCCCCGACCTATGTAGTTTGCCATGGGCTCAATAGCGAAGACTGGAACCAAACAGTCGAGTTTCATCTATCGGACTGATGCGTCTCTGAGAGTGTTGCTCAAATTTCTCGACCAACACTGCAGGTGCGCGTATTTCTCAGGCCCGGTTGACGCCGAGACACATTTATGAAAAGAATCGTAGAGCGCAGCCGTCGTCATGCAGTCTAGGGCCAGAACGATACTCTACAGCAGAGTCTTAACCACCCTCATCGATCAGCGTAGAAACAGTCTACATTCTGTGGTCCTTCATACCCTGCTCTTATGGTGACCTCAGGTTCGGTTTCCTCTTCACGTTTTAACTCTTGGTAAGTTCGTGTTACGGTCACTGGTGTGGCAAGTTCTTGTGGACTGTCGATGGACGGGCGTAGTGGCGCCCTCCGGAAGGGGAGGCTCACTTACGCTGACTCTGCGACGAAGCAACTAGTGACGTCTGCAGGGGGTAGGGGGGGGGGGGGGGGGAGGGGGGAGGGGGAGGGGGGGGCTGGGGGTAGTGGGGGGCTTAGTAGGTAGTACCTTTCGTATGTCGAATCAGAACGAGCGGTAGTGCAGCGTTTCCTCAGACGGGTGCCCTGAACGACTTGATGTCGACTGCTCCGTGCGGATTCCCGGTGCCGGCGCTGCGGCGGTACAGCCCGGGGTGTGGCTGTGGATGGGGAGCCAGAATGAGCGGAGTGGGTGTAGTGTCACCGAGGTGGTAAATAAGGATGAGACAAACAGAGGTGGCACAGAAGATGAGCCAAAAGGATGGGGTGCTGGGGCGAGCCTGAGACTTCATTTTCATTAACAAGTTTCTTTGTTTGTTACATGAGCTCGTGTGTGAGAGCGCGCGCACCTATGTGTGTGTGTGTGTGTGTGTGTGTGTGTGTGTGTGTGTGTGTGTGTGTGTGTGTGTGTGTATGTGTGTGTGTGTGTGTGTGTGTGTGTGTGGAGAGAGAGAGAGAGAGAGAGAGAGAGAGAGAGAGAGAGAGAGAGAGAGAGAGAGGAGGAGAGAGAGAGAGAGATTAGCTGTTGTAAGTAGCACCGGTTTGTTATTGTGTGAATGTGTTGTTTCGCCATGTCAACATAATCTATCATTGTTTATTGTCTCAGGAACAAGTCATCTGCCTTAACGAATCTTGAATTGCTGATCGATTAAAAAACAGATTTCAGTCTCCGATGCTGACCTTGATCGTCGAGATGAGCAGAGTGAACACTCCACCCTGGTCACATGATATGAAGCGGAGAACTTCCTTGTGCTCAACTGCCCTGTTACGTTGACCTCGAACTTCGCTGTGTGTTGCTAACTTGTAATCCTATAGACGAGTTTTCCCCAAAGAGACTCTACTCCCGGTTTGGGTAATTCGCCTCGAAAGGCATCAAGCAGAGTTTCTCCAGAACAACCCTATCCTCATCCCTCCTTTACCTCTCTCCTGAAAACCACTCCGGGTCTTCGTCATGCATGCGCCTCGAAAGGCATGAAGCGGAGTTTCTCCGAAACAACCCCACCCCAACCCCACCTTTACCTCCCTCCCGAAACCGCTTTCCTTCTCCCCAGACACCCACATCCTTCTTTCTCCTCACCCTGCCTTCAACATCAGGATCGGCTTTCATTCAAACTCTCCTTTTTTTCCCTGTCCACGACACCCATGAGGGTTAAAATACCGACTGTATTAGTTCTGCGTGCACGACCAATGGCCAAAGTAATGTGTGTGTAGCCTTACTGGGGCTCTGGGGAGGCGGTGTATCATTTTTGATCTGGCTTCAAGCTCATAACGGTTGGGGGAGTTTGCCCTGAATACTGTAACATATTTGGACAGGCTCTTCTTTAAAAATCAATGTCTGGAAAAGTCGACGCATTGGTTGTTACTAGCCGCTGATGCGTGGTGGTCAGTGTCGATGACAGGGCTGGGGGGATTTGAATTCAATCCCCATCTGTAGCCTGATGAACATAGTGTAACACCAGTGGCTTCCACCATTTCCCTAAAAAAAACTATCACGGTGTATCAGACAGTATTACATCGTGGGCCGAACGGTCCTAAAGGTCATTTACCGTATGGATACGCCTACATATTTCTGTACATCTGTTGACAAGAATCCTTAACATGTAAGCTACCCACTATTCCATTCAAGTCTATTTAATTCACGCCATTTATAGCCCAGCCGACGTGTGGCCGTTTTGGGATTGTGAATTGGTCAAAGTTCATGCCCTACACAACCAATTAAAAAACTCTTAATGAACCGAATTTCCTTATCACGAAAAATTAATTTTAAAAGTTTCTCGTACTGAGGGCGGATTGGTGAGGTAGGTGTAGATGATGGCTGCAAAATAGGGGAATGCATGTGACTTTGCAGGCTGCGTGGCCGCTCTCTAAACATCCAACTATCTTCTCCTGTCGTAGTTTTTCGTTCCATTTACAGACAAGGCCTGACCCCACCAAGGGCGGCCTTTGTGAAGCATATCAGAGGCACGCAGCTCTTTGTTCAGCCAGTGTGTGGGGCATCACGCCGTGGAGGGAGCGGTCGATCACTCGGCTGACAGTGGTTCCTCTGATTCTGCCGTCTTTTGTCGCTGTAACGTCGTGGTGGGGGGCAATCCTGTGTGAGGTTAGACCATTTGATCCTGCCAACAATGCCAAGTGTCGGCAGAGTGCGGAGATGGTGGTGCAGACAGTGGTACGCATTTGGACGCAACTGAAAGAGTTTGTTAACCGCTTGCGTGTTCCTGTGCCAGAGGTCTTTGACGTAAGTCTGACCTTTCGATTTTAGAACAGTGTGAGGGATGGAAACACTGTACAGTTCCTTACCCTTGGCATTCGTGGCAAGCTGATCAGCCATCTTATTACCGCAAATGTCGACATGACTGGGAGTAAGGTGGCTGATCAATTTCAGGGTAGTAGATCGGCCATCTTATTACCACAAATGTCGACATGACTGGGAGTAAGGTGGCTGATCAATTTCAGGGTAGTAGATCGGCCATCTTATTACCGCAAATGTCGACATGACTGGGAGTAAGGTGGCTGATCAATTTCAGGGTAGTAGATCTGCCATCTTATTACCGCAAATGTCGACATGACTGGGAGTAAGGTGGCTGATCAATTTCAGGGTAGTAGATCGGTCATCTTATTACCGCAAATGTCGACATGACTGGGAGTAAGGTGGCTGATCAATTTCAGGGTAGTAGATCGGCCATCTTATTACCGCAAATGTCGACATGACTGGGAGTAAGGTGGCTAATCAATTTCAGGGTAGTAGATCGGCCATCTTATTACCGCAAATGTCGACATGACTGGGAGTAAGGTGGCTGATCAATTTCAGGGTAGTAGATCGGCCATCTTATTACCGCAAATGTCGACATGACTGGGAGTAAGGTGGCTGATCAATTTCAGGGTAGTAGATCGGCCATCTTATTACCGCAAATGTCGACATGACTGGGAGTAAGGTGGCTGATCAATTTCAGGGTAGTAGATCGGCCATCTTATTACCGCAAATGTCGACATGACTGGGAGTAAGGTGGCTGATCAATTTCAGGGTAGTAGATCGGCCATCTTATTACCGCAAATGTCGACATGACTGGGAGTAAGGTGGCTGATCAATTTCAGGGTAGTAGATCAGCCATCTTATTACCGCAAATGTCGACATGACTGGGAGTAAGGTGGCTGATCAATTTCAGGGTAGTAGATCAGCCATCTTATTACTGCAAATGTCGACATGACTGGGAGTAAGGTGGCTGATCAATTTCAGGGTAGTAGATCGGCCATCGTATTACCGCAAATGTCGACATGACTGGGAGTAAGGTGGCTGATCAATTTCAGGGTAGTGTAGCGTTAAAAATTCAGAGGTCAGAGGTGAGGGTGTTTGAATGTTCGGTCAGTTATGGCCACTGTAGCAAAGAGAGAGATTGACGAAGAATGAGGTCAGAGGTGAGGGTGTTTGAATGTTCGGTCAGTTATGGCCACTGTAGCAAAGAGAGAGATTGACGAAGAATGAGGTCAGAGGTGAGGGTGTTTGAATGTTCGGTCAGCAATGGCCACTGTAGCAAAGAGAGAGATTGACGGAGAATGAGAAGGTCAGAGGTGAGGGTGTTTGAATGTTCGGTCAGCAATGGCCACTGTAGCAAAGAGAGAGATTGACGGAGAATGAGAAGGTCAGAGGTGAGGGTGTTTGAATGTTCGGTCAGTTATGGCCACTGCAGCAAAGAGAAAGATTGACGGAGAATGAGAAGGTCAGAGGTGAGGGTCTTTGAATGTTCGGTCAGTTATGGCCACTGTAGCAAAGAGAGAGATTGACGAAGAATGAGGTCAGAGAGGAGGGTTTTGAATGTTCGGTCAGTTATGGCCACTGTAGCAAAGAGAGAGATTGACGGAGAATGAGAAGGTCAGAGGTGAGGGTGTTTGAATGTTCGGTCAGTTATGGCCACTGTAGCAAAGAGAGAGATTGACGGAGAATGAGAAGGTCAGAGGTGACGGTGTTTGAATGTTCGGTCAGTTATGGCCACTGTAGTAAAGAGAGAGATTGACGAAGAATGAGGTCAGAGGTGAGGGTGTTTGAATGTTCGGTCAGTTATGGCCACTATAGTAAAGAGAGAGATTGACGGAGAATGAGGTCAGAGGTGAGGGTGTTTGAATGTTCGGTCAGCAATGGCCACTGTAGTAAAGAGAGAGAGTGACGGAGAATGAGGTCAGAGGTGAGGGTGTTTGAATGTTCGGTCAGTTATGGCCACTGTAGCAAAGAGAGAGATTGACGGAGAATGAGGTCAGAGGTGAGGGTGTTTGAATGTTCGGTCAGTTATGGCCACTGTAGTAAAGAGAAAGATTGACGAAGAATGAGATCAGAGAGGAGGGTGTTTGAATGTTTGGTCAGTTATGGCCACTGTAGTAAAGAGAGAGATTGACGGAGAATGAGGTCAGAGGTGAGGGTGTTTGAATGTTCGGTCAGTTATGGCCACTGTAGTAAAGAGAAAGATTGACGAAGAATGAGGTCAGAGGTGAGGGTGTTTGAATGTTCGGTCAGCAA
>CM031601.1:70715522-70721441 GCA_018398815.1 Conus ventricosus | reverse complement strand
TTACTGACAAAGCACTCACACGCACACTCAACCCTTCTTCTATCATGTATCTCAACAATGACAGTCATTCAACCTCAACGCAATTACTTACCATCACTGCTTTTAAAAAATCTGAATAAAATTATGAAATTTTCCACTGCTTACCACCCTGTTAAGGTTTCTTTCCAGACCCTCCAACAGCCGGATTCTTGCGCACCTGTCCTGTTCTGCCTCTGCCACCCCATCACCCCCTGGATGCCTGCCCCCCCTGGATCTTCGCTGGACACCTCACCACCTGTCCCGCTCTGTTGATTGCACTCTGCGGTGCCCTTCGCGTACAGTACTGTTCCTGCCTCTGCCACCATTCACCCCTGGACGTCGGCAGCCCCTGGAATCATTAGACAACATCACCACCTAGCCTCTTTCGGACTGACAACAAAATTGTGGGAAAAACTGGTGACACCGGCATACCTCCTACCTCCATCTGTCTGCCCTGAAGTATCGTGTTCTTTCTAGGGGTCTCTAATTCTTCCCAGGAAGCCCTACATCAACAAGTACGGACGTCATCCATGACTGACGAACGCTTCTTTCGTTCCTTAAGATGGATGGCCCCGTGCTTGGTCACCCTCCCAAAGCCCCATGCACCCCCCTTCCTTCAACCCTGTCGATGAGTTTATTCACAAACTTTTCCACACTCTGTGTTCGTGAACCAATAACCATGGGAATAATGAAGTTGAATGCTAATCACTCTATATAAATGTGCCCTCTCTCTGAATCGCTAACTTAAAATTCTCCCCCTGCACGATTTCCACCTTACACCCACAGAAATCATGCTCTTGAGTCCTCCACAAGTGGGGTTGACATTGTCATAAAACCAGTGACAAGGTGGTGCGGTAGGTATGAAGTGGTGTGGGACTGGATCCTGGTATATAGCAGAAGGCTCTCAGGCAATCAACGGGCACACCAGCTACCAGAAACTGGAAAAAGCCCACCCTCCAGTAGACCAGAAAACTATTTCAAAAATCCATTAAGGGATCGTGTAAATAAAAGGCCACTTACCCCCTACGGCTTCTAAAACTGTTATCTAAGGCCAAGACAGAGATTCTAATTTTCTACCTTCTGCCCAAATCTTCAACAAGGCTAACACCCATGGATAGATCCCATGTCTCAGCCGGCAGTTGCCCCAAAGAAAATATTTCTGAATACCTAGACTCCATTCCTCCAACCATCGTTCAAACCTGCCCACGTTCATCAAGGACACTACTCATGCTTCAGTCTCATTTATGACCCTCCACCCTCAATCCGAAGTTTCAGCCTAAATATCTATTCACTTTCTATGAAAGTGACATTTCTGTATACTTAGTAATTCCCCATGCAGATGGGGACTTGCAAGCCCTTGTCATTTTTTCTCAAACCAAAGGATCAGACCCTTCCCCTTGACGTTACACTCTTATTTGCCTTTGCTGGCAACTCCGTCCTCAACAAACAACACCTTTACCTTCCTTGGCGGACACTTTCATACATCTCAGTGGTGTCGCCATGGGTACCAAAATGGGCCCCAGCAAGCCATGCCTTTTCATGGGGATACTTTGAACGCAACTTCCTGCAACAATTCCATGGTTATCTATCCCTGAATTCTATAAATCGCTTACAATCGATGACGACTTGGTGTTTCCCTCCATTGGCCCTTTCAGTGATCTCCATGTCTTCTTCACAGCAGTCCCGAACTTTCATCCAGCTATCAAGTTTCTACCTATGCAATATCTGAAAGTGGATCTCTTTCACTTGCATGAATCTCTCCATCACTGATAGTGGACTTCCACTTCCATCACTAAAAAACTACGGACTCCACTATTATCTCGATACAAGATCGTCACTATTATCCCATGTACTCAAATTCCAGCATACCCTATTCTCAGTTCTTGAGGCTCGCAGACTCTGATCTGTGAACTCTGTCTTTAACGTAATGCCCCTTGAAATGAAACAGTTCTTCCTGATCGCCACTACCCGGAGTCATCATTGACCGTGCTCTCAGAAAGTTCAGCTCATCGCACGTCACAAGCTCTGGGGTACCCCAACCCAGGAAATCAACCAGTGACTGACTGTTGTCAGCCTGCTTGTACCACCCTTCGGTCCACCAGGTGAGCAAAAAATTCTCCAAACCAACTGGAGATTCCTTCAGTCTTGTGCACAATCAGCTAGAATTTTTTCCCAGCCCCTCTAGTTGCCTACAAACGGGACAAGAATATCCGTTGGACTTGATTGTGCGTTCAAGTCTCCAGCTACAGACGTCAATCTTCTGTAGGGCCAGACCTATGCTATCTGCCCATGCAAGAACTGCCCCTTCTTACTGCACTGCCATTGAAGTGAAAAAGGCCCAGTTCACGCATGACTGTCTCCAAATTATCAAATCTGCCAAACCACTAACTTGGTCTACATCATCCACTGCAACCGTTTGTTCTAAACTTTACATCGGCGTGACGGCCGCACTTTTGACGTCAGATTCAAGGAACACATCGATGACTTTAATACTAAGGGTCAATCCAGTTGCCAAGCACTTAATCCTCCCCAGCCATTCACGCGCACAATGAAGATGTGGAGGGTTATGGCTCATGAAAAACTAGTGACTCTGAGACAGGAAGTTATGTTTTGAGTCTCACTTGATTCCAAAAAAACTGGGGCACCACGAAAGCCAGCTGAGTATCTATGTAAAAGCTTAGCAATTCTGTGTATTTTTTTTTTTTTTTTTTTTCCCGAGACACTTCAGGTGGAACAATGGACTTTTGATTCCCTTTACCCTTTAGTACTTACAGGGCTGCATGGTTGGTCTGCATCAGTGGCCTCTTCGTGACCGTAGTGCCTGGCGCCTATGGAATGATCGTTTGAGAACCTATATCTTTTTGACAGGAGTTCTGAGTAGGTTAGCTCCCCAGTCTCCTGTCTTTTTGTTTTTTATATTTTCTTTTATTTATTCATTTATTTTTCTTCTCACTTACTTTTGTATCTATCCCTCTCCTTCCTACCTCCTTTGCCCCCTCCTCTTCCACCCCCTACCTTTTTTTTTTTGTTGTTTTTTTTTTTTTCTACCCCCTCTCCCCTTTCCCTTCTTCTCCATCACATCTCCGTCCTTGTTCCTTTCTATCGTCCTCTGAAGGGCTCCTTCCCCCTTTCGTTCCTTCTCTTTACTTTCCATTCTTACTTCCTTTTCTCTACTTTCGACCTTACTATTCTACCTCTTCACCCCCCCCCCCCTCCCACTCCCCTGCCCTCCCTCATACTTCCCCCTTCCTTTAGGCCACTCTGTTTGTCCTCTCTTTTTGTCTCTCCTTCTTCCCTCTGGCCCCTCCCTTTGCCTTCCCCTTACCCTCCCTCCTCTTTTTATTCCCATTTTTATAAAAATTTTTTTTTTTTTTTTTTTTTTTTTTTTTTTTTTTTTTATTTTTGTCATTGGGTGTGTTGTTAGCGCCTATCATCATGGAAAGCATATCTTATCTTTGCGGTTAATGCTCTTATTTTTGCCTTTTTTTCTGTTTGCGGCAAACCATAGCACACCTACTGCCCTATGCTACACCCAGGTGTCTTATGTATGGCCTTTGTTTGTACATTTACCCATTTAGTCCCCATTGTTACCCCCCCCCCCCAGGCGGTGTGCGCTTATTGGCGTGTTATGTGTGCGTGCGTGTGTGTTCGTGCGCATGCGCGCATTTGTGTGGTGTGTGGGTGTGTGTGTGTGTGTGTGTGTGTGTGTGAGGCTTTGCCCGCGGGCAAGTGCTTTTTTTTTTTTTTTTTTTTTTTATTTTTTTTTTCTTGTGTGTGGGGGGGTTGAGCCTTGCAGTCTTAAGTGCGTTGGCCTAGGGGGTTTTTTTCGGGGTTCTCCCGTTTTCCCTATCAACCCTTGTGTGCTTGGGTAGGGCTACCTACACTTGGGTCAGGACTTGGGTCGGATGATTCTTTATATATGCTTAGGCGGGCTTGAACCCCTTTCTCGCACCCCCCCCTCCCTTCGCATTAAAATGATTTTTCGAGTATATTGTTTCTTATTTATTGTGCTTGTTTGTTCATTTATTCATATGCAACACACCCTACTAATACCATCACACCCCTCCCCATCACTCTCTCTCATTCCCCTCCTCTTCTCTCTTATTCTCAACTCTTCCTCTACTTCCATTCTCTCTCTCTGTCTCTCCCTCTCTTTCTCCCCTCCCCCCCCCCCCCTCTCTACTCTCTCTCCTCTCTCTCTCTTTCCTCTTCCTTTTCCTCCTCCCTCACTTTACTCTACCCTCTTTCCTCGTGCCCTTATGCTTCGAACTTACTCTCCCTGCTCTTCCACTGTCCTTGTTCTTCTTTCACCACTTGGGCTTCACAAGGCGTAGTTTTGTGCTTGTTTAGGTCTGTATTTTTTTGTCGCAGGAGGGGTAGGCATTTTGACGAAAATTTCTTGTCCTGTTTTGGTCGTGCATTAAATCGTTCGTTACTTCAATTTGTTTTCGTGTGCTCTTCTGCGTTTTTGTCGTGTATTCAGTAACGCGAGGTTTGGTTCATTTGGACTTTCTTGATTAAAAATTACCTCCTATCGTACTCAATCGATCAGATATATTCAAATATCACGGGAATTTTCCATCTTTCACAGATGATCATTCCATTATCCCCTTCCAAAACTTTTGTTATTGAAAGAAGAAATAGATTCACCGTTGGTGCTGGGGAGGACCCAGAGAAGCTCGTCTTCACCTGCCTTTTGTAGCATGTCACTGTACCACAATTGGAGGCAGGAGCTGTGTGACGATGGGTACAGGCACGCACTGGAACATCCATTAATGATATCTAGGCGGAATTCAATGCTCCTGAACAGAGGGTAAATCAGACTACAGGATGCAACTCAGTACAGCCTTAGAATAGATCCCCTTGGGTGTTACATGCCCTTATTTCATGTCTGCAAGCCCACGGCATTAGTCCTCCGCCTCCCTAGCTGCCGAGCAACACCCCACAGACCCAACCACGGGCCCACGGTCTGATGATAGACAGTGTCAATCTGGACAGCCAAGCTGTCGCCATACGGTCTTTTCGCCATACGGTTGTTATTATTATCATTATTATTATCATTATCACTACTATTATATAGTTTACGTATATATATAAAATTTTATAAACAAACCAGGATGCGTAGTTTTGATTTACTCTGAGGATCTACCTCGAAATTGAATGGATCTGGCCCTCGGCCACATTTCATCTTTTCGCCAACTTTAGATGAATTTGGATCAGCAGTTTTGTAAAATCGTCTGCACACAGAAGCAAACAAACACACACAAGAAGACGAAAATATCATCTCCCTGACAAATTGTCAATCTTTTCTCGGAGGAGACAACGTCCCTCCATGGCATGAGAAAAGTAGCACGCGCACAAGATTAATGGAAAGTGTCCCAATTATACACGATCTGAACACCTTTGGCCTGGCGCACGAATACACCCACAAAGCACAAATTTCTTCCATTATTGCAGGTGTTTGGGTTTAAGTCCGGTTGTCACGTCAGTCGTCACTTGCCGACTTTTGATGCCACATATTGTCGTTTCGATCTTGCACCTGCTACTTCGAAAATGCCCCCCCCCCCCCCCCCCCTTAATTTTAGTCTAGTCAAATGCGTTTGTCACCTGTGGTTGTGGAAACAGATGAATGTGCTTAATTACCTGCTTCCGTGACACTTCGGTTCTTGATTAATAGTCATTTAATTTTTGCACCTGTCGTTGTGGAAACAAAGAAAGGTGCTAAATTACCTGCTTCCTTTCGACTTCAGTTCCTGATGAACCCTTAACGATGTAATGCAGTCTACTTGGCAAAGTCAAGCCGACATTCTTAAATCTGCACGCCTCAGCGTAGGCGACGGCTGTCTCTGAGAAGGCACACGTGTGCAAAAATGTCTGTTCAGTTCAGTTCAGTGGTTTATT
>CM031601.1:70705522-70710522 GCA_018398815.1 Conus ventricosus | reverse complement strand
CAGTGGATATGATAAGGACATCACACACGCAGAGTGCCGGAGGCCTTGGAGGGGAAGGGGAAGGCTGTCTATCACTTACCTTTTTGGCTTCACTCAGACAAAATCGGCGTGCATTCACTGTTCAAAGCGAGGAACCCTAAGGCATGTCGTCACTTGAGGGGTTTAGCTTCTCTCACTAGTGATTCAAAGGTCATCTCCCGCTTATATCACCAATTATTCCTTTTTGACGCCTCCATTTTGGATATGTCCACCAAGATCAGCGCTGCCAAATTCTGTTTTATTTATTCACAGGAGCAAATTTAGGGCACCTTACTACTACTTCGTTATCAGTTTTTAGTAAAACATCCACAGCTGTTTAATTTGAGGCTTCAATGTGGCCATACTTGCTTTGTACACTTTAAACAGTCAACACTTACTTTGCCTTCTTTGGCAAGATACATATTTAAATATAGACAATCTTTGTTGTGTATTCAGTAGGATCGTTATCTACATCTGATCCTCTTTTCCATAGAAATTGCATCGAATCGTTTCTTGTTCTATAATATGAATGAATTTTTGAAAAAAATATTTCCATAAAATGTAACTTACCTTTTTATAAATAACGCAACTTAACTTTATCAGTGTTAGCAGCGGTAACTGCAGCTGATTATGGTCTTCAAGAAAATGACAGTTTTGTAACAATGACAATATCGCTGGAAACATTATCCGAGATTTACGGCTTCTACCATTTAGCGACATTTTCAGGTAGGGGATAAGTAGAAAGTTCTTCATAATATTCAGTTTGGCAAGGTTTTGTAGTGTGTGTGTGTGTGTGTGTGTGTGTGTGTGTGTGTGTGTGTGTGTGTGTGTGCGTGCGTGCGTGCGTGCGTGCGTGCGTGCGTGCGTGCGTGGGTGCGTGCGTGCGTGCGTGCGTGCGTGTGTGCGTGTGTGTGTGTGTGTGTGTGCGTGCGTATATATTCAATTATAAACAAAGCTTGCTCTTATGTCTTAGACTGAAGAAATAGGGGGAGATAAGCATTCATATCTGCAGTGGTAGATAATTCTGCCTAACTAACAGTATGTGCTTGAGTGGGTGAATGGGGAAAAATAAAATAAATGCTTCTCAAAATGAGCTTTCAGCAAGCTTAGGAGGAGAAACAATCAGGCTTCGAAATATCGGTATCTGACCAGGAGTTATATGTTAGTGAGTTTCCTCCCCATTGGAGATTGTCTCCCCCTTGGAGACTGTAAGCTTGCTGAAGGCTCATTTTGAGAAGCATTTATTTTATTTTTCCCCATTCACCCACTCAAGCACATACTGTTAGTTAGGCAGAATTATCTGCCACTGCAGATATGAATGCTTATCTCCCCCTACTTCTTCAATCTAAGACATGAGAGCAAGCTTTGTTTATAATTGAATATTTCTTGCAGTCATTGCAATACCAAGCTGCTCTCTAAGTTGCTGGAATGGTGCTCGGTACTTATCCTTGGAATTTATTAGTTTATTGTATATATATATATATATATATATATATATATATATATATATAATTCTTGTCCTTAAAGTCCCCTAAGAAAGACCTGTTGCAGGCCGAAATATTGGGAATAATTTATATGAGTCTGCTGCTTTTATCTTCGTTTTATGTGCGTTTATATATACAGTCGAAATCGCTTATAACGAATCCCCGGGAACATTCAAAATTGCTTCGTTTTATCCGGCTTTCGTTACAACCGCGTCGGTTATAACGAATTTCTTTCTGGTTGCTTCATTATATGGTTGCTTCGTTATATCCGACGTGGCGTTTCTTTCTCTCTTTCTCTCTGTCTCTCTCTCTCTCTCTCTCTCTCTCTCTCTCTCTCTCTCTCTCTCTCTCTCTCACACACACACACACACACACACACACACACACACACACACACACACACACACACACACACACACACTTTTCTATTCAAATAAACGGCGCACCATTGCAAGCAGTGTTGTTGTGAAATATTTGCTGATGATACCCCATTACAATCACACGGTAATAATCTTACTGAACTGGTAAGTAATCTGCAGACAAAGGTCAACAAACCGATCACATGGACAGAAGTGAATCATATGTCCCTCAATACCAATAAACAAAATGCACGTATAGCATACGACAAAAGTGGCAGAAAATGAGTTCCTCATTCACACCATTCAATGCTCAAGGACAAAAGATTGAAGAGGTTACACCGTATAATGTTTCAGGAATTGTCATTGACAACGACTTTATCTTGGTCTTACCACATTGCTGAACTTGGTAAACGTATTTTCAAAATAATATTTTAACTTGCAAAAATTCAACATTTTCTAAATCTTCATTCCCGGAATAGATTTTTCATGCGCATATCCTTTCTCTTATCAATTATGCATTCACTTTATCGGATGATGCCAGCGAAACTAAGCTGAAACAAGTAAGAGTTTACATAAATGGGCCATTATTGAAATCTAGTACCTTGACAAGGATTGGTTATAGAACTCAAAGTATTCTTCCATTTAAAGACAGACTCTACCTCAACTAATGCTTTTGCATGTACAATATGATGAATGGATCAGCTCGAACTAAATTCTCTTTACGATCTGGCATCGAGGGAAATAGACATACACATAAGCTGCCTTTTCCCACACCGAAGTAATCTTTGTCAAGCACGTTTTGTATATTCTGAAGGGATCACATGGAATAATTTGTCTTCCTCTTTAAAACATGTCCCTCGAAACAGGCATTTAAAAAGCACTAAAAAGCATCTGATGGAAACTCTATACAACCATAAAAGGTCACCCCTTCTCTCTCTCTCTCTCTCTCTCTCTCTCTCTCTCTCTCTCTCTCTCTCTTCTCTCTCTAACTGCATTTGAAATTGATGTTCCAACAATAGTTTCTTATTATTTCACATGTTTTAATATGAGTAATGTACATATTTGTATGGTTGAAGTTGTGTGCTTTAACAAAAATGTTGTTTCTAAATTTCCCTGTGGTATGCTACCTTCGTGTCTTTTTAAGAGGGCAGGGTATAAAAAAAGCTTTGCAGCTTATTCTTCAACCCTCAAAAAAGATAATTTTGACTTGACTTCACACACACACACACACACACACACACACACACACACGCGCACGTGCACGCCCGCGAACATGGGTAGTAATCATGGTCGTTTCCTGGGCTGCTAAGCACTTCTATCTTAACAAGATGCAAAGCATACAAACGTACTCACAGTTTATCCTGAATGCGCGTGAGATATTCCATAAAGAGAAAAGACCGTCTTGGGCTGGTACAACCGTTAGTAATGGCTATTCTGGTAAACATCGGTCATCATCTGTGATCTATAGTGAACATACTTACAAATTTTCCGAAAGATCGGCCAAGTACTTTCTGAGATATTCCATAAAGAAGAAAAACCGTTATGGGCAGTTATAGCCGTTAGTAACGGCTATAACAGTAAACTAAAACAGCGGGTATCATCGTGACCCATAATGAACATACCTACAAATTTTCAGAAAGATCGACAAAGGGCTCTCTGAGATATTCCTTTAAGAAGAAAAACCGTTATGGGCCGTTATAGTCGTTAATAACGGCTATAACGGTAAACCGAAACATCGGGCATCACCTGTAACCCATAATGAACATACCTGCTAATTTTTCACAAAGATCGGCCAAGTACTTTCTGAGATATTCCATAAAAACGGAAAACCGTTATGGGCGGTTACAGCTGTTAGTAGCGGCTATAACGGTAAACTAAAACATCAGGCATCATCCGTGACCCATAATGAACATACCTGCTAATTTTCACAACGACCGGCCAAGTACTTTCTGAGATATTCCATGAAGAAGAAAAACCGTTACAGACCGTTTAGCTGTTAGTAACGGCTATAACGGTAAACTAAAACATCGGGAATCATCCGTGACCCGTATTGAACATACCTACAAATTTTCAGAAAGATCGGCCAAGTACTTTCTGAGATATTCCATAAAGAAGAAAAACCGTTACAGGCCGTTATGGCCGTTAGTAACGGTTATAACGGTAAACTAAAATTCGGGCATCATCCGTGACCCATAATGAATATACCTACAAATTTTCAGAAAGATCAGCCCAGTAGTTTTGTCTGGAACGAGTGGAACACATTTTGACCACGGACGGACACACACACACACACACACACACACACACACACACACACAGAGAGAGAGAGAGAGAGAGAGAGAGAGAGAGAGAGAGAGGAGAGGGGAGAGAGAGAGAGAGAGAGAGAGAGAGCATTTCTTCGTTCCCATTCTAAAGTACTCCCTGTTCTATAAGAACTGGGAGTACAAAAAGAATGATTACGGCAAAGTTGCTTAAAGCCCAACCGACCGCAAAGGGCCATATCTGGGCTGTCATCGCGTTGAAGTCAACTCACAAATTATTAAAAAAAAAAAAAAAAAAAAACCTCATTCACGCAACCCTTTGAAATACACCTAAAAAACACACCGGAAATTTCGTTAAGAATGTCTCTTCCGTAAAATCTTACATCATTATGTAAAATGTTAATCTTTTTCAAAAATTCAAAGATCACATTAGGTGGGACAATTCTGAACAAGGTTTTTATGGAGTCTGCCGTAAAGTGTTTATGTCTCACATCATGTAAGTCCCAACACTCTAAAAGAATATGTTTCACTGTGAGTGGTGCATGACATGGAATGCACCACGGAGCTTCTTCGCCTTTTATAAGACAAGAATGAGTGTAAAACGAGTGGCCTGTATGCAAATGGCACAAGACCGTTTCTTCTTTACGGCCGCCTCGGGAACACTTTCAGGGTTGGACGGAATTTACAGTTTGTTATCCGTCTGCGAGTTACATCCTCTTGTCGATGATCTTTGACATAAGCCTGGGTTTTGAGTTTTAGATCAGTGTGAGGGATAGACGATTTGCTCAACTTTCTTTGTTGCCCTCTTGGCAAGTTCATCAACCAACTTGCCTCGAATGCTCACATGGCTGGGAACCCGAGGAAAAACTATTTTGTAT
>CM031601.1:70685522-70700522 GCA_018398815.1 Conus ventricosus | reverse complement strand
AGGGTGAAGGCTTCGTCTGTCGAGCATAACCTGCGAGCGCGTAGCATCTGGCTGAATGGTATGTTGTTTTTGCATACCTTGGGATGACAAGAGGAAGCATGTAGGTATGCATGGGCGTCTGTTGGTTTTGAGAAAAGATATGTATGGAGGAAGCCTTCCTTGAGGATGATGTTGATGTCCAGGAAAGGGATGGAGACAGGTGATGACTGATAGGTGAACTTGACAGTGGGATGGAAAGTGTTGATGAATTCAATGAACTGATCAAGTTCCTCCTGAGTTTTGGTCCACAATAGAAAAATGTCATCTATGAACCGTTTCCAGAAGCAGCTGTCGACGATGATGGGGCTCAGAGTGAGCAGGCTGTCCTCTAACCATCCCATGAAGATGTTTGCCACGGTGGGGGCCATAGGGGTTCCCATTGCTGTCCCGAATTCTTGTTTATAGATGATGTCCTCAAAGTGGAACACGTTGTTTTGTAAAATGTGTCTCACCACTTCAAGGACTCTTTCAATTGGGGGGTCTTTGTCTGCAGATGGGACTGTAAAAAGTACCTGATGGCGGTTTCCATGTCTCCATGTGGGATGTTCGTATAGAGGCCAACAACATCAATGGTAACGAGCAAGGTGCCACTGTTGAAAGGCCCATGAGCCGTATTCCAGTCACGTAGCGTTTTTAACATATGAGTTGTGTCTTTGACGTGACTTGGGAGGGGGGTACGATATCCTGAAGCCAGAAGTCAACCAGTTTTGAGAGATTTTCAGATATATATATATGCGCATATATATGTATACACACACACACACACACACACACACACACACACACTGAACAAGGAAAAAAACCCACAAAGTCACATACGCTAACACAACCGCATACAGAGACAGAGACAATCTCCGCCACCCCCGGCCCCCCCACCCCCACCCCCCCACCCCCACCCCTCGCCCCCAACACACATACATACACACACGTTACATGCACTCGTACCTGTCACATCGTTGGAATTGTTTTACTGTATGTTTGCTGAAAGGCTTGTTTTATTCAAACATACACAAAGCGTGACAGAAAAATCAATAATATATTTTCCATCAAATCCGAAATAGCCCCAAGAAAAGAACAACGCAGACAAAGTGATACGAAAATACATTCTGCAATTTCGTTAGTTGCTATTCTAACTAAAAACAAAAAGAAAACAAAAAAAGAAAACCCTGACTGGTGACGACTTTCACACTGTCTCCATCAAACCCTCGTGGACCTGTCACCAGCGGTAGAAAGTCTTTGGGGATCAACAAAACACAGTCGTCGTCCTCCTCCTCTGTTCCCTCCTGTCCATCAAACGTCGTCTGTCATACCTGTTCTACTGTCATGGAATCGTCTACTCTCTTGTTTTCTCTGTGATCACACTCTGTCTGTCTGTCTGCCTGTGTGTCTGTGTGTCTGTGTGTGTGTCTGTCTGTCTGTCTGTCTGTCTCTCTCTCTCTCTCTCTCTCTCTCTCTCTCTCTCTCTCTCTCTCTCTCTCTCTCTCACACACACACACACACACACACACACACACACACACACACACACACACACACACACACACATACACACACACGCGCGCGAACATCACACCAAACCACACACACATACACACAAGCGCACATGCGCGCGGGCGCGTTCTGATTTCCATATGTGATTCCATGTTCATTTTAAACTAAATTATCATCAGGGGAAGAAACCAAACTTAAAACATGCAATTTTAAGGCTAAAACCCTTTATTGTAGCAAAGGTAGAGGGATCAGTAACGTTTTTGTCTATTCATTTTTCCCCCGAGTTGTTACACGTCGATTTAAAAAAAAAATCGACTTGTTAAACACCGACTCTTTATTTCCATAAATCAGCTATAAAGAAGACCCAGATAATTTTGAAATACACTAACTACATTCTCTTGTTTTTTCTACGAACTTGTGAGTCCGTGCGTGAGTGCGTGCGTGTGTGTGCGTGTGTGCGTGCGTGCGTGCGTGCGTGTGTGTGTGTATGCGTGCGTGCGTGCGTGCGTGCGTGCGTGCGTGCGTGTGTGTGTGTGTGTGTGTGTGTGTGTGTGTGTGTGTGTGTGTGTGTGTGTGTGTGTGTGTGCGTGTTCCGCTATGACAACACCTGCTGTCGTTGTTTATGTTAGGAAGGAGTCATCGGACCTGTCTTTTTACAGCTAATCGTGTCACACAGAGAAATAAACTAATTGGTGTTTAATTCTGATCGTGGAGATCAGCTGGGGAGACGCCGCACCCTGGTCACCTGACAGAAAGTGCAGAACACCATTGTGCTCAACTGTCCCGCTGTGATGCATGCTGCCAACTTGTAATCCCACAGAGGAGTTCTCCCCAAAGAGACTCCACTTCTGGATTTGGCCCCGAGTCCTGAAAGGCATGACCCTAGATTTTTCCCAAAACACCCCCATCCATTCTCCACCTCCCTCCCGAACCAGCTTCCCTTCTCCCCCCACACACCCAAATCCCTCTTCCCCTCATCCAGCCTTCAACCTCAGGACCAGCTATTATCCCAAATCTCCTTTTTTTTTCCCAGCACATGACCCCCATCGGGGTTAAAGCACCGACTGTATTAGTTCTGCGCGTACGACCAATGGCTAAAGTAATGTGCGTGTGTGGTTTTACCGCGGCCCCGGGAGGCAGTGCGTCATTTCTGATTTCGCTTCAGTCTCCAGACATTGGAGGGGTTTGCACTGAATGGACTAGTATCCTTTGTCAGGCTCTTCTTTATCAGCGAATATCAATGTCTGGAAAGTCAACGCGTCAGTTGTGACGACTGTAGCACGGTAGTTAGTGTCAATGATGCAGCTTGGAGTGCCTGAGTTCAATCCTAAATCAGTGGCTCAATTAACAAAAGATGGTATCTAAGGCTACAACTGATACCTTAAAAAAATGTTAGTGTACTAAAAAGGTTTACATCGGGAAACCAAGGCCATACTGTCGGAAGGTCGTTTACTTTATGGATGCGCCTACTCATCTTCTCATGCAAAATTCTGCAGACAAGACGTCTTAGTATAGTGTACCGCCTACTGTTCCATTTAACTCGTGTTCTTTGTACCAGCTGGCTATAGGGGCCCTATCAGGGTTATCACCTCATCGAAGTCAGTGCCGTACACATCTGTTAAAAAAAGGTGAGCAAGATTTCTTAAAACGCGCAAAATTTGCGTAAAAACATGCTTCTTTAAAATGTAAGATTAGATTGAAAATGTTTACTTTTGTGAGAAGCTGGAAAATCACATTTGACTGAATATCTCCATGTAGTGTTCTTATTGAGTCTGCTGTTAAGAGTTCACGTGCGACATCATGTAACTCCTACCACTTTGTAAGAACATGTATTATAGTGGGCGGTACACCACAAGGAAAGTACCGTACCATGGAGATCCATCATTAAAGAAAATGAGTGGCCTTAAAACGAGTGTTTCTTCTTCATGGTCACCAGTGGCGGATGGTAACAGATCAGAGCTCTTGGACGATATTTCGTGGGTTTGTCAAGTGTTTGCGGCTCTCGGAATTGGAATGAAAAGAGGGTTTGGCCGCCAAGAGGGCGTAAAGTGCTCCTTAATCCAGATAAACATACACAAGATCAATCCTTGCTTAAAGCGTCAACCATTTTACCGGATGTATCACACCTACTTTTTCAACAGACAAAAACAAATGTACCACAGGCTATTAACACCGCAAAATGGACCTCTATCGATGGTTCAAATGTGACCCATTAGATGTCAGAGTACAGCGGTACTTCTGGCGCGAAATGAGAAGTCCAGACTGTCTGGGAAAGACACAAATGGGCCACGGAGTCACCAAAACCAGCAGACCACACTGAAGGGGGATAAAAGGCAGAGTGAAAGACGCTAACAAAAACGGGAGACTACCGTGCAAGAAAGCAGAAAGGCACATTCGATGACCGTGACACTGGCGACATTTCACTACATTACCTCCAGACGCGCCGATTTATTTTAAACTGAAAGAGCTCCTGGAACCCTAATGACAACTTCTTGGGTCCTTGTTGACATCAATGTTTGTCAGTACGTCTGTTTTGTTGTTGTTGTTGTTGTTTCTTCACGACTTTCAAACACAACTGGATGAAATGCCATTCTAACTCATCATCGCTATCGCCATAGACCCTATATTTATTTTCAAAGTTATTGAAATGATTATGGTCCAGCGTCGTGCAAATTTATACCGTTTAAACAATTTCGCGTTTTTCTCATTAATACATGTTATGAATTTCTTTTGTATATTACTATTATCGATTATTGTTACTTTTTTTCTTTGCATTTACTTATTCTTCAGTACAGCTTTTTTTAAAAAATTCTCTTTCTTCAATTTTACATTTGTTTCTATCTTTAATAAAAACAATTATTTAATACTGTTTGTTTCCGTTGTTAACCTCCTAACGTTCCCATTTCATGATGAGCTACGGACCGCATGTCAGTATTCATGGCTAGAATTTAGTGGAAAGAACACCGTTTGTGAATTATATCACTGGTGACAGACAAGGTTGATAACATCAATATAAAAGTTTTAGAGTGCTCACTAACCCAGAGGTCGTTACATAAGAGTATACTTCTTCGCAAAAGTTCTGTTTGAAGAACAGAGCCCTGAAAAGTGAGGTTAAAGGTTCAGACACAAAGCCTTCCAATAAAGAAATAACTAGTGTTACCGTCACAAATATTCGACATGATGAGTCCTGGTCGTGATTGTAGTATCCTGAGTAACAACAAACTCACAAAGAAACCTGAAGAAAAGCTCAATACATAAGATCATTTTCTGTTTGCTTTGGAGCGTCAATTACTGTTCGGTTTGTAATTCATTTGCAAATAAACATAAATGCTATGATGTCTCAAACATTGTGGATGATTATAAATCAATTTGAATCTTGATCATGTTCAATATACACAGCAGTCAGAGAGGTCTTGATAATGTTCAATATACACAGCAGTCAGAGAGGTTTCCGTTCAGAATGAACACACCCGACATGAACGCACTGGGAATACAAAACACGTCTTCGGGTTGACGGCAAATGGGTACAGGAAATAGGAAGCAGAACCGGTATTACACACACACACACACACACAGAGGGAGAGAGAGAGAGAGAGAGAGGAGAGAGAGAGAGAGAGAGAGAGAGAGAGAGAGAGAGAGAGAGAGAGAGAGGGAGGGGAGGGAGGGGGGAGGGAGGGAGAGAGAGAGAGAGAGAGAGAGAGAGAGAGAGAGAGAGAGAGAGAGAGAGAGAGAGAGAAAGGGACGCATGCACGCACAAACGTGCACATGCATGGAGGCATATTCTCACTGGGAGGGAGAGGATGCCGAGGGATAGACTAGAGAGGAGATGGAGATGAAAGCAAGGAGGGGGCGGCAAGGAATGCCGACAGGACTGACAGGCGCTGAAGACAAGTCTACGGCAAGGAATGCCGACAGGACTGACAGGGGCTGAAGACAAGTCTAACAGGCAGGGAAAAAGGGCCCTGTGGCTGAAAATGAGTTTCCAGATCGATGGCGTGTGGATGGACCGAGGAAGACCAGCCTTCGTATGGAGAGACCTCTGAGGACAAGAAAAAGAAGAAAAAAAACCACCCAAGGGTGAAAAGGGAAAAGTAAAAAGTGACAGTCACAATTTGTCTCTTCGTGAGCGCTGTCGGCTAAATGCAGCTCTTATTATGATTTATTTTAGCCGATCCATTTCCACTCCCAATCTAGCACTATTCACCCGCTGCTCATTCATCCTTCCCTGTACACAGCTACACCCACAGCGGTCCTGTCGCTGTTCGAAGACAGCCCTCTGCTGAGAACGGTCCCTGTTAAGACCATCGCAAACGTGGCGCCAACATCAGAATGGAGAATATCCACGTCAGATGTGTATTGTCACAAAGCACGCAGCTCTTGATTATTGCTGCACATCCCATGCACTCACAAACAGGCGACAGTTCTGAGGAGTCTTGGTCGCGCAATGCAACATATTTGCAAACTATACCCGACTCCCTTCTCCCACCCTATCCACGGTAAAAGAGGAGAAAAAAAGACTGTGCGTCTTTCGTGGTGGACAGGTGAGGTGTGTATGTTTTTCGGGTCTCTGTACGATTCTGACAGGTGAGGTGTGTATGTTTTTCGGGTCTCTGTACGATTCTGACAGGTGAGGTGTGTATGTTTTTCGGGTCTCTGTACGATTCTGACAGGTGAGGTGTGTATGTTTTTCGGGTCTCTGTACGATTCTGACAGGTGAGGTGTGTATGTTTTTCGGGTCTCTGTACGATTCTGACAGGTGAGGTGTGTATGTTTTTCGGGTCTCTGTACGATTCTGTTGAGCGGCACTTTTGTTCTTCGTGCACATCCGACACTTCTTCCGCCCTCAAGTCATGAAGAAAGCTCCCCTAGGTTGACCTTCTTCCGCCCTCAAGTCATGAAGAAAGCTCCCCTAGGTTGACCAAGCACTTTTGATCATTAAGTAAACCAGGGGTCAACCGCACAGCAAGTTCGCACAACGCCGTCTACATGGGGGACAGCGTCCCCGACATCGTGCAGTTTTCGGTATAGGAACAATATGCCCTTTAAAGGTCCTACAGCCGATAGGGCTTTCATCCATTATCCCTGACGTATGAAAAAAGGCTACCCCCTAACCCCCCACCCCCACCCCAAAAAAATTTAAAACAAAGAAAGAAAAAGAAAAGGCAAAAAGAAAAGAAAAAGAAAGAACAAGATGCAAAGCATATAAACGTACTCCCAGTTTACCGTTACATGCCGTTACAGCCGTTAGTGACGGCTGTAACGGTAAACTAAAACATCGGGCATCATCCTTGACCCATAGTGAACATACCTACAAATTTTCAGAAAGATCGGCCCAGTAGTTTTGTCTGGAGCGAGTGGAACACATTTTGACCACGGACACACACACACAGACAGCATTTCTTCGTTCCCATTCTAAAGTACTCCCTGTTCTTTAAGAACTGGGAATACAAAAAGGCAAAACCTGTTGCGAAGTGTCAGAAGTCGCACCTACGCCGTGGATGCCTGCCAGTTCACACAAGGAATTTCTCTTGAAAAATCTCCTCTACGTTTGACGCAGTGCACCAGAATCATGATGTTGACGTCAGTCTGCGTGAGGCCCTTTAGATTGCCATGGATACCTCCAACCCCTCTCGCCCCACACACAATCCTGTGAGTGAGGAGAGTGCATGGCTTCCAGATCAATGTGGTGTTTTTCACCTTCTCTGAGCGAAAGTAGGAGTTATACCCAACGAAGAAAGAGGAGGTGGAAGAGGAAGAGGAGGAGAAAAGGAGGAGGTGAAGAAGAAAGAAAGAAAGAAAGAAAAAAAGAAAGAAAGAAAGAAAGAAAGAAGGAAGGAAAATAAGAAAGAAAGAAAGAAAAGAAGAAGAATGGAGAGGGTACAAAGATGAAGGAAAAGACTAATGAGGAACAGAACAAGACGAGGAAGTAGAATGAGGATGTGGAGGAGAAGACGACATCGAGGAAGAATAAGACAAAGAATAAGACTACAGAATATGATGTCGATGAAGATGAATAAACTGAAAAAGACAAAACGAAGAGTAAGGCAAAGAACACGATAAAGAATAATTATGATGACGATCAATGGAAGAAGCTGAGAAAGAAAACAAAAATGACAATGGCGATCAAGACAGAAGACAAGAAAATGCAGAACGCGACGACGACGAACAGAAAGCAGACATAGACGACGACAATGAAGATGATTAAGGAGAAGAAAAAGGCGAGCAATAACAAGAAGAAAGAAATAGACAACTACCAGCGTTTTCTTTTTTTTTCCACTGAAGAATTGCCAATAGATTTGAAAGAACCATGCTGCGACAGACAGTCCTGTACATAATGATAAAAGTCTCCTTGATGCCATCACTGAAACTTTGAAAATGCTGTGCCTGGGCTTATGATCTTAGCACGCAAGCACTGGTGTAGAAATCAATGTTGGCGAAGATGAGAGTCTGATGGATTCATCTCATGAAATTAGTTCGTTAAGAAATATTTGAAGAAAACTAATGTCAGTTTCTCTCTCTCTCTCTCTCTCTCCTCTCTCTCTCTCTCTCTCTGTGTGTGTGTGTGTG
This sequence comes from Conus ventricosus, assembly GCA_018398815.1. Taxonomy (NCBI): domain Eukaryota; kingdom Metazoa; phylum Mollusca; class Gastropoda; order Neogastropoda; family Conidae; genus Conus; species Conus ventricosus. Next base: position 70,692,425 of record CM031601.1, on the reverse strand, counting down.
TGTGTGTGTGTGTGTGTGTGTGTGTGTGTGTGTGTTGTTGTTGTTGTTTTTGTTGTTGTTGTTGTTGTTGTCGTTGTTGTTGTTGTTGTTGTTGTTGTTGTTGTTGTTGTTGTTGTTGTTGTTGTTGTTGTGTGTGTGTGTGTGTGTGTGTGTGTGTGTGTGTGTGTGTGTGTGTGTGTGTGTTGTGTGTGTGTATGTGTGTGTGTGTGTGTGTGTGTGTGTGTGTGTGTGTGTGTGTGTGTGTGTGTGTGTGTGTGTGTGTGTGTGTGTGTGTGTGTGTGTGTGGTTCGATACTCCTGCCTGAAAGGACCAAAAGCTCGAGGTTTGTTTACACTCATTTGGTGGGTCGGTTTTTCAACATCTATGTACTTGTTTCCACTTCCACCTGAAGTCATACTCCGAAACGTTCTAAACAGGAAACAAACAATCGAGCTGTTTCCATACAAGCTGTGATGCGGGGTTATAGCGCGGGGCTTATGATACATGGCTGCGAAAAAAGGCACCCCCCACCAAGCACTGAGGTGTGGGTGACAGAATTTTCCGTGCTCCAGTCGGGCAGCATGCAGTGCGGTAAAAGGGCTGGAACCTCTGGCATTATCACTTTCAAAATGAGGTGACTGTGGGCGGAAATTGAATTTTGAAAAAATATTGATCTGCCGCCGAACGAAAGAAACAAATAAGTGATCTGACAAACACGGCACGCGTTGACCTCTTTGGTCTTCTTCAAGCAAGATAACAGCATTCAAGACAATGACTGACAAACACGGCACGCGTTGACCTCTTTGGTCTTCTTCAAGCAAGATAACAGCATTCAAGACAATGACTGACAAACACGGCACGCGTTGACCTCTTTGGTCTTCTTCAAGCAAGATAACAGCATTCAAGACAATGACTGACAAACACGGCACGCGTTGACCTCTTTGGTCTTCTTCAAGCAAGATAACAGCATTCAAGACAATGACTGACAAACACGGCACCCGTTGACCTCTTTGGTCTTCTTCAAGCAAGATAACAGCATTCAAGACAATGACTGACAAACACGGCACGCGTTGACCTCTCTGGTCTTCTTCAAGCAAGATAACAGCATTCAAGACAATGACTGACAAACACGGCACGCGTTGACCTCTCTGGTCTTCTTCAAGCAAGATAACAGCATTCAAGACAATGACTGACAAACACGGCACGCGTTGACCTCTCTGGTCTTCTTCAAGCAAGATAACAGCATTCAAGACAATGACTGACAAACACGGCACGCGTTGACCTCTCTGGTCTTCTTCAAGCAAGATAACAGCATTCAAGACAATGACTGACAAACACGGCACGCGTTGACCTCTCTGGTCTTCTTCAAGCAAGATAACAGCATTCAAGACAATGACTGACAAACACGGCACGCGTTGACCTCTCTGGTCTTCTTCAAGCAAGATAACAGCATTCAAGACAATGACTGACAAACACGGCACGCGTTGACCTCTCTGGTCTTCTTCAAGCAAGATAACAGCATTCAAGACAATGAAAACGAAGAATGAACATTTACTTTTCTCCTCCAACTGGCCGGAAAACAGATGTAGAATCTGGCATTATGCCGTGGGCATTTTGGTGTGACATGTCTGGATCAAAACAGCTTTGCTGTGAACTGTTTGCTCATTTTCAGAATGTCTTGGACACGGGAACATTCTCGTATGATATACTGTTTTCTTTCTTTAAATGTGTGTATTCGTTCAATGAAGGTCTGCACATTGTACACGTTAAAGTTGAATGTAAACTGCTCACATTTTTCAATGTCTGTAACCTGGAAACATTCTTGTATGAATATATTTGGAAGCGCGTTCCTTGTAGGCCTTTATAATGTACTCTTTGAAGTTCAACGAAGATTGTACTATTCAAAATTATCCGGATGATTTAAAGATAATTTGAAATAATACCCACCAGTAAATCAATTGTGGTAGGACTAATATAGTTGTTATTATTTTTTTTTTCAAAAAGATTTTTCGCATGGTTTACAAATCTCTCTCTCTCTCTCTCTCTCTCTCTCTCTCTCTCTCTCTCTCTCTCTCTCTCCCTCTCTCTCTCTCCCTCTCTCTCCCTCCATCTTTCTCTCTCTCCCTCTCCATACTCGTACACGCTGGCGACCCCACCCCCACCCTCTTTCTCTTTCTCCCCCCCCCCCCCCCCCCCCCCCCCCCCCTATCTCTCCATTCCCGTATACACAAGCAGATGCACGCATACACACAACCACACATACACAAACATGCACCACACACGCACAGACACAGACAAACCGATACACACACGCGCGCGCGCTCGCGCGCGCACACACACACACACACACACACACACACACACACACACACACACACACACACACACACATACACACACACACACACACACACACACACACACACACACACCGCGCCTGCGCGCGTCAATACTGAATAATTTTCAGAACTTGCTAGAAACATGCACTATCAAATTCTTCGCTGCCTTGTCACCTGTTCTTCAGGTAACTCTGTCAACACCCTAGGCCTCGCTTTCGATGTCATTATTCCACTCCAATCGACCACGCAGCGCCCTCTCAAACCAGTCATTACACAACGGCGAAAATGATCCGAGTCGGCTCCACACCTTTCAACAGTGGCAGCATTGTCCCGACAGTGCAACAAACACAAGGAAAACGATTCCAACTATTTGCACCATAATAGCAAATTTAGCGACACGCTTCTTGAAGATAACGCAGGTCCGTGTTGACACAATCTGTCATTCTGCACTATCATGTCATCATCAAATTACAAAAAAACAAAAACAAAAACAAAACACGTGCGCGCGAGCGCCCATTCACACACACACACACACACACACACACACACACACACACACACACACACACACACGCACGCACGCACGCACGCACGCACGCGCGCGCACGCAAGCACACACACACACACACGCGCGCGCGCGCACACACACACACACACATACACACACACACACACACACACACACACACACACACACACACACACAGAAAGAGACAGACAGAGAGACAGACAGACAGACAGACAGACAGACAGAGAGACAGACAGACAGACAGAGAGACAGACAGACAGAGAGTTACATTACAATGCCACATGCGCAAACAGAGTCTGCCGAATGGACAGCACAAGTCCGCTCTGAACAGAACATTTTGACTTCCTAGCTGCCAGGTTTCAACAAAGAGTTGGGGTTTTATGAATCAGGACAAGTAAGGAGGATACATTCGGTCTGAAACTAAGATGAACAGGCCTTAAAGCAAAAAAAAAAACCAACAAAACAACAACAACAACAACAACCAAAAAACCGATGAATACATGAAATAAATACATGAATAAATAGATAAATAGAAAGAAAGAAAGGATATTGGAGGACGGATTTGGCGATTGGAACACAGTCCACGGGAAGTGACAGAAAGAAAGGATATTGGAGGACGGATTTGGCGATTGGAACACAGTCAACGGGAAGTGACAGAAAGAAAGGATATTGGAGGACGGATTTGGCGATTGGAACACAGTCAACGGGAAGTGACAGAAAGAAAGGATATTGGAGGACGGATTTGGCGATTGGAACACAGTCCACGGGAAGTGACAGAAAGAAAGGATATTGGAGGACGGATTTGGCGATTGGAACACAGTCCACGGGAAGTGACAGAAAGAAAGGATATTGGAGGACGGATTTGGCGATTGGAACACAGTCAACGGGAAGTGACAGAAAGAAAGGATATTGGAGGACGGATTTGGCGATTGGAACACAGTCAACGGGAAGTGACAGAAAGAAAGGATATTGGAGGACGGATTTGGCGATTGGAACACAGTCAACGGGAAGTGACAGAAAGAAAGGATATTGGAGGACGGATTTGGCGATTGGAACACAGTCAACGGGAAGTGACAGAAAGAAAGGATATTGGAGGACGGATTTGGCGATTGGAACACAGTCAACGGGAAGTGACAGAAAGAAAGGATATTGGAGGACGGATTTGGCGATTGGAACACAGTCCACGGGAAGTGACAGAAAGAAAGGATATTGGAGGACGGATTTGGCGATTGGAACACAGTCCACGGGAAGTGACAGAAAGAAAGGATATTGGAGGACGGATTTGGCGATTGGAACACAGTCCACGGGAAGTGACAGAAAGAAAGGATATTGGAGGACGGATTTGGCGATTGGAACACAGTCAACGGGAAGTGACAGAAAGAAAGGATATTGGAGGACGGATTTGGCGATTGGAACACAGTCCACGGGAAGTGACAGAAAGAAAGGATATTGGAGGACGGATTTGGCGATTGGAACACAGTCAACGGGAAGTGACAGAAAGAAAGGATATTGGAGGACGATTTGGCGACTGGAACACAGTCAACGGGAAGTGACAGAAAGAAAGGATATTGGAGGACGGATTTGGCGATTGGAACACAGTCAACGGGAAGTGACAGAAAGAAAGGATATTGGAGGACGGATTTGGCGATTGGAACACAGTCCACGGGAAGTGACAGAAAGAAAGGATATTGGAGGACGGATTTGGCGATTGGAACACAGTCCACGGGAAGTGACAGAAAGAAAGGATATTGGAGGACGGATTTGGCGATTGGAACACAGTCCACGGGAAGTGACAGAAAGAAAGGATATTGGAGGACGGATTTGGCGATTGGAACACAGTCCACGGGAAGTGACAGAAAGAAAGGATATTGGAGGACGGATTTGGCGATTGAACACAGTCCACGGGAAGTGACAGAAAGAAAGGATATTGGAGGACGGATTTGGCGATTGGAACACAGTCCACGGGAAGTGACAGAAAGAAAGGATATTGGAGGACGGATTTGGCGATTGGAACACAGTCCACGGGAAGTGACAGAAAGAAAGGATATTGGAGGACGGATTTGGCGATTGGAACACAGTCCACGGGAAGTGACAGAAAGAAAGGATATTGGAGGACGGATTTGGCGATTGGAACACAGTCCACGGGAAGTGACAGAAAGAAAGGATATTGGAGGACGGATTTGGCGATTGGAACACAGTCCACGGAAGTGACAGAAAGAAAGGATATTGGAGGACGGATTTGGCGATTGGAACACAGTCCACGGGAAGTGACAGAAAGAAAGGATATTGGAGGACGGATTTGGCGATTGGAACACAGTCCACGGGAAGTGACAGAAAGAAAGGATATTGGAGGACGGATTTGGCGATTGGAACACAGTCAACGGGAAGTGACAGAAAGAAAGGATATTGGAGGACGGATTTGGCGATTGGAACACAGTCCACGGGAAGTGACAGAAAGAAAGGATATTGGAGGACGGATTTGGCGATTGGAACACAGTCCACGGGAAGTGACAGAAAGAAAGGATATTGGAGGACGGATTTGGCGATTGGAACACAGTCAACGGGAAGTGACAGAAAGAAAGGATATTGGAGGACGGATTTGGCGATTGGAACACAGTCCACGGGAAGTGACAGAAAGAAAGGATATTGGAGGACGGATTTGGCGATTGGAACACAGTCCACGGGAAGTGACAGAAAGAAAGGATATTGGAGGACGGATTTGGCGATTGGAACACAGTCCACGGGAAGTGACAGAAAGAAAGGATATTGGAGGACGGATTTGGCGATTGGAACACAGTCAACGGGAAGTGACAGAAAGAAAGGATATTGGAGGACGGATTTGGCGATTGGAACACAGTCCACGGAAGTGACAGAAAGAAAGGATATTGGAGGACGGATTTGGCGATTGGAACACAGTCCACGGGAAGTGACAGAAAGAAAGGATATTGGAGGACGGATTTGGCGATTGGAACACAGTCAACGGGAAGTGACAGAAAGAAAGGATATTGGAGGACGGATTTGGCGATTGGAACACAGTCAACGGGAAGTGACAGAAAGAAAGGATATTGGAGGACGGATTTGGCGATTGGAACACAGTCAACGGGAAGTGACAGAAAGAAAGGATATTGGAGGACGGATTTGGCGATTGGAACACAGTCCACGGGAAGTGACAGAAAGAAAGGATATTGGAGGACGGATTTGGCGATTGGAACACAGTCCACGGAAGTGACAGAAAGAAAGGATATTGGAGGACGGATTTGGAGATTGGAACACAGTCAACGGGAAGTGACAGAAAGAAAGGATATTGGAGGACGGATTTGGCGATTGGAACACAGTCCACGGGAAGTGACAGAAAGAAAGGATATTGGAGGACGGATTTGGCGACTGGAACACAGTCAACGGGAAGTGACAGAAAGAAAGGATATTGGAGGACGGATTTGGCGATTGGAACACAGTCAACGGGAAGTGACAGAAAGAAAGGATATTGGAGGACGGATTTGGCGATTGGAACACAGTCAACGGGAAGTGACAAAAGCAAACAAACGAAAAGGCAAAGCACAGAATTTTCTGAAGGCAAGGGCACAGTTTCTACGGAAAGCCCTCCCGGCTTGTTAAATTATTCACCAGCACAGATCCTTCCGCACGACGTGTGTCCTCAAACTAGAATTCCCTTTTAAAACGTTAACGATGACTGCTTTTTCTTTTTTTTTTTTAAATCAAATTCCACAGAGACATGCATTGTATTTCTGGAAGCAATCTGCAATTTTGCTAACCCACTTTCTTCGGCAAGCTGTCCAGTTTACCACTAAATGGTCCGGTTTTTTTTCTTCTTCTTCTTCCAGAATATCTTTCCAGCACATGTCCAAACTATTCTTTATGTTTTGTCGTTCAGTCACGGCGGTCATTGTTACCAGTTGTGTGGGGCAGCCCTACCTTCTCCTTCACGCCCCCCACCCCCCTCCCACCCACCGCCCCCTCTCCTCCGCCTTCGTTTAATTTAACACTTCGCCTTTTTATTTTCTTTACTCTTGTAAATTTTTTTGGGGTATTTTCTCC
>CM031601.1:70668022-70670522 GCA_018398815.1 Conus ventricosus | reverse complement strand
ACATCGGTCAGTGATTTGAAGGGAGAAGTTGAAAAGATGTCAGAAGAAATCGACCGATTAGAGGGATTCTCTAGAAGAGACAATTTAAGAATATATGGCCTCCACCACAAAACCCCAGAGAGGACTACGACGCGTGTGCCAGGATCGTGTGTGACACACTGAACTCTGTGGACAGGACCAGGACATGGACACCACAGGAACACATTGACAGAGCACACAGAGTAGGACAGCCACGGGAAGGACAGACACAAACAATGATCGTTAAATTCACACACTGGAGGGACAAAATGTTTATTATTAGAGATCGTCAGCTTCGTTCTGAACTGGATAAGATTGGTGTCAGAGTAGCGAACGATCTGACGAGGAGACAGACGGAGACTGTGGCCAGAGCAAAGAATGAGGGGAAGTCAGCGTATTTTGTGCGAGGGAAATTTATTATTGGTGCTAAAAGACCCGATCCTCGTAGTTATGCTGAGGTGACAGCCGGATCTGCAGTGCCTGAAGTCAACAATTCGCACATGCAGAATGTAAACACAGGCGGCAGACCATCAGCCAATGACAGACGAGACTGCGTGTTTGACGTCGATGACGTCAGTCAGCGGGTGGACCGAGCGCAGGAACGGCAGCCAACCAGCGGCGCGGCCTCTTCACCTGCTGCTAAAAATAACTCCTCGCACAGCGGCACCAGTGGCAACGCGCGGCGGGTGACAACACAACAGAGGGGACTGCACGGGTATCTTTGGGGCTCAGCGACTCGTGTCAGGTCTCCCCCTCACAGCGGCGGTAGCCATAGAGGCAGCCCCAGTGCTAGCGCCAGTGCCAGCTCCAGTGCCAGCGCCCAAACCTTGCGGTCAACGACTAAATAACATGAGGCGAACCATCAAGCTTCGGAATTGACTTTTTTGAATTACAATGTTGAAAATCTATTAAACAAATTGCATGAATGTTCTTTTATGAATTATATTAATTCCTTTGATGTTGTCTGTCTGACAGAAACCTTTGTTGGTGCAAGCTTCGATTATGAAACCATTTTTCCAGAGTTTACAAAATATTTTGCTCCAGCTAAAAAATTTACAGTGCACGGGAGAAACTCTGGAGGAGTGTTAGTGATGGTTAAGAAACATTTGGAACCATTTGTAAAACAACTTAAGGTTGACTGCAGTAATGTTATTGTACTAAAGATGGATAGTAGACTGTTCAACACTGGAAAAGATGTTATTTATGTGGGTTGCTATGTGGTGCCAGAAGGAGGACCAGCATACAACCATATGCAGGTAAAGGACGGAGTTGTTGCTCTTGAAGAAGCTCTGTCAGAGGTATTACGTGATGACGATGTTTGTCTCATGATATGTGGAGACCTCAATGCCAGAACGGGACGCAAACAACCAAGGCAGGAAAACATGCTTATTTATCAGGCACTTAACCCGGTGTGGAGCGATGAAAATGATGATGATGATGGATGATGATGATGATGATGATGATGATGATGATGATGATGATGATGATTTAGAATTTCATAAAAGTCGTTGTTCAAAAGACCAGTCGATTAACAGTTTTGGGAGATCATTGTTAGATTTGTGTTATTTGTTTGATCTGTTTATATTGAATGGTTGTTGTGTTGATGACAAAGAAGGGGAATTCACTTTTATGTCCCCACATGGGTGTAGTGTGATTGATTATTTTTTGGTCTCTTCTGAGCTGAAGGGATCTTGCAATATGAAAGTTGGGGACAGACTGTTTTCATGGCACTTGCCTGTAGAAATGAATTTAAAGAATGGGTTTAACGAAACCAAAAAAGACAGGTCAGCACTGCAGAGTAATGAAGAAAAGATTGTATGGATTGATGAAAATGAACACTTGTTTAAAAATGAATTAGAATCAAATGATTTTAGAAACATTATGGAAAGAATTACTCAAAATTGTCATAACATTGATTTATGTATTGAACTTTTTGTGAATGCTTTGTGTGGTGCCGCAGCGTGCATGGTGAGAAAGGTTTATAACGTAAGGAAAAAGTGTGATGACTGGTTTGACATGGAATGTCGACAAAAACAACGTCTGGTAAAAAATCTGCTTCAGAGATTCAGGAGAGCTAAAACCGAGCCACATAAGACAGAGCGTAAAGGTGAGTACGTCAAAGAAAGAGTACAATACAGTAATCTGAGGAAAAAGAAAAGGAAGAATTTGATGAGATTAGATTACAAAGATTAAAAGAGTCAGCCAATGATCCAAAGCGTTTCTGGTCAGCAGTAAGACAGGTGAACAGAAAGACAATGATAAATAATGATATTACATCTCAGCAATGGTATAATCATTTCTTTAATGTCTTTAACCATTCTAGTAACACAGCGGAAGGTAATGGAGTAGAAACACAAGAATTAGAAACAGAAATGACGGAAACATACGAGCCTTTATTCAACGAACCGATTACTAGACAAGAAGTGATCGACGGCATAAAACACTTGAAGGGTGGGAAAAGTGCGGGGCCAGATAAAATTGT
>CM031601.1:70660522-70663022 GCA_018398815.1 Conus ventricosus | reverse complement strand
ACGTCGACAAACGAGTCACAAGACAAAACACAACGCGTTTCGACCTCTTAGGTCTTCTTCAGGTAAGACACAAACGAATAGAACAACGAAAATTCACTTAGCTTTGATCGCTTCAGAGTTCAGCGCGAGGAAGAAGGCGTTGAACAGCTTGGCCTTGTTTGTAAAACAGTCAGCCACGAAACCTTTAAGAATTTCCCTGAAACGTTATTTTTTTGTTGTTGATAAAAACGGTTAGTTATGAGCACGATTAAGAAAAAAATCAATTTCTTGTAACAGAGGGTATTCAAATCCTTTCTAATTATCCAGATCACTCTAAATTATATCCAAAATTGCTAGTCTTTTTGTCGTTGTTGAATAAAATTTATGTGCGTTGTTTTTACTCGAAATTGGGTAGGGGGTGGGGTAGGGGGCTAGAGAGGATGCTATGGCTTGAAAATGGGTGTCTTTGGCTCTTTGTTATTCTCAGAGTCTGAAGTACGGCCCATGGCGCTTGTCAGTTCGTGTCAGTGTCAAGCAAACCACCAACATTGAACGTAGTGTCTTCTTGGTCGAGCTGAAAGTTATTGAAATGAGACATTCTATTTTTTCACCAACATTGAACGGAGTGTCTTGTTGGTCGAGCTGAAAGTTATTGCAATGAGACATTTTTTTTTCAGGATAAACTCTCTACCCCCTTAGAACGTTGCTGCTAAGAAAACTGCCCCGTTGCCATGGTTCCTGCAGTGCAGAGGATGCACAGATAGGGTAGACAGAGACAGATGCACAGATAGGGTAGACAGAGACAGATGCACAGATAGGGTAGACAGAGACAGATGCACAGATAGGGTAGACAGAGACAGATGCACAGATAGGGTAGACAGAGACAGATGCGATAAGGTAGACAGAGACAGATGCACAGATAGGGTAGACAGAGACAGATGCGATAGGGTAGACAGAGACAGATGCGCAGATAGGGTAGACAGAGACAGATGCAAAGATAGGGTAGACAGAGACAGATGCAGAGATAGGGTAGACAGAGACAGATGCAGAGATAGGGTAGACAGAGACAGAGGCACAGATAGGATAAACAGAGACATGCACAGATAAGGTAGACAGAGACAGAGACACAGATAGGGTAGACAGAGACAGATACACATACTCGTATAGGAGAGACAGAGACATTCACAGACAGGGTAGACAGAGACAGATGCACAGATAGGGTAGACAGAGACAGATGCACAGATAAGGTAGACAGAGACAGATACACATACTCGTATAGAAGAGACAGAGACATGCACAGACAGGGTAGACAGAGACAGATGCACAGATAGGGTAGACAGAGACAGATGCACAGATAGGGTAGACAGAGAAAGATGCACAGATAGGGTAGACAGAGACAGAGACACAGATAGGGTAGACAGAGACAGATGCAGAGACAGGGTAGACAGAGACAGATGCACAGATAGGGTAGACAGAGACAGATGCACAGATAGGGTAGACAGAGACAGATGTACAGATAAGGTAGACAGAGACAGAGACACAGATAGGGTAGACAGAGACAGATGCACAGATAGGGCAGACAGAGACAGATGCACAGATAGGATAGACAGAGACAGATGCACAGATAGGGCAGACAGAGACAGATGCACAGATAGGATAGACAGAGACAGATGCACAGATAGGGCAGACAGAGACAGATGCACAGATAGGATAGACAGAGACAGATGCACAGATAGGGCAGACAGAGACAGATGCACAGATAGGATAGACAGAGACAGATGCACAGATAGGGCAGACAGAGACAGATGCACAGACAGGATAGACAGAGACAGACATGGCAGACAGAATGAACAGAGACAGGCTGGGTGCGGAATAGGGAGAATGGAAGAGACTCACCGTCACGGTCAGACTGCCATCAATGTTCGCTCTACACAAATCACACGATCAGCTCCAGAAGCAAAATAATCTGCCAGTTATAGACCACGTAACAAACGTCTATCTGCGTGTCCACCTCCCCCCCCCCCCCCCCCCCCCCCCCGCCCCTCCCCTCCTTTCTTTTTCATTTTTATCAGAAAAATATCTGCCAATTGTAGACCCAATAACAAATGTCTCTTTGTGAGCCCCCCTCCTCCCGTCCCCTTTTTTCATTTTGTTTTTCCTTTTTATTTTTTTTTTCTCTTTGGAGACTGATTTCTGGTAGCCATAATGAGAGTGGTGTCCCCTGACTATTGTCTGCTTTCTTTGGCAACGTTGCCCAACTGTTAGCAGCAACGTTTGGGGGGGGAGGTTTGTTTTCCAAGTATTATTTACCCACCGATTCCTGTTTATTTTGCGTTTCGTTGCAAACTCAGACGGCTTTATTCTTGATTTGAAGTATTTGAATGTTTAGCCACATCATTTTTTTTTGTGTGTTAACCATCCGAGTGCTGATTCCACGAATTTCATTTGAAACATAAAAGACCTCAAATGTTAACAACAACAAACAGGGATTTCTAGCTGTATATTTGTGAATATGACGCAG
>CM031601.1:70633081-70642922 GCA_018398815.1 Conus ventricosus | reverse complement strand
CCAATTGGCAAAGGAAGGACAGCAGCCCCAACTGGAGCAGGAAGTCTCCTTTGAAGAAATCAAAAGTATTATCAAGGAGAAGCAAAAAAGAAGATGGCTTGAGCAGCACCCAGACTTCAACAAGAAGGATGCATACTACCTGCTGCCCAGATCAGACCAAGTGAGCATTGTGATACTGAGGACAGGGCACTCCAGACCGAGACATCACATGCTCATAAAATTCCACATGGGCGAGTCTTCAAGTTGCCGATGCGGTACAGCCCCAATGACAGTGGAACGCTTGCCGCAGGACACATGAAAAGCATAGGGCAGAGACCTGACCTGCCAACACACCGATTAGGGGAAAAGCTTTATGGATCACTGGAGGGTCTCCGCCGTACAGCATCCTTCGTCAGTGCCTCTGGGCTTCCTGTCTGAGTGAAGGAGGAAGAAGAAGACAACCGCCGGGACACACTTGAAGGACAGCACAATGGAGTGGCCACTTACAAAACTTGAGAAGCTGAAAAAATCTCAATTTCCCACGGACGGGAACTAAGAAGCGCAAATAAAACGTGGGAAGAGAGAGCCGACCACTTCACAGTCACATGTGCATATTCCGGTGTAACGAAAAGTTTTAACTCCTCGAATGGTTTAACTCCCAGGAGTTAAACTGTTCATGTGTAAACTTTAACTCCCCTGGAGTTAAACTAGAATGACTCCCACCCTGTGCCAAAATAACTCCACTCAGTAAATCTTCAAAATGTTCTAAAAAAAATTTTTGTAGTACAAGTCTCAACAAATTCTTGAAAACACCAAGGGGGGGTCATTTTGTACATATATCAGACTTAACTCCCACCCTGTAACAGAATGACCCCCCTGGGAGTTGGTCTGTACTATATCCAGATAACTCCCGGGAGTTAATCCAGGTGTGTAAAAGTTTAACTCCCTGCCCACTAAGGGGGGTCAGTTTTTCACAGTTTAGAATACCTCCCCTGGGAGTTAATGTGTACACGTTTTTCTGACTCCCAGGGAGTTACTTTGCAACAGAGGGGGGAGTTAATCTGATCATGACTAAGATGACTCCCCACCCACATATTCCCAGATGTCTTTCTGTAAGAGAATGGAGAAGGGGATTTAATGTTCATGATCATCATCATCATCATAGGGAAAGGAAATGTCCGTGTACATATTCATGTGCTAATCTATGCATGTCCTTGACATTTTACTATGCCTTTTTGTATATAATGTGTATGTAAAGTCTGTATATACATGAATTAATGGTTTGATGCCTTTGGTAGAAATACTATACCTTCAGTCTCTCTCTCTCTCTCCTCTCTCTCTCTCTCTCTCTCATGGAATCTATGCGACTATCAGTCACCCATAAGTGTAGGCCATTACACTCAAATAGTGTAGAAATGGAAAATTTTCAATTTTTCAATGTGTCATGCCGCCAAATTCGGGAGTGAGGGGGGGATGAAGGTAAGGAAGGTGGGGAGATAATGACGAGAAGTCGCGACGTGACGTAAAATTGTTTGTATTGACTCCTACATCAGCGAGAGAAGGAAGGACAAAAAGGGTTGGCATAGAGCAGAAATTTGTGTCCGAGACACAGGGGATAGAGAAAGGGGGTGTGGGGGTGGTGGAGAGGATGGTGGCTGTTTTTGTACAATTTGTACAAGAGGGTGGCTGCTTGGGACCGATCGGATTAAGTTGTCAATTGACTCGTCACAGGTGTGGGGGTGTGCGTGTGCCAAACTAAAAACGAATGACCTTACCTGGGTGCTAAGGATGCTTGATACCAAATTTGGTGTTGATCGGTTGAGAATTGTGGCCTTGCATAAGGAACACACACACACACACACAGATTTCGAAAATATATATAATAAAAAAAAAAGAGGCATGGGTGGTAGCGAGGTGCGGGGAGTGGGTGGTGGGTGGTGGGTGAGTCAATCTGGTGGTATGTCAGAATAACTCCCCTGGAGTCAAACTGAAACACAGAGGGGGGTAGTTTTTTAAATTCTAGTTTAACTCCCATGGACTTAAATTTACAAACGAACAGTTTAACTCCCTGGGAGTTAAACCATTCGAGGAGTTAAAACTTTTCGTTACACCGGTAAAGGCAAATCGAAAACAACCTGAAGTGGCCAAATCTCAATGTCAAGTTCGCAGCAAACAACTTTTATTTATATGTGTTCACTTCAAGTTTCACTAGGCTGGTTAACTGGTTTCTTTTTCTTTTGTCCACCCCTTTCGATGGATTTTATGACACAATCAGGAGTGCAAGTCCACACGCACGCACGCAACCAGGCACGTAGACCGCCTCTATTTATCAAATCTTAACATTCGCTGTTTAAGAGAGAGAGAGAGAGAGAGAGAGAGAGAGAGAAAGAGAGAAAGAGGACATTCGTCAAGTATTTGCACCAAAACACACACACACACACACACACGTATGCACGCGCGCGCACTTACGCGCATCACACACACACACACACACACACAAACACACACACACACCCACACACACGATACAAAGAGAGAGAGAGAGAGAGAGAGAGAGAGAGAGAGAGAGAGAGAGGGACATTCGTCAAGTATTTGCGCGCACACACACACACACACACACACACACAAAAGAAAGAGAGAGAGAGAGGAGAGAGAGAGAAGAGACAGACAGACAAGGAGAGAGAGAGAGAGAGAGAGAGTGAGAGAGAGAGAGAGGAGAGAGAGTGAAAGAGAGAGAGGACATTCGTCAAGTATTTGCACACCCCACACACACACACACGCGCGCGCGCGCGCGCGCGCTTACGCGCATCACACACGCACGCACGCACGCACCACACACACACCACACACACAACCCCGCAAAAAAAAGAGAGGAGAGAGAGAGGGGAGAGAGAGAGAGGACATTCAAATTTTCGCACACACACACACACGCAACAGAGAGAGAGAGGAGGAGAGAGAGAGAGAGGAAGAGGAGAGAGAGGAGAGAGAGGGGGAGAGGGACATCGTCAGTATTTGCGCACCGCCACACAACACACACACAACACCCCACCCCCCCCCAACACGCTACAAGAGAGAGAGAGAGAGAGAGGAGAGGAAAGGAAGAGGAGAGAGAGGGACGGGCAGGTCTATGGAGGGAAAGTGACAGTAAGAAGGGGACGGAGACGGCAGCGTGCTGCGAAAGGGTGTACTATTGCACCACGGTACACAACAATGCGTGTTCTTGCTATGCCCCTACAGGTCTTTTGCGCTATCCTTCTTGCAGAGTCGTCGCATTGTTTAGGCCTAAGGGCTTTGAGGGTGTTTATATTATATATAAATATATATATATATATTATATATATATATAATATATATATATATATATATATATATATACGTGTGGCATGCGTGCGTGAGTGAAAGTGTGTGCGTGCGTGCTTTAAAGCATGTGTTCATGCGCATGTGCGCGCGCGCGCGCGTGTGTGTTTTGTGTGTGTGGTGTGTGTGTGTGCGTAGTGTGTGTGTGTGCGTGTGCGTGTGCGTGTGTGTGTGTGTGTGTGTAGCACCCCCTTGAGAGGGGAGAACACAAACAACTTGTTCCAGTGGTGTCAAGGGAAGAATCCCTTTATCCGAATCATAAGAAAACATCATTTTCAAGTAAAATATCAACAGAAACAAAATCAAAAGAAACATATCATTTTTTCCAGAAATGGTTCAAATGGAAATCTTTTCACATTTACATCCAAACGAACGCAGTAAACACATGTTGTACATATGTGCCAATTGGAAATCTTTCCATACTCGAATATTTACATTTAACATTCAAAATGGCCCTAAGTAACTATAGTAAGTTTCGGATGCTCCCATTGGAATTTTTGTTTTTTGTTTTTTGTTTTGTTTTTTGCTCTCCCAACCTCTGCGCCACCTCAGAGGCAGTGCACCCACGCCGCTCATTCCGACACCCCGTCCACAGCCATAGCCCGGTTGGCCCCGCCGCACCACCGGCACCAGCAATCCACAGGAGCAGTCAATGTCAAGTCGTCAAGAGGCAACCCACCGGAGGAGACACTGCACTGCTGCCGAGTCACTTCGGTGGTGTTCAGTGGCGCCTGTTCTGATCTAACATACGCAGGACACCACCTACTAAGCCCCTACTGACGACAATAATTGCTTAGTCGCGGAGCCGGCGTGAGTGAGCTCTCCCTCCGGAGGGCGCCACCACGTCCGTCCAACGACAGCCCCCATGGACTCGCCGATACCGGTGACCCCGACGGAAGCAAACCAAGGCCACAGACGTGGAGAGGACATCGAAATTGAGGTCACCATGAGAGCAGGGCATGAAGGGCCACAGAACTTGAAACATTTTTTTTAATGCTGATCAATGGGAATGAGGATGATTAATACGGATTTCCATTTCGGTCTGAGACTACATGACAGGGCTGTACTCTACGCTTCCTTTCACAATATATCCTGGCGTCAACCAGGCCCAAGAGATACAGGCACCTGTAGTGTTGGTCAGGAAATTTGAGCAACACTCTCAGAAACGCATCCATTAAGTGGATGAAACTCGACTGTGTGGTCCCAGTCTTCCCAACTGAGTCCGCAGCAAACTCAACTCTGGGTAGGAGCCGGTCGGGGCAGAAAAAACCCACATGACTCTGATGGATTCGAACCCATTGGAAATCTTACCCTACTCAAGGAAATTGGCAAACTTGCTTTAGTGTGTTAGGTCTCTTCCTTCCATTCGAACAGATTTATTTCATAACTACTACTAAAATCATAACCTCTTAATTTATTACTCATGAACAGTGATCGGTGTTACGATTAATGTCCCCCCCCCCCTTGAAGTTGTCTAACAATTAATGTTCCCTTTTACACAACATACATGTTAATATATACTTTGTGTTAATTCTCATGTATTCATATCCAGTTCGTTGTTCGTTCTTCGAAATTTTGACCTTCCTTAGTATTTGGCATGATAATTACCAACTATCTCACTATCCCTGGACCATTATCTTCTTGTGTAAAGTAAAACAAAACTAACCATTTACTAGCATATATTAAACCAGCTTGATTTAAACTAAGTCATGTACCATACACAACACCACTTACCTAGAGAGAGAGAGAACACGCACACACACACACACAACTTGTTCCAGTGGTGCCAAGGCAGGGAATGGCTTGTGTACCAACAGTGAGTTTGTTCACTGGGCTACCCTGTTCCATCAGGTGCTCCCCCCTCCCCCTTCAAGGCCTGTATTCACCTATTACACGTGCGCGCGCGAGCGCCCGTGTGTGTGTGTGTGTGTGTGTGTGTGTGTGTGTGTGTGTGTGTGTGCGTGCGTGCGTGCGTGCGTGCGTGCGTGTGTGTGTGTGTGTGTGTGTGAGAGAGAGGAGAGAGAGAGAGAGAGAGAGAGACAGTGTGTGTGTATGTGTGTATGTGTGTGCACGTGTGAGCGTATATCTTCTTCTTCTTCCTAAAATACTGGTTCACTCAAAAACGAGTAGGTCACCAGCGCGCATGTTAAAAAGTAAAATAAAATAACATAAAATAGTACGACTCAGACTGCTGGCCCCTGGAGCAAATTTGGCAACAAGGGGTCGCACTCGATATTCGAGAAGTTAAAAGCAATGGCCAAATTCAGGCCCAGGTAACAGTAAAATATCTGGGGAAGTTAAAATAGAAAATCGTCAACATGCAGATCTCAAAACTGTCGTATCAATTTGTTTTTTAAATGAGACTGCATTTGTGGCAATCTTGATGGCGCCCGGCAGTGAGTTCCACAGCCGTACAGAACTAGGATAAAATGAATGTAAGTGGCTGTCAATATTTGATGCTGGTATGGTATAACATTGACCGCCACTCCTGGTGCTACTTTTATTCAATACTAGTTGTTCTATTGGAATATCAATTAGTTTAGCTCTGCCTTTGAAGAAGATGTTAAGTTTGATAAAAGCTCTTCTCTCTTCTAAGGGTTTCATTCTAATTTCCTGATGTTCTTCCTGGTATTCCCCTTTTCTCTGATGTGGTTCCCTGTTACGAACCGTGCTGCTCTCTTCTGAATCTTTTCGAGGTTATCAATGTCCTTTAGATGGTAAGGATCCCAAACTGAGCAACCATATTCCAGTACTGGTCTAACCAGTGTTTTGTAGCAGTCGTCTTTAACCTTTTGGGGGCAGTCATTGATATTCCTGTATAAGAAAGCTAAGATGTTATTTGCTTTCTTACATACTAAATTGTAATGTTCTTTCCATTTGAGACGACTATCTATAATCACGCCTAAATATTTTGCAGCATTGGTTTCTTTAAGAATAGTATTATGAATAGAATATTCTGATCTAGTTGGTGAGCGTTTGCTGCATATACGCAACACTTGGGCACTTTTGGGGATGAAATTCCATTTTCCAAGTTCTTTCCATATGTGTATGTATGCATATGTATATGTATATATATGTTAAAATGGTTTTTAAAATAGAATCTACAAATTTGTTTCGAGCGGGTTGCGCTGTCATCAGGATGGTTTTTGGTTTGCCCACCGCCGATGTTATACAGCGTGTGGGCTCCCGTTTGCGGTTGTTTGCACGTGCGTGTTGGCTGCACGTGTTTTTTGAGGGCTTTCAGGTTTTTGTTTTGGGTGTATTCACTAACAACGATTTCCATTTATGCCTGCAGTTGTTTACTATTTCTGTTTTGGTGTTTAAAGTTGCTAAGTGTGGTTTGCATAGTATTAACCATTTTTCAGTTAATTAAACATAGGTTGCACCTTTTTGAAACATTGCTGTATGGTGATGCTCTTTTTATGATTTTCCAGGATATATTGTAGCTTGTTTTTGCGTCTTTAAGTTTCGAGATATATTTGCTCAGTTCTGTTTGGTTTTTATATTTTTCTTTATTAAATGACTGTTTGTGGTTAGC
The DNA here is from genome assembly GCA_018398815.1 of Conus ventricosus. Classification (NCBI taxonomy): domain Eukaryota; kingdom Metazoa; phylum Mollusca; class Gastropoda; order Neogastropoda; family Conidae; genus Conus; species Conus ventricosus. The sequence goes on along the minus strand of CM031601.1, from coordinate 70,636,048 downwards.
ATATCTGGTTTTGAAGTGGTTTTCAGTTATCCTTATGTATGTTTCTTTTTCATTTTCTGATGTCACAGTGGCTTGGTATACAATGTTGTTGTGAAGGCATTTATTGCTCAGGGGGCACTGCTCTTTTTTGTTCAATTGCAAGATTTCCTTTCTTCACCCTTCTTTGTTGTGTTGGTTTTCATTTTATTAGATGCGTCAATTAAATTTTTGAGGTTTGGCATGCATGAATACGATAGTTTGACGGTGTTTTTGTTGAATATTTTATATAGTTTGTGTTCTTTTGGGTACGAGGTTGTTAAAATTTTAAAGAATTCTTTTCCTATGTTTGTTTTGAGTTTTCCGTCGTATGGTGGGTTGTACCATGTGATTTTTCTTTTCCTGTTTTTCTTATTTCTATTTGTGTTATTGTCTGGATTATATTGTAGTTTGTAGTTTGTAGTTGTACCCACTTTTTTGCAGTGCTTCTTGATATTCTACTGCTGCATTGTTGAATACTCTTTCATTGCATGACAGGTTTGATAGTCTCTGATTTATGCCATTGGGTATGGCTTTTAATACAGATGGTGGGTGGTTGTTTTTATGTTTACATAAATAGGTGTGTCATTGGGCTTCTTGTATTGTTTATATATGTAGTTGATGAGATCAAGTGTTATGTCTAGGTAGTTTACTACCTTTTTGTTTGCTTCAATGGTGATTTTTAAGTTGTGGTTTTGGAAGATTTTACATAATTCTTTTTTCTTATTTTCAATGGTTCTTGGGTTGTTGGTTAGTGCAGCAAGGCCGTCGTCTCTGTTTTATCCAACTTGTTTTCCGAGTTGAAAACTTAAAAATCACCATACACCCAAATACAAAAACCTGAAAGCCCAAAAAAAACACGTGCAGCCAACCCGCACGTGCAAACAACCGCAAACGGGAGCCCACACGCTATATAACATCGGCGGTGGGCAAACCAAAAACCATCCTGATGACGGCGCAACGCGCTCGAAACAAATTTGTAGATTCTATTTTAAAAAACCTATTTTAACAAATGTTGCTCCCCAAGGGGTCGAGCACTATCAAAATCATTTTGGGTATTTTAACCACATAATATATAATATATATATATATATATATATATATATATATATATATATATATATATATATATATATGTGTGTGTGTGTGTGTGTGTGGTGTGTGTGTGTGTGTGTGTGTGTGTGTAGGTGCTCGCCATTGCATGGTATATATGCATAGACCCATATGCATAGTTTAGAACCACCCGCGAAGGATCGCATAGAAAACCCCATTGCCTGTTTAAAGCTTTCTTTCGAATTACTTCAAATTGATGACTAATACTTCACTGGTTCCGGACACCGAATAACAGACTGCGTGGCATACAAACCGATGCCATACCTCATGCTTTCTTTCATTACGGGCACAATGCCAGAAAACCGTTATATCCTGTAAACAGATCTCTGACGAACGTGGCTTTGTTTCCCGGTGTAACGAAAAGTTTTAACTCCCGAATGGTTTAACTCCCAGGGAGTTAAAATGTTCATATGTAAATTTTAACTCCCGGGAGTTAAACTAGAATAACTCCCACCCTCTGCCTTGGCTTAAGGCTGTGTCAGGCTAATTGACAAAGGCTAGAACACCAAGGCTACATCAATATGTTGTTATGCTCTGCATAGTTATGCGGGGATTGTCTTCAGTTGTGACAAGCTCCTAGCATAACATTATCAGTCTCTAAAATCCCCCGAAGTCGGAGTGTGGCTGCCCATGTGGCGGGGTAATCAAAAACGGTCACACACGCAATGTTCTCATCCCCAGCTGATGCATTTGTACCATAGTGTTCAAGTACTTCGGCTGTTTGGATGATCCCTGGGTCTTTTAGCCAGGGTACGACAACAACAACAACAACTCCCACCCTGTGCCAAAATAACTCCACTCAGTAAAACTTCAAAATGTTCTAAAATCTTTTTTGTACAAGTCTCAACAAATTCTTGAAACATTGAGGGGGGAGTCATTTTGTACATATATCAGACTTAACTCCCACCTTGTAACAGAATGACCCCCCTAGGAGTTGGTACATATTAACTCCCGGGAGTTAATCCAGGCGTGTAAAAGTTTAACTCCCCGCCCACTAAGGGGAGTCAGTTTTCACAGTTAGAATAACTCCCCTGGGAGCTAAAGTGTACACGTTTTTTCTGACTCCCAGGGAGTCACTTTGTAACAGAGGGGAGTTAATCTGATTATTACTAAGATGACTCCCCACCCACATATTCCCAGGTGTCTATTTGGTAAGAGAATGGAGAAGGGGATTTAAATTTCATGATCATCATCAGCTTTCACTACTACGTCTACTACTACTACTACTACTACTACTACTACGTCTACACTACTACTACTACTACCACAACACCACTACTATTCTACTACTACTACGTCTAAGTCTTCTACTACATACTGCTACGTCTAACTACTACTCTACCACTACTACTACTACGTCTACCACTGCTACTACTACTTCTACGTCTACTACTACTACGTTGTCTACTACTACTACGTATACGTCCTCTACTACTACTACATATCACTACTATTACCACCACGTCTGCGTCTACTACTACTAGTACTACTACAACCACTACGTCTGTGCCTACTACTACTACTACTATTACTACTACTACAACTAAAGACTGCTTCTACGTCGTTTACTGCAACATACCTGACGTGGATGTAAAAGAAGAAAGGAAAGGCGAAAGGCACAGCTATCCAAGTCCTCGTCAGAACCACTTGACACCACTCTGCACGTGTCGACAACAGACCAACAGGACAGCGAACAAATCCAAACGTCAGGAGGTGCTCTACAAATCGGCGCTGCTTACAAATCGGCGGGTTACAGCCTCGTCCAAATCAAAGCATCAAATGATCACATTTCCCCACAAAACAACCGTGGATCATTTGACCGTTTAGAAAGTTGTGTAA